>CM045758.1:6498608-7098608 GCA_025200525.1 Camellia lanceoleosa | reverse complement strand
TGTATTTTGAAATTTTTGAAATTTATTTTTTTAAATATTTAAAAATGTTTAAAAAAAATTATTTTTTTATTTTAAATGTATAATTGTTACTTAAACATTTTTTAATTTTAAATATTTTACTTTATTTTGTAAATATTTTAATTGTTTTAATATTTTAAACTCAAAACACAACTTCACACTCAAATCGTAACCAAACATATAACTCAAAACTCAATTTAAAAACTATTTTCAAAACTCATAACCAATTTTTTTTTTCAAAACTCAATTAAAAAAATTCAAAAAAATATTTTTAATTTTGCCCGTTAAAATTATTTTATATTTAACATTTTTTTGAAAAAATATTTTTTCAAAAAACAATTTATTTTTTTTTTTATTTTTGAAGAAAAATATTTTTTTTATTTTTTTATTTTTTCAAAAAATATTTTTTGTTATTTTTGTAAGTATTGGCCAAATAATTTGTTATGATTTAGATATATATATGGCGATCCAAATTTTTTTTAAATTTAAAAAAATTAAATATTTAAAATATTTAAAAATATATTTATAAAATAAAATAAAGTATTTAAAAAAAATTACATATTTAAAATAAATAAATAAAATTTTATAAATTTTTAAATATTTAAAAATACATATTAAAATGTTTTTTAACAAAATATAGCACACAAATGTATGAATGCAGTGCACATTAAAATAAATAAATATTTAAAATATAACATATATACCCTAAAAAAATAAAATTAAGAAATTTTTTAAATATTTAAAAAAATAAAAAAAAAATCGAAATACAACTCAAAACTCAAAATACAATTCAAAACTTTTTTCAAAACTTATAACCAAACAAATTTTCTTTTTTCAAAACTCGTAACTCAAAATACAACTCCACACTTAAATCATGATTCTAAAAATAATTTAAAAAAACAAACTAAAAAAAATATTATTTTGAATTTTTTTTTTTAAATAGAGTTTTGAAAAGGGTTGGGTTTTGAGTTTGGAATTGAATTTTGAGTTGTGTATTTAGTTATGAGTTTTAAAAATAATTTTTAATTAAATTTTGAGTAGTTTTAAGTTGTGTATTTGTTTATGAGTTTTGAAATTTTTTTATTATAATCACAATTTCAAAACTAAACCAAACACTAACTTAACTTTTTTTTATAATAGGAGAGGAGAGCGTGTGCCATAATCTTTTCATTGTCACTATGTTCTTATATCATTGAGTATTTCTTGTTTTTGTTTTAAGATTTGCATTATTCACTACTACATTGAATCTTTTATTTTTCATTGATTTTGTCTAAAACATTAATATAGCCCCACTGTAAATCCATACTCCTATTTAATGGCCCCTCCCTCAAAAGTCTTATTCGGTCCTTCAATTTGTCCCCAATAAACACATGACCTCTTATTATTTGGATTGAGCAAAGATAGAATTTACTACGACTTTGATATACAAGTGCTAATTAAATCCGGTTTACAAGCCTAAACTGTGACTATGTTCGATTCAAAAAGTTCTCTAATATGTGGTTCAGCTGATCCAAAAAAAAAAAAAAAAGAAGATAAGTCTTAGTTCTAGTTCTCTATGCTTTCTCTCAATCTTCCTATTCCTAATTAGCATATTCAAACAGAAAATCGGTTACTACAAGAAATGTGAGTTTAGACGACGTTTATTTAACGGCGTTTTATTAAACGTCACATTTTATAATATTTAATGACGTTTTTTAAACGTCGCTTTTGTTTAATATCAAAACAGCACCGTTTTAGAAACCAAAGGCGTTTGAAAACGCCTTCGAAAGTCCTATCTCTCTCTTTCTTAAATGAGTGAGCGGGTGAATATCAAATATAATACATTCTAGCCCTAATATCTCACTCACTCACTCTGTCTCTCGTTAGCACTCTCTCTATCTCTCTCTCTCTCTAACCGTCTCAATGGATCAAGTCATCTCTCGCTATAGCCCTAATCGAAGTTCTCTCTCTCAATTTCGATTTCAAAATCTATGTTTCGATGATTCTCTCTCAATTTCGAAGCTTATTTTGAATCTGAGAATAATTGTTAAAGGCTTTGTAATTATTTTGAATCCTCACGCCTTCAAATCTGGCCTCTCTCTCAACCTTCTCTAAACCCTTATCATTCTCACACTATGCTCATTCGTTGCATTGTTATACACATCTCACTAGCATTGTTATGCTCATTACTCGCATTGTTATACACATCTGTCTAGCATTGTTATGCACCTCTTCACTTGCATTGTGATGCACGTTTCAAATTGCATTGTTATGCACCCACTTCATTTGCATTGTCATGCACATCCCGGTTGCATTGTTATGCACACATTTCACTTGCGTTGTCATGCATGTTTCGCCCACATTGTTGTGCGCCTTTTTACTTGCGTTGTTTCTCTTTCCTCTCTCGCGTGTACTACGCTGAGAGGCTTTTCTCTCCTCTCTCGCGTGTACTACGTTGAGAGGTTTCTTTTTGCTTTCGTCTTTCCTCTCTCGCGTGTACTACGCTGAGAGGCTTTTCTCTCCTCTCTCGCGTGTACTACGTTGAGAGGTTTCTTTTTGCTTTCGTCTTTCCTCTCTCGCGTGTACTACGCTGAGAGGCTTTTCTCTCTTCTCTCGCGTGTA
Organism: Camellia lanceoleosa; assembly: GCA_025200525.1. Lineage (NCBI taxonomy): Eukaryota > Viridiplantae > Streptophyta > Magnoliopsida > Ericales > Theaceae > Camellia > Camellia lanceoleosa. The sequence continues at coordinate 7,095,989 of CM045758.1, read as the reverse complement.
CTACGATGAGAGGTTTCTTTTTGCTTTCGTCTTTCCTCTCTCGCGTGTACTACGCTGAGAGGCTTTTCTCTCCTTTCTCGCGTGTACTACGTTGAGAGGTTTCTTTTTGCTTTCGTCTTTCCTCTCTCACGTGTACTACGCTGAGAGGCTTTTCTCTACTCTCTCGCGTGTACTACGCTGAGAGGTTTCTTTTTTCCTTTTCTTTCCTCTCTCGCGTGTACTACGCTGAGAGGCTTTTCTCTCCTCTTTCGCGTGTACTACGCTGATGAGGTTTCACCTTGCTTTTATCTTTCTTCTCTCGCGTGTACTACGCTGAGAAATTTTGCCTTTCTTTCCTCCCTCACGTGTACTACGCTGATGAGGTTTCTCTTTACCTTCTTTCCTCCTGTGTGTAATACACAGAGAGATGTTGTGTGTGAGACTCCGGGTACTCTCGGTAGTCACTTTTAGCCTTCTCTGCGTGAGACGCAATGAGAATTACTTAATTCTCTTACATCCTAACTGCATGAAATATAGTTGTTGCTTTGCATTCTTGCTTAAAACTGTTGCATCTATTTGTCAATACTTGCTTCATTACAGCTTGCTGCATTTGCATGATTATCTGGCTTCTTGCATACCATTTGCATTTTGCCCCCTGCCTGCGGGCATACGTATCTCTGTTTATCTTGTATGATTGTCTAAGTCTTCGGCCTTGTCAAAAATGGGTCGTCTCTGGGCTTTGACATTCACTCTCGTCACTTCTTGACTTAGAGTTACGTCAAGAGGGGCAACAGAGACACCCCATTTTTGACCGACCTTAAGACTTCGAGCGTCACCGATTGGCTTCGGTGATGTTGCATCTTGTGCTTTCGTTCGAAGTCTCGAGTCGCGGCCGTCGCCTCTCCGGACTTCAACCCTCTTACTGCCTTGTCTCGGTTTGCGAACTAGACTCGTTTTTCTCTGTTTTCTTTCCCGAGGGAAGGGAGTGGTCCCGTAGACTATCTCCCAGTGGCCGTGAGCTACTTTTTGTGGCCGTAGGCCATTTCGCCCATTTCGGAGCCCGGTTCCCGGTTTTCAGAGCCGTCAGGCCGTGTGCCTCGGCTCGGGACCGCCCAACCATCTCCGATTTCTCCGATTTTTGGTAAGTGCCTCTGTTTTAGTATAACGAGGAACACTGGGGCTTCTGATGCGCACTTCGTGGCCAAACACCACTTTCGGTGCTTACAGCCGGTTTTCGAGACCCCGAATCGCGCGGTTTGGGCCCCGAGCATTCATTTTGCATCGGTTTTCTCTGATTTCTGGCAGGAACCTCTGTTTTGTCATTCCGAGGGACACTGGGGCCTCTGATACCCACTTCGCGGCCGAACGCCACTTTCGGTGCCTGCAGCCCATTTTCGGGACCCCGCGCGGTTTTGGTCCCCGAGCTTTCGTTTTGCATTAGTTTTTGTTCAAATTTGGCAGGTACCTCTGTTTCAACACCAGGAAGATCACTGGAGGGTGGGAGGCCAGCAATTGTCTCAGCAAGTGTATGGAGGATTAGAGAGTTGCTTTTTAGATATTTTTGTTGATTTTTAGATATTTTGTTGCTTTTTAGATATTTTGGTGCTTTTTGGATATTTTTGGTGCATTTTTGCTCTATAAAGGAGAGGTTCTTAGAGGTTGGATGAGGGTTAGAGATTTTTGAGAGAGATACACCATTTTCTCTCCATTTTCCATAGCTCCAAAACCTTTTTCTTCAAGTTTTGGTCCCATTTTCTTCATCATCTTCAAGCTCTATCATCACCACTCCATTTCCAGCAGCAAGGGAGGGATTCCAGAAGCTTGAAGTCATCAAAGTTGGTCCAAGAAGTAGTCAAAGTATTGGTCTTCAAGGGTAAGTTCACTTTCCCTCTTTTCTAGCTCATTCTTGCACCAATTTCTTAGCCCACTTGCTCACTGTTTTGAGCTCCGGCCCTAACTGAAAGGGGCCTTATTTTGAGCTATTCTACATGTTTGTTTAAGGGCTCAACCCTGTTTGAGCCCTCTATGATGCACTTGTTTCAATATCACTCTTTATGCCATTATTTTGCATGCTTTGTTTGGCTTTTGAGTGATCTGATTTCGAGCATACCATGAACTGTTAGTGGGCCTATTTTGAGCCCCTCTTCAACATTGAAGAAGGGCTCCATCATGTTTGGTGGCTCTAGCATGCACTTCCTTTGAAATTCCTCCATTTTACCGTAAAATTGCATGCTATTTTTAGCCCATTTGTGATCTGAGTTAGAGTATTCAACCTACTGATATTGTGCTCATTTTGAGCCCCTCTTCAACATTGAAGAAGGGCTCAACCATGTTTGCCTCCTCTATCATACACTTGCTTTGAATCCATGTCCTATGCATATTTTGCATGCTTTGTTAGACTCATTTGGCTTCGGATTTCAGCCTTCATCAGGCTTAGAGAATACCTTATTTTGGTCCATTATTCATCCTTTGCTAAGAGTCTTAGTCCATTTGATGATTGGTTTTGGTACTTCCTTTGTATTCCTCTATTTTTCCGTAAAATCGCATGCTTTGTTAGGCTTGCTTAGCCTCTGTTTTGAGCCATCATCAGGCTTGTGAAGTGTCTTATTTTGGTCTATTCTTCAAGTTTTATTAAGGGTCTGAGGCCATTTGATGTTTTCTTATAGTACCTCTCTTTATAGCCTTGGTTAGCCCAAATTTTGCATGCTATCTTTAGTATATCTACACACTGAATTAGAGGCTATCATCTTCTGTAAAAATGCATATTTTTAGTCCCTCTCTAATGTTGTAGAACTAATTTTTTGGGTTTGAGCATGGTAGATACCACTTGCTTTGTAATTCCTCTCTTTTTCCGTATTTTTGCAAGCAATTGTTGCCATATCTATGCTTACAATTTGGCTATGTTTTGTACTGGAAAGATGCTATTTTTGGGGCTGCCTTGCTACTGTTTTTGCTTTCATGTGCCAATTTTGCATGTTTAGCATAGCCGTAGGCCATTTCGGGCACTTAGAATTGCATTTCGGGATGATTTCATGCATTGATTGTCATTTCGTATCATTTCGGGGTTGCTTTCCCCTTCATTTAGTGGCTGAAATTTGGTTTGCATGCTTGCATATCATTTCCCATGTCATTTCATGCCTTAATGCATTGCCTCGGTTTGCGTGCCAGTGGGCACGCATTTCGAGGCAGCCTCGTTTTATCCGACGGCAGCCTATGTGAGTGTGGTTGAGGCCCTCTCATGTTGGTGTAAGCCCAATTTGCATTTTCATGCTTGTATGCCATTGCCTCGGTTTGTGTGCCCGTGTGCCTCATTTATCCGACGGCAGCCTATGTGAGTGTGGTTGAGGCCCTCTCATGTTGGTGTAAGCCCAATTTGCATTTTCATGCTTGTATGCCATTGCCTCGGTTTGTGTGCCCGTGTGCGCGCATTTCGAGGCAGCCTCGTTTTATCCGACGGCAGCCTATGTGAGTGTGGTTGAGGCCCTCTCATGTTGGCGTAAGCCCAATTTGCATTTTCATGCTTGTATGCCATTGCCTCAGTTTGTGTGCCCGTGTGCACGCTTTTCGAGGCACTTTATTTTGATCCGACGGCAGCCTATGTGAGTGTGGTTGAGGCCCTCTCATGTTGGTGTAAGCCCAATTTGCATTTTCATGCTTGTATGCCATTGCCTCGGTTTGTGTGCCCGTGGGCACGCATTTCGAGGCACTTCGATTTTATCCGATTTCTCATTTTATCATCGCCTCGGTTTGCGTGCCCATTTTGAGGCACTTCGGTTTTATCTGATTTTCACTCCATATCATCGCCTCAGTTTGCGCGCCTGTGGGCACGCACTTCGAGGCACTTCGGTTTTATCCGATTTCTCATTTTATCATCGCCTCGGTTTGTGCGCCTGTGGGCACGCATTTTGAGGCACTTCGGTTTTATTCGATTTTCACTCCATATCATCGCCTCGGTTTGCGCGCCTGTGGGCACGCACTTCGAGGCACTTCGGTTTTATCCAATTTTCACTCCATATCATCGCCTCGGTTTGCGCGCCTGTGGGCACGCATTTCGAGGCACTTCGGTTTTATCTGATTTCTCATTTTATCATCGCCTCGGTTTGCGCGCCTGTGGGCACGCATTTCGAGGCACTTCGGTTTTATCCGATTTCTCATTTCATCATCGCCTCGGTTTGCGTGCCTGTGGGCGCGCACTTCGAGGCACCTCGGTTTTATCCGATTTGCATTTCATGCCATCACCTCGGTTTGCGTGCCCGCGTGCACGCTTTTCGAGATGTCTCATTTTCATCTCATTCTCATAGCATTGCGCATGCTAGGTTGTATATTAGTTGCATTTCATGCATATCATGCATATTGCACGGAAGCGAGTGCGTTTAGTACTCAGGTGAGCAGGGTCTCAATTCCCGCCATCGACACTCCGGATTACCCATGATGGAGTTAGGTTTTTGTTGTAGCATTCATCTGCATTCATCCCTACATTGAATTGTGCAATTCGGCTCTTCGGCCATCATGCATCGATATGCGTGATTGGTGGCACGAGGATCGAGGCATGCATATATTTGTGAAATACATCTTTGTGCCCTTTTCCCGCTTCTGTTGCAAAGAAAATTGAGTTTAGCAACTTTGAGTCGGACGCAGATTTCGAGAAATATTGCCAACAGAGGCTAATCGGGCATCCCAAAGGATTTCGCCAAAATTCTTCAACAAAGCATCTATCGTATAAAGCGATCCACGGCTTGCACGCCCGCTTATTCTTTTATTAATTAATTTGTCAATTAATTAGAAATTTGTATATTTATTTCCGGACTGTATATTCTTTTATTCGGACTGTATATTTATTCGGACCCTCTGCGCGAGGGCATAATTGTAATAAGGGTGTGTGAGTGTGATGTATGTCTTCCAACCCCCATTTCTTTCTCCCTTTTATTTACCCGCTTACGATGGTTAGATATAGAGCATATTTCAATTAGCATACAGCATGACAGCATGTTTGCATCATTCATCTGTTTTGCACGCACCGGGCTCGGCGCATCATACAAACTGCATCTGTATTCAATTCCAAATCGAATACATGTTAACTGTAGCATTTCATATGCCATATTTAGAATAGCCGAGCCCGTTATAGTTGCATCTTTGCATGTGTTGCATTAGGCATTCTGCATTCTTAGGATCATGCATGATTTCTAATCGTTTTCCTGTTTTGGCTTGGAGTACTCGGTAAGTTTTATGCTTTAGCATCTTTGCATGCGTGTGAGTGTTGCCATGAATAGCATGCTTACCATGAGGCTATGTGCTTATATGATATAACTGCCTGAATGCCTGTGGGTGGAGGTTGAGTTATTTGAATTGGAGCAATTCATCGACTGTTTGTTTTAAGCCCACTAGATAGTGGCAAAATCATGTTTTCTAAGCCCACCCGAGGGTGGCAAATCCGCATTTTAGCCTACCTGCGGGTAGCACCATCACACCATTTTCAAATAAACAAACATGAAATGTTTTGTTCCATTCGAGCGGCCAGTCTATACTTGTTTGTCATGAGCATCACATAGTAATCCTAGGCTAATAACCGGAATAAGAACTCACAATGTTTTCAAAGACAGATATCATGGTTAGTAGAGGCCGGTCTTTGACCGGGCGAGAGGGGGTGCTCACGATGTGACCTTCCCTAATCGTACCCAAGTTCCCGAGCCAACTTTGGTGATGACGGACACGTGGCCTTTCGGCACCGAGTCAGGGTTTCCTAAATTTCCCATTTTAAAATATTTAGGTGGCGACTCTGTTATCTGGCAAAGCAGTCCATGTTTGGCACTTCTTTCAAAAAATCTGTTTTTCTTCAAAACGATTTGCCGGATTTGGACTCTTTGGTTCAAGATTGAGAACCGCAACAAAAATCGAGTCCGAACTGTAGCGAGGTCCCTCGCGGGGCTTGTTACAACTCCCCAGGAGGAAGTCTTCTCATGGTCTACACTTTCCTCAATGGTGCGACTTTTCGGTATCTAGCAAGCCTTATGCCTCAACAATGACTATCCAAATTACGCATAATTTTAGAATAGTTTCGCGTCATAATGGGAAGTCAATCAAATTATAGAAATGGTTAATCCTCAAAGACTTTGTCTTAAACCGCGCAACATTAATCCACTTTCTAAAAACAGGGGACTAGAGCCTTTGGCATTATCCTAGGCTCTTTATCATTTTATGAGCGATCATGAATATTTCCTTCTCAATCACCCGGATGACGTGGAAAATTTTCACATTTGCTACCACGCAACTATGAATGTAGAGTATTCTTCTCTAATGGAGTAATCCATTAGTAGGCACATCGCCCCATTGTCCCTAGGATATTGGAAATTTCTTTCCATTCTCAACTAGGCTACATAAAAGCGCTATGCTTAGAATTCTCTATCTTATAGAGTTCCAAAACTCTATACACGTCACCTTTACTAAGAAAACTTTATGTGACTTAGTTACACTACCACAAAGCTGCTTACGTATATGCATATGACCCGGAGGATTTACATGACAGCATACAATAATGCGCCACATAACCCTATGTGTTTACAAGACAGCATACAATAATGCGCTATAGAACCTTAGGTCTTAACTTCGCAATCTTATGAGAAGTAGAATAAAGATAAGTCGCTTATGATTCTGAGATCGCCCATAGATGGCTCTCCGCTAATCCATTACTCAAATGGAGTGTAAAATCTGATATGGAGGGCATTTAGTTAGGGATATAGGCAGCAAACTAGTGCAATTCCTAATTGGGAAACATTTTGCGCCATTATCCACCTAACATTAACAATATTTAATTCCTTATCTCTACTACTCCATTGTGTTGTTGAGTATTAGGAATAATCAATTTTCTAAGCATCCATTTCTCTTCACAGAGTTCTCTAAAATAACTCAAATAGATACTCGCCACCTTGGTCAAAACTAAAAAACACAAAAGCTGTTATCTAATTGATCTCAACTTCATATGTGCAATGTCAAAAAATCATCTCAAAACTTTTTGACTTATGGGAGATCAAATAGTCTTGACTCAGATGCGTATCGTAATCTATAAATGTGTCGAGATTGAGGCTTAGCTATCATACCCTTACACATATCTAGTCACAAATATCATAGTGGACTAAATGCGCCAATACAAATGACCTTCTACGGCTTTCCTACTTACTTGTGCGCAACTATTGCGAACAAAGTTACACATTCACATGAGAACAGGATGTCATAAGCGAGTGGGCCCGAGAAGGCCTACTCAAACCATCGTGTCATTATCTCATTAATGTGATTAAGTATAATAAGCCACCGGTTCATGACCAATGTCATAAACTAATTCCAATCATCTTTATGTGTGAGTTCTCCAAAACAAGTTTTAAAGGTTTAGGCCCAACTAGGTAATGACTCACAACTAACTCATATTTACTAGATCATAAAAGGATGTCATGGAGATTTCAAGTGCGCCTAAATCGCAAATTTAACTAGTAAGTGCTAATCCCCTGCACCTTCAAGTCAATTTTATTCTCCATACACTTTAATGCATCTAGTTGAAAAATGACGATACTCCTCTTGCCATATCTATTTCTCGCTTCATAGTTACTTGCAATTAATTCTACTATCCACAAGAAGGAGAGAATAAGCTATCAATCTTTGACAGCTCTTGAAGTAACTTAAGCGGGAATTAGGCTAAAGAGTCTAATTCAACACAATGCTCTCACAAGCGATGCGTCAAATTCTTAGAGTCATAACAACCTTGTCGGCCTTGACCTTTTCATTACTATGCTGCAACGTTTGCGCTTAGTGGTAAATGTTATTCAAAAACGTTAGCCTAGCTAAGGAATCACACAAAGACGCCCCTCTTCATGTCTCACACCTAAGTGTGGAAACAGTAAGTGTCACGACCCAAACCCGCCCCTATAGGTTTGGCACCGTAACCGGCCAGTAATCCAAGGATTACCTACGGCCTCTGAACAGATTAACAAAATATTAGGGGCTAGCGGAAGCAAATATTAATATACAATGTCCATTGAGCTGTGCAGACTTATATGAGACAGAAAAATTTTAAACTTTTTATATATACATATATACACATTAACTTTAAGTCACCCTATATATACACAGATTAAACCAAAAAGGAACTTAGCCCAATTTACAAAATACCCAAGACTTGTTTAACCAAACAAGAAAACAGAACTTAAACTTTAAGTTACTAGGCAATAATCACTTGACACATCCGGAACCTCCACGGGAGGCACATTGGTTGGCTGACAAAGCAGATTCTAGATAGGTGCCTCTAAGCCTGGTTACGCGCCTAATCACCTACATACATAAATAATACAGTGAGCTAAAGCCCAGTGAATAATAACATAGTAAAGGGTTTAATGAATGATGTCCATCACAGAGTTAGAAATAAGAGTTTATCTCAGAAACATAATCTTATCAGAAACAGAGTCTTATGCATTTTCAGATTTCAAATCAGACATAGGTTCAGATACATGCTCATATTCATATTCATATTCAGATTTTGCATAAGATCATATGTGGTACACCCCTTAGCTAACAGATCCATTGGCCACGGTATTGTCACCCCCGGGCAAGGGCCATCGGCCACGGTATTCTTACCCCCGGGCGAGGGCCATCGGTCACGGTATTCTTACCCCCGGACAAGGGCCATCGGCCACGGTATTGTTACCCCCGGGCGAGGGCCATCGGTCACGGTATTCTTACCCCCGGACAAGGGCCATCGGCCACGGTATTGTTACCCCTGGACGAGGGCCATCGGTCACGGTATTCTTACCCCCGGACAAGGGCCATCGGCCACAGTATTGTTACCCCCGGGCGAGGGCCATCGGAACTAAGGGTGCCACAAATACTTTTCAGAAATCTGGACATTCATTCATTCATTTCCAACATATCATAGCTTTTCAAGAACCAATCATTTCGTATCATAGTATACTGAAAATACATAATATTGAACATAACTTTACAAAGTTATTACTCACAGAGGGCTACAGAAGCAAATCAGACAGATTGGACATATCAGATAAATCAGGCAGACAATGGCGCACGACCTACATAAGCACATAACATATACACATAGAAATATAATGTTATTTCCTTGATCAAACTTGTCCTTTCAAGTCTCTAGTCTTTATAGTCCGAAGTTCTACTACGTTTATTCTTTCTCAATTAAATAAATCGGGTTCTTATTTCACACATTCATTCATTACTAAGTCTTTCTTTTCCAAATAGATTGATCCTTTACTTGGCTTCTTAAATAATTACCCCAAGATCAATGATTCATTCTTTAACTAACTAATCTATGTTGATTAGTAGCTTATTAATCTTTATTGAGTCACAAATCATGTCTAGAATGTTTTGAAAAGAGGTGAGGATAAAAATATAAACTAAATGCAACCTTCCAAAATGTGCTGAAAATGGGGTCTTCACTCGAGCGCCACTTTGGTCGCTCGAGCGAACTGTAAAATTTAAAAAACTACTAGGAGCTTGATTTTCACGCTCGAGCGAGACTTCCCTCGCTCGAGCGAACAACGAAAATTCTGAAATTCCAAAATTGCAACTAAAGTTCAATTTGATATTTAAAGCTTCAAAACATGTACTTTAGTATACAAATGTGGAGAACCATTTATTAAAGTCAAAATTGCTAAAACATTTATTCAAAATCATGCCCCAATTGCCAAATTTGATTTTAATTCATTTCCTCCATAACAAGCCAAATCCCAAATCCAAAGTGATTAATCTCTAAATTGAACTCCATAAATTTAACATGGCTCCAATCTCTCATTTTCTTTTTAGTTATATAAAATTGATTTCAAGCTCCTTTCTACCTTCCTACCAAGCATGAAATTAAAGTCATAAATTCCTTAGAAAATTATTCACATGTATGGAATTGACATCAAAATTACTAGTTTTATATTCTTATAAATTCTCCAACTAACTTCCATAATCTTAATCTCAACTTAATTCATAACCATAGATGTCCCAAAATGTGTTTAATCTCAAATTACAAGTATGGATTAAAATCTAATTATAAAATCAACACTTTATCTAATATTAGGATTAATTCTAATTTTCCATAAACTTGATGTTTATAAAACATTTCATTTTTCTCTTCAAAATATGAGATTGAATTAATCCAAATCTTTCAAAATCCATGATGTATGCAATACAAATATGTCCAATTTTATATTAATAACAAAATCAACTTAATTATGAATTACACAAATCAATTTCTTAGAAATTCAACTTAACTCAATTTTTAACCAAAAACTTAATTTATAACATGGGTGTTCTAAAATGCATTTAAATTAAACAAAATTCTTAAATTACATTAGTTGCATGCATGGGTTAAAAATAAAAATCAAAACCCACATTTCATGAACTCATGGCTCCCAAACATTTCTTCAAAATCAAATGTATAATAAACTTGCATGGCCCAAATTCTTCCCCAAAACTCATGGTGTATGCAAATGTACATCTCATATATGTCAAGGTTTATATCAAAATTATTTATTTATTTTATTTGCATGTACAACCCAACCTTAAATTATAATCATAGAGCTTCCAAAACATATTTAAATTTGAATAAAACAAAAACCCTCAAATTAGATTTACATGCAAATCCAAATTTATGAAGAAAATAAAAATCAAACTCAAACTAACTAATTTTCAAATTTATTCCATAATCTTAAATCTAATTTAATTTCATCATCTATGTTTCTCTAATTTCTTCCAAATTATAAGAAATTGAACCCAAACTCCTCTTTAATTCAAGTGTAATACCAAGATCCTACAAAATCAAGGTTAAAATTCTTACCATTAACCTCCCATGGATGAATTTCTTTTTGATTCCTTAAGTCCTCTTTTTGTCTCCATTTAGATCTCCTAAACCCAAGCTTTTTCCAGCAAAAGATGAACTCCTCTCCCTCACTCTCGGCTCTTCTCTTTTACACAAGGGTTTGCACAGGACAAGGAATGAAGCTATCCCCTTTTCTTTATTCACAATCTCTTAACAAGACAAGGATTCATCTACTAATATTTTTATGTATATAACATGTGCTGTCTCCACATTACACGTGCACACAAGCACTCTTGCAACACCTCCAACACAACACATGCACACACCCACCTAAGTGTCTTTGCACACCCACATCTATTATTAATCCTATATTCAATTATGATTAGGATTTATTTAATTAAGCAACACTTAATCTTAATAAATTTCAATTAGCACATCGTTGAATTAATTATGACTAATCATAAATCCCACATAATTTAATTAATCTAATTGATTTCCATTAGAGCCTAATTAATTATATTTAAATTTATCGGTACAACTAAGATTTTTAATCAGACTCCCAAAAGGCTCCAAATAATAAATCGAACTTATTTCCAACCTCAATTTTGGTTTCTTAAATCATTTAGGTCTTCAATTTCTGATCAGACTCTAAGTTTCCGTCAATTAAATTATATATTCAAATAGGACACATCGTAATTAAATTTAATTTATAATAACCATAATTCTCAATCCTCATGACTTAGTCAACTCCAATTAGGACCTAATCAATCAAATCTCAATTTTACTAAACTGAATCGAATATTTAATTAAACTCTCAAATGGGTCCGTAATTAGAATCAAATTGCTCAACTTCTCAATTTTACTCCCTTAAGCCATTTGGACCCTTAATTTCTAATTCCAAAATAAACCTTCATTAAAATCATATACGAGTCAGATTCCACAATTCTCATAAATCCCAAATAAATTATAATACTCGGCAATTAAATTTCAAATCCTCTTAATTAATCAAGTACTAATCATTATATGTAATGGGATTGTTACAGTACGTGTCCTGACTTAGACAAGTTGGCAATGCTCATAGATTTTGCAGCCACTAAGCGCTAATCTTTTCACTTAGTGTTAATAGATTTTGCAGCTTCTAAGCGCTAATCTTTTCACTTAGTGTTAATAGATTTTGCAGCTTCTAAGCGCTAATCTTTTAACTTCATGTGATATTTCAATGCACACTATAATAGTGCATGAAATTTTGCTCTATCCACTCCCAATAATTGGGTAGAGAGCAAAACACTGCTCATTTTGGCTACTCGTCTTACACTTAATGACTAATTTATTTAAGCTCGCATTTCTTGAATGACGTGACTCTTGAATGTTACTTCATCCAATGATGTAACATTATTTACAAGTCAAATTATAAAGTCAATCCACGCAGCTCAATAGTCAAGATCATATATAGATCTATTGAGGGCTTACTAATTTCATAACTCCAAAACTCGCCAACCAAAACTACGTATCATGCCGCTAACCATAGCGCACACATTAGTTTTATTGTGCCAAACAAGGCAACAAAACCACGGCGACTTTGAGTCATGTTTCCTTACTTTGGCCAATTAAGGTTTGACCTAAAGTCTCCAAGACTTTTGCTCATCTAAAGAATGGGATTAGTTTGTTCACATTTGAACATCTCTGCTAAGTCTAGGTCAACCAAATTAACTTCCATAAGCTGAATTAATTTAGAGAGAAATTCGCATTAGGATTAATTTGATTAGCATAATATAATTTTGCCGCAAAAATCTAAATTAAATAGTGACAATATTACACAAGTCGCAAGATCGAAAATCCGCTAAGCTCGTAATCATCTCTTGTGCCACAGGTGACAATTATCCAAAATTTAATTTAATTTATGCGCAAAATATTGGTTTTCGGGAGTTAATCTACAAAGATTTCTCTCAACCGAATAACCTCCCACTGATTATGGCATGTTTAAAAGCATGATAAAAAATTTTAATTCCATACAACAGCATCATAATGTAGATTCACAATCAATACATGCTATGTTATATTTAATAACGGAATTAAAATAAAAAACAATTAATCATGCTATTCTTATTACAACAATTTAGAAATTCTAGGCAAAAAACAACAACATGCTGTATTTAATATTCAAATTATGCCATAACAGAAAGTATATCACTTTTGGAATTTCTGGAATTTTCTGGTATTTTTCTGGAATTTCAAATAACTAATAAACACACATAAAATTAGAAATAAAAAATCCAGAAATTGATAAACTGAAACAATATTCAGATTATGCCATAATTAAAATGTATATCATTCTGAAATTTTCTGGAATATTTCTGAAATTTTCTGGAATTTTAAATAACTAATAAACACACATAAAATTAGAAATAAAAAATCCAGAAACTGATAAACTGAAACAATTATACCAGTAAATAGTAAAATATTTCAGAAGTCCACAATAAAAATTTCAACCCCAGAAAATTATTTATGCAATACCAGAATCATTTTAAAGCATAAAAAATGAATTATTAACACATAAAAAATATTTTTATTTTCGTAAAATTTTCAAAATTTTACACAAGATACAAAATTTAATTCTGAGTCTGATGGTATCAACCATGCTTAAAACAAATCTATAACGAATAAATTATGGCCAATTAACGCGATTCAGAATTTAAAAGAAAACAAACAGAGCCTTACAGCCAAGCCAGCTCGGCGCTGGCGCGACATGCGGCGCCATGTGGCGTGGAAGGGGACGGCCAAGCGTGGGGAGCGCGAATCGCGCCTAGCGCGTGACAGCGCGTGAAGGCGCGTGGTGGCGCGTGGTGCTGCTGGGCGGCGTCACACAGCGCGTGAGTCACACGCGCCGCCTTCCCGGGTGTTTTCTGGTCCGATTTTTGTACTGTCGGACTCCATTTTTCACAATAAAAACATTTATGGCATTAAAAATGACATTTAAAGAACATAAAAAAAATATTTATGTTCTTAATCTAATAAAATAGATTTTCTTTTTATTTTCTTTACTAACATTCATGTATATAATGTATACATATACATATAAAAAATATACACGTGATTAATGGAAACATGAAAATATCCATTAGAGGCTCTGATACCAATGTAAACAAAGTATGACGCAGCGGAATAAAAATATTTAAGGTCATACCTTTCTGAAATATTCTGAACTCAGATGGATCTCGTGGGTAAATCAGTGCTTCATGAATCTAGTCAATCAACCCAGCAGTGGGGTGATATTACAGTGGTGAATATCACCCACACAAATCACAGTGCAAATAGCTTATTGATTGTTGTTTATGGGAGAGAGTCAGTATATGGGAGAAACTGTATATAGGAAAAAAAAACCAGAGATGATACGTTGTATATCTCTATATATAATCTAATTATCTCCTTTAACCATATAAGTTACTAGAGATAATATCATATATCTATATCATCTATCCATATTAGGATATGATAGATATATATCCAGAGTAGTTATCCAAATAGGTTTGAATTCAAATTCAAAACCCATTTGGATCAGGTTCAAGATGTTAAATGGTCATGCCACATGGGCGCCCATTTCTAACAATAATTTATATTTATATATATCATATTATACATACATGTTTGTTTTGTGTATATGGTGAAAAAAATTATTTTTTTTTGGCCCTTCTGATAATGAAATCCTGGTTCCGTCCTTGTCTATTTTCATCCTGGAAACCATCCTGATTCTCAATACCAGTAGTATCAGTTGTAATGTTGTCTTCCTCTATTGCTGTTTGATCCATTTTCAATTTGATATTTCTCTCACATAGTTAGAAGACGAAGGCTCGAAATTTATATATACACGTTCATAGCTCAATATATATGTTTTGGTTGTTTTTTGGAACTACTTTGGTTTATATCAATCAATCATTTTTAATTAATGCAAAGTATTTCTTGTTTGCTATTACATTGTTGAGGGGAGGGACGACGTCAAGCATGCCGTTCGCTTTCTCTGGGACAAAACGGGTGATGTTTTTGCTAGAAGCATGCGGATCAATCTAAACCATAGATTGGACAACGTAATGAGGTGGCATAATCTCATATCATTGACTGGACCATCCAGTTTTGAAGCAAACAGGAGAGAAGTCATTTTCTTAAAAAAATGAACGTAGTTTATATCAACCATTTTTAAACTGGTGTGATTTTGAGGCTCAACTTAATATTTTAACAATACACTATAAATATATTTCTTGAAATTTATTAAAGAATTAAGATTCTCTCTAGTCCTGATTTTCAGGTTCTGTTTCGATGATTCAAATCATTCATTTTGTCGGACACTTCTCTATTTCATCTACACAAAAAAATTAGATCAATCTGATAATTATAATTTATTCAATTTATTACGTTTGTCACTAAAAAAATATTTGATTTATTTTTAAAAACATAATTGTTATCTATTTTTTTAGTAAAAAAGTGAACAAGTTATACTTATGGGATCAACTTAATTTTTTGTGGATAAAATATACGAAGTGCCCAATAAAATGAAAGGTTTGGATCATCGAAACAGGGCTCGTGGTGAGCCTCACGAGTCCAAACAACGCCCTCCAATTCAAAATCTAGACTGAAAGGGATCCTCCTTCTTTATTACAATATAAATTATCTTTTGTGATTTTTAAAATTTCATTTCGTCCATTCAAATTTTCAATTGCTTAACAAATGATGCCTTTATTAATAAGTTAATCAATTAACAAATTTTAATAATATCATAAATATATTTTAATTAACAATCCTGATAATTTTATTGTTGTAATAGGAGAATAATTAAAAATTTAATTTTTTCTAAAAAATAAAATTTTTTGACAATAAGTTATAGTAGTTTTCAAAAGGGCAATGTTAGAGACCATTAAAAGTGGTGCTCTAAAGCAACCACTAATGATGTGGCATCTACTTTAAAAAAAAAAAAAAAAAACACAACACAACAACATTGTGGCAGTGGGTGGGACCCACTACCACATCATTAGTGGTGGTACTAATTAGTACTCCCACTCATTTTCCTTTTCAAAATCACAAAAGATAATTTGTATTTTAAACTAATTTTAAGAGATGTATTTATAATTTATTCATATTAAGGTCGGTGAAAAATAATAAATGCAAAAAATATAAATAAAACATAGGTAGCCATAACTTTCGTCAAAAAAAAAAAAAGAAGGTATTTTCGAAGTAGGCTCAAGATGGGAGATTCTATTCATACTCAAAAAATTATTTAGTATGCCTAATTTTTCAATACCCTCCTATTAAATTATTTATGATTATAATTTACTCTCAATATACCTTATCTTTTTTCATAAATTAATTTTTAAGATAAAATCATTATTTATTGTGGGGATGTATTTCCAGAGTACCAACACGTGGCAAGGTGACGCCGACGTGTCAGCCGAGGTGCCATGTGTCCTGGTAGTTGTGCCGAGGTTATCTCGGAGTTTCCGAGATTATCTCGGTGTTGCCGAGGTTAGCTCCGAAGGTATCGGAGTTCGAAGTAACCGGATAAGGGACAAGAGTCCTAGAACGATGGAAGACTTCAGGATGGATAAGGATAAGACTCCAGTAGAGTTTATCCCTATATATCCGGAAGAATCCTAACGGAATGAGAGTCCATAGGAAGGAGACTTCTAATGGGACTAGGAGACTGTAAACCTATAAAAGAGAGGCACCCCCGGCGGGTCTAAGGTACGCAATTTGTAGTCTTGAGCAGTACTTTTTGCACTTGAGTTATATTGACTAGAGGCTGACTTGATCGTCGGAGAGCCCCCGGGTGGAAGAACCACCGCCGGAGCCTTCTCTTTCTGTGCAGGGTTACAGGGTGCCATCTGTTCTGCCTGTGCTTTGCTGCTGATTCACTAAGGAGGGCAGTGTGATCGGAAAAGCACTCACACAGTTTGGCGCTGTCTGTGGGAACGGAAGAAGAACAGATGGCCAATAACGTGCAGAAGGAAAAGGGTTGTGGACGACGCTCCTGCTGGGAGTGGCAGGCCCATTGACCTTGACGTTGAAGGGGATAATCAGAATGCAGAGACCCGTGATCAGAATCACGCAGAGAGAGGCGTTGGCCAGGATGTTGGCACGTTAAAGAAAGCGAACCAGGGCAAGCACTACAACGAAGATAGCCTGCAAACCTAGAAAGACAGGTGTTTGAGGAGGGATGAGGAGATAAAGGAGATGGCAAACAAGTTGGCAGACCTTCAGTCGGTCGTCAACTTTATGATGCAAACTAACGTCATGCAGATGCCATACCATGGTAGACACGCCATCGCTAGCAAAGAACGCCCGTAAGAGGGGCGAAGAAATCCCGAAGCCCTCAAAGACACGAGGAGTGGAAGGCATTCTCATCGACCTTCCAGGGAAGTCGGCCGAGAAGAGCCAAGAAGAGAAGAGTCCCGAGGGACATACCGCGCGAAGGAGGCAAACCCCAAAGAACATCGGCATGTTCAGGGGCAGGTATTGTGTTTCGATGTGTCCAACGGGGAAGGGTCAAAAAGGAGCTGACATGTGGCCGAGAGTAGTGCGCCGAAAAGGTTGAAGTCCGTAGATAGCCGGGCTGCAGGGAGAAGTAAGGAAGACTTGAGAGATTACCTCAAGAGGAAGCGAGAGAATGCCGAGGTCGAAGTAACCTCCCCGGTTATACCAAAGACACCATTCTCGGTGGAATTGGACAAATTCGTCGCGCCGAAAAGATTCAACATGCCGAGGTTCCAAATCTATGATGGTAAGTCCGACCCTAACTTCCATGTTGGTTTATTTTTGAATTCTATGGCATTATACAGTGGGAACGAGCCGTTGCTCTGCAAAGTGTTCCCTTCTTCTTTCGGGGAGATTGCGTCAGATTGGTTCCACAAGTTGCCCAAGGGAAGTGTGAGGACTTGGGAAGGCCTGGCCGAGATGTTTGTGGCTAGGTTCATAACAAACAAACTGCAGCCATTGAGGGTGGATGCATTGATGGCTCTGAAGATCGGCAAAGATGAAAGCCTTAGGGCTTATGCAAAAAGGTACTACGAGGTGTTCAATCGTATACTTGAATGCAACCAGGAGGTGGCGGTCGTGTCTTTCAAGAACGGCCTGAAGGATGACTGCCCACTGCGGAAGTCTTTGGCAAAGACACTGCCGAAGAGTATGGAAGAGCTCATGGCAAGAATAGAGAAGTATGCCAGAGCCGAGGAAGATACATCGGGGAACAAGGAGACGAAGCCAGAAAAAGACCACGGCTCGCCGAAGCGAGGCCGAGGTAACAATGGACCCAGCAAACAAGAGACAGAGTTGAAGGCCAAGCAGGCAGTGACAACGGTGTTCCGAATTCCAGTCCACAAAGTCCTTGACCAAATTCGGAATCAGCCCTACTTCAGAGCGCCAGCAAGAGCTCCAGGAGAATTTATGGGAAGAAACCTTGGTAGGCGTTGTGCCTACCACAATGAGGAGGGGCACCCAACTCAGGGTTGCAGAGCCCTTAAAGCACATTTGGAAGATCTAGTGAGGCAAGGCCATCTGAGAGACCTTGTGGATGAGGCCAAGACAAGGGAAGAACAGGCACGGTTGCCTCAAGCACCAGCAGCCCCGCCTCCCCCAGCACAGCAACCACCTGCAGGCGGACCTCGGGTGGTTAATGTGATCCATTCAAGGGTGAGTGAAAACGACATAAGAGGGGAGACACAGAGGGTAAAACACCTACAGTACGTCAACCAGGTAGGACTGAAAAGACCTCGGCCTGGAGAGTGCCAAGGCCCAATGATAGCCTTCACAAAAGCCGACCTAGATATGGTCCAGCACCCACACAATGATGCTTTGGTAGTATCCCTCCAGGTTGGGGAGTGCCAAGTGAAACACATCTTGATTGATCAAGGTAGCTCCTGTGACATCATGTATGTCAGATGCTACAAGGAGTTAGGCCTGCACCCAGATGACATGGAGCAGTCAAACAGCTCGATGGTCGGCTTCAATGGAACGCCGACGTGGCCATTAGGCGCAACAGTCTTGGATGTACAGGCTGGAACGAAAAAGATCAAGACGGAGTTCGTTGTGATTGACATGCCCTCGCCTTACAACATTATCCTGGGAAGGCCGTGGTTGCATGCAATGGGGGAAGTTCCCTCAACATTGCACCAACTTCTACGATTCCCGACAGAACATGGGATTGAAGAGGTTAGAGAAGATCAGCTGCAGGCGAAAAATTGCTCCATGGCAGCAATGAAGTTAACCTGCAGCATTCGAGAACCAGAGAAGGCAGAAATTGAAGAAGAGGACATGAAGGTCCTAGATGATGTCGGCAAGGAGCCGGCCGAGAAAAGTGAAGAAGCACTGAAGAAAATCCTCGTCCAGGAGGGCGATGAGGAACGGTTCTTTCTTCTCGGCACGGGGTTAGCCGAAGAAGAGGAAAGGGAGCTGGAGGCCTTTTTGAGAAAGAACATTGAGGTGTTCGCCTGGACACCTTATGAAATGCCTGGCATTGACCCCGGGGTCACATGTCACAGACTCAATATAGACAGGTCGGCTAAACCTGTGATACAACGGGCCAGAAGATCGACGTTGGTGCACGTCGAGGCAGTAGAAGAAGAGGTGGACAGACTTCGGGAGGCCAGGGCCATCAGAGAAGCCAATTACCCTACATGGCTATCAAACACCGTGGTAGTGAAGAAGAAAAATGGCAAGTGGAGAGTCTGCGTAGATTTCACAAACTTGAACAAAGCATGTCCCAAAGACAGCTTCCCTCTGCCGAAGATTGACCAGCTAGTAGACACCACATCTGGCCATGGGAGGATGAGCTTCTTGGATGCTTACAGGGGGTATCACCAGATAGCCATGTACCCCCCAGATGAGGAGAAGACAGCGTTTATCACCCCAAAAGGTCTGTACTGTTACAGAGTCATGCCTTTTGGGCTGAAAAACGCAGGAGCGACTTACCAAAGGTTGGTAACCAAGATGTTCAAGCACTTGATTGGACGAACAGTAGAAGTCTACATTGATGACATGGTCGTGAAGACCAAGGAGCCAAAGGATCATCTTGCCGACCTGACAGAGGTCTTCAACATACTCAAAACATATCGGCTCCGACTCAACGCATCGAAGTGCGCTTTTGGGGTCGGATCCAGTAAGTTCTTGGGGTACCTAGTGACTAGAAGGGGCATCGAAGCCAGCCCAGATCAGATCAAGGCAATCCTGGAATTACAGAGTCCAACATCGGTGAAACAGGTCCAAATGCTTACTGGAAGGGCCGCAGCCCTAAACAGGTTTATAAGCCGAAGTTCGGACAAATGTAAACCCTTTTTCAATCTGGTGAAAAAGGCGACGGATTTTCTATGGACAGAGGAATGTGAGGCAGCACTTGCCGACCTAAAGAAGTATCTAACCACGGCACCAGTCCTCTCAACACCTGAACCTGGGGAGGATTTGTTTTTGTACTTAGCAGTTTCGGAGCACGCAGTAAGTGCTGTGATAGTACGAGAAGAGAAGGGGGAGCAGAAGGCTGTTTACTATGTTAGTAAAACCTTGGCCGATGCGGAGACAAGGTATTTACCACTGGAGAGGTTAATGCTGGCCTTGGTAATGGCTTCAAAGAAGTTGAACCATTACTTCCAGGCTTACAAGATTGTGGTACTAACAGAGCACCCATTGAAATCCTTGTTGCAACAAGGAGACCTGACTGGAAGAATAGCGAGATGGGCCGTAGCCTTGGGCCAATACGACCTGGAGTTCAGGCCAAGAACACCAATTAAGGGCCAAGTCCTGGCCGACTTCGTGGCCGAGTTCTCGCCAGAACACGTCGAACACCAGGCTCTGTTGAGCCGAGGTGACCCATGTCCAAACAAGGAAGGAGAGGTCCAGCCAAGGGCTAAAGAACCAAGGAAGGAAAGGCTCAGACCCTGCAGCATTTACATCGGCGATTCCTTTCAACTTTTTGTTGATGGGAGCTCGAACCGGCAGGGGGCAGGTGCAGGAGTAGTGTTGATATCCCCCGACGGAGAGATATTGGAATAGTCCATCCGACTGGGATTCAAAGCCTCGAACAATGAGGCGGAGTACGAAGCACTGATTGCTGGACTGAAGCTTGCAGTGGCAGTAGAAGCAGATGAGGTAATAATCTTTAGTGATTCACAACTTATAGTGAATCAGACTACGGGAGAATTTGCAGCCAGAGACGAAAGGATGTCGGCATACGCAAAGGAGGTCATCAGACTAGAAAACTTATTTCAGAACTGCCGACTGCTCCAAGTAAGCCGAGATGATAACAGCCACGCCGATGCGTTGGCCAACCTGGCAAGTTCAGTGAAGACAGGAAAAGCAAGGACAATTATGATTGACTACATGTCGGGCCCGAGCATAGAACCACAGAACACAAAGCAGGAGACAATGTTTGTGGATATGGGGCCAAGCTGGATGGATGCAATTGTTGCATTCATTAAAGAAGGAAAGCTGCCAGAAGACCGCAATGAGGCACACAAGCTCAGATTGAAGTCGGCAAGATTCAATCTGACAGCGGAAGGACACCTCTACAGAAGATCCTTCACTGGACCCCTTCTGAGATGTGTACACCCTCTTCAAGTTGAAGACTTTTTGTACGAAATTCATGAAGGAGTCTGTGGAAGCCACACAGGGGGCAGATCATTAGCTCACAGGGCCATTACCCAGGGGTATTGGTGGCCCTATATGCAAAAAGATGCAGAGGCTTATGTGAAGAAGTGTGAACAATGTTAGAGGTTTGCACCCTTGATACATCAGCCAGCTGCTGACCTGAATCCGGTTTCAAGCCCTTGGCCGTTTGCCCAATGGGGCATGGATCTCGTTGGAAAACTGCCCCAAGCAACTGGGCAGCGAAAGTACCTGCTGGTAGCAACAGACTACTTCACAAAGTGGATAGAAGCAGAGCCCCTTGCTAAAATCCGAGATGTGGATGTGAAGAACTTCATTTGGAGAAACATCATCACCAGATTTGGGATTCCAAGAGCAATAGTTGCTGACAATGGAACACAGTTTGACAGTAAACTTATCAAGAATTTTTGTGCAAAGTTCAAGATAAAGAATTACTTTTCAACGCCAAGTTTTCCACAAAGTAATGGGCAAGCAGAGGCATCCAACAAAGTAATTCTGGATGGGATAAAGAAGAGGCTGCAGGCAGCTAAAGGAAAGTGGGTAGACGAATTGCCCAATGTGCTCTGGGCATATCGCACTACGCCGAGAAGATCAACAGGGGAATCCTCCTTCGCCATGACTTACGGCACTGAGGCAGTCATTCCATTGGAGATCGGCATCCCAGGGATCAGAACTCAAGGAGTTGACAACGGGACTAACGATGTGCTCTTAGCCCGAGATCTGGATTTATTGGAAGAAAGAAGAGAGAAAGCTACAGTCCAGCTTGCAGCATACCAGCAACAGCTTGCCAAAGCTTACAACAGGAAGGTTAATCCAAGGGATTTTCAAGTCAACGACCTAGTCCTGAGAAAAGTCATCGGCAATAAGAAGGATCCCAGAGAGGGCAAGCTTGGCCCAAACTGGGAAGGACCCTATAGAATTACTTCGGTGCTTGGAAATGGGGCATATCGGCTAGAAGATAATGAGGGCAAAGCATTGCCTAGACCTTGGAACACTTGTAATTTAAAGTTTTTCTATCATTAGATGTTGTTTGATTTTTTGCCGATGTGATCAATAAAATCTCAGCCTGATTTTCCAGAACTTATGAAATTATGCATAATGTCGTGTTCGTTGTTCCTTCCAAATAATGAGAACCCAAGTGGAACTTAGGTTCACATTGGGGGCAGAGGGAAGACAGTAATGCTTAGCCGAAGTTAAGCCGAGATAAATTGCTTAACCGAAGTTAAGCTGAGATAAATTCCTTATCTTTACTTGTTGAAATTTGTAGCAATTTACAAGTTAAAGTTAAGTTGAGATAAATTCCTTATCTTTACTTGTTGAAATTTGTAGCAATTTACAAGTTAAAGTTAAGCTGAGATAAATTCCTTATCTTTACTTGTTGAAATTTGTAAATTCCTTATCTTTACTTGTTGAAATTTGTAGCAATTTACAAGTTAAAGTTAAGCTGAGCTAAATTCCTTATCTTTACTTGTTGAAATTTGTAGCAATTTACAAGTTAAAGTTAAGCTGAGATAAATTCCTTATCTTTACTTGTTGAAATTTGTAGCAATTTACAAGTTAAAGTTAAGCTGAGACAAATTCCTTATCTTTACTTGTTGAAATTTGTAGCAATTTACAAGTTAAAGTTAAGCCGAGATAAAGACCTTATCTTTACTTGTTGAAATTTGTAGCAATTTACAAGTTAAAGATAAGTTAAGTATTTTGTTTAAATCCTTGTTGAAATCTGTAGCGATTTACAAGTATGGTAGACTGAGACTACTGTGTGAACACATGTTGAATATTATGAAAAGCTTGCAGATCAGAATCTAGCCGAGGTATAATATACGGTTTGATTACCCGAGGTATTCAACCCCGAGATGATTGCATAAGGAAAGAAGAAGTATGGAAATCATACAAAACATTCTAAGTATAGAGTCATACAGAAGCAATGAAGAGAAGTTAAAGACTCAAGCATTCAAAGGAAAACAACTGTAGTTGTATACACAAAAGGCACAATGGCTCAGCAAAAGTAAATTGTTTTCAAACAACAATGAGGCACATTGTAGACACCCCATTTTTGACCGACCTTAAGACTCAGACGTCACCGATTGAGTGCTTGGTGATGTTGCATATCGCACTCGTTCAGAAGTCTCAGAGTCGCGGCTGCGCACCCTGCCTCCGGACTTCCGGACTCTTTTGTACCTTGTCTCGGTTTGCGAACCAGACTCGGTTTTCTCTGTTTTCTCTTTGAGAAGGGAGGGAGAGGTCCTGTAGACCATCTCTCAGTGGCCGTGGGCTACATTTCGTGGTCATAGGCCATTTTGCCCATTTCGGAGTCCGGTTCCCGGTTTTCGGAGCCGTCAGGCCGTGTGCCTCGGTTCGGGACCGCTCAACCACCTCCGTTTGCTCCGATTTTTGGCATACATCTCATTTTCTCCCTTTCAAGGGACACTGGGGTCTCAGAAACCCACTTCGCGGTCGAATACCACTTTCGGTGCTTAACAGCCCATTTTCGGGACCCTGAACCACGCGGTTTTGGCCCCCGAGCATTCGTTTTGCATTGGTTTTCGTTCATTTTTGGCAGGTACCTCTGTTTTATCGCCAGGAAGGTCACTGGAGGGTGGGAGGCCAGCAGTTATCTCATCTACCAGTTATATTCCATTTTCGCCCTCCGGCGCCCGTTTTTCTCACTTCCGAGCCAATGTTGAACACCTTGAGGCCATTTTCTTCAACCCAAAACCACATATTTGTGTTGTACACACATCAAAGGATCCTAATATCACATTCTCGGCCAGTAATTCCAATTGACCCTTTTGACCCCCTCATTGAAATGCCTTGATCTCTCTCCTGTTTCAGAGTTGCAAATTTTGGACCACATGGTTGTGAAGAGGAGATATCAAAGGACACTAATATGTGGTCCTCGGCCGGAAAATGTTCTTGGCCCTTTTGACCCCTAGCCAGCCGGCCAGGGGTGGTGGCTGGCCGGCCACCTGGAGAAAAAGTAAGGGGCCGGCCTTGATCCCCATGCTGTGCACTTTCCAGCTATATAGCTGCTTTTCCCCCAGAAAATATCTATCCGGGGGCTCTTTTGGAGGGAGATATAGCCCTATTTCCCTCCATATTGCATACAACCTTTTCTCCCTAGCCTCTCTCTGATTTTCTAGCCTCCATTCTCTCAAGAAAGAGTTCCAAGAGCTTATACATTGATACACATACATATCACTCCATAATCTTCAAGTTTCAAGTCCATTTCTTCATCATCTTCAAGCTCTATCATCACCACTCCATTCCAGCAGCAAGGGAGGCCTTCTAGCAGCCAAGAGGCATCCATTCTTCAAGCAAAAAGGCAGCCAAGACTTGTCTTCAAGGGTGAGTACCAATTTCCCCATTTCTAGCACAATCTTGCATCAAAATTCTAGCCTATGTGTGATCTGATTTTGGGGCTGCCATGAACTGATTTTGTGATTATTTTGAGCCCCTCTTCAACATTGAAGAAGGGCTCAACACCCTTTGGCATTTCTATATACCTCTTGCCTTTGTAATCCTCTTTAGGCCCTCATTTTTGCATGCTTTGCTAGCCTATTGTGCTTTTGGTTTTGGGGTAGGTCTGATCTAAACTGAAAGGGGTCTTATTTTGACCCCCTTTACATGTTTCATCAAGAATGTTTGGTTGTTTGGTGATTATTTTACATACTTCATGTTATGGCCTCTTTTGGGCCTCATTTTGCATGGCATTTCTAACATGTTTGTATATTGATTTTGAGGCTGCCATAAACTATAAATGTGCCTATTTTCAGTCCCTCTTCAATGTTGTAGAAGGGTATTTTTCCATTTGGATTTTGTATATATCACTTGCTTCAATACCCCTCTCTTGGCCCCTATTCTTGCATGCCATTGTTGCCTTATCTATGCTAGCTGTTTGGCTCTTTTTGTGACTGAAAAATGCCATTTTTTGGGACTGCCTTCTTGCTGTCATTGCATCCCATATCATATTGTGCATGTATTGCATGGCCATAGGCCATTTCGGGTGCCAAATATCACATTTCGGGATCGTTCCGGGCTTCGGGTGCATTTTTGACATGATTCGGGGCTGTTTTCCCCTTTATTTAGCTGTTGAAATTCCATGTTGCATGTTTGCATATCATTTCATTCCATTTTACCATCGCCTCGGTTTGCGTGCCTGTGGGCACGCATTTCGAGGCACTTCATTTTTATCCGACGGCTTCTTATGTGAGTGTAGCTGAGGATCCCTCATGTTAGTATAAGTCCAATTTGCATTTCATGCCATTTCATCATCGCCTCGGTTTGCGTGCCTGTGGGCACGCATTTCGAGGCACTTCATTTTTATCCGACGGCTTCTTATGTGAGTGTAGCTGAGGCTCCCTCGTGTTAGTATAAGTCCAATTTGCATTTCATGCCATTTCATCATCGCCTCAGTTTGCGTGCCTGTGGGCACGTATTTCGAGGCACTTCATTTTCATCCGATGGCTTCTTATGTGAGTGTAGCTGAGGCTCCCTCATGTTAGTATAAGTCCAATTTGCATTTCATGCCATTTTACCATCACCTCGGTTTGCGTGCCTGTGGGCACGCATTTCGAGGCACTTCATTTTTATCCGACGGCTTCTTATGTGAGTGTGGCTGAGGCTATCTCTTGTTAGTATAAGTCCAATTTGCATTTCATGCCATTTTACCATCGCCTTGGTTTGCGTGCCTGTGGACACGCATTTCGAGGCACTTCATTTTTATCCGACGGCTTCTTATGTGAGTGTGGCTGAGGCTATCTCATGTTAGTATAAGTCCAATTTGCATTTCATGCCATTTTACCATCGCCTCGGTTTGCGTGCCTGTGGGCACACATTTCGAGGCACTTCATTTTTATCCGACGGCTTCTTATGTGAGTGTGGCTGAGGCTATCTCATGTTAGTATAAGTCCAATTTGCATTTCATGCCATTTTACCATCGCCTCGGTTTGCGTGCCTGTGGGCACACATTTCGAGGCACTTCATTTTTACCCGATGGCTTCTTATGTGAGTGTGGCTGAGGCTATCTCATGTTAGTATAAGTCTAATTTGCATTTCATGCCATTTTACCATCGCCTCGGTTTGCGTGTCTGTGGGCACGCATTTCGAGGCACTTCATTTTTACCCGACGGCTTCTTATGTGAGTGTGGCTGAGGCTATCTCATGTTAGTATAAGTCCAATTTGCATTTCATGCCATTTTACCATCGCCTTGGTGCACTTCATTTTTATCCGACGGCCTCTTATGTGAGTGTGGCTGAGGCTATCTCATGTTAGTATAAGTCCAATTTGCATTCCGTATGTCATTTCATGCCATTTTATCATCGCCTCGGTTTGCGTGCCCGAGGGCACGCATTTCGAGGCATCTCATTTTTATAGCATTGTGTATGCTAGGTTGTATCTTAGATTATATTCTTGCATTTTCTCAGTTTGCGCGCCCGAGGGCACGCATTTCGAGGCATCTCATTTTCATAGCATTGTGCATGCTAGGTTGTATCTTAGATTATATTCTTGCATTTTCTCGGTTTGCGCGCCCGAGGGCACGCATTTCGAGGTATCTCATTTTCATAGCATTGTGCATGCTAGGTTGTATCTTAGATTATATTCTTGCATTTCCTCGGTTTGCGCGCCCGTGGGCACGCATTTCGAGGCATCTCATTCTCATAGCATCGTGCATGCTAGGTTGTATCTTAGAGCGAATTCTTGCATTTTTTCGATTTGCGCGCCTATGGGCACGCTTTTCGAGGCATCTCATTTTCACAGCATTGTGCATGCTAGGTTGTATGTTAGGTTGCATTCATGCATATCATGCATATTGCATTGTGTTCGGGATAGGAGTTAGCCCAGGCACGGGAAACGAGTGACGGAACGTGTCTCAATTCCCAAGTCACCGACACTCCGGATAATCCATGATGGAGTTAGGTTTGTCGTGTCTTCATTTGCATGCATCCTATATTGAATTGTGCAATTCGGCTCCTCGGCCATTATGCATCGGTATGCGTGATTGGTGGCACGAGGATCGAGGCATGCATATATTTGTGAAATACATTGCTATGCCCCTTTCCTGCTCTCTGTTGCAGCAAAATCAGGAATCAGCGACTTTTCAGAGCTTGGCACGCATTTCAAGAAAGGTGTAAACAGAGGCTAATTGGGGCATCCCAGTGGATTTCCGCGCAAGGCAGCCTAGACACACATCATTCAGCAGAATCAAGGCAGTCCCTGGCTTGCATGCCAGTTTATAGCTTTCTTAGTTAATTTGTTAATTAATTAGGAATTTGTATATTATTCGGACTGTATTCATTTGGACTGTATTTATTCTTTCATTCGGGACTGTATATTTATTCGGACCCTCTGCGCGAGGGCACAACTGTAATAAGGGTGCGTGTGTGTGTGCATGTCTTCCAACCCCTCTTTCTTTCTCCCTTTTATTTATCCGCTTATGTTGGTTAGATTAGGGCATATTTCAATTAGCATACAGTATGATAGCATGTTTGCATTCATTCATCTGTTTTGCATGCACCGGGCTCGGCGCATCATACTAACTGCATTGTATTTCAATTCCAAAGTTGAATACATGTTAGTTGTAGCATTTCATATGCCATGTTTAGAATAGCCGAGCCTGCTATAGTTGCATTTTGCATGTGTTGCATTAGGCATTTCTGTATACTTAGGATCATGCATGATTTCTAATCAGTTTCTGTTTTGGCCTGGAGTACTCGGTGAGTTTTATACTTTAGCATCCTTGCATGCGTGTGAGTGTTGCCATGATAGCATGCTTACCATGAGGCTATTTGCTTATGTGATATAACTGCCTTGAATGCCTGTGGGTGGAGGTTGGGTTATTTGGATTGGGACGATTCATTGATTGTTTGTTTTAAGCCCACTAGATAGTGGCAAAAAATCATGTTTTCTAAGCCCACCTGAGGGTGGCAAATTCGCATCTTAGCCTACCTGCAGGTAGCACCATCAAACCATTTTCAAACAAACAAACATGAAATGTTTTGTTCCAATTCAAGCGACCCGGTCTATACTTATTTGCTGCGAGCATCACATAGTAACCTAGGCTAATAACTGGAATAAGAACGCACAAAGTTTTCAAAACTAGATATCATGGTTAGTAGAGGCCGGTCTTTGACCGGGCGAGCGGGGGTGCTCACGAAGTGACCTTCCCCAATCGTACCCAAGTTCCCGAGCCGAGGCAACTTTGGTGATGACGGACACGTGGCCTTTGGCACCGAGTCAGGGTTTCCTAAATTTCCCAAAAATAAAATATTTAGGTGGCGACTCAGATCCGCAAAGCGATCCATGTTTGGCACTTCTTTCAAAAATCTGCTTTTCTCAAAACGCGATTTGCCGGATTTGGACTCTTTGGATCGAGAGTAAGAACCGTGACACAAATCGAGTCCGAGCTGTAGCGAGGTCCCCATGAACTGTCTCTGATTTGGCGACTTTGCTGGGGATTTAGAGAACTTGACTCGAACTCATGATATCTGTTTTTGAACACACTTGTGTGTTTCTTTGCATTGCATTTGCATTGGTGCGCCTAGGACACCGTGTTTGCCATCTGCTATTCCTGAGCGGTTTTGCCTGAGGCTTGTCTTGTCAAGGCATGTCCATAAGGCTTGCTTGATTCTGCTCTGCCAAGATAGAACACAAACCCCGGTTTTACCGGGGCACCCTTTTTGACCATTCGACCTAGTGCATATTCGGATCCATAGTGACTATTCCAAACTAGGACAGGTTGCTTACCCGATATAGGTTGTTTGAAACTGCTGTGTGCATAGTGAATCCCTAGCTCCTGACAAAAATAGGACAGGGAAACCCTATCCCAACATAGGGGTGTTTTGGCTCTCACTTATCTGTTATGTGCTTGTTAGAGTGCATCTCTACAGGGAATGTGTGTATCAGTTGAGTTTGGAGCATCAGGCCTGCGGGCATCAGTTTGTGAGTTGTGAGCATCAGGCTTGCGGGCATCAGTTTATGAGTTTTGAGCATCAGGCCTGCGGGCATCGGTCTATGAGTTTGGACATTTCGCTTGCGGGCATTAGTCAATTGTTTGAGAATCAGGTATCTGCGGGTATCTAGATTCAGGATTGAGGATAGTGATTCAGGGATTTTGACCAGTGTTTGAGGACAGTGTATATCCGACTTACCAATTGTGTGTTGTTGTATACCCGACTGTGTGTGGTGTATTTAATTTAAGCCGTTATGCTGCCCATTTTATTTCTGGTTATTTATTTCTTTTTCGCTTTGTTTATCTTTTTGCTAGGGCAGTTTGCAGCACAATTGCTTCCGAACCAGCAGATATTCCCCAAGCACTTTGGACAAGAGGTCGTCGGCTCAATTAATCTGAGGATCTGGTTGACGGACATCCGGTGTTCCACTCTCTACCCCCAGTTAGTAAAAGAAGGCCGAGGAGGCGCAATGTATCAGAAAAGGGATTACCGAGGCAGCAGTCTACCTTAGGGGCAAACAGTCAGGTTGAGATTTCTGTTTCCGCCATAGAGATACATTTACCGATCATTCAGATGGAACAGCAGAATACATTAGGGATGGAGGCAATGATGCGCCAAATGCATGAGAGCATGAAATAGATGCAGGAGGATGCCGTCCGCCAGGCAGAATTTTCTAAGCAGCAGGCCACAGTCATGGCCCAACAGGCCGAACTAATCACTAGACTGCAACAACAGAACGCGGCATCTGCTTCACATCAGGTCCCTCCTCCCCCAGGAGCCCCATTACCCGAGCAGGCACCTACTGGTCAGAACACCTTGCCGAATCCCCAGAATACTCTCCCAAATACCTAGAACATTTTACCCAATACCCAGAATACTCAGGAGGACACAGGCCTTCCAACGGGGCCAGCTCTACCCCCAATTCCGCCTCAACTGTCCAAAGCAGATACACCTGGTAACCGCCCAGACTCCCCTTTCGAGTTCGAGGTAGATCATACCACTCTGAAACTGAGCAAGCTGGAGAAGCTCTTTAAGAAATCCCAAAGGGTGAAAGCCATTCCGGACATCGAGGATGGCTATACTAATGTGGCCGTGACATTGCCGAACAAATTCCAAATGCCACAGATTGACCGCTTTGACGGATCTGGGGATCCTATGGTTCATCTCCGGCTCTTTTCAGACATCCTGCGGCCAATGGGCCTGACCAGACACCAAAAACTTTCGTTGTTTGGCCGAACCTTGTCAGGAATAGCTGCCACCTGGTATGCGAAGTTGGAGGACGATGTCAAAAGAAATTGGGATGAAATGGCTGAGGCCTTTGTCGCACAGTATTCGTACAACACCCAGATTGAGATCACAACTCGTGATCTCGAGGCGACGAGGCAGGAGCCCAAGGAGTCTTTCTCCGATTTTGTAACTCGATGGAGGGCAAAGGCGTCGATGATGACTTTGAGGCCCACGGATAGAGACCAAATCAGGATGATTGTGCGCAATCTTCAACCAAAGCTCATGCAGAGAATGATTGTAGTCCCCTTTCCCACCTTCGCAGATCTACACGAGATGGGAGGGCAAATTGAGGATGCGTTGAAACAGGGTCTGTTGGACCAGGACTGGGAGCAACCCCGAAGGATGTTTAATCGTAATAACAACGCAGGCCCAAGTGGCGCTGCAAATACGAGAACTTCGGAGGTTAGTATGGTCACCACCATCCCCCCTCCCCTTCCAAGACCCATGGCCGCCACACCCTTCTCCGGTGCATCCGGAAGTAGTACCCAGCCAAACAGATTTCAACCCAGGGGCCAAAGAACCTTCACCTCGCTATACATGCCTTTGTCCAAGGCTTTTATAGTTTTGATAAAAAAGGGGCATCTGAAACCCCTAGAGCCGAGGCCATTACCAAATCCACTCCCTCCTTCTCACAACCCAGCCAAGTATTGTGCGTACCACCAGCAGCATGGTCATGACACAGACCAATGTTACCAGCTGCATCACGAGATCCAGGACCTTGTTGACAAGAATATCATCTTACCCCCCGAGAGACCCAACGTCACGACCAACCCACTCCCCGTACATAACCAAAATCCACCGCCCAAAAGAGTCAACCTAATCCAAACTGGGGTCGTATCCTACGATCCTAGTATCTATATTACTCCTTCCCACCTACCCAAGCCGGAGGTGATACTTCCTGACTGCACTGACTTGTGCATGTTGGATACCTTCACAACCCAATCTGAACCAAAGGTGGTGACCACCGAAGAGGGAATAGGGCAGGTTTCAGAGGAGAGCGGAGTTGTTGAATCCGGGGTTGAACAATCTGGGCATCTTGCTGGAGAAGCCTATGATCCGAGCGAATATATCTTATCAGTGGGCCAGTCTGAGCCGAGTGTGGGGCTGCCAGAAAGAGCAGAAGTATGCGTGATTCAGGGGAGCAGACTTGAACAAGGGGCAGATGATCTGACAACAGTGGAGGAGGACTTTGCCAATCTCCAGTTCTTCAACGACCAAGAATCAGGGGATGCGACAATCAACTGGTTTGAGTATGAGGAGTCGGCAGAGGCCACCGGGTGGTTAGATGATCAGCCAGATGTTATGGAATTTCAATCAGAGTAGAGCCCGGCAGGGGCGGAGGTATCAATGATGGCCGGAAGGGCCGAGAGTCAAACAATATTACCGGAGAGCGCCGGTACAAAGAATTTAGCTTAGAACCAACACATTGTGGACACAGGAAAAATCGAACAACAATCCGCGCTAACCCAGGCAGAGCAAGACAAAAATTGGGATTCTGAGAGGATCCGGAAAGCCAAAGCCCATGAGGGGATTGAGAGTGCTGTGAGCACGAAGATTGAAAATGCTGCGAGCATATGGGGTGAAAGTACTGAGGGTACGAGCATGCCAGGACCAGATAGGTGCCTGTTGAATGATAGCGGGATGTGGTGGGAAGACGAAGACTTATGTCTTGCCCACACAGACGAAGACTGGGTAGGCAACCAACCAGACGGCACCTGGTATCTTGATGAGGTGGACCACATGACCAGAAGCGGGCGGTACTTCAAGCCTCCGCACTTGGATCAACCAGAGGCGTCCGGGAAAGACAAGGAAGCCGAGAAACAGAGAGAGAAACAAATTGAAGAGGAAGCTGTGCTAAAGCAACTAAAGAAAATACAAGCAGACATCTCCATCTGGGGACTGCTTATGGCATCGAGGTTGCACAGACAGGCTGTCCTATCTGCTATGGATAAGTCCAAACTCTCTATCGATACAACACCAGAGCAGCTGGTTGGGCTAGTCTTTCCGGGAGGAGGTTCCCCGGCACTGACCTTTTCAGACAAAGAACTGCCGCCTGAGGGCGTGAATCATAACAAACCTCTCTACATTTCCGTGGAATGCAGAGACAAGTGGATACCGGTGGTACTTGTTGATACCGGGTCTGCTATTAACATCTGCCCAGCCAGAACGGCGTATGCAATCGGGTTGAAGCCCGGGGACTTCGTTCCAACTACTCAGGTGATCAGGGCATACGACAACACCAGCCGAGAGGTGATGGGGACCGTTAAGACTCAAACAAAGGTTGGTCCAGGACAACACAATGTTGAATTTCATGTCTTGGATGTTCCTGCAACCTTCAACCTACTCTTGGGGCGGCCGTGGTTACACCAAGCGAAGGCAGTCTCTTCCACTCTACATCAGATGGTGAAATACCCCTATGGAAAGGGAGTAGCTATTGTCTTCGGAAATTCATCGATCCATCCCCCGCCGGAAGTGTTTACACCGGTTTTGGAAATCGAGCACGGTGCGGAGGACGTGTTCTTATCAGGGTTCACTCTGGCGGAGGCCCGGGTAGTACAGAACATCATGGCTGTGAATGAAGGTGTGTACGTCAGTGCTCAATCTGTCTACCTCATGAACAAGCTACAACATATCCCCGGGATGGGATTGGGAAGGAGCGGCAGGAAAGGAGTCGCAGCATTGGCCGAAGTGCCACATAACCGGCATACCTTTGGACTGGGTTATCTGCCCACCAAAAAGGACTGGGCGAGGAAAGGAAAGGAAATGGCCGGCAGAGCCAGAGAAAAGCAGGCTGGGAAGCCTTTTGAACTAATGCATAGGCCCATCTGGGGTACCCTGAACGGACGCTTCGTCCGGGAGGGGGAAGACTTTCCATTTTGTGGCTTCCCAGAGCCGTGGATAAACGCGGAGAAGAAGCGCGTGCCAGGCTTCGAAATCTTCTTCGACTTGCAATTATCCGGGGATGACGTTGCCGCAGAGCAGACAAACCCATCAGCTGAGGTTGAGCAGTATAAAGCAGTGGATCCTGAGGGCACTGAATTTGAAATGGGGGTAGCACTGGCATGTCTCCTCTCTGATCCTCCGATCAACCAAGAGTGCTTGGGGGATAACTTCGCGGTTTCCATGATTGGGAATGAAACGGCTGTGGGCCTACCAGCAGCTATCTTGGATGCATCAATCGCACCCTCACTCACTTGGCAATACGAGGAGGGGTTTGTCAATGACACCAGGTCGTAGTGAGCAGTCCGATTCCACCGAGTCTGTGAGTCGAATCGATTCAGCTCGACTGAGTCTGAGTCTGGTGATCTTGGGGGTGTTAACCCGGACGCCACAGTCCTGTCCAGGTCGTCTTTTTCCTTTTCATTTGAGTCTGTTGTAACCGGTGAATCAGACGATTTGGATGTGCCTAATGAGAATGAAGTATCTGTGGTTTCTGAGTACTTTTCTGTGCCCTTAATTTATTGCATTAATTCGGACTTTCAAAACTTTGATAAAAACGACGAGGACGAAATTCCTCCGGTTTTACAACGTTTAATTGAGCAAGAGCAAGAGAGATTTGTTAAACCATTAATGGATGAAATCACTACCGTGAACATTGGTACTGAGGAGGACCCGCGGCTGGTCCAGATCGGGTCCACGTTGTCTTCGGAGGAATGCGAGCGCTTAGTCGCTTTATTAAAAGATTTCAAAGATATTTTTGCGTGGTCCTACGAAGACATGCCTAGAATCGATCCTGAGATTGTATAGCATCGGATCTCCCTTGACCCCGAGGCCCGACATCAGCGTAAACTTCAAGGATCCGCCCGGACTGGGCTCTCAAGATTAAGGAAGAGGTCACCAAGCAAATCGACGCAGGCTTCCTGCTGGTATCTGAATATCCGACTTGGCTGGCCAACATTGTTCCGGTGCCAAAGAAAGATGGTAAGATCCGGGTGTGCGTGGACTTCAGAGATTTGAACAGAGCTAGTCCGAAGGACGACTTTCCCTTACCACACATCGATGAGTTGGTAGATTTCACAGCAAGGCATGCTTTGCTCTCATTCATGGATGGCTTCTCAGGATACAATCAAATAGTGATGGCACCCGAAGACTAGGAAAAGACTGCATTCACCACCCCGTGGGGGACATACTGCTACAGGATAATGCCGTTTGGGTTGAAGAACACTGGAGCCACTTATCAACGGGCCGCGACCACAATACTACATGATATGATCCACAATGAGGTTGAGGTGTACGTGGACGACATGATTGTCAAGTCCAAAGACAGAGAGGGCCACTACACCGCCTTGCAAAAGTTCTTTCAAAGGATCAGGGAATTTCGGTTGCGGTTAAACCCACAAAAATGTACATTTGGTGTTACAGCGGGAAAAATGCTAGGGTTTCTGATTACACAAAGAGGCATCGAGGTCGACCCTTCCAAAATCAAGGCCATCCTAGAAATGCCCCCACCAAGGACTGAAAAGGAGGTGCGAGGCTTTCTGGGTAAAGTGCAATTCATAAGACGGTTTATCTCAAAATTAACCTTGACTTGTGAACCACTTTTTGGTCTCCTGAAGAAAGGAAAGAAGTTCCAATGGGATGGCTGATGTCAAGCTGCGTTTGAACAAATTAAAGAATATCTACAGAATCCGCCCGTGTTGTCACCGCCAGAATCGGGGAAACCGTTGATTTTGTATCTGTCAGTAACTGAGACTACAATGGGTTGCATGCTTGCACAAGAATCAGAGGACAGGGTGGAAAAAGCCATCTATTATTTGAGCAAGAAGATGCTGGAGTATGAAACCCGATATACACCGCTGGAAAAGGCTTGTTTAGCTTTGGTATGGGCTACCAGGAAGCTGTGGCACTACCTGTTAGCTCACTCTGTAATGTTGGTTTCGTGACTCGATCCCATCAAATATCTTTTCGAGAAACCAGCACTTACGGGTAGGCTAGCTCGTTTGTTGCTGTTGCTCTCCGAATTTGATCTCACATACGTGACACGCAAGTCAGTGAAAGGAAGAGCAGTGGCAGAGTTCCTTGCCGACCACCCGGTTAAGGGGGATGAAGCGGTTGAGTACCTGTTCCCAGATGAATCAATATTGCATATCGACGACGAGTTTTGGACGATGTACTTTGACGGAGCGTCAAATCAATATGGATATGCGATAGGAGTGTTGCTGATAGCACCCGACAATTCCCGTATCCCGCTAGCCTTCAAACTCCGATTCAAAGTCTCGAACAACGAAGCAGAATACGAGGCGTGCATTGCTGGTCTAGAAGCAGCCCTGGAACTAGGGGCAAGACGGATGGATGTCATCGGGGACTCCAACCTTGTTGTGTCTCAGGCAAAAGGAGACTGGAAAGTCAAAGAAGAGAAGATGATGATGTATCACCAGACCTTGGACTTGTTAATTCCTTGGTTTGAGAAGTTAAACTTTGCTCATCTTCCACGAGAGAACAACAGGTTCGCAGATTCCTTAGCAACTCTATCTTCCATGATAGACATCCCATTTGGAGTCCGGATGCGTCCAGTCATCATTGACCATAAATTTGCGCCAGCCTATGAGTCGATTGCAGCCATAGATGAAGTTCAGGATGAAAACCCCTGGTATTACGACATCTGGAATTTCTTGGAGAAAGAAACATACCCGCCAGGGGTAAATGCCAAAGACAAGAGAGCAATCAGGAGAATGGCAGTTCAGTTCATCGTCTGCGGGGGTAAACTGTATAAACGGGGTCATCTGGGAATGCATAAACTGTGTGTTGACGCCGAAGAGTCAGAACGTCTGATGGAAGCCATCCACGGAGGAGAATGTGGTGCGCACATGAATGGAGTAATGCTGGCACGGAAGATTCTCAGACAGGGTTATTACTGGTCCACCATGGAGGAGGATTGTATTGGTTTCGTCCGGCGATGCCACAAATGTCAGATTCACGCAAATCACATGAACATTCCGCCGTCAAAACTGTACAATATGACTTCGCCATGGCCATTTTCAGTCTGGGGAATCGACGTGATCGGAGCTGTTACGCCAAAGGGGTCGAATGGGCATGAGTTCATCTTAGTAGCGATAGATTATTTTACAAAGTGGGTTGAAGCCCAATCTTATGCGGTGTTGAAGGCTTCGCACGTCGCGAAGTTCATCAGAAACAACATCATCTGTCGTTATAGGGTCCCAAACGAAATAATTTCAGACAATGGTTCCCACTTCAAGAAGGAGGTGATTGATTTGTTGGAGAAGTACAATGTGGCTTTTCATAAGTCATCTACCTATCGGCCACAGACCAACGGGGCAGTCGAGGCCGCCAACAAGAACATCAAGCGCATACTACAAAAGATGGTGGAAACCTACCGGGACTGGCCAGATAAGCTGCCATTTGCTCTCTGGGGCTACCGGACTTCGATCAGAACTTCTACCGGGGCGACTCCGTATTCATTGGTTTATGGGATGGAGGCCATTCTACCTATCGAGATTGAGGTTCCGTCATTACGAGTACTGGCTGAGTGCCAAATAGCGGAAGCAGATTGGCAGCAAAGCAGATTTGAGGAACTCATGCTCTTTGATGAAAGGAGACTGAAAGCACTGTACCATGTCCAGGGATATCAGCGCAGAATCGCCCGGGCTTTCAACAAGAAGGTTAAGTCCAGGAATCTAAAGGAAGGAGATTTGGTACTCAAGGACAACCGAGCTCCCATCCACGACCCAAGGGGCAAGTTCAGACCTAATTGGACTGGTCCCTACATCATCAAGTCTATCTGGTCAGGTGGAACTGTGGTTCTGATGGATCTAGATGGCTTGGAGTTTTCACAACCGATCAATATGGATAAGTTGAAGAAATATTACCCTTGAGAGGCTCGCTAGGCCGAAAACCCGAAAGGGCGACCTAGGCAAAATTCAGAGCATAGAAAATTTGAAATTATAAAAACTGAGCTCGCAAGGTTGAAAACCCGCAAAGGGCGGCCTTGGCAAAAGTTAGAGCGTAAAAGCAGAGTGAAAATACCCGAGCGAACCTAAGCCTGAACTACGTAAGGCTTGATTCCCATCTTTGGGATATGTAGGAAACTTCATCCTGAAGTTCAGCCACAATCTTTTCCCCGATCAACTTCGTCCATATTGATCATCTCAGTTATCTCTATCCATCAGCATTTATCGTGATCTCCGGTACAGTGCTATCCAGACTAGGGGCAACTTTCCGTTGCCAGGAAGTGCCGTGGCACCATTCAGACTAGGGGCAACTTTCCAGTTGCTAGGATCTGGGGTTGTGCATTTCAGTGACAGATCTCAGGCGTGTCCAGTTCTGATCCATATCGAAAATAGTTTTGAAAAGTTTTAATAAAAGTTGACTTTGTTCAAATTAATCTTTTTACAACTGAGACCATTTTTGGACCAAAGCGGAGAGTTTTCAGTACCACAATCTTCAATTTCATTGATTTCAAAAACAAAGATCTCTAGCTCTTGCATACAATTGAGGTTGCTTTTTATTACACTCGTACAGAAAACTTGAAAGTTCTAATAAAGTAATAAATCTGGGGCATAGTCAAGTCAGGTGTCCCTGCGCCCCCTCCCAGAGCTAGTAGAAGCTTCTGACGCCGACCTAGGCCCAACCTGTGCCTCCTCATTGAGCCAATCCCAGCACTCGTCAGATAAGGTGCAGTTGAAAATAGGGGCGGGGGGGCAAGAGCTCTCTATTCCTCCAGGCCGTAGTATGTCGGGCAAGGTGTGTGCCTCGAACCAAGAAAGTGACCGGGTACTCAATCCCCTCCGGAGGGCAAGTCTAATCATGGCCGAACTGGCGCAGAATGCGAAATGGGAAATAGAATATACAATGGGTCAGGCCCATCAACCTGATCACAGTATCCTGAAACATGCTCTAGCTCATCGCCGGAAGGTTAAGCCAATGACAACGCCAAGCAATGCGTTCTGCTGACAAATTACACATCCATTCAAACCACCATGCCTCATCGAGGGCTCCGACTAGATGTTGTCAGAAAAAGTAGCCACGGGCTGTGTAAGCAGGGCAAGAGTCCACAACTTGTAACTTATCCATCAGCCATATCTGGGGAGGGATGAAAAATGAGAGAATAAAGAATAGAGAGATGTGCGATGAGAGAAAAGTAAGATGAGGGTTTTGTGAGAAAAACCGAGCCTGAGGGCCGAGCAATGTGAGCAAATACATATGTGAGCTTGGGTAGGAAACATTACCTGCAGTAGTAGTGGACTCCCTGCAAATCTGGTTGTCTCCTGGCGGTGGAAGGCATCCAAACCCATCAGTGTCTCGGCCAATGCCATGGCGATGCAGCTTTTTCCTTCCCTCAAGCCTTGAGCAACTTCAATCAAACGGACGCTAGCTCCTCCCGAGCCCGAGACAAACAGAAAATGAGATAGTATGCACAAGCAGAGGGCATGTTGTCGGAAACTTTGCCGATAATGGTCGCCGCGGTCACCAGCGTCGGAGAATCGGTAAATCAGGCTTGGGATGTCCAACATTCCGTTACCAATCAGGGATCGAGCATCATGTGCGTTGAGACCGCACATCCGCCCTAAAGCTTGGGCATGACCAAAATGAGACTGAGGCAAGATCTCTTCTGAGCATTCGGATTCCATCAAGACCTGAAAATCTTCAAAAGTAGGACATACCTCTTGCCCTCCGAAGCTGAAGACATGCGTTACCGGGTTCCAAAACCTCGCCGCGGCATGGAGGAAAGGAAGGTGTAGTGGAGTCCGGCCCAGCGTGAATAGTGCATTCAAGCCGAAACCCCGGAAGTTCAACTTTTCCGAACCATCTAGAGAAGAGATCCAAGATGTGAGATTTTCTACGAGAAACGCCTCCATTTTGGTGCAAAGAAATGATGAAGTGAATGAACCCCAAAGTTGGAGCTTTTATAGGAGGGTGAAACACTATTTGAAGGACAAGTGTCAAAATTCTATGGATTGCAGGGAAAAGTGGCCGGCCGGCCACGTATTCTAGCAGGCCGGTCATCTTTGACTCAAAAACTAGCCGACCGGCCACCTGTGGCTCTTCAAAGTGCAAAAGTGGCCGACCATACTCGGATGAATGCCTATGGTCTTGTTTTGCCCCCCCGGAAGGAAATTCGAGGCTTTTCGATGCATCGGGAATGGCGGAGGTCTCCATTTCCCTCAGATTCAGATGCGTCCCATCATCCAGATCGTCTGTAGTACGCTTTGTTCTCGTTAACATCGTTGTATTTTGCTTATCGAGTTGTTGTTTTGTTTATCGAGTTGTAAGTTTCGTCGAGCTGTCCTATTTTGTATTTCGAGTCGTTACTTTTTGTTTACGCAATCTTGTTAAGTTTTGTTTATCGAGTCGTTAACAATGTTGCATTTTGCTTATCGAGTTGTAAACTTGTTGAGATCTTGTTATATCTTAATGAGTTGAGTTCTTTTGATTTATTGCGTCGGTTCACTACCTGACCTGGTAAATACGCAATGCATATTTCCATTCAATCTCATTTTTTTGTGCAAAATGATGCGATACGATATTGAGAGCATAAAATACAACACTTTTCCAAAAAGCTGTTTCATTCCATCATGCTTTACAACAAATAAAGGTACAAGCTTTACAGAAAATAAAACTGCCTGACAATTTGCAAAGTGCTACAAACTACTAGTAAAAAGCAAAATAAAGCAGGAAATAGCAGTATCAATGCCTCTGGGAGCGGGAATAAGGGCCCCTCCTCATCCTCTTCTGCGGGATAACCTCTGCACCACCATCATCATCCGGGTCAAGGCTACCATCCTCAGGATCCTCCTCAGCCTCACCTCCGCTCCCGGATCCAAGACCGGAGCCCTCCTCCCCAACAGATGTCTCTGACTGGCGGTCTGCAAACTCCTCCTCCTCATCGGGCTCCTCCTCGACAATGGGTGCCCTGCGTCTGCGAGATGAAGCCCCTCATCGAGCTCCCCGAGAAGGCCTAGATGGCCCAGCTCCTCGAGAGGGCCTAGATGGCCCAGTGCCTCGAAAAGGTCCGTGCGATCGACCTCCCTGAGAAGGCCCAGGTGGCCCAGCCCGTGGCGGAGCATATGCAGGAGGCATCTGAAAATGAAAAGTTCAATACATCAGTTCAAATATGAAAATCAGATGCAAGTACAGTAGGTGAATGGGGTGTGTGTCAGATGTGCTCTACACAAAATAGCCTGTCAATGCAGTATAATGTTCAAAGCCAATGTGTCATCAGAAGCGTGATAAATACAAGAAAGGTGAACAATACCTGTACACCCATAATGGCCATATGTCCCTCCCTCCGCAGGATCATACCCTCAAAAGTGGCCAACAGTCCAAGCATCTCATCCACGTACTCAACAGGAGGCTGCAGGTACAAATGCAAAACTATCAGTAAAAGGATAAATGTCTGAGTATCTGGCTGATAAATCAAAACTGTATAGCATACTGGTGGTGAATCGGGATCCCTGACATATCTATGATCAGGAAGTGGGGGCTCCAGCGGGACCTGGTAAGGAGTCCCAAATCGCCAACTCGTCAACTCGGTCGGCATGTCTGGCCACCCGGGATGATGAAGAGTCGGAGGAATCGGCGGAATCCAGCCACGCCCACCATGAGATGTAACAGCCCTGCGCGAAGAAGGGATGTCTGTAGTATGAGCCTGACTCGAAGATGGTACGCCAGCACGTCTCAATGATGGAGTGCGCGCTCCTGTCAAGGGAGGCATCAGATATGTGTGACGGTAAGTGGCGTAGTCCCCGTCGGCGAGATGTAGCATAGCATCAGTGCCCATCATGGCACAGCCAGCATCCTGGGCAGAGAGTCTCTCAGCAATCCGCATAGTGGCTGGGGGTGCTACAGGAGGGTCCTGAGAAGGAAACCCCCATACCTGACGCAAAAAGCGTTCCCCCAGGAACCATGCTCTGCCAACAGGTCCCTTGAACAAGACCCTAAACTGAGACATACCCATCGCCCCACCATACTGATATCGGAGACTTTCACCCAAAGATGACCAGGGACACCATGTAATCTGCAAGTGACCAGTGCATAAAGCAATCAAAAATCGGGTATACACAGGGTAGATCAAAAAATGAAAACGGAAGGGGCTGAGGGTTCGAAATACCTCTGTCCCCCGCACAGTGTCGAAGAACTCCCGAAGATAAACGAGAGTCTCTCGGGGTCTCGGCCAAGTCTCGCCCTCAAATACCAATGAATATGGAGTCATGATGGGGGCTGCCACCACCAACTCTGGGGCCAATGTCGGGAAGTATACGTAGGCCCATAACTGCGGAAAACAATGCAGAATGTGAATACAGAATGCTGAGGGCAAAATACAGAATGTAAATTGTGCCGTGCGTGCAGTGTACAAGCAATAAGGAGCAGAAATGTAAATCAAGAGGACAGAAGGTACCTCCCAGGCTCGCCAGTAGCCACCAAGTAACTCTCCCTGCCCGCGGGAAGTCGCACTCATATAGCAATAGAGAGTAGCCAGGCCGGCACCACCCCAGTTGTATCGCCTGACCCGCGATAGGTCTACCAGAGCGCTCAACAGATGTAGCCCGACCATGTTCGATCTGTCGGCAAACAAGGTCGTCCCCAAGAGGAACATGAGGGAACCACGAGCATAATGCTCCGCCTCCTCGGGAGTCGTAGGCTCCATCTCCTCCCTCCGAAAATGAGAAGAGAACTAGGTGTACCTGACTCTGCCAGAAGCTCTGTCAACGGGTGGGCAGGCCCCCAACAGGTGTATCCAAGCAGCCTCCCACTCACCCATATCCTCGTCATAAGGAATGGGCCAACCCCCTATGTCTAGGCCGGTCAGTACAGCGAAGTCCAGCGGGGTCATGGTCATATCTCCAACAGCGGAAAAATGAAAGGAATTGGTGGTGTCCC
The DNA here is from genome assembly GCA_025200525.1 of Camellia lanceoleosa. NCBI lineage: Eukaryota > Viridiplantae > Streptophyta > Magnoliopsida > Ericales > Theaceae > Camellia > Camellia lanceoleosa. The sequence goes on along the minus strand of CM045758.1, from coordinate 7,053,478 downwards.
ACCATCTCTCCACCAGAGCCGCCATCAGTGTCCGTCTGGCATGGCAACGGGATAACCCTATACAAAAGGACCCAAACCCCGTCAGATCAACGAAATCCCGGACGGCCTCCGGGAGCTCTGCGTACCAGTCCTTGGCAGCAGAAGAGCCATACCCCCGCACCATGCGAGAGCCAACCTACATTCAGAATTAATACATGTGTCAGTATACAATGGAACAATGAGCTGTATGCAAAGGAATTGCAATGCCGTGAGCAAATGAAATGAATGCTGTGTGCAAATGAAATCAAATCTGGGCTGCGTGTTCAGAAAATTTGGTGTTTGGGCTGCGTGTTCAAATGTCAGAAAAATTAGTGGGCTGCGTGTTCACATTCTACTGGGCTGCGTGTTCAGAAAATTTGGTGTTTGGGCTGCGTGTTCAAATATCAAAAAAATTAGTGGGCTGCGTGTTCACATTCTACTGGGCTGCGTGTTCAGAAAATTTGGTGTTTGGGCTGCGTGTTCAAATGTCAGAAAAATTAGTGGGCTGCGTGTTCACATTCTACTGGGCTGCGTGTTCAGAAAATTTGGTGTTTGGGCTGCGTGTTCAAATGTCAGAAAAATTAGTGGGCTGCGTGTTCACATTCTACTGGGCTGCGTGTTCAGAAAATTTGGTGTTTGGGCTGCGTGTTCAAATGTCAGAAAAATTAGTGGGCTGCGTGTTCACATTCTACTGGGCTGCGTGTTCAAATGTCAGAAAAATCAGGGTTTAGGGCTGCGTGTTCTACTCTCTAAATTAGTGGGTTGCGTGTTCACATTCTACTGGGCTGCGTGTTCAGAAAATTCGGTGTTTGGGCTGCGTGTTCAAATGTCAGAAAAATTAGTGGGCTGCGTGTTCACATTCTACTGGGCTGCGTGTTCAGAAAATTTGGTGTTTGGGCTGCGTGTTCAAATGTCAGAAAAATTAGTGGGCTGCGTGTTCACATTCTACTGGGCTGCGTGTTCAGAAAAATTGGTGTTTGGGCTGCGTGTTCAAATGTCAGAAAAATTAGTGGGCTGCGTGTTCACATTCTACTGGGCTGCGTGTTCAGAAAATTTGGTGTTTGGGCTGCGTGTTCACATTCTACTGGGCTACGTGTTCAGAAAATTCGGTGTTTGGGCTGCGTGTTCAAATGTCAGAAAAATTAGTGGGCTGCGTGTCCACATTCTACTGGGCTGCGTGTTCAGAAAATTCGGTGTTTGGGCTGCATGTTCAAATGTCAGAAAAATTAGTGGGCTGCGTGTTCACATTCTACTGGGCTGCGTGTTCAGAAAATTTGGTGTTTGGGCTGCGTGTTCAAATGTCAGAAAAATCAGGGTTTAGGGCTGCGTGTTCTACTCTCTAAATTAGTGGGCTGCGTGTTCACATTCTACTGGGCTGCGTGTTCAGAAAATTTGGTGTTTGGGCTGCGTGTTCACATTCTATTGGGCTGCGTGTTCAGAAAATTTGGTGTTTGGGCTGCGTGTTCAAATGTCAGAAAAATCAGTGGGCTGCGTGTTCACATTCTACTGGGCTGCGTGTTCAGAAAATTTGGTGTTTGGGCTGCGTGTTCAAATGTCAGAAAAATCAGTGGGCTGCGTGTTCACATTCTACTGGGCTGCGTGTTCAGAAAATTTGGTGTTTGGGCTGCGTGTTCACATTCTACTGGGCTGCGTGTTCAGAAAATTTGGTGTTTGGGCTGCGTGTTCAAATGTCAGAAAAATTAGTGGGCTGCGTGTTCACATTCTACTGGGCTGCGTGTTCAGAAAATTTGCTGTTTGGGCTGCGTGTTCAAATGTTAGAAAAATTAGTGGGCTGCGTGTTCACATTCTACTGGGTTGCGTGTTCAAAAAATTTGGTGTTTGGGCTGCGTGTTCAAATGTCAGAAAAATCTGGGTTTATGGCTGTGTGTTCTACTCTCAATCAGTGTGGGCTGTGTGTTCACTTCAAATCTGGGCTGTGTGTTCAGTAAATCTGAGTTAGGGCTGCGTGTTCTACTCTCAATCAGTGTGGGCTGCATGTTCATTTTCAATTTGAGCTATGTGTTCAGAAAATCTGAGTTTGGGCTGCGTGTTCTACTCCTAGTCGGAGTGTGATGTGTGTACACCTTCAAATTCGGGCTGTGTGTTCGACAAATCAGTGTTTGAGCTGTGTGTTCAATTCTCAACTAATGTGTGCCGTGCATTCACAATCAATTAATGAGCTGAGTGTTCAGAAATTCAAGTGTTTAAGCCGCATGTTCAGGATGCAAACAAAGTACTATGTCACAAGCTAAACTGTGTGTTCAAGCATGGCAAAGGTACGAAATGCACGGAAAATGCAGAGGGTGAAGTAAAATACCTCTCGCGCCTCAGAGGAGAGGTGATGCTCAGGCTCTCGCAGGAGTAGATCTCCAGGTGCTCGATCATCGAAGTCGGTGAAACGACGAAAAATTGCCTGCGGAAGCACGTGCACCGCCGGGCGTATCCCTCCAGAATAAATGGGCGAACCATCGAGGGGAGAGTCATGGGATCAAAATCATCCCCGGCACCCGAAGAACCTTCGCCGAAAGGGAAATTACCCGCCATTTCGAGAAAATCTGCAAAAAGAGCAAAAATGAGCAAAATGAGCCAAAATTCGAAGAAAGTCAACAAAAGTCAACTCTCGGGAAATGAAAAAGTCGACAAAAATCAAAACCCGAGAAAATCTTCCAAATGTTGAGATAAACTTACCTCAAGTGGTGAAAATGAGAGAAGAAACCCCGAAATCAAAATCTAGTCGGTCCAAAATGCTTGAAATCGGATGTTTTCGCGAAAACAACTTGCGTGGGGCCTTGGAAAGCGCGTGTGGAACTCAAATCTAGAGAGAGAAATGGTTTGGAGAAGAAGAAGAGAAGTTCCCATAGCTATAGAAGTGAATTCGGAGGCAATGGAGAAGGAGATATAAAGAAATAGGGCAAAATGACAAAACTGCCCCTGTTTTGGACAGAGGGTCGGCCGGCCCCTTTTTCTGGCTGGCCGGCACCCTACTTTATGGATTTCCGGTTGGAGACCTTCCCTTGGGAAGATAAACGGCCGGTGGTGATCCCTATCCCCTCCCCTACCTCTCTGCAAATTTTGAGGATGATTAGAGTTCCCGGGACCTGAAAAAGTTCAAGAAAAGTGCACCTCCGGTCGCGAAATTGCCCTGCAGGAACATCAGCTTCGATTTCTGACCTAAGTCTCATCATCATTCACCGTAATCAAGATGTATCCTTTTGAATGTGTTGTAATCTCTCCGGGAGGTAAACCGGAGGTTGTGATCGGGCCGCCCTCGCCGAAACGCGCATTTCTTTGCTCGCTTTTTCATGTCAAACGGGCGCCCTGATTTATGTCTACTTTGCATTGTTATGCACATAACTCGCGTTCTCGTGAACATACTTGCATTGTCATGCACATTTCTTGTTGTTACCATGCCTCTGCGCTTAAGCATGCGTTGTCACGCACGTTCTCTTCTTGCATTGCGATGCATTCATTCGCCGGCGCCGCGTGTGCCAAACTTTTGAATCACAGGAATCGCATTGAATATATGTTGTTAGCATATTGTTCTTGTTGAATTTCTCTCTTTTGCAGGCACGATATTGTATGTACGGTTCATTCGAGGCTGGTGCGACCAGACGAATCGCGCAGGTATCGTATCTTCTCCGTGTGAGACGCGACGAGAATCGAATCATTCTCCGTATTCCTAACTGCATGAAATGTAGTTGTTGCTTTGCATTCTTGCTTAGAATTGTTGCATCTATTTGCGAATACTTGCTTCATTACAGCTTGCTGCACTTGCATGATCATTGAATTACATCTGGCTCTGTGCATATCGCTTTGCATTTTGCCCTCTCTTGCCTGCGGGCACGCCTGCAGGCACATCTCTATTTGTCTTGTATGATTGTCTAAGTCTTCGGCCTTGTCAAAAATGGGTCGTCTTTGGGCTTTGACACTCACTCCCGTCATTGTTATGACTTCCGAGTTCTGTCAAAGAGGGGCAACTGTAGACACCCCATTTTTGACCGACCTTAAGACTCAGACGTCACCGATTGAGTGCTTGGTGATGTTGCATATCGCGCTCGTTCAGAAGTCTCAGAGTCGCGGCTGCACGCCCTGCCTCCAGACTTCCGGACTCTTTTGTACCTTGTCTCGGTTTGCGAACCAGACTCGGTTTTCTCTGTTTTCTCTTTGAGAAGGGAGGGAGAGGTCCGGTAGACCATCTCTTAGTGGCCGTGGGCTACATTTCGTGGTCATAGGCCATTTTGCCCATTTCGGAGTCCGGTTCTCGGTTTTCGGAGCCGTCAAGCCGTGTGCCTCGGTTCGGGACCGCTCAACCACCTCCGTTTGCTCCGGTTTTTGGCATACATCTCATTTGCTCCCTTTCAAGGGACACTGGGGTCTTAGAAACCCACTTCGCGGTCGAATACCACTTTCGGTGCTTAACAGCCCATTTTCGAGACCTCGAACCACGCGATTTTGGCCCCCGAGCATTCGTTTTGCATTGGTTTTCGTTCATTTTTGGCAGGTACCTCTGTTTTATCACCAGGAAGGTCACTGGAGGGTGGGAGGCCAGCAGTTATCTCATCTACCAGTTATATTCCATTTTCGCCCTCCGGCGCCCGTTTTTCTCACTTCCGAGCCAATGTTGAACACCTTGAGGCCATTTTCTTCAACCCAAAACCACATATTTGTGTTGTACACACATCAAAGGATCCTAATATCACATTCTCGGCCAGTAATTCCAATTGACCCTTTTGACACCCTCCTTGAAATGCCTTGTTCTCTCTCCTGTTTCAGAGTTGCAAATTTTGGACCACATGGTTGTGAAGAGGAGATATCAAAGGACACTAATATGTGGTCCTCGGCCGGAAAATGTTCTTGGCCCTTTTGACCCCTAGCCGGCCGGCCAGGGGTGGTGGCCGACCGGCCACCTGGAGAAAAAGTAAGGGGCCGGCCTTGATCCCCATGCTGTGCACTTTCCAGCTGTATAGCTGCTTTTTCCCCAGAAAATATCTATCTGGGGGCTCTTTTGGAGGGAGATATAGCCCTATTTCCCTCCATATTGCATACAACCTTTTATCCCCAGCCTCTCTCGGATTTTCTAGCCTCCATTCTCTCAAGAAAGAGTTCCAAGAGCTTATACATTGATACACATACATATCACTCCATAATCTTCAAGTTTCAAGTCCATTTCTTCATCATCTTCAAGCTCTATCATCACCACTCCATACCAGCAGCAAGGGAGGCCTTCTAGCAGCCAAGAGGCATCCATTCTTCAAGCAAAAAGGCAGCCAAGACTTGTCTTCAAGGCTGAGTACCAATTTCCCCATTTCTAGCACAATCTTGCATCAAAATTCTAGCCTATGTGTGATCTGATTTTGGGGCTGCCATGAACTGATTTTGTGATTATTTTGAGCCCCTCTTCAACATTGAAGAAGGGCTCAACACCCTTTGGCATTTCTATATACCTCTTGCCTTTGTAATCCTCTTTAGGCCCTCATTTTTGCATGCTTTGCTAGCCTATTGTGCTTTTGGTTTTGGGGTAGGTCTGATCTAAACTGAAAGGGGTCTTATTTTGACCCCCTTTACATGTTTCATCAAGAATGTTTGGTTGTTTGGTGATTATTTTACATACTTCATGTTATGGCCTCTTTTGGGCCTCATTTTGCATGGCATTTCTAACATGTTTGTATATTGATTTTGAGGCTGCCATAAACTATAAATGTGCCTATTTTCAGTCCCTCTTCAATGTTGTAGAAGGGTATTTTTCCATTTGGATTTTGTATATATCACTTGCTTCAATACCCCTCTCTTGGACCCTATTCTTGCATGCCATTGTTGCCTTATCTATGCTAGCTGTTTGGCTCTTTTTGTGACTGAAAAATTCCATTTTTGGGACTGCCTTGCTGCTGTCATTGCATCCCATATCATATTGTGCATGTATTGCATAGCCATAGGCCATTTCGGGTGCCAAATATCACATTTCGGGATCGTTCCGGGCTTCGGATGCATTTTTGACATGATTCGGGGCTGTTTTCCCCTTTATTTAGCTGTTGAAATTCCATGTTGCATGTTTGCATATCATTTCATTCCATTTTACCATCGCCTTGGTTTGTGTGCCTGTGGACACGCATTTTGAGGCACTTCATTTTTATCCGACGGCTTCTTATGTGAGTGTAGCTGAGGCTCCCTCATGTTAGTATAAGTCCAATTTGCATTTCATGCCATTTCATCATCGCCTCGATTTGTGTGCCTGTGGGCACGCATTTCGAGTCACTTCATTTTTATCCGACGGCTTCTTATGTGAGTGTAGCTGAGGCTCCCTCATGTTAGTATAAGTCAAATTTGCATTTCATGCCATTTTACCATCGCCTCGGTTTACGTGCCTATGGGCACGCATTTCGAGGCACTTCATTTTTATCTGACGGCTTCTTATGTGAGTGTGGCTGAGGCCATCTCATGTTAGTATAAGTCCAATTTGCATTTCATGCCATTTTACCATCGCCTTGGTTTGCGTGCCTGTGGGTACGCATTTCGAGGCACTTCATTTTTATCCAACGGCTTCTTATGTGAGTGTGGCTGAGGCTATCTCATGTTAGTATAAGTCCAATTTGCATTTCATGCCATTTTACCATCGCCTCGATTTGCGTGCTTGTGGGCACGCATTTCGAGGCACTTCATTTTTACCCGACGGCTTCTTATGTGAGTGTGGCTGAGGCTCTCTCATGTTAGTATAAGTCCAATTTGTATTTCATGCCATTTTACCATCGCCTTGGTTTGCGTGCCTGTGGGCACGCATTTCGAGGCACTTCATTTTTATCCGACAGCCTCTTATGTGAGTGTGGCTGAGGCTATCTCATGTTAGTATAAGTCCAATTTGCATTCCGTATGCGATTTTATGCCATTTTATCATCGCCTCGGTTTGCGTGCCCGAGGGCACGCATTTCGAGGCATCTCATTTTCATAGCATTGTGCATGCTAGGTTGTATCTTAGATTATATTCTTGCATTTCCTCAGTTTGCGCGCCCGAGGGCATGCATTTCGAGGCATCTCATTTTCATAGCATTGTGCATGCTAGGTTGTATCTTAGATTATATTCTTGCATTTCCTCAGTTTGCGCGCCCGAGGGCACGCATTTCGAGGCATCTCATTTTCATAGCATTGTGCATGCTAGGTTGTATCTTAGATTATATTCTTGCATTTCCTCGATTTGCGCGCCCGTGGGTACGCATTTCGAGGCATCTCATTCTCATAGCATCGTGCATGCTAGGTTGTATCTTAGATCACATTCTTGCATTTTTTCGGTTTGCGTGCCTATGGGCACGCTTTTCAAGGCATCTCATTTTCACAGCATTGTGCATGCTAGGTTGTATGTTAGGTTGCATTCATGCATATCATGCATATTGCATTGTGTTCGGGATAGGAGTTAGCCCAGGCACGGGAAACGAGGTACGTTCCGTACTCCGAGTGACGGAACGTGTCTCAATTCCCAAGTCACCGACACTCCGGATAATCCATGATGGAGTTAGGTTTGTCGTGTCTTCATTTGCATGCATCCTATATTGAATTGTGCAATTCGGCTCCTCGGTCATTATGCATTGGTATGCGTGATTGGTGGCACGAGGATCGAGGCATGCATATATTTGTGAAATACATTGCTATGCCCCTTTCCTGCTCTCTGTTGCAGCAAAATCAGGAATCAGCGACTTTTCAGAGCTTGGCACGCATTTCGAGAAAGGTGTAAACAGAGGCTAATTGGGGCATCCCAGTGGATTTCCGCGCAAGGCAGCCTAGACACACATCATTCAGCAGAATCAAGGCAGTCCCTGGCTTGCATGCCAGTTTACAGCTTTCTTAGTTAATTTGTTAATTAATTAGGAATTTGTATATTATTCGGACTGTATTCATTTGGACTGTATTTATTCTTTCATTCGGGACTGTATATTTATTCGGAACCTGTGCGCGAGGGCACAACTGTAATAAGGGTGCGTGTGTGTGTGCATGTCTTCCAACCCCCCTTTCTTTCTCCCTTTTATTTATCCGCTTATGTTGGTTAGATTAGGGCATATTTCAATTAGCATACAGTATGATAGCATGTTTGCATTCATTCATCTGTTTTGCATGCACCGGGCTCGGCGCATCATACTAACTGCATTGTATTTCAATTCCAAAGTTGAATACATGTTAGTTGTAGCATTTCATATGCCATGTTTAGAATAGCCGAGCCTGCTATAGTTGCATTTTGCATGTGTTGCATTAGGCATTTCTGTATACTTAGGATCATGCATGATTTCTAATCAGTTTCTGTTTTGGCCTGGAGTACTCGGTGAGTTTTATACTTTAGCATCCTTGCATGCGTGTGAGTGTTGCCATGATAGCATGCTTACCATGAGGCTATTTGCTTATGTGATATAATTGCCTTGAATGCCTGTGGGTGGAGGTTGGGTTATTTGGATTGGGACGATTCATTGATTGTTTGTTTTAAGCCCACTAGATAGTGGCAAAAAATCATGTTTTCTAAGCCCACCTGAGGGTGGCAAATTCGCATCTTAGCCTACATGCGGGTAGCACCATCAAACCATTTTCAAACAAACAAACATGAAATGTTTTGTTCCAATTCAGGCGACCCGATCTATACTTATTTGCTGCGAGCATCACATAGTAACCTAGGCTAATAACCGGAATAAGAACGCACAAAGTTTTCAAAACTAGATATCATGGTTAGTAGAGGCCGGTCTTTGATCGGGCGAGCGGGGGTGCTCACGAAGTGACCTTCCCCAATCGTACCCAAGTTCCCGAGCCGAGGCAACTTTGGTGATGACGGACACGTGGCCTTTGGCACCGAGTCAGGGTTTCCTAAATTTCCCAAAAATAAAATATTTAGGTGGCGACTCTGTATCTGGAAAAGCAGTCCATGTTTGGCACTTCTTTCAAAAAATCTGTTTTCTCAAAACGATTTGCCGGATTTGGACTCTTTGGTTCGAGATTAAGAACCGTGACACAAATCGAGTCCGAGCTGTAGCGAGGTCCCCCGCGGGCCTGTCTACACACATCGGCCATACAGAGGAGCTTATATTGTCCAAAGGAAAAAGAAAAAAAACAACAAAGTACAAAAGACATCAAAGTTGTGTTTCAAAGATCTCAGTAGCAGTTCCAGTCTGAACCTCGGTAGTTTCTTGAAGAACTACCTCAGCAGACTCTTGGATTACTTCGGCCGCCTTGTCTGCCTCGATTTCGGCATCGATCTCAGCCAGAGTTTTCTCAACACTTCCAACACCCGGATGAAGGTCGGACGATAACTGGACTGGGTCAGTTCCCTTGGACACCTTCTCAACCTCCTCATCATCCTCTTGGGTCAAGTCCAGGACTTGATCACCTTGAGGAGGTGACTTGGCCCCAGTGGCATCCTTGGGCTTCCTGACCAAGGCGTTATCATCATCCTCATCCTCTTCGGCCTGAGATTCCGACTCAGCTTCTTCCTCAGTTTGACTTGGAGGAGGAGGAGGAAATGGCAAAGGAATGGCTTCGGCCTTACGCCACGGCGAGTCAGCAGGAAGATCAAGTTTTTTAGCTAAGGCCATCCAACCAAGGGAAAAACCCCTGTTGCATGCCTGTTTAACTTGTAACTTGTAATCTTCTGCAACGTCGGCCATACCCTGATGATAGGCCTTCTCATCAGCAGCTGTTATCTCGGCCTCCTTGGTGGCCAGGGCATCTTCTAGCTCTTTCTCGGCTTGAGCAGCCTTCGCCTGAGCTTCTTTTTTCTCTGCCTCGGCAACATTTTTGATGGCTTCAGCAGCCTCGGCCTTCTCGTCAGCCTCTTGCTTAGCCTGAGTTGCAGCCTCAGCTTGGTCTTCTAAAGTCTTCATTTTATTTTGAAGACGATTATGCTGTTTTTGAAGGGCAGCGCACTGCCTCTTCACCTCGGCCAACTCCTCCCTCGTTTCAAAGGCTTGCATAGAGAAAGAATGAGCATGTTGCATGGCCTGAAAGAACACAAGGCAAAAGTTATTTTATAGTGTTGCAAAACTTTACAAGTATGACAAAAGTGGCAGGAAGACAAGTTATAAAATTCAAGGACTTACTTTGACCGAGTGCTGCAGCATAAGGGCAAAATTCTCAAACTCACTCATCTTGGCGTTGCGCTCAAGATCGCCTTCAAGAAGGACTGCAGTACTAAATGCCACGCCGACATTAACATCGTCGGCACTCTCATCTGCATAAACGGGCCTGTCTTCAAGAGTAATTTTAGGCTCCTAGGGAACCTTAGGCTTCTTGGAGCCCGAGGTCGTCGCAGACGATGACCTCGGCTTCTTGGGCTGGGTGGATTGTGATGGTTGAGCCTCGGCTGGTCTTTTGGCGGGTGTAGAAGCAGACTTCTTACCTACAGCCCGTTGGGAGAGGGGAAGCTCATCCTCCGCATCTTCAGCCTCGGCCTCAGCAGCCTTGGACTTCGGCTGGACCTTCTTTACCCTCTTTGGTTTTGGTGGTGGCAAGGGTTGAGCTGGTACAGCGTCAACGTCGGCTGGCAGGTCAGCCAGGAGATCCTGAACAACGGGCTTTCGGCGGACCATTTCGGCAGTTTTTACAAGTCGGCGCCGACGCTTTCTTTCGGTGACTGATATCGAATATTGGGCCGAGGTCGATGGTTGATCGGCTGGATCAGAGGTTGACCCTTGATCAGCCCGAGATGTAGATAAAGATAATAGAGTGGTGGCAGAAGGGGAAGAGGAGCTTTTCTTCTTCCTCTTGGGAACGTCGGGCAAGGTGGATCTATAAGTTGGAATGAAATTGAGTACCACTGGAGCTTTGCGCCTGGGGATGGGAAGGTCAAGGAGTTTCTTCAGACCCTTGCTGGGGAAATAGCTCTGACGGAAGGTCTTGGGTGGCTGACGAAGGTCTGCAAGACAAACAAACAGGCGTTAGAAATAGACTAAGTATTGAAGAATCGAAAAGAAAGCAAGTAAGTAAGTGACGCAGGGCTCTTACCCTTTCCCTCTTTTACTGATCGGGGGAGAGGGAAGAGATGGACTTCCTCATCTAGACCAAATTCCCAGTTTCCTGAAGCGATGAGGTAATCGTCTCCAGCCCCTTTGCTGGAGTCAGGGAGGTCGGCTATAATTTTGTATTCGGTGGACCTGGATTTGAGGTAGTAAACAAAGCCTTTCTCCTTCAGATTCAAGGGGCACATAGTGTAACAGTATTGAAGGTCAGCTAGGGTGATCCTAACATTCTCTTGCCTAGCTAGGGCTATGGCACCGTTAAGTACTCTATAGGAGTTGATAGTTAATTGCATCGGGTTCAGCTTATAGAAGTGGAGCACTTCACGAAAAAGGGGATTCAGTGGGAGCCGAAGTCCACACTCTGTGAAGGCAACGACTGGGAAAGGCATAGTATTATCTGTGGGCATAATGGAGTCATCATCCCCAGCCAGTCTCAGATGGACATCGGCTGGGATGGAAAACTCCTGCCTAAAGTATTCTAGTTTGACTGGGGTATTTACTCTGTGCCTCCACATACCCATGATGTCGGCTTAAGCACAAAGAGGCTTGGTTTCAGAAGAAAAGGATTTGAGAAGGTTTGTAAAAACCTCGGCTACAAGCCAGAGGAACCACAGCTAAGGTTTGTTTCAATTTTTCCTAAAGATCGGAGGTTCTATAAGCAAATCCCAAGCCTAAGAACTATGAAGACAAAGATCGAAGACACAGATCTGGAAAAGCCACAGCAAAACAGAAAACAAAAAGGGACAAAGTTTCAGAATCAAGAACAGAGGTATGATTCTCAGAGATATAAAGAACACAGGCGGTAAAAGATCAAGAATAGAGATAAAGATGCATAAAAATGGCAAATAATATAAATGTTTAAGATCAAGAACAGAAATACATTCAGATATATGATTGAACAGAGCAGCAATGGCAGAAAGAAAATTGAAGAACTTCAGTGAATCGAAAATGAAGGGAATAGTGGCTTACCAGAGAAATCGAAGCCGGAGTGAAGGACGCCGAGACTGGGAGATGGTTACGCGAGTAACAGAACAGCAGGAGCTTCACCAGAAAGACAGATTGAGTGAGGTTGCAGAGCTTGAGAATTTGGAACAATGGCGGATTCGCAGAGGGAAAGCTTTTAGAGAGAGAAAACGCAAGTATTCAAATGCAAAAGTGAAAGGACGAAGAGGGGGGCAAAAGTTTTTGTCTAAAACGTGAAACGGCGGCAAGACAGGAGCCATAAGTACGCCTGGGTTAACGCAGACGTCAGGCGGCGCAAGCAAAGGAAAGACGGCTTACAGGCGCGTCACCAGCACGGACCAATAAGAATAAAACGCGTCAGTAAAACGGTTGAGGATTGATACATGACAGCTCATGCGCGTGGGAGAGTTTGTTTGGGATTCAACTTTGATGAAGCGACATCGGCTAAAATAAATGATCTCGGCTAGACAAGTCCTTACGCCGACGAAAAGGAAAGAAGAGCAGTATAGGTTCCATCACCTCAGAATGCCGAGGTAATAGAACCTAGGGGGCAGTTGTGGGGATGTATTTCCAGTGTACCAACACGTGGCAAGGTGACGCCGACGTGTCAGCCGAGGTGCCACGTGTCCTGGTAGTTGTGCCGAGGTTATCTCAGAGTTGCCGAGATTATCTCGGTGTTGCCGAGGTTAGCTCCGAAGGTATCGGAGTTCGAAGTAACCGGATAAGGGACAAGAGTCCTAGAACGATGGAAGACTTCAGGATGGATAAGGATAAGACTCCAGTAGAGTTTATCCCTATATATCCGGAAGAATCCTAACGGAATGAGAGTCCATAGGAAGGAGACTTCTAATGGGACTAGGAGACTGTAAACCTATAAAAGAGAGGCACCCCCGGCGGGTCTAAGGTACGCAATTTGTAGTCTTGAGCAGTACTTTTTGCACTTGAGTTATATTGACTAGAGGCTGACTTGATCGTCGGAGAGCCCCCGGGTGGAAGAACCACCGCCGGAGCCTTCTCTTTCAGGCAGGTTCTGAGGTGCCATCTGCTACTGCCTGCTTTGTCAGCCGATTCACTAAGGAGGGCAGTGTGATCGGAAAAGCACTCACACATTTATGATATACCCAAATAATAAATAAATTAAAAACCCTACTTTAAAAAATCTTTTAAAAAATTCTTAAACATATTTCTCATTACAGAACCACAGCATACAGATTTCTCATTCCTTTTGTTCATTGAAGGAGAGTTCTGGTTAAATATAAGCGATTTCAGATAACCATTTGAATTCTAAACCATCCCTTTCATCTTCTCATGTGTGGATTGGCCTATTTCAGTTGCATTCACCACTGATTTTAGCGAGTCCACAGGTTCCGTTGGTAATTAGATCATTGACATCCCAATCATAAGGCTTGAATATGAAGAAAGAAGAGGCGATTGGAGGAGGAAAGGTAATTCATAAGGCTTGACATCCCAATCATAAGTCATTGCTAACCCTTCCAATACATATTTTGCAGACAACATGCCGGTGAACAGTGGGTTTGAAGTGGGCCCAGCATTTCTAAGTAATTCATCCGTGGGGATTCTACTACATGAAGAGCCAGGTTCACTGCAATCTCCATTGCAACAGTGGTCTATTATAGGAACCGTTAAAGTACATAGACTCTAAACACTAATCATAAGCGGCAATAGAGCTAGTTTCCAGTGGGGCTCCATCAGGAATCTTTATTATCCCAGCCCTCACAAAGGGTTCAACATACAACTTGGAGCTCATGGTAGGCGATGCTAATGACTTGTGTGTGGGAGATTTAATAGTGTATGCTCAAATAGGAACGTCTATGGAAAATTTTACAATGCGAAGCAATGGCACTGGCTCAGCACAAAAGTAGTTTACCACGTTTAAAGTAGACTCGAGCGCAACTCCAATCAGTTTTGTAAGCTATAATGACAGCCAAACAAGTGATAATGTGTTCTGTGGCCCTGTGATTGACAATGTCATCCTTCGCTCTTCCTATGCATTGCAACAAATGTTGGAACAATCTTCTGTGTACAATAAATAAATTGAAACTAAATCAAACAAATAAAATAAATAACGTGCTGAAATTATTTTACCGAACCAAATAATAATAAAAAGATCAAGTCGAGTGTGTGACACTCTGTCCTTAAGACAGATTCGCCCTGCTACGGTGCTTACGGACTAATGACATCTATCTCCTAGGATACAATGATCTTCACAAATTTGTAGTAGCACTCTAAACAAATTTGTCCGGCGAACTAGAACCTGTGTTCTATACTCTCTAAATTTTTCTCTAAAAATTATATGAAGAATAATTGATGCAAGAGAGCAAAAAGAAGGCAAAAGAATTGAATTTTTTTGGACTGCCAAATGATGGAACAGATCTGGAAATATATAGACCTGAATAGGTACATAATTTGAAGTGAACAAATGTAAATTCAAATTGGATAGATGCAACAGATAACTCCCTAACAGTTTCTATTTGTTGAAAAGCTGCTACAGTTCAAAAACTTGTCTGGCAGAAATGAATCTGTTCGGGTTCAAACAGATTTGAAAACTGTTTGAACAGTTTAATCTATTTTGGAAAAATGGACTGGAAGAGGTAACAAAGGTCTAAAAATTAAATTCAAATTTTGAATTAATTTCCTGCAATAATTTTTGGAAAAAATTCAAATGAATTTTGTCCAAAAAATTAATATAAAAACCGACCCGACCCACAATCTATACGGCTCGGCTGGACAGATGGCAGCAAGGACGCGCGCGCGTGTAATGATTTGAGCTAAGGCTCATTTTGTCCATAACTCCTCCCTTCTACAAAATTGGGGTGCCCCTTAGGGCCCAACACAAGTTAGTACACCAAGAGCTTATATACCGACAAAAGCTCTTTTAAAGTTTCAATGTGGGACAACCCATTTTAAGAAAACTCACATTTACTTCTTTAATTGCCCATTCCACGAACCCGAAAACGACGTCAACTTCCCATTCACTCATAAATGGTTTTGACGAATCTTCTTTATCGTGTGACTTGCCACGCAACAAGGAATACGTCACCTTTTCGGACCCACTCCAAAAGACATTTGGGTCCTACTCAAAATTGGGCTCAAAGTTGGCCTAAAATAAGCCTTATAAAACCAAATTTTCCAACAATCCCCCACATGAATGGACTTTGATAGAGAGAAAATGCAACAACATGATCTAATTATAGAGAGTGCAGAAATTAGAAATATTTTGCAAAGGATAGGTAGCTTTTGGCTTTGAACCTTCCCTTGTGAGACACTATCGGATTTACTAGCTAACCAGTGAACATGATGTCTTAAACTGTTCAGCCGTTTGTGTAAACCAAAATAATAGAACTCACACAGAATATCATCAAACAGTTTAGTTCTCACTATTGTATTCATTTTGGCCCTGAACAACCTGGTCTTTCATGAGTGTTCTAGAGAATTGTAGCCCTTCACAAATCTCATATAACCGACCCAGTTCATACTCATATAGGTGATTCTTATGAAGAGTATCTTGCCATACTCCACTAGGTATACTTAGATATAAGAATCATTAAAAGTATTACTTAACCTAAAATGCTGCGGACATCACTATTTCATCATAGAAATGGGTAGGAGTTTTAATCCCCAGTGATCCTTCTGAGTCATACACAATTCAGTTGTCCCTTTGAACCTAGATCTTGGAATCTCCAGTTGACTAGGTTGGGTTGCCGTTGTGGTAACTCTTATTTAATAGGTTTAAGTCCCATTTCCCTTCGATGAATTCTCAAGTAACTCTCTTGCTAACCCTTTGATTAGTAGATCCGCTATGTTGTCTTTCGACTTCACATATTCAATGGAAATAATTCCATTAGAGAGTAATTGCCTTACGGTATTATGTCGACGACGAATGTGTCGTGACTTACCGTTATACATATGACTCTGTGCTCTACCAATTGCTGATTGACTATCACAATGTATGCATATAGCAGACATTGGTTTTGGCCACATTGGAATATCTTCAAGAAAGTGGCGAAACCATTCTGCTTCTTCCCCAGCTTTGTCTAAAGCTATGAATTCTGATTCCATAATAGACCTAGCAATGCAAGTCTGTTTGGAAGATTTCCAAGATACAGCCGCCCCACCAAGAGTAAAGATATACCCACTGGTGGACTTTGAGTCTCTAGTATTCGATATCCAGTTTGCATCGCAGTATCCTTCAAGTACTACTGTATATCTAGTAAAATTAAGCCCAATGTTACGAGTAAATCGGAGATATCTTAGAACTCTTATAATTCTGATATCTTAGAACCAGTGTTCTACTCCTAGATTACTCATATATCTACTTAATTTACTTACTACATATGTTATATCTGGGTGAGTGTAGTTCATCAAGTACATTAAGCTTCCAATAATTTGGGCATACTCTAATTGAGAAATACTTTCTTGTACATTCTTAGAAAGAAACAAATTAACATCCACAGGTGTTTTAGTAAGATGACATCAGCAATGCTCATGTCCTTCATGTCAAAATGTTTATTCAACATTTTCTTGGTAGTTTTAGTCATATCGTTATTACTACCTATGACGAGCATGTCATCCACATAAAGACATACAATGACATAACCTTTGTTTATGTTTTTAATATAAATAAATTTGTCATACTCATTAATTTTAAATCCATTTGACATCATTGCCTTGTCAAATTTCTCATACCATTGCTTTGGCGCTTGTTTTAAACCATAAAATGATTTAACCAATTTACACACTTTCTTTTCTTTTCCTGGAACAGAAAAACCTTCTAATTGTTCTATATAAATTTCTTCATCTAATTCACCATTTAAGAAAGCGGTTTTCACATCCATTTGATGAATTTCTAGATTGTATAGAGATGCAATGGCAATTAGCATTCTAATGGATGTTATTCTAGTAACCGGTGAGTATGTGTCAAAGTAATCAAAACCGTTTTTTTGTCTAAAACTTTTGACCACAAGTCTTGTCTTGTGTTTGTCAATTGATCCATCCATTTTCATTTTTCTTTTGAAAATCCACTTGTACCCAAGAGGTTTACAACCTGGTGGCAAATCCACCAATTCCCAAGTGTGATTTTGTAGAATGGATTCAACTTCGCTGTTTACAGCTGCTTTCCATAAAGGAGCCTCAGGATTGGACATAGTGTAGCTCGACTTTCTTCACGCCCCCTTTCGGAGAGCTCGAATTGGTCCTACAGTTCAGACTCCTGTCACGGTTCGGAAACTAATCTCACAAAGTGCAATGTGAAACTGATGAACACTAAAGAGTCCAATCTGGAAAATCATTTTGAAAAATTGATTTTGAATCAAATAATGCCAAAACTGGACTGCTTTGCCAGATTACAGAGTCGCCACCTAAATATTTTGTTTTGGGGAAATTTAGGAAATCCTAACCCGTGCCAAAGGCTACGTGTCCATCATCACCACAGTTGCCTCGACTTGGGAACTTAGGTACGAGAGGGGAAAGTCCTGAAATGAGCACCCCTGCTCGCTCGATCAAAGATCGACCTCTACTAATCATGATATGTTGTTTTATAAACCTCATGTGTTCTTATCCGGTTATTAGCTAACTTTACTATGTGACACGCACAAGCAAGTATAGACTAAATCGCAAGACTTAGAACAATTCAACTCATGTTTGTTTTTTAAAATGGTTTGAATTTGCCATCCTCAAGTGGGCTAAAACGCGGATTTTCCATCAAACATGATGGGCTTAAAACATGATTTGCCACTTCCCAAAGTGGGCTTAAGATACACATTTATCGAATTGTTCTAATTTAAGCAACAAAGCCATCATCCACAAACATTCATGTCGTTTAGCACTTAAGCAAATAGCTTCATGGTAAACATGCGAAACATGGCATCACTCACACTCATGCAAGTAAGCTAAAGTGTAAAATCTTACCGAGTACTCCAAGCCAAAATAAAAGTTAGTTAGAAATATGCATGATCCTAACTATACAAGATGCCTAATGCAACAAATGTAATAATGCGACTAAACAGACTCGGCTACCTAATCATGGCATATGATACAATTTGATAACATGCTTTGAAACACGTATTCAAAGAAGTATTGAATTTGTAATGCAGTTTGAATGATGCGCCGAGCCTCGGTGCATGCAAGACAAATGAATGGATGCAAACATGCAAACATAAGGTATGCTAATTGAAATATGTCCCTAATCTAACCATTGAAAGTGGATAAATAAAATGGAGAAAGATGTGGGATTGGAAGACATGCACACACGCACGCACACTTATTACAACATTATGTCCTCGCGAAGGAGGGTCCGAATGAATAAGCTAAGCTATACTAAACTAAGCTAATTATTACAAAACGAAACTAATTAACTATTCTATCTAATTAAAATATTACAAAATAGATTAAACTAATTAATTACAACACTTGTATTAATTAGCTACAACTAGCTAATAAAGAAATTAAGTGGCCTTGTGGGCAAGGGAGACATGCATACTCGGTTACCTTCCTCCTGAAAATCCATCACCTTGCCATCGGTTGCCTCTATTTGCACTCATTTGATCTTGAAAAATCGCACCAACTTCTAGATTGCCTCTGCTTCAACACAGGAACACACTTGCACAAAAATTTACTGGTGGCCGGTCGGCTACAACAAGTGGCTGTCGGCCACCTTAACTGGCCGATCAGCTAGTTTAAGTGGCCAGTCGGCTACTCCAAGTGGCCGGTCGGCCACCCCTTTTTCCAGACTTCTGTTTTTACTGCAACAGAGAGCAACAGAGGCAAAGCAATGCATTTTTCAAGAAATGTGTATACTGCCACCCTCCTTATCATTTCTCAAGCTCAAAAGAGTGTAGCACTTGGCTCTCAAGCCACCAATCAAGCATTTTCAATGCATGATGGCCAAAGAGTCAAGCTTGTATAAGCTTAACGAATGCACAAATAAGACTCGAAAGACCAGCACCTGTAGACACCCCATTTTTGACCGACCTTAAGACTCAGACATCACCGATTGAGTGCTTGCTGATGTTGCATATCGCGCTCGTCTAGGAGTCTCAGAGTCTCAGCCGCGAGCCTTGCCTCCGTACTTCCGGACTCTTTTGTACCTTGCCTCGGTTTGCGAACCAGACTTGGTTTTCCCTGTTTTCTCTTTGAGAAGGGAGGGAGAGGTCCTGTAGACCATCTCTCAGTGGCCGTGGGCTACATTTCATGGTCGTAGGCCATTTTGCCCATTTCGGAGCCCGGTTCTCGGTTTTCGGAGCCGTCAGGCCGTGTGCCTCGGTTCGGGACCGCCTAACTACCTCCGTTTGCTCCGATTTTTGGCATGCATCTTATTTACATCCTTTCGAGGGACACTGGGGTCCGAGAAACCTACTTCGTGGTCGAATGCCACTTTCAGTGCTTAACAGCCCATTTTCGAGACCCCGAACTGCGTGTTTTGGCCCCCGAGCATTCGTTTTGCATCGGTTTTCGTTCATTTTTGGCAGGTACCTCTGTTTTATCACCAGGAAGGTCACTGGAGGGTGGGAGGCCAGCAATTATCTTGGCAACCAGTTATATTCTATTTTCGCCCTCCGGCGCCTGTTTTTCTCACTTCCGAGCCAATGTTGAATACCTTGAGGCCACTTTCTTCAACCCCAAACCACATATTTGTGTTGTACACACATGGGAGGATCCTAATATCATATGGTCGGCCAGAAATTCCATTTGACCCTTTTGAACCCCTCCTAAAAATGGCTTGTTCTCTCTCTTGTTTTAGAGTTACCAATTTTAAACCACATGGTTGTGTTGAGGAGACCTGGGAGGACACCAATATGTGGTGCTCGGCCAGAAAATCATCTTGACTCTTTTGACCCCTAGCCGGCCGGCCATGGGGGGTGGCTGGCCGGCCACCTGCTGCAAAGATGCCAGGCCGGCCTGCTTCTTTACAGGGAGAACTTTACAACTGTATAGCTGTTTTCCCCAAAAAATATCTGCATCCGGGGGAACCTTTTGGAGGGAAATAAAGCCTCATTTCCCTCCACATTACACACACTTCTTCTCTCCCTCTCTTGTCTATATTCTTGACCTTCAAGCTCAAGGTTTAGGGTTACAAGAGTTGCTTTGAGCATATACATACATATCACTCCATTTCTCTCAAGTTTGGCTCCATTGTCTTCATCATCACCAAGCACCACCACCACTACTCCATTCCAGTAGCAAGGGGAAGAATTCCAGCAGCTTAGAGTCATCAAATTTGGTCCAAGAAGCAACAAAAGCTTTGGTCTTCAAGGGTAAGTCCACTTTCCCTCTTTTCTAGCTCATTTTTGCATGATTTCTTTGGCCTATGTGTGATCTATTTTGGAGCCTCTCATGAACTGATATTGTGCTTATTTTCATCCCCTCTTCAACATTGAAGAAGGGCTCAACCTTGTTTTCATGCTCCATGTATTGCCTCTCTTTATAGTCCTCTTTAGGCCCTAATTTTGCATGATTTCTTAGCCTATTGTGTTTTTGGTTTTGGGGGCTGCCATAAAATGCATGTGGTCATATTTTGACCCCCTTTACATGTTTCATCAAGAATATTTTGCTGTTTGGTGAATGCTTTGTATGCCTCATGTTATAGCCTCTTTTGAGCCTCATTTTGCATGGCATTTCTAGCATGTTTGTATACTGTTTTGGGGGCTTCCATAAGCTGTAAATGTGCATATTTTTGGTCCCTCTTCAGTGTTGTAGAAGGGAATTTTTCTGTTTGGGCTTTGCGTATACCACTTGCTTCAATACCCCTCTCTTGGCCCCCATTTTTGCATGCTAATGTTGCCCTATTTATGCTTGCGGTTTGGCCATGTTTATAGATGAAAAATGCCTATTTAGGTACTGCCTTGCTGCTGTATTTTCATTCCATGTCCATATTGTGCACGCATTGCATGGCTATAGGCCATTTCGGGCGCCTAAATTCGCATTTCGGGACCACTTCTTGCATTTGGTGTCATTTCGCCTCATTTCGGGACTGTTTTCCCCTACATTTCAGTGCTAAAATTCATTTGCATGTTTGCATTTCATATCCCATGCCATTTCATGCCTTAATACCATTGCCTCGGTTTGCGTGCCTGTGGGCACGCATTTTGAGGCACTTCATTTTCATCCGTTGGCCTCCTATGTGAGTGTGGCTGAGGCTCTTTCATGTTGGTGTAAGCCCATATTGCATTGTTCATGTCATTTTAGTCTCATTGCATCGCATATGCCATTGCCTCGGTTTGCGTGCCTGTGTGCATGCATTTCGAGGCACTTCATTTTCATCCGACGGCCTCTTATGTGAGTGTGGCTGAGGCTCACTCATGTTAGTATAAGTCCACATCGCATTCCGTATGCCATTTTCATGCCTTAGGGCCATTCCTCGGTTTGCGTGCCTGTGTGCACGCATTTCGAGGCACTTCATTTTCATCCGACGGCCTCTTATGTGAGTGTGGCTGAGGCTCACTCATGTTAGTATAAGTCCACATCGCATTCCGTTGCCATTTTCATGCCTTAGGGCCATTCTTCGATTTGCATGCCTGTGTGCACGCATTTCGAGGCATCTCATTTTCATCCATTGGCCTCCTATGTGAGTGTGGCTGAGGCTATCTCATGTTGGTGTAAGCCCATATTGCATTGTTTGTGCCATTTTAGTCTCATTACATTGCGTATGCCATTTCCTCAGTTTACGTGCCTGTGTGCACGCATTTCGAGGCACTTCATTTTTATCCATTGGCCTCTTATGTGAGTGTGGCTGAGACTCTCTCGTGTTAGCATAAGTCCAATTTGCATTCCGTATGCCATTTCATGCCTTAGGATCATTTTCTCGGTTTGCGTGCACGTGTGCACGTATTTCGAGGCATCTCATTTTCATAGCATTGTGCATGCTAGGTTGTATGTTAGGTTGCATTCATGCATGTCATGCATATTGCGTTGTGTTCGGGATAGGAGTTAGCCCGGGCACGGGAAACGAGGTACGTTCCGTACTCTGAGTGACGGAACGTATCTCAATTCCCCAGTCACCGACACTCCGGATCATCCATGATGGAGTTAGGTTTTGTTGTGTCTTCATTTGCATTCATTCTATATTGAGTTGTGCAAATTCGGCTCCTCGGCCATCATGCATCGATATGCGTGATTGGTGGCACGAGGATCGAGGTATGCATATAATTGTGAAAATACATTGCTATGCCCCTTTCCTGTTCTTTGTTGCAGCAAAACCAGGAACCAGTAACTTTTCGGAGCTTGGCACGCATTTCAAGAAAAGGTGTAAACAGAGGCTAATTAGGGCATCCCAGTGGATTTCCGCGCAAAGCAGCCCAGACATGCATTATTCATCATTCAGCAGAATCAAGGCAGTCCCTGGCTTGCATGCCAGTTTTACAGCTTTCTTAGTTAAATTGTAAATTAATTAGGAATTTGTATATTATTGGGATTGTAATATTTGGACTGTATTATTCTTTCATTCGGGACTGTATATTTATTCGGACCCTCTGCACGAAGGCACAACTGTAATAAGGGTGCGTGTGTGTGTGCATGTCTTCCAACCCCCCTTTCTTTCTCCCTTTTATTTACCTGCTTATGTTGGTTAGATTAGAGCATGTTTAAATTAGCATACAGTATGATAGCATGTTTGCATTCATTCATTTGTTTTGCATGCACCGGGCTCGGCGCATCATACTAACTGCATTTGTATTTCAATTCTGAGTTGAATACATGTTCGCTGTTGCATCTCATATGCCATGTTTAGAATAGCCGAGCCTGCTATAGTGGCATTTTGCATGTATTGCATTAGGCATTTCTGTATACTTAGGATCATGCATGATTTCTAATGAGCTTCTGTTTTGGCTTGGAGTACTCGGTGAGTTTTATGCTTTAGCATCCTTGCATGCGTGTGAGTGACTACCATGAATAGCATGCTTACCATGAGGCTAGTTGCTTACGTGTTATAACTGCCTTGAGTGCCTGTGGGTGGAGGTTGGGTTATTTGGATTGGGACAATTCATTGATTGTTTGTTTTAAGCCCACTAGATAGTGGCAAAAATCATGTTTTCTAAGCCCACCTGAGGGTGGCAAATTCACTTCTTAGCCTACCTGCGGGTAGCACCACCAAACCATTTTCAAATAAACAAACATGAAATGTTTTGTTCCAATTCAGGCAACCCGGTCTATACTTGTATGCTGTGCGCATCACGTAGCAAATCTAGGCTAATAACCGGAATAAGAACGCACAATGTTTTCAAAAATAGATATCATGGTTAGTAGAGGCCGGTCTTTGACCGGGCGAGCGGGGGTGCTCACGAAGTGACCTTCCCCAATCGTACCCAAGTTCCCGAGCCTAGGCAACTTTGGTGATGACGGACACGTGGCCTTCGGCATCGAGTCAGGGTTTCCTAAATTTTCCCATTAAAAAAATATTTAGGTGGCGACTCTGTATCTGGCAAAGCAGTCCATGTTTGGCACTTCTTTCAAAAAAATCTGTTTTCTCAAAACGATTTGCCGGATTTGGACTCTTTGGTTCAAGATTAAGAACCGTGACATTTGAGTCCTTGAATTGTGGTGACCCAATATCGAACCAGAGCGCGGGGGGGGGGGGGGGGGGGGGACTCGCACTCCTCTCCCCGGGATGCGTTCGGGGACGTCTACAGCACCCTATCATGCATGATCAATGGTGTCGATGATCAAGAAAAGTGACACGTTTCATCACTTTAAGTATGAAACGTCCCACATTTCTTGTGTTTGGATTAACGTCTGATCCAAACACATGCAATGCAACACAACGTGCTTAACTTGCTCAAGTTTTACTTGTCACGTTTTGTTTACACATTTTGCATTACCGATCATTCTTTAACCGGTTAAGTCCAAAGGTGATTGTCTTCTAATGAGAGAGGGGTCAACCAAAGGATGATTTAAGACATGAGAGAGATCATGCCATTGGTTAGTAGAAACCCTCAAAAGAGGATTAAAACCATTAAGCACAAGTCTTAATCTCAAGCTTAAAGACAAACTTAAGGCTAACCAACCTCAAAGAAAATGGAAAAGTGAAGAAATGAGGGAGGTGGCAGATATTTCAGTGCTGAAATGGCATGAAAAATGATACTACAATATGCAAGCAACTTAGGCACAACATGTTCAAAAGCCAAAAACACTAAACTAGTGAAGAACACTACACTAGAGGTATGCAATACCAAGCTCAATTGACTAAACCAGCTCAAAACAGAGCTAAAACATGCCAAAACAGTGCCTAAAACATGCTGAGATTGAAGCATAAAAAGCTAGAAAAACATACTCACATGTTAGCTCGCAAACAAAACTCAAGACACAACTCTCAAAAGAAATGAAAGAGTGAAATAAGTGAGAGTGTGATAAAGCTATATACATTGAAATCACATGTTAAATGACATTACAACATGCAATCATCTCAAGCAAAACACGTTTAGAGGCCTAAAACACTAAACTAGTGAAGGCATTTGCACTATAACTATACAAAACATGGTTCATATGATCAAAGCAGTCCAAAACAGAGCTAAACCATGCCAAATCAGAGCCTAAAACATGCCTGAATTAAGCTAACACAAGCTACAAAAACATGCTACTATGTAATGCTAACTAGGCACGGAAGTGTGACACAAGGAGGGGGGGCTAACCCCTCCATTTTTGGACTTCAAAACACACTTTTTACCACTGAAATAACTCTGAATTTTAATGGTTTAAAGGGCCAAAAGGTTTGGTTTGACTATGCTAGAAGATGGCACAAAAGCTCACACAAACAAACAACAAGAAGGGTGGACAACCCCTTAGCACAAAATGACTTCAAACCAACATGTTAAGGCCCAAAAATCAAAGTTTTTTTGTAGTTGAAAACTAGGCTCAAAACAGTGTAAAAAGATGGCAAAGCAAGCAACTACAACAAAGCTTACAAGGCAAGTCTTTACCTCTTGAAGCACATCACAAAATCAGTCACAATTCTGAGCTTAAACCACCCTTAGAAGCTCAAACTAAGCCTTAAAGAACCTCAGCTCCAAGATGAAGATGTGTGGTTAAGGGCTTTTGTGCAAAAGTGTAGAGAATTTTCACTTTCAAGCACAAAATAGGGAGAGAGAGAGAATTCTAGAGAGAGAAAGAGGAAATTTGCTCACAAATTATATAACCTCTCCAAATGTGGGAGAGACCTCCCGTCATATAGAAATCCAAGCCAAAGGGTTGCATTCATCCCACCATACGCGTGTATGGAGATGGCATTCAGTGATCAACAGCTGGCACAACTGGAAAAGAAAATATCTGAAAAAGGAGAAAAATGGTGGTCGGCCACTTTAGGTGGCCGGTCGGCCACCTCACCTAGCCGACCGACCACTTCAAGTGGCCGACAAGGGGGAAAAGTGGCCGACAAGGCCCTTCCCCCCTCCAAGCAAGAGGCACCAAGGTTTAGCCCAAAAACAAGCACAAAACAAAAAGGGTTTAGAGGCTCAAAGACAAGGCGTTCCGCCGAGAACTTCGGGTGCTCAAAACAAGCACAAGCGAGCACGATCATCGAGTGCACAAACGATGACGTCTAAGTCTTGAAGTCGGTCAAAAATGGGGTATCTACACATAGCTTCTTTAAAAGTTAAAGGCTCATTTTCTAACAAAAATGTTAGAAAATCTGGACTAAAAGATTTTGAGGTTTTAGCACGTTTACTACACCTAGGTTCCTCTTCCTCATTTTGATCTATCTTTTGCTCTTGTTCTTGATCATGTTCTTGATCCTGACTAGTAGTAGCATCATGAGATCTTTTGTTAGTACTAGTCTCTTATCTAGTCTTGTTTGGAAATATATGTTCAACGAATGATGCATTCCGAGATTCAATAATAGTATTTACATGCATTTTGAAATGTTTTGATTTATAAATCAAAAACCGATATGCACTACTATTCTTGGCATAACCAATGAAAATACAATCAACGATTTTAGGACCTTAGTCTTTTTAGGACTAGGAATAGCCACTTTAACCAAACACCCCCCACACTTTTAAGTATTTGTAGGATGGTATTCTTCCATGCCACATTTCATAAGGTGTTTGATTCACTTTCTTTCGGGGTACTTTATTATGTATATAATTAGCAGAAAATATTGCTTCCCTTCGCAAGTTCTGAGGTAAACCAGAACTTATTAACATGGCATTCATAGTTTCTTTTAAAGTCCTATTTTTCTATTCAGCAATTCCATTTTGCTAAGGTGAATAAGTAGCGGTGGTTTGATGAATTATTCCATGTTCTTTACAAAATTCACCAAAAAGTGATTCATATTCACCACCTCTATCACTTCTAAGTTTCTTAATTTTCTTACGAAGTTGATTTTCAACTTCATTCTTATATTGAATGAAAGTTTCCAAAGTTTCATCCTTCGTGCGAATTAAATAAACATAACTATATCTAGTATAGTCATCTATAAAAGTGATAAAATATTTTTTTTTCCACCTCTGGTTTGAATTGATTTAAAATCACAAATGTCACTATGAATTAATTCAAGTGGTTTCGTACTTCTTTCAATTGAATGAAAATGAGTTTTGGATAATTTTGCTTCAACACAAATTTCACATTTATGACTTGAATCAATGTCAAATTTAGATAAACATTTCATATTAATTAATCTATGCAAAGATCTATAATTAACATGTCCAAGTCTACCATGCCATAAATTTGAAGACTCAAGCAAGTAAGAAGAAGATGTATTTTTATTAATAACAGAGGGTACAACAGTCATTATATTCATTTTGAAAAGGCCATCAGACATATAACATTTTCCTACATACATCCCGTTTTTTGTAAGTACAAACTTATCACTTTCAAAAACTAGTCTAAACCCATTTTTACTCAACAAAGATTCGGAAACAGGATTTTTACGAATGTTCAGTACATGCAACACATTGTTGAGAGTGAGTTCTTTTCCAAATGTCATCTTCAAAATAATTTTTCCTTGTCCTTCAACTTTAGAAGTCGAAGAATTGCCTATAAAAAGTTATTCACCATTGTCCACCACTGAATAAGATGTGAACATCTTTTGTCAGCACAGATGTGACGAGTAGCACCAGTGTCCACCCACCATTCTTTAGGATTGCCAACAAGGTTTACCTCTGAAACAACTGCAGAAAGATTTATGACATCTACACCATTGAAAATTTTATCCATTTCGTTCATTTTGGCTTTAGCAACCTTCTTACTTGATCTTCCTTTGCCTTTGCAAAAATCAATTCCTAAGAACTTCTCTGGCTTTTTACCATGATTCACCGGCACAGTCCTAACATAAGGAGGGGTTAGCGCAATGGCAATCACCATACTAGTACTGGTTTGAACATTAGTTTGACCAGTTTCTATAGCCATGAATTCTAAATTATAAAACAAATTATAATTATAATTTTATACTACACAGAAAATTAAACTATAAACACAGAATTTTAAATTCTGTAAAATAAAAGAAACAAGAGTTGTAACTTTTATTTCCAATTAATTTTAAAAATAAAATAAAATTTTATTTAAACAAATTAATTCCACATAGAAAAATTAAATTCTGTAAAATAAAAGAAACAAGAATTGTAACTTTTATTTTTCAATTAATTTGAAAATAAAATAGAATTTTATTTAACCAAATTAATTCCACACAAAAAATTAAATTTCTGTAACACTTCAATAATTAAATTACTGAAACAGAATTTTAATTAATGAACACTCAGAAATAATTTTTGAAAACCAAAATTAATTTCTGACAAATTTCACAAATAAATATTTTGAATTGTTAATGACACTAGTATATTACTACTAGTTGTCAAAGAAAATAGACAGTATATTACTACTATCTGTCAAATAATATATTACTACTATTTGTCTTCCAACAAGAATATTATTTTGTAAAATCATAGAAAATAATTTTTGTAAGAAGAAGAAAGAAGAAAGGAAACAAACGAAAACTTCTGTATAAACAAAATAATTTGAATCTATCTTAAAATTGTTGGAACAATCTTCTGTGTACAATAAATAAATTGACACTAAATCAAACAAATAAAATAAATAATGTACTGAAATTATTTTACCGAACCGAAGAATAATAAAAAGATCAAGTCGACTGTGCGACATTCTGTCCTTAAGATAGATTTGCCCTGCTACGGTGCTTACGGACTAATAGCGTCTATCTCCCAGGATACAATGGTCTTTACAAATTTGTAGTAACACTCCAACAAATTTGTTCGGCGAACTAGAACTTGTGTTCTGTACTCTCTAAATTTTTTCTTAAAAATTAATAATTGATGCAAGAGAGCAAAAAGAAGGCAAAAGAATAGAATTTTTCGGACTGCCAAATGCTGGAACAGATCTGGAAATATGTAGACCCGAACATGTACATAATTTGAAGTGAACAGATGCAAATTCAAATTGGACAGGTGCAATAGATAACTGCCCAGCAGTTTCTATCTGTTGGAAAACTACTGCAGTTCCTAAACCTGTCTGGTAGAAATGAATATGTCTAGGTTCAAACAAATTTGAAAATTGTTTGAACAGTTTAATCTATATTGGAAAAATGGAATGGAAGAGGTGACAAAGGTCAAAAAATTAAATTCAAATTTTGACTTAATTTCTCGCAATAATTTTTGAAAAAAATTCAAATGAATTTTGTCCAAAAAATTAATATAAGAGCCGACCCCACCCATGCCCAATATGGCTCGGCTGGACGGACGGTGGCGTGCGCGTGTGGGGTGGTTTGAGCTAAGGTTCATTTTGTCCATAACTCCTCCCTTCTACAAACTTGGGGTGCCCATTGGGGCCCTACCCAAGTTAGTATACCAAGAGCTTATATACCCATAAAAGCTCTCTTAAAGTTTCAATGTGGGACAACCTATTTCAAGTAAACCCATATTTACTTCTTTAATTGTCCATTCCACGAATTCGAAAACGACGTCAACTTTCCATTCACTCATAAATGGTTTTGACGAACCGTCTTCACCATATGACTTGCCACGCGGCAAGGAACATATCTTCTTTTCGAACCCACTTCAAAAGACGTTTGGGTCCTACTCAAAATTAGGTTCAAAGTTGGCCCAAAATAAGTCTTATAAAACCAAATTTTCCAACAACAAAAATTGCAACTTGGTATTTCATTTTCAAGCTTGGTTCTCACCATAATAATTTTATAGATGGGTGCTTAGTTTTGGTTGGTTCTTCTCACTATTCCAACACTTCTATTGATTTTTGAAGGAAAAATTAATGAATAAATTCAATATTTGTATTGATAAAAAGAACCTCATGTGGTTGAATGATAAAAGATACGATTGTTCTTTGAGAGCTCCATGAGTTGGGGTCTTGTTCACTATCATTTTCATCAATGTTGAGCCCAAAAGCCAATAAACAACAATATTGCAACTTAAAATCTCCATATCAAAGCCAATATTGCATAATGGAAGCCAACATCTTATTATGTATATATGCAAGCAGGTCAACCTAACGTAAATCAAAACAAACTAAGCTTTATGTCCCAATCAACTCAGTATGGCTATATGAATTGTTTTTCGATTTTTTTATTTTTTTATTTATTTATTTTTTGTATCATATCAGGAATCATGTTCATAAGGGAACTTACGGAGACTTTTACATGCTGGCTATCAGACTACTTAACTTACAACCCTCCTCCTTTATTTAGGTTTGGGACAGGCTATATAAAAGATTAAACACTAAACATGACATAGGCGGTGTTCAAGTCAACAAAATGACCTAGGCTGGACCTTAAAATATATCCATTACTTCAAACAACAGAACACAAGTATTTTCTGTTTTCCTTGCCGAATGCAAAATAAATCATCAACCTGTCATTCATATAGGTTGATTAGTGAGAATAGCAAAGAATTCTCATCATCCACAAGAGTAATTTCTCCAGAATTCTGACAAATTGATCAACAATTTAAAAAAACGATTCAATACCTAGCATTAGTAACATATGCTCTTGCTAAGCAAAATTGCTGTAAAAGAGTTATAATAGAGAAAAACACAGGCTCGCACATCAAATGATTCATCATCAATCAATCGAACCAAACAAAAGCTTATTCGTCTTGAAGATTATCTCCAAAAACATATGCATACATACATAGATACATACATATATATATATATATATACACGAGTTTACAATGGCCCATGCAAGGCACGACTATTATTATAGTATGTTTAAATTTTGTATTTTAATAATTGTTTAAAAAATAGAATATTGTTCTATGAAATTGAATAAAATAAATCATTAGATATATGATACAAGTATGTGGTATGATATGTATTATATTTTGATTTGTTATACACATAATGATGTAAACTCCAATTCTATTACCATATCATTTTGGGTGAATTTATGAAACTTTAACATTTCTTCCGAATTTATTATAAAAAAAATGATATGTAACTTTTCTCAACACATAAATAAAAAACAAATACTAAGATAATTCTCTTATCTTAAAAAAATATTAAGGTAAGTCATTGAACTAATAAAGAAGCAAAAAAAAAAAAAAATACATAAATATACAAATGACTAATTTTATTAATACATAAATCATACTCGCATAATAAATAACCAATTTTATTAATAAGTAAATCATTAAGTAAATTAATAATTTTTAATGATATGAAAAATATTTTTCAGTTAACCATTTGGTTTTTAAATAAATCATTAAGTCAATTAACAGTTTTTAATGGTATGAGAAATATTTTTCCATGAACAATTTTGATAATTTATTATTGTATTGGAGAATAGTTTTTTTCCCTCAAGTATTGTGTTAAATTAAAATTTATAACAAACGACAATTGTAATTTCTGGTATTATAGAGTTGATTCATGTTTTAAACAAACCTTATGGGTATATTTGTAATTTGTTAAAAAGATAAAATATTTATGTTTTATAATTGACCAAGAATGTTTGCGTAATTACAAAAAAACATGTTTCATAATTGACTAAGAATGTTTGCGTATTTACGGAAAAACATGTTTCATTATTGATTAAGCATATTTGCGTAATTATGAAAAAACCTTCACTCAACCTATAGGGCACTATAGTAAATTATTCAAAATGAAAGGGAAAAATAGAAAAAAAAAAAAAAAAAGGAATGAACCTCAAGTAGCTAAGCAGTTCATATATATATATAGTAGTTTATACAGGCTCGTGCAAGGCACAAGCTATTAACATAGTATGTTTAAGTTTTGTATTTTGATAATTTGTTAAAAATTCAAATATTGTTTTATGAAATTGAATAGAATTATGTGGTATGATATGTATCATTTTTTGATTTGTTATACACCAAATGATATCGACTCCAATTCTATTACCATACTATTTTGGGTGGATTTATGAGTCTTTAACATTTCTTTCGAATTTATAAGAAAAAAACAAAATTGAGGTGTGTAGCTTTTCTTAATAAATAAATATAAAACAAATACTAAGATAATTTTCTCATTTAAAAACAATTACTAAGACAAGTCACTGAACTAATCAAGAAGCAGAAGAAAATACACACACACACACACATATATATATATATATATATAAATGATTAATTTTATTAATACATAAATCATACTCGCATAACAAATGATCAATTTTACTCATAAGTAAATTAACAATTGTTAATAATATGAAAAAAAAAAGTTTCAGTTAAACATTTTGTTAATAAATAAATCATTAAGTCAATTAACAATTTTTCATGATATGAGAAATATTTTTCAATAAACAATTTTGATAATTTATTATTGCATAAGAGAATAGTTTTTTTTTCCCCTTAGATATTGTGTTAAATTAAAATTTATAACAAATGATAGTTGTAATTTCTAATATTATAGGACCGATTCATATTTTAAACAAACTTTATGGGTGTATTTGTAATTTGTTAAAAAATAAAAGATTTATGCTTCATAATTGATCAAAAATATTTGCATAATTATGGAAAAACATATTTCATAATTGACCAATAATGTTTGCGTAATTATGAAAAAATTTGTTGCATAATTGACCAAGAATGTTTGCATAATTACGAAAAAATCTTTACTCAACATATAGGTCGCCATTAGTAAATTATTCAAAAGGAAAGGGCAAAATAAGGAAGGAAAAAAAAAAAGACGAGCCACAAGCAAGAAAGAGCTTCTTAATAAATAATTTTGATAATTTATTATTGCATAGGAGAATAGTTTTTTTTTTTCCCTTGGGTATTGTGCTAAATTAAAATTTATATCAAACGATAATTGTAATTTCTAGTATTATAGGACCGATTCATATTTTTAAACAAACTTTATTGGTGTATTTGTAATTTGTTACAAAATAAAAGATTTATATTTCATAATTGGCCAAGAATATTTGCATAATTACGAAAATAACTTATTTCATAATTGACCAAAAATATTTGCGTAATTATGAAAAAACCTGTTGTATAATTGATCAAGAATGTTTAAGAAGGCTTGTGCAAGGTCTAGACTATTATTATAGTATATTTAAATTTTGTATTTTGATAATTTTTTTGAAATTAAAATATTGTTCTATGAAATTGATTAGAATGAATCATTTGATATATAATAGAATCATGTGGTATGGTATGTATTATTTTTTGATTTGTTATACAACTAATGATGTAGACTCCAATTTTATTATCATATTATTTTGGGTGAATTTATGAGTTTTTAACATTTCTTCCAAATTTATAAAAAAATAAAAAAATAAAAAATAAAAAAAAAAGAAAGAAAGAAATTATGGTGTGTAACTTTTCTCAACAAATAAATATAAAACAAATACTAAGATAATTTTCTCATTTAAAAAAAACTATTAAGATAATTCACTGAACTAATAAAGAAACAAAATAAAATATATATATATATATATGAAAATAACTAATTTTATTAGTATATAAATCATACTTACATAACGAATGACCAATTTTATTAATAAATAAATTATTAAGTAAATTAAAAATTTGTAATGATGTGAAAAATATTTTTTAGTTAACTATTTTGTTAATAAATAATCATTAAGTCAATTAATAGTTTTTAATGATATGAGAAAGAATTTTTAATAAATAATTTTGATAATTTATTATTGCATAGGAGAATTGTTTTATTTTTTTTATTGCGTAGCAGAAGCCTTTGTCACTAGAGTCAAAGCCAACACTTGAACACCGAAAGAGGTCGACCACCTCTTGGGTATCAAAATGGAGTCAGGTAGTTCGTTGAAGGCATACAATGCCAAGTATTGGGACACCTACAATGAGATCCTCGATTGTCCCTCTAATTTGGTAATCGCCTAATACAATCGAGGCCTACTAGTCGGACACAGACTGCAAGACTCGAAAACAATGCACCAGCCCACAACCATGGAATCGTTGATGCAGCGCATTAACGAACACATTCGAGTTGAGGATGATGCCGCCACTACTACCGCAATCGAGAAGGCAAATCCAGTTGCAACGGACAAACATATGGCCAGAAAGGTTCGCTCGGTAGGGCAGGAGGATAATTGCCCTAATAACCAAGCTAGAGAGCAACACCACAGAACTAGCCGCAATGACAAAAATAGAGGCTGCAGAAATGACCAGGCTAATGCTCTACATAATGAGGAAGAAGATACCAAAAGAAGGTTGAAGGCGTGGACCGATATCACAATGGTTTTTAAAATCCCGATTTATCGCATCCTCAGCGAAATAAGGGGCGAGCCATATATCCGATGGCCATCAAAATTGGGAGAGGCACAGAGGGGCTTCAATTCCAGATACCGTTACACTTTCCATGAAGAAAGGGGGCACCGCACGGAGGACTGCGTGCTACTGAAGCAACATCTAAAAGAGCTGGTTGTAGCGAGACACTTAGGTCAGTACATCGACGGCGGTATGCTGGATGCTCCACAAGGACAAGCTGAGCCAAATGGGTTGGCTGTCCTAGATGTCGCACCCTGAGGAGTTATCAATGTCATTCACGGTATCATTGAACCGGCTTGAGTATACAAGCTCAGGGGAAAGATTAAGAAGGCTGAGCACATAAGAGAAGTGCTATCTGTTCAGCCTTCTATGAAGAGGGGGAAGACTGAGATACAGGACATCATGACTTTTTCGAGCAAAGATTTGGAACGAATTCAAACCCCTCACAATGACACTTTAGTTGTGACACTTTACGTCAAAGACTTCGACATTAGAAAAATACTAATCAACCAAGGGAGTTCGATCAAGATCATGTACTACGATGCCTTCAAACAGATGAAGTTAAAGGACAAGGACTTGGCTCCAGCAACGTTTCTTCTAGTCGGCTTCAACTCTCAACCGGAATGGCCAATCGGGAAGATCATATTATCGACCAAGGCTGGATCGGTCACGAAGCAGGTGAAGTTTTGGTTGCTGAAGGTTCCATCGACCTACAATCTGATCTTAGAGAGGGGTTGGCTACATGCCATGCAAGTAGTGGCGTCGACCTATCACCAAGTCATGCACTTCCTTGGCCTAGCCAGGCATATTGAAGAAGTTTGGGGGGACCAAGTGATGTCTAAACAATGCTTTGTCATGGTTAATGGAAGTCGCGCTGCTAAAGGCTTTGTCCAGATGATAGAGGAGCTTGAAGGCAAGGAGCTCTTGGAAGATGTAGGAAGAAAAGTTGAGGAAAAGTCAATTGAAGACTTGGTGGAGGTTTGGATAGACGAAAATGATCTGAACAAATTCTTTCTCTTGGAATTATCTTTGTCCAGCACCGAACGGTTAAACTACGTCAGCTTTCTGGTCTCCAATATTGAGGTCTTTGCATGGACGCCTTACGATATGCCTAGCGTCGACCTAAGCTTCATTTTCCATCAGTTGAATGTTTTTCCAAACGCTCAGCCACTCATCCAGAGAACTCATCGCTCGGCTTTGCACCATGCTGTAGACAACCCATTTTTTGACCGCCCTTAAGACTTGGGAGCCGCTGATGGCTTACTTGGTGGTGAAAGTTGTGCAGTGCAAGGGTTCGATTTTCTTCAATAAAGAGAAAGTCAAATCCTAACTTCACACCCCATTTTTGGACTAAAACTATTTTGAATGGTTTTTAGACCTTAAAACCCTCTCTTTTAAAATATTTTTGAAAAGATGATTCTACGATGTTCCGTTGCTTGCATTTTGTTAAATGTCGCGCTTTTCGGTAAACCAAATAAGGACAAAGTGGAAATGAATGAAAGAGAGATGAACTCTTTGAAAAATATTTCAAAGAACCTTGTTTATGGGTTTGGATTTGAAGAAAAGAGGAGAGGAGAGAAGAAACCAAGTTAAGGGAGAAAATGGGCATGAACCGTTAAGAGAAAGTTGAACAGCGCTCATTGAATCAGGCCTATTTATTTGCACACTTGGATTTCAGCTATGAGGCCACCACCTGTTGGAAGTTAGGCTTCAATTCGGTTGGACCGAAACTGAGCAGGCTTCACTAAAAGGGGGATATCTCTTAGAACACTTGAAATTTTGATGTGAGGCTTCCACCATTGGAAATCTTACTTCCGGGGCTTCAATTTCCACACAAGAATGACCTGAAAAGGCATCCAGATGAAGGAGTTAAGCTTGCTTCAATTCGGGGACTAGGACTGATTTTTGCTGCCGACCTCTATGGGAGTGTGCCGGCCATGAATGGCCAATGCCATCCAAAAGTGACCCCTGCCAGCCAACAATAGTGTTCTTCCGGCCAACAATGGTAAAAGTGCCAGCCAGTGATGAAAAGATTAGTTTTGGATAGATATTTTATCTCCAGCTGATACAGCTGTCTCTTTTGAGATATTTTCGACCCAAACCTCCATTTTTGCTATATAATGAAGCCTTATATCTCATTTTGAAGGGTTAGAACTTCCTAAGAAATTTTGAGAGCTTCTCTCACTAAACTCCCTCTCTCTCTACAATTTTCAGACCAAAATCTCTGCCTCTCTCTCTAGAGCCTCTCTCTTGCTCTTTTTTGCATAGAAGCGCATAGAAGTAAAGAAATACATCTAGTTTGCCTAAGCATCCTTCATCAAAGTTGCATATCTATGGGCTGAGGCCCCTTGGAACTAATTTTTGGGCTGTTAGAAGGTCATTTGAGCCAAGAAAGAGGCCATTTTGCTGCTGTGCTCCAAAGGTAATCACTCACCCCTTTTAGCTTGTTTTGCATACTAGTTTTACCATAGTTTTCAACTACTTTGGGGCTTTTTTTTGGGGTGGTGTTGAACTACAAAAACCTATATTTTTTCTCTGTTTTTCAGTCCTAAAAGTCTTGGTTTGTGCCTTGGTTGGCTAGGGGGTTGTCCTCTCTTTTGCTCCTTGGCTTGTAAGGCCTTGTGAGCTAACTTTCAAACATTTCAAATAGAGGATTTTCAGTGGTAGAAACCCTGTTTTGAGGGCCCAAATAGGAGAGGGTGGTCCCCTCTCCTCTTGTCTTGCTTGCTAGGGTTTATGGCCAACCAAATGAGCATGTGTTTTTACTTCTTTATGGCTTTGTTTAGGCTCATTTTTGTGACTTATTAGACCTGATATAACTCTGATTTTGGCTGGTTTGATCACCTTTTGCTTACATTTTGTACTCGTAGTGCAAATCATGCTTACTAGCTTAACATGCTTGATGTTGTAGCCTATTATTTTAGTATGCATTGGCTCCATTCCAGCACATTTTTGGTGTTATTTTGCCATGTCATACCTCTGTTAGGGTTTAGTTTGGTCACCTCTTGCATGCTCTATGCACTTGTAGTGCATCTCCATGAATTAGCCTAACATGCATCATGCTTTAACATGTCATTCTAGCATGCTTTTGGCTTAACTTCAAGAAGCTTTTGTCTATGTTTTACCATGCTCTAGCTCTAATTTTGGTTGTTTTGGCCATGCATGACTTGCTTTGTATAGCCATGGTTCAATCTAGCCTATTAGCTTTGTGCATCAAGTCCATTAGCTTGCTTTGCTTGGACTATTTGAATGATTTGGCATCATTTGTCATGTGATTTCAGTCCATGTTTCATGCTCATGCACTTGCATTTGTCACTCATTCAATGCGTTGGAGGGTTGGCCCTTTATGCCTTAGAAATAGGTCATTGCGTATGCCTTCATGCCTAACGTTGTGAGCTATCATTTCAATGTGTTTTTGGGGTTATTAGGCCATGATATAACTCTGAATTTTGTTGCTTAAGTCATCCCATGCTTGGTCTTAATAGGTGTAGTGTAATCTACTTTATTTACCTTGTATGCATCATGCCTTACGCCCTTCATGCTAGCTTGTTTTGGCTTCCTTCCATGCATGTTTTAGTATCATTTTGACATGCACTAGGACAGTTTTGGGTTGCCTTTGCAATATCCTTCATGCTTTGTATAGCTGTAGTGCAATTGGCCTTGCTAGCTTTGTGTTTTGATAACTCATGCATGCTATCTTTGAGCTATTCAGATGATTTGGCATCATTTAATACTTCATTTCAGAGCATGTAGCATTGCCATGTTCCCACTTCATTCACTCTTTAAGTGCTCTTGAGAGTTGCACCTTAGTGCCTTAATTGGTAAGCCAATTGGCATGCATGTTTGCATGTGTTTTCGGTGTCTTCATTTTAGCATTATTGGCCACTGTTTTGGACATGATTGAGGTCTGTCTATATTCAATTTAAGTCCATGTAGCATGTTGTTTACATGTTGTCGCATTGCATTGTGTTAGCATGTTGTTTGCATGTTGTTACATTGCATTATTGTTTGCATGCTTATGTTGTATTGCATTGTGTTTGCATGCCATTAGCATTGCTAAGTTGATCATGTTGCATTGCATTGTATTTGCATGCTCATGTTGCATTGCATTGTATTTGCATGTTCATGTTGCATTGCATTGTGTTTGCATGCCATTAGCACTGCTAAGTTGGTCATGTTGCATTGCATTGTGTTTAACCCGGTGTTGTGTTTAAACACAAGGTGGATTGGCTCTTTTCATACTTGAAGTGATAAAATGAGCCAATCTCCCTCAGTCTCCATTTCCTTTGATTCCTCATGATAAGGAGATGGTCTTGGTGTCTTATTTGTCATGCATTTATTGAATTTGCACATGTTGGATCTTTGGCCATCATGCATCGAGATGCGTGATTGATGGTCTTGGATCCAATTATGCCCTTTCCATTGATGTTTTGAAGTGATATGGAGTGGCATAGTGCGTACATACCCTTGGGAGACCCTTCATTTCCTCTATTTTGTGCTTTGTTGCAGTTTGGTGTCACAAAGACACCAAGGCTCAAGATGCCACAGATGGCTTGCACTTGCATCCTTGGCCAAGAAGGTTTACTCTTGCTGCCAGGTGTGGCAAAGATCTCCCTAGGGCTAGCAAGCCACTGGTGCACTCCTCAGCACTGTTTTGGTGAGATCCAACAGCTAGTTCTTGAAGACACCCTGCAAACAGAGCCTCAAGAAAGCAACCGGACAGCTTTTCGGGGCGAGAAACCAAGTTCATACATGCATTTTCAAACAGGGCTGGAGCAGTTTAGTTTAAAAGCTTTATTTGTCAATTAGCTTGAATTTGTAATTTGATTAATTTGTTAATTAGTTAAATGTTGTAATAATTAAATAGCTTAGTTTAGCTATTTCTTTATTGGTTTGTAATAATTAGTCTAATTAGATTATTAGATTAGTTTATTATCTTAGCTTAGATTAGCTTAGCTCATTTATTCGGACCCTCCGTCGAGAGGGCTAACTGTTGTAATAAGTGTGCGTGAGTGTGTGAATGTCTTCCAACCCCACGTCTTTCTCCCTTTTATTTACCTGCTTTCAGTGGTTAGATTAGGGCATGTTTCAGTTAGCATCCTTATGCTATGCATGTTTGCATCATTCATATGTATTGCATGTACTGGGCTCGGCACATCATACTAACCGCATTGTATTTCAATTCCTACTTGAATACATGTTTATCAAGTTGCATCTCATATGCCATCCTAGAATAGCCGAGCCTATTTCTAGTTGAATTTTGCATGCGTTGCATTAGCCATCTTAACATAAACTAGGATCATGCATTGATTACTAACTAGTTGTTGTTTTGGCTCGAAGTACACTGTGAGTGTTTATGCTTTAGCATCTTGCATGAGTGTGAGTTTTGCCATGACAGCATGCTTGCCATGAGGCTATTTGCTTAAATGATATAATTGCCTGAATGCCTGTGGATGAAGGTTGGATTGCTTGAATTGGAACAATTCATCGAAATGCGAGTTTTAAGCCCACTTGAGGTGGCAAAATCATGTTTTCTTAAGCTCACTTGAGAGTGGCAAAATCCACGTCTTAGCCTACTTGCGAGTAGCACCTTCAAACCATTTTTAAACAAACATGAGATGTTTTGTTCCAACTTAGGCGATCTAGTCTATACTTGTATGTTGTGCGCATCACATAGTAATTCTAGCTAATAAACCGGGATAAGAACACATGTGTTTTCAAAAACATGATATCATGTTAGTAAAGGCCGATCTTCGATCGGGCGAGCGGGGGTGCTCATTGCATGACCTTCCCCTCTCGTACCCAAGTTCCCGAGCCGAGGCAACTTTGTTGATGACGGACACGTGGCCTTTGGCACGAGTCAGGGTTTTCTAAATTTCTCAAAATAAAATATTTAGGTGGTGACTCTATATCTGGCAAAGCAGTCCATATTTGGCATTTCTTTATAAAAATCAATTTTCCAAAACGATTTGCCGGATTTGGACTCTTTGGTGATTTATCGGTCTTGCATTGCACTTTGCGAGATTAGATTCAGAACCGTGATATTTGAGTCCAAACTATAATAGTCTAATGAACAGAACAGATTTCGCACCCATTCGCATGCGGAGCCGAGATGTTCGGGCACGTCTACAGTTTCTAGCGACTCTGCTGGAGATTTAGAGAACTTGACTCGAACTCATGATATCTTGTTTTGACTACACTTATGTGTCTCTTTGCATTGCATTTGCATTGGTACGCCTAGGACACCGTGTTTGTCATATGCTATTCCTGAATGGCTTGCCAGAGGCTCGCTTTGAGAAACGTGCCATAAGGCTAACCGGTTGCGGGCTCTGTGACGATGGGAACATAAACCCCGGTTGTTATCGGGGCACCCTTTCTGACCATTCGACCTAGTGCATATTAGAAACTGTAGTGACCATTCCAAGCTAGGACAGGTTGCTTACCCAATTATAGGTTATTTGAAACCGCTGCGTGCATAATGAAAGCCTAGCTCCTAACAAAATAGGACAGGGAAACCCTACCCCTCCATAGGGGTGTTTTGGCTCTTACTTGCGTGTTATGTGCTGTTAGAGTATGCCTCTACAGGTTGTATGTATCAGTTTGCAAGTCTGGGTATCAGGCCTGAGGGCATCAGTATTTGGGAGAATCAGTTTTACCTGAGGGTATCAGTATACAGGCAGAATTTGGGGCAAAATTCAGTAAACAACACAGTTATTCAGCTATGCTTATATCTGTTCTGGTGAAATTGGGCTGAGATGCTGTCTGTTTTCTCTTTTGCAAGGTAGTCTTGGAACCATAGCTTCAGAAGGCTCCAATATCCCCCAGGTACATTGGACTTGTGCTGATAGACTTTGTCAGGTCAGAGATTCAGTTCAAGGGCAACTAGTTTTCCTTCGCTAGTGGTAAGGCAAAGAAGGGCCAGACAGGGCTCATTGGTTCATCTGATCCGACAGTCACCAGTTACATCTTCAGCAGACTCGTGATGGCACAGGGTTCGGAAGAAGTTGTGGCCATGATTGTGGCATTAAACCAGGGAATTGCCAGGCAGGATGAGACCAATGTTGAAACACAACGCCCATCTGGGGCATCTGCCTCACTTCCAGCTTCGAGACCCCAGCCGAACTTTGACCCACTTCTGCCAGCTAAAGATTTGCAAGGTCCAGATCCCCAAGAAGGGTTGGCTCGAGCTCGAGTTCTTAGACCCCTGGTGCAGCCTAATGAGAGGCTTTATCCCCTTGATGCCGATGATCTCGATCCGACCGCGGTGAAAATTGCGAACCTTGAGAAGCAATTCAAAAAGGCATAGGGCCTTAACTTCATTCACGAGATTGAGAATGGGTACACCGAGGCTGCCGTACAACTCCCAGACAGATTCAAAATGCCACATATCAACCGTTTCGACAGGTCTGGAGATCCTATGGTACATATCCGGCTTTTCTTGGATGTCCTGAAGCCAATGGGTCTAACTAAGCCACAGAAACTCTTTTTGTATAGAAGAACCCTATCGAGTGTAGCAGCCGTTTGGTATGCCAAGTTGGAGAATACAGTGAATCAGAACTGGGAAAAGTTGGTTGAGGCATTTGTCGATCAGTATTCTTACAATACCCAAGTTGAAATGACCATGCAAGAGCTTGAAACAACCCGCCAAAACCCAACAAAGCCTTTTGTGGAATTTGTTGCAAGGTGGAGAGCAAATGCAGCACAGATGACAGATCACCCTTATGAGAGGGATCAAGTGCGGATAGTGGTGCGAAACCTCGAGCATGATATGTTGAAAAAGTTGATAGTCGCACCACTATTCACTTTCAAAAGTTTGCATGAACTGGGGGTTCAGGTCGAGAATGCGTTCAACAGTGGGATCATTCCCAGAACAAGTGAACCGACAGGGAGGGTGATTTTAGGGAGAACCAATGCTGGTAGTAGCGTTATTCCCAAACCCATCAGAATCAATATAGTTTCCATAGCCGACCCTTTTGCCAATCCAAGCCTACAAACCGCCGGCCCAGCCTGAGCTTAGGGCAGAACTTTCACCCCCCTCTATATGAGCCTGACTAGCGCACTAAAAATCTTGATGGAAAAAGGGTATCTCAAACCCCTCGATCCTCAACCTGTGCCTGACCCACTCCCAGCCAGACATAACCCCTCCAAGTACTGTGTGTACCATCAGCAGCACGGTCATGGCACCGATCATTGCTACCACCTTCGTCATGAGGTCCAAAATCTCATCGACAACTGGACGATAGCTCCACCTTCAGACCCCAATGACCAAGTACCTCATCCACATCTCAATCTAATCCATACACTGGCCGTCCCTTACGACCCCAACGTATACATCGCCCCAGTCCATCTACCCAAGCCTGAGGTGTTTATCCCGAAAAGCATGGACTTATGCATGATGGATGCACCTGGACCCCAATCATCTCAAACCCGTGAGCCCACTACATCTGAGCTGATGAGAATGATCGAAGATCTTCAGAGAACTATGGCAGATTTAGCCTTCGAGATATTGGCTCCGTCATCGACCACACCACATACTAGGAGTTTTAAGCCAAAAGGCTCCCCAATCTTGGGACGGGTTGCATTGGAAGAAGGCTAATCCCTTGGCAAAGTGGAGGCGAGTGGTAAGAACAAGGTAGGGGCAGGCATTGGTCCCCATGAACACCTTCAATGGGCTGTTGAGGCTTTGAAAGCCGAAGGGCTGAACAAACAGCAAATGATTGCAGTTGTTGCACAGATTGTGGATAGCATGTTTGCCACTCAGAATGAGAGTAGTCTGAATCAAGGCGCAAACCGGGAAAAGGGCCGTCGTACCAGAAATGTTCCTTTCAGCTCTAATCCTGCACTCGGAAAAGATCAGCAAACCAAGTCAACACCTGCCGACCCCTTTGCTAGTGCATCCAGCAAGAATCCACAAGCCTCGAAGTACCAACCCCGAGGTCGGAGGGTCTTCCATGCCCTCTATATGCCTTTGTCCAAAGCTTTTCAAATCCTCGTTGGACAAGGCCATCTCAAACCCCTTGAGCCTCGGCCTCTCCTTGGTCGTCTTCCAGCTAGTCATGATGCTGCCCAGTACTGTGCCTTCCATTAACAAACCGGTCATGGCACTAAAATGTGTTTTCGTCTTAGCCACGAAATACAAGATTTGATTGATAACAAGGTCATCGTCGCGCCAAGTCCTGTAAAATCTATTGGCACCGGGTCAGTGAACTTGGGAGATAATGTGATCATTTGATCAGGGGATGAACCACCTGCGGATGGCACCCAGTTTACTCCAAATGTGGCGTATGGCACGCACTGTTTTGAGCATTTTGCGAATGCTGTTTATTTTACTTTCTGACTTGGGTGTTGGGTCAGTCTTGTTGTGTTGTATTGAGTCAGTCTTTTTGTACTGAGGCATTTGCGTCTGTCTTATTGTATTGAGTTAGTCTTGTTGTATAGGAGTCGGGTGATTCTGGGGGTGTTACCTCGGACATCATTATCTTGTTTTGTGTTTGTCTTTTCACTTTCTTTTGAGTCTGTTTCTTCCATGGAGCCAGTTGCACCAGAAGATATGAATGAAACAGCAGTGATTTTCGCACTTTTGAGTTTGTTTCTGCCTTGTGCCAATTGTGCCAGAAGTTCTGAATAAGATGGCAGTATTTGACTAAGAACTGTGTTTTTTCTGTGCCTTGAAATCATTACATTGACCTAAGTTTTTCAAAACTTTTTGAACATTGTGATGAAAACAAAGAGGAAGGAATTCCTCGGGATTTGCAAAAATTTGATCAAACTGAGAGAAAGAGAGGCGTGCTAAGCCCTTAGTGAATAAAATCATGTTTGTTAACGTGAGTACTGAGAAGGATCCTGGCTTGATCCAGATTGGTTCTACATTGTCTTCAGCGCGAGCAACTAGTCGCTTTCTTAAAAGATTTCAAAAAATGTTTTACGTGGTTCTGCAAAGACCTATGTGGAATCACTCTTGTGATTGTGTAGCCTAGGATCACTCTCAGCCTCGAGACTTGACCCTTTTTGCTTTCAAACCTTGAATTGGGATTCAGAATGTTCAAAGGTCAATCGCGATGTGAGGCCTGCATGGCCAGATTTGAAGCAATCCCCGAATTACGGGTCAGAAAGTTAGATCAAAAAGGTCAGGCATCGTCAAAAGAAGCTTGAAAAGTTGGATCAGAAGCACCCCTCGAAGTAGGGGCAAAAATGTCAGAT
The DNA here is from genome assembly GCA_025200525.1 of Camellia lanceoleosa. Classification (NCBI taxonomy): domain Eukaryota; kingdom Viridiplantae; phylum Streptophyta; class Magnoliopsida; order Ericales; family Theaceae; genus Camellia; species Camellia lanceoleosa. The sequence goes on along the minus strand of CM045758.1, from coordinate 7,009,644 downwards.
GTGCTTGAAGAGTCAAAAATTGGGATGTTTCTCAAGCTAACGAAGATCGGCAAGAATGCCAAATCCCAGAAGACAGGAAAGAAGAAAGTATTGCTGAAGGACAACGGAGTTCCTATCCGCAACACTAGGGGCAAATTCAGCCTCCCATCGGATGGACTCCTACATCATTAACAAACAGCAGCTATTCTCTTGGATTCAAATGGATTCGAGATCCTACAACCATTTGGCATGGACAAAGCTACACTTTTACCCTTGAGAGGCTCGTTGGGCCAAAAACCCGGAAGGGCGACCTAGGCAAAAGTTAGAACAAATAAAAAAAAATAAGAAAAGAAAAGATGAATAGAAAAAAAAAAAGAGAAGAAAATATGAAAAGAAAAAGAAGAATTGAAAAGAAAGGAAAAACAAAGCTCGCAAGGTTGAAAGCCCGGAAGGGCGGCCTTGGCAAAAGTTAGAGCGCAAAAGGAGAGGTTAATACCCGAGTGTACCTTAACCCGGAACTACGTCAGGCTTGATTCCCATGTTTGGTTTACGTAGGCAACTTCATTCTGAAGTCTAGCCATAAACACTTCTAAATCGACTTTGTCCATGTAATGGTTCTGATCATCTTTGGCTTCTCTGTATTCAAGAGTTTGGTTATGATCGTCACTTTGAGGACTGATTACAGTGCGCTGTGGTGCTATTCAGACAAGGGAAAACTTTCCGTTGCCGTAAGTTGCCATTCAAACAAGGGGCAACTTTTCGTTGCTAGATTTGGTGTCGTGCAATGCCCTTCAGACAAGGGGCAATTTTCCATTGTTTTGGATCTGAGGTCGTGTATCTCAAGAGTACATTCTACATTGGTGGAGTAGTGGCCGTTTGTAAAAACAAGTTTTGAGAATTTTTAATGAAGTTGACTAACTTTCTCGAAAATTTGCTCCATTTTTTCCAAAAACTGGACCGTATCTTGGACCCAAAAAAGGAAGATTTTCAGTGTTCACAACCTGACTTGCATGATTTCAAATCAAAAAATTGAACATGCATGTTAATCTAACTCTCATATTAATTAAAATTGTTTTAGTAGAAGCCAAAAACAAAAAAAAAAATGGTCAAAATGATGAACTAGGGGCACAGTTGAGTCAGGTGTTCTGTCTTTTCCCCATTGTCAACATACTTGCTAAAAAAGGGCATTCTATCTGCCAGAAAAGGGCACGACTGAAGTTAACAGCAAAGGGCAGAAAGCTCTCACATCCTCCAAGCAACGAGGTATCAAGCCAAGTCCAACCTCCCCAGTAGAGCATCGTCAATCGATGTCAATTGTAGATCTGCTACACATCCAGCCGCATCACAACCCCTCTGTGGGAAAGCTCATTGTTGTGAGCGGAAGAAAGAGAATCCAGCGGAATGCTAGGGGCAAGAGTCCACAACTTTCTGTTTATCCATCAACCACGCAGGGAAAGGATAAAAAATGAGAGATTGAAAAATAGAGAAATATACGATGAGAGAAAAAGTGAGAAAAGGGCTTTTTTAGAAAAACAGAGCCTGAGGGCCGAGTGATGTGAGAATCACAAATGAGAAAGGATGGGAAACAATACCCAGAGAAACAGGCTCCCTGTGCACATTTGAGTGTTGTGTGAGTGCTTTCTTTGTCTCAATTCTTGTTTTGAGTCGTTTCGAGTGTCAATAGATGTGTTTAAGTTGTTTTCCTTTGTTGAGTCGTGGTGCGCTGTGTTCAGTCGTAGGCTCAATACCCAATTGAAAACTTATTCTCACTCTCAATTTCAAAAAAAAAAATCATTTTGTGCTCAGAGTGCTGTGCCATTCTCCATACGTGCAAAACAGGATTTGTTCTTTCATAAAACTATAGGGTTCAACCCAGGTCATGTGAGAATAGTAAAACCAGGACCTATCTGAAGCTATATGGGTTCCAGACTGCAAAGAAAAAGAAAAGAGGAAAATGGAAGCATCTGAATTTGTTTCAACTTAAGAAAGTTCCGAGATTACATTCCGGATGTACCTCCTCAAGCCTTGTCAATGCTCCGAAGTATGAGTGTGCCTCTACCTTAAGCTCAAGATCAAGTTTTCTTCAAGCCAGAAAGGCGATCAGAAGTGCTCTCTCTAAGTACCATTCCCCGTCAGGGGCATCTTGGCCGTGTTTGTAATGAGTTCCTAGAAGACCAACCGCGACGGTGGAAACTAGAGTTCGAATGGTTGTTGCCTAGAACGCAAAGGTTCGGGATTTCCGAGACTAAAGTCTAGTTTAAATACCCAGGGGTGTATCCCCAGTTTGAAATCTGTATGGAAGCCCCATAGGTTGAGGTAGCAGGTATGCGCCTTAATTTTGGATACTGAACCAACCTAGTCTGTCACCCCGTTGGAGAATAGGGAAAGTTGTGAATATAATCAGAAAGAAAAGCGGCATCCGTGGCTTCTACATGCAGAGGTTACTCCTTGTCAATATTTCAGAACCTTTGAACTGTGAGTTGAAGGTAAGAGTTCGAAGAACACACAAGGGGAGATCCCCATCAGAGTAGAGCGGTTCATCGCGACCCACCCCATGAGGTGCTTTCTAAAGCTCTGCTTTGTTTGTTTATTGCATTCCCTAGACATCATGCTCTACATTGCTTGTAACATGTATCATATCATCACACATATTTCATAAATGCATCTTGTACTATACTTATTCTTCTTGTCGCATAGAATATACACGTTACATTGGATGTACGTCGTTGATCCTTTTGCATAGAGTATGAACATTGCATGGAGCACGTTTTAACCTTGCTTGCATAGAATGTGCACTTCTCACCCTGGCATGAAATGCGCATCTTAATGTTGCATGGAGCATACATTTCTTCCACTTGCCTTGCTATGCGTGGCTTACGTGCATTGTCATGCACCTTTTCAGTTGCATTGTTATGCACACTCTAGTTGCATTGTTATGCACTTTTCAGTTATATTGTTATGCACATTCTAGTTGCATTGTTATGCACCCTTCCACCCGCATTGTTATGCACACTTCACTTGCGTTGTCACGCACGTTCCACCCGCATTGTCATGCACCCTTCTACCCGCATTATTATGCACATTTCACTTGCGTTGCCACTCACGTTCCACTCGCATTGTTATGCACCCTTCCACCCGCATTGTTATGCACATTTCACTTGCGTTGTCACGCACGTTCCACCCGCATTGTTATGCACACTTCACTTGCGTTGTCACACATGTTTCACCCGCATTGTTATGCACCAACTCCACCTACATTGTTATGCACACCTCTTCACTTGTGTTGTCACACACGTTTTAATCGCATTGTTATACATACTCTTTACTTACGTTGTCACGCACATTCTACTTGCATTGTTATGCACCTTTTCACTTGCATTGTTATGCGCGCTCACTTGCATTGTTATGCACATCTATCTTGCGCTGTCACGCACGTTACTTGCATTGTTTTGCACATCTAACTTGCGCTGTCACGCACGTTACTTGCATTGTTTTGCACCTCTTTAACTTGCGCTGTCATGCATGTTACTTGCATTGTTTTGCACATCTAACTTGCACTGTCACGCACGTTACTTGCATTGTTTTGCACCTCTTTAACTTGCGTTGTCACGCACGTTACTTGCATTGTTTTGCACTTCTTTAACTTGCGCTGTCATGCAGGTTACTTGCATTATTTTGCACCTCTTTAACTTGCACTGTCACGCATGTTACTTGCATTGTTTTGCACATCTAACTTGCGCTTTCACGCACGTTACTTGCATTGTTTTGCACATCTAACTTGCGCTGTCACGCACGTTACTTGCATTGTTTTGCACATCTAACTTGCGCTGTCACGCACGTTACTTGCATTGTTATGCACATCTATCTTGTGCTGTCACGCACATTACTTGCATTGTTTTGCACATCTAACTTGCATTGTCACGCACGTTACTTGCATTGTTTTGCACCTCTCTAACTTGAGCTGTCACGCACGTTACTTGCATTGTTATGCACATCTATCTTGCTCTGTCACGCACGTTACTTGCATTGTTTTGCACATCTAACTTGTGTTGTCACGCATGTTACTTGCATTGTTTTGCACCTCTTTAACTTGCACTGTCACGCACGTTACTTGCATTGTTTTGCATCTCTTTAACTTGCGCTGTCACGCACGTTACTTGCATTGTTTTGCACATCTAACTTGCTCTGTCACGCACGTTACTTGCATTGTTATGCACATCTATCTTGCGTTGTCACGCACGTTACTTGCATTGTTTTGCACATCTATCTTGCGTTGTCACGCACGTTACTTGCATTGTTATGCAGATCTATCTTGCGCTGTCACGCACGTTACTTGCATTGTTTTGCACATCTAACTTGCGCTGTCACGCACATTACTTGCATTGTTATGCACCTCTTTAACTTGCGCTGTCACGCACGTTACTTGCATTGTTTTGCACATCTAACTTGCGCTGTCACTCACGTTACTTGCATTGTTATGCACATCTATCTTGCGCTGTCACGCACGTTACTTGCATTGTTATGCACCTCTTTACTTGCATTATCGCGCACGGTCTACGTGCATTGTTATGTACATTTCTCTCGCATTGTTATGCACACGCTACTTACATTGTTATGCACCCTCGTTACTTGCATTGTCACACACGTTCAACTTGCATTGTTATGCACCTTTTCACTCGCATTGTTATGTGCCCATTTCGCATGCATTGTCATGCAGCATTTTCACTTGCATTGTTATGCACGTTCTACCTACATGTGTTTATACTATATTATATCTGTCAAAGTTTCTTTTTGTGCAGGCACGATATTGTATGCACGGTTCATTTGAAGCTGACACGACCAGACAATGTTGTATGTGTTTCAGTCAGAGGAACTCCAGGTGAGATCATTCCTATTCTTTTGGACTCTCTTGGTTACTCTCTCTCGTCTCGCGTTTGACACGCGCTTGGACGTATCTCTCTCCTTTCGCATTTGACACGCGTTTGGATAACTGTGCTTTCTTGCATAGTCATTTCCTCTCCTGCGTGTGATACGCTAAGAGATGTTGTGTTTGAGACTCCGGGTGTCCTCGGTAGTCGCTTTTAATCTTCTCCGCATGAGACCAGTGAGAATTGCATAATTTTCTTACATCTTTTCGATTGGAATCTGTAGGACTGTTATTTCTCATTCGCTTGCTTAAAATGTCACATTTATTTTGCATGTTATGCTTCATTACAGCCCTCTTTGCATGATCATAAGTTATGCTCTTGCATCATACATGTCATTTGCATCTTGCCCCTGAACTATGCTAGTTTGATTCCTTGCAAAGGGATACGTAGGCAGCCTGCGGGTGTAGCCATTTATTTATCTGTATTTTGTTTGTTTGTCCAAGTCTTCGGCCATGTCAGAAATGAATCGTCTCTGGACTTTGACATTCACTCACGTTATTTCATGACTTCGAGCTCCGTCAAAGAGGGGCCAAGATAGTGGCCGAGCAGGTTAAGAACTTGTTAGAGGCTGGAGCAATCGAAGAAGTGCACTACCCCAAATGGATCTCTAACATGGTGGTAGTGCCGAAGAAGAATGGAAAATGGTGAGTTTTCGTCAACTACAAAATGGTGAATCGTGTATGCCCTAAGGATAGCTTTCCTCTCATAAGAATTGACCAACTGGTGGATCTTACCACTGGTCACCGGAGGTTTAGCTTCTTCGATCCATATCACGACTACCACCAAATCGCCATGTACGAGCCGGACAGAGAGATCACATCATTCATCACGCTGAGCAGCTTGTATTGCTATAAGGTCATCCCGTTTGGCCTTAAGAATGCCGGGGCAACTTTCCAAAGGATGGTGACCAAAATGTTTGCTCCTTTTCTTGGCCACACTATGGAGGCCTATATCGACGATATGGTGGTCAAGAGTAAGAAAGAATCTCAGCACTTTGGCGACCTAGCTGAAATGTTCACCATCCTCAAGCGCTATAAACTGCGGTTGAATGCTTCTAAGTGTGCTTTTGGTGTGGGAAATGGGAAGTTTCTCAGCTTTCTGGTCACCAACCGAGGGATTGAGGCTAACCCTTCACAGATCAAGGCCATACAAGAATTGGAATGTCCAAATTCCGTGAAGAATGTGCAACATCTTGCCGGAATGGTACCCGCGCTGAACAGATTTATCAACCGGTCATCATATCGTTGCCGGCTCTTCTTCCTGTCGTTGAAGTCAAAGTTCTCCTTTGATAATGAATATGATAAAGCATTAGCCGACTTGAAGGCATACCTCTCCTTCACCCCGATCCTGATCACTTCACAACTAGGCGAGGAGCTCTACTTATACTTGGCCATTTCTCAACATGCGGTAAGCGCAGTGCTCGTCCGAGCTGAGGAAATTCAGTAAGAAGTTACTCCCTGCCGAATAGAGATATCTGCCACTTGAAAAATTGGCTCTGGCCTTCATGATGGCCTCCAGGAAGTTGGCGTATTATTTCCATGCTCACACAATAGTAGTGCTAACCGAATTTCCACTCAATGTGCTTTTTGAAAAGGCAGATTTTACGGGCAGAATTTTGAAATGGGCGGTAGAGCTGGGGTAGTATGACATTAAGTTCCAACCACGAACAGCCATCAAGGCGCAAGCCCTAGCCGACTTTGTGGCGGAATTTGCCCCTGGAGCTCACCCTGTCAGTCCTATCGAAATGGTTAGTGCGAATTTTGCATGGCCCACTGTTGTAATGCCACCACAGAGGGTAAGGTGCAAGCAATAGAAAGACGCAACGATCCTGAGCAAGCAGAGTAAGAGCCAACTGACCTACTAGATGACAGAACAGATGTACAAACAGGAAAGTCGCGTATTCAACTGGCCGACATCTCCGACTTGCAAAGATCACAAAATCTATCCGACTGCTGGAAGTTGTTCATCGGAGATATGTGGAAATTGTTTGTCGATGGAGCTTCAAACAGACATGGTGCCGGGCTAGAAGTTGTCTTAACTTTGCTAGATGGGCTAACCATTGAGCATACCATCACACTGGGATTTCATGCGTCCAACAATGAGACGGAATATGAGGCCCTCTTAGCCGACCTGAAAAGTGCTTTGCGAATAGAAGCTACCAAGCTCATGGTGTTCCATGACTCCAAACTCGTCATCAACCAAGTTTCTAGTGAGTATGAAGCCAAAGACAAGAGGATGGCCAAGTATCAAGCGTTGGTACACGCTGAGGTCAAAAAGTTCACTGTAATAAGAATAGAACAAATCAACCGCGAACAGAATAGTCAAGCCGATGAATTGGCCGACTTGGCATCTATGCAAAACACCTTTCCAAACCCATTGATGATCAAGTTCTTGCCCCGACCTAGCATCGAGGAGCCGAAGGCACCTGAGGTACTCTGCACCAACTTGGGGCCATCTTGGACAGATCCAATCATCACCTTTCTGGAAGATCGAGTCTTGCCCACTGAGAAAATGGAAGCCAACAAGATAAGGGCCAAGTTTGAGCAGTTTTGGCTCTCTCCATTTGGCGCCTTGTACAAGAAGTCCTTTATTGGGCCATACCTAAAATGCATCCACTCCAGCAAGGTTGAAGCTTTCCTCTATGAAATTCATGAAGGCATGTGTGGTAGCCACATTGGGGACAGATCACTGGCCTATAGAACAATTTCTCAAGGCTATTGGTGGCCGTGCATGCAAGCCGACGCAAAAAAATACGTCCGCAAATGCGAGAAGTGCCAAAAATTTGCTCTCCAGATTCATCAGTCGGCCAGAGAATTGCTCCCCTTGACGAGTCCTTGGCCATTTGCATTTTGGGGTCTAGACATTGTGGGACCGCTTCTAACCACTCTGGATAACTGCAAATTTTTCATTGCCACTACTGATTACTTCACCAAATAGGTGGAAGTCGAGCCATTGGCTACCATCAAAGAAAAAGATGTAAAGAAGTTGGTCTAGCAGAATGTCATTACTCAGTTTGGCGTCCCAAAGGCTCTCGTCTCGGATAATGGTACGCAGTTTGGTAGGAAACTATTTCGTAGATTTTGTGAAGAGTTAAAGATTGAATCTACAATTCTACACCGGCTTATCCCAATCCAATGGCCAAGTTGAAGCCTCTAACAAGACCCTCTTAGATGGGCAGAAGAAATGGCTGGAGAAAGCCAAAAAGAAGGTGGGCTGAGGAACTCCCTAAAGTGCTCTGGGCATACCGAACTACACCAAGACGTGCGACTGGAGAAACTTCATTCACCTTGGCTTATGGCATGGAGGTCGTCATACCTTTGGAGATCAGCATGCCAACCATTTGATCTGAAAACTTTGAGCCAGACTTGAATAGTGAAGCTATCACCCTGGAGCTGGACCTTGTTGAGGAAAGGAGAGAAAGGGTGCTAATTCACTTCGCGGCTTATCAATAAGAACTCTCCAAGAAATACAACAAGACCATGCATCCATGTCTGTTCAAAGTTGGAGACTGGGTCTTGAGGAAGGTGGTAGGCAATGCACTGGTCCTTGGAGAGGGCAAATTGGGTGCAAATTGGAATCGCCATACAAGATAACCGACCTCGCTGGCAAAGGGGCTTAAGATCTGGAGGACCTAAATGGCAGAGCTATCCCAAGACCATAGAATGCGGCCAACCTTAAACTGTTTTACTTCTGTGATGTAATTCTTTTTCCTTTATTCAAACTTGGCCTTTTGGGCGTTATATGTAATGTTCGATGAGCAATGAAAAGAGCCCTCTTGCTTCTCTTTGTATCATGTGGTTATGTTCATCATTTGCTTGTATTTAAAGTGTTGTATTAAGCTACTGGGTACTAGGGGCAATTCGATCTTAATTAAATGGCACACTATACAGAAAGAGCTGTTATGATCAAGCCCAAGACACGAGACCGAACTGATTTGCTCACCCAGGCTGACTTTGCCCTCCGCGCTGACAGTTGGTGTTCTACCCAACTGTGATCATCCTTGGCTAAGATGATTTTACTCATCGAGGAGAATGTTAGTGTTCTGCCCAACTTTGATCAATTATGCTGAGTTGATTTTGCTCATCCTTAGCCGAGTTGATTTTGCTTACCAAGGAGAAAGTTGGTGTTTTGTCCAGCTTGTGATTTGAATTTGAGCTGACTTTGCTTATTTCCCGAGCTGATTTTGCTTGCATGGCAGTAGGTTGGTGTTATATGCCACTTCATTTGCAGAACTAAGCTGATTTTGGCCTCACGCCGAGATGAATTTGCTCACCAAATCTACTTCTTAGTCTCCCAATCTAAGCTATTTTTGCTCGGGGGGATGTTATGCTTCCCCACATTATGAAAAGGCATTTCGCACTTACACACATTCGAAAAGTCAATATGCAAATTTGGCATAAAAAAGTCAAACCGAGCATGTAATAACCCGACCCTATTATATGCTTTCTGGTATGCTTTCAGTCTCTTATTATATGTGTAATTATATGCTTAATGTGAAATTCCATGTAAAATTAAGTTTAATTGTGTGAATTATATGACTATGGACTTATATCTGTCAATTGTGTGAAAAATCTGTTACAATTATGACATTTGGAGTAGTAATTGGAAGCCTTAGAAGCGTGATAACCCGAAATTGACTTTATAATTGTGATGAGCATGATTTTTAGATCATAATATGAATTTTTGTAAAAATTTGATTCATAATGATTAAATTGATTAATTTTTAGTCAACTCTTAGTTAATCTTTTTAAACTCTTAACTTGGTAACTTTCTATCACAAAGAAAATATCTCTTGACAAAGAGAGAGTGTTAGAGAGGGAGAGAAAGGAGAGGAGGCTACAACAAGAGGGAAGATTGAAGAATTGAGAATAAATGTAGAGATTTGAGTTCAAGGTAGATATAATCCTCTCTAATTGAGTTAAGTAAGAACTTTTCTACATTTATGTAAGCTAGGGTTTATGATTAAGGTCAAGTGTATGATAATTGGTTAATTGGAAGGATGCTTCTTGTCTTTTGGTTGTTTGGACTTGTAAGCTATATGGAGAAGAATTACATCTTATTCTTTAGTTCTACATGTTTGAACTCATCCATACATCTAGATGGATATGTACATATATTTGATGAACCAAATATGGCTAGAAACATAAGAGAATTGAGTTGTTTATATGACTTTGAAGGGGATTGACCTAGTTAAGCTTGTGATTCACGTTTGTTATGGTATTATAAATTTGTGATTTATGTTATTGTGATGTTGTACCATAATATTGAGTTGATTCCCCCTATTTTGTACCTTATGATGTGTATACCTAGTTGGATGTTCGCCTTGGTTCGGACTGCTCAAAACAGGGGTTACGACCACATGTGCGAGGCTCATGGCCGCATGTACGGGAAGCACCACCGCACATGCGGGGCTCACAGCCGCACGCGCGGAAAACAGGGGAGTAAAACTTGAGGTTCTGAAATAAATGCACGTGCGAAAGAGAACTCCCGCACGTGCGGCCCACCTTCCCGCACGTGCGGTGGAGGACTTCCGCACGTGCTTCCCAAGATGAAAAATTTAGTGTGTTTCTTTCTTTTGTTAGACCCTCTGGAATTATTGAAATGTGTATTTGAACCTTTTAGGATGCTTGAAAATAAATAAAAGTTGAACGAATTTGATATTGTCTAAAGAAGAGTAACTGACTTGTGGGTTGCATGTTGTGTGTAGGTCACATACATGAAAGGACTATTGCCTCTCCACAGCACTGTGAGTAATAGTAGTGTAGTGATGTGTTCCACTTATTTCTGATAATTATTGTTAGTATACTGTTACTCGTGATTGGGTTGTATCTCGATATGGTGAACCATTGAAAACTTGTGTTGTAATAATGAGAAATGGTATTATTATGGACCAAAGGTCGTTTTGTTTTACTATCAACGGGCCCAAGGCCGTTCGGATACAAGCTACTTATTATTGGCAGCCCTAGGGCCGAAAGAGGTGGGGACATGCCGATGTCTCATCGACCCTAATATGATTTGAATTATTTACGACTCATGGCCTAAGGCTGAGAGAGGTGGTGTACATATCAATGTTCTAACTACCCTCCAATGTTCCAAATAACTGTCGATATGTTGGACCTGAGGCCGTTTTGGGAATGAATGCTGAACAAAGACAAGCATGTGAATTATATGTTTACATCCGGTGTGATTTCTGTTCATTCATACGAATTTCCCTACATGCTATTATTCACTGAGCCTCGCTTACTCCGTGTTATGTATATCTATGTGGGTAATCAGCCGAGAGGCCAGTCCTAGTCCAGCTCCAGTAGCTCTTTTGTCGACCCTATTTTGCCAAGTCAATTTAAGTGAAACCTTTTTGTTTTTGTAGAGTTCCTTTCATGGAAGCTAACTTTGGGTCACTAGTACTATTGTCAAATGTTAATTAATATGTACTTTTCACCCTTAAATGTTTTGATTACACCCCTCATTTAGGGGGTTGGGATTGTATATGTATGTGTATAGTTGTAACTTACGTATATACTACGTTAATGTTGGGTTATGTGATGAAAATGTTTTATGATCCTAGCATTTAAACACTGCTCAATGGGTGTCATATTAGATTGTTAATTGCTTTCGTTCGAGCCCCAGTGTTATATAAGGTATTCATGCTATATGATTATTTGGTTTGAGACCCATCTTCGGGTCGGTCATGCCCAAAATTTTAGGGGCGAGTTTGGGGCGTGACAAAGCAGTTTTACCTCGGCAACAATGATAGCTGCAGTTATGACCATTCAAATGAGGTGGACAAATTAAAGAGCACAAGCAAAAATGCATATGGCAAACAAAAAGTAGCTTCTTTTTATTCATGAAACAGTCTGGTTACAGTGGTGGGGTTCATAGCTCGATTACAAAAAAAAAAAAAAAAAAAAGAAGAGGAAAATGGGAAATAGAACAATCAATCCAGGTCCACTGTGTGCTCTTGATCGGCCACTTCTACTTCGGCCTCCTCATCTGCGCTGAGTGCCGGGTTATCCTCCAACTCAGGCTCTTCCTGGTTAGGGAACCCCTTCCCTCGGACCTTCCAACTGCTGGACTCTGGCCGGCTGATTGGGCGGCAGACGCCTCGGCAGTGACAGCCAGTTTTGCTTCTTCGACGAGTTTTTGCCGCATGACGCTGGCATATGGCTGCATGTGAGCTAGAATAAAGGCAGGCGGCGGGTTCTTGAACACATCAGAATCCTAGCCGTGGCCAAGTTTTCCCACAGTCGCCTTCCAGTCACATTGGAAAAAAATGTCCTTCGCCCCTTCGATCTGCCGTGCAAATGTTTTTTCGTCCTCGGTGTAGCCACGGTCTTCCACATCATCCACATACTTCTCCCACTCGGCTTTATGGGCATCTTGGAGTTTACTTAGCTTGGCAATGTACTTGGCCTTGGTTGCGTGCAGAGCCTTCTGTTTGACCTCAGTTTTTCCAGCTCGACAGTCTTGGCCTTATTGTCAACGATGGCTTCCCTTAGACTTTGCCGCACAGAGACCATGCGCTCGTGGCTCGTGGGCTAGGTAGTTTTTTTGAGCGGCCTGCAACAAAGATAGTAATCAACACAACAAAAATGAGCAATAACTTGACAATGGAGAAATTCGCTTACTTACCAGCACAATTGACTTTGCCGCCGAGCAGAGGATTTTTAGATCAAACAATTCCTTGTGCTTCTTCATGTCTGTAGGGAGGAGTAAACCCTTTGTCAAGTTGAAGCCGAGTGAATAATCTTTGTCAGCATAGACTGAGTCCGTCGCGGTCACTGCTTGACCTTTGTATTTCAGCTCAAGCGACCAGATTAAGGGGGCAGTGGACTGGTTGGATTGTTCAACCAGGGTTTGTTCAGTCTGTTCTCCCAGGTCAGCGGAAGGGAGCTCAATTGAGTCTTCGCCGACCAAATGTTGCTCGGTCAGATTTCTCCTCAGTCTCTTCTTCAATCGGCCAACTCCTTGTTCGCTGGTTAGCGCCAGCACCAGGCCAGATTCTCGCGTGGCTTGCTAGAAAGACTGTCCTCCTACCGTCTTAGTCGGATGAGAATCGCTTGGCTTGCCCGTGATCATTAACTTGACGGCTTAGATTTTGGCCATTTCTTCCTCGGTTGTCAGTGGTACTAGGTTGATCTTAGGAAGGGTCGGATTAGGCTTTGGAGAAAGGGCACTAAGAAAATCTGTCACCCTACTTTTTTGTGGTGTCGTATGCCGGTAGCTCGGTTCGTACCCGAGCAATTTATGGGGCTCACATTCTTTGATCGGATACCGCAGGGCAATTTTGATATCTTCTTGGTTGGCGTGGGAGTAATCGTCTACCAAAAGTTTGTAATCTGCAAAAGTGAAGCAAGGGTTAGATCGGCAAAGACAGAGCCAGTACAAAATTTAAACCACGCTAAGAACCTAAACCGTGCTAAGGTGCTCACCTACGCTCCCAAAATTCTTTCATATATAACAGCCCGATATGGGCGCCTTAGTGTCTTTGTAATTTCCAGACACCCATAGAAAGTCGTCATCATTCAACTCTTTGTTTGGATTATCCTCCATGAGCTTTGCTTGGCCCTTTCTAACCTTGAGGAACTAGCAAAAGCCTCTTTTATTTTTGCTAAGGGTATACTGGTGGAATATTTCGGCAAGGCCGAGGTTCAAACCGATGATGTGGTTCAACATGGCCACACCATTTATTATCTTGTATGTGTTATTGGAGACCTGGGTTGGGCACAACCTAGTTTGCCTAAAAAATTCACAGACTATGGGTTGAACTAGGAAGCGGAGGCCGTTCTCTACTATCGACACCATGGTGAAGTGGCAGGTGTCCAATTTGCCCTATGGTGTATCTCCCTTCTTGGCCAACTCAATATGGACATCATCTGGGATGTCAAACTCCCTACGGAACTCAACTAATGCCCCAGGTGAGCTGACCATAAAGTGGTACTTATCCATTTATCCCAATTTTATTTTGTTTATTGAATCTAACTTATTGCTTGACAGATGATTGCTCGGTCTGCGAGCGTCACCAATTTGCAAGGCTGAGGTGTGCCTGGTTGGTCCTAATTCGGTCTGCATAATAAAGATCAAGTGCAAGTGTTAGTGTGGCATACTCTGTACGGCTTTAAGGCTGAATAGCGTTTTAGCTTGGTTTCAAGTCCTAGGGTGCTAGGCCGGTTTTGGGCCTTATTCTCTAGTACTTGGGTTCCTATCTCAGTTCCATGTTCCTACAAACTTACAGCGCGATCGCAGCCACTTGGGAGGACCACAAACCAATTTTAGCTTGGCAAAATCCTATTTTCAAATCTAACAGTGAGATTTCGCTCAGTTTTGTCCAAAATTATCACTGTTTATCCTAAATACAAAGTTGCATATAGAAATCGAGGGGAATGAGGGGCATGAAGGCCTCACTCATGTTTCTGGCTGCGGTTTTGCCTAATATCCACGAATAGCTCTCAGTTTTACCCCACGAGGGGGGTATCCACAGAATATTAAAGTCCCAAATAAAGAAAAATGAAGAACGGAAAGAATAACGAAAGAGGGAAGTGAAGAAGGTTAGAAAAAACTCACCAAAAACAATATGGAGCCTTGATCTAAATGAGGGAGGAGCTTCGATGGTAGATGGCGAGTCCAACGAAGCAAGGAAGATAGCTTAGTACAAGAGCAGTAGTGGCAGCAATGGTAGCGAAAGCTCAAGGGTCTAAGGTTTTGCTTGAGAGAGAAGATGAACAGTGGCGGTAATGTTTGGCCTCCAGTGTGTATATGTGGAGGGGAACCAAAAAGGTGCCAACTTTTCAAATTTCAGAGATAGTAAGGATAGCTATATAGGTTGCACGGGACAAATCGGAGAAGGCCATGTGGCACGTAAGTGACGGGCTATCTGTACGACTGATGGGTTATCAGTGCGACTGATTGTTTGATGGCATGACAACCGACACAATTCTCAACGACTAACCAGAGCGAGTTAGTGCGGTTGGAAATGGAAATCCCGATCACACTTAGCGCGGATGGGATTAAGGGGCAATTGAGAGGGAGATTTGTGCTGGACAGTGGACCCTGATCTATACCAACATGGAATATGGTAGGAAAACTTAGGGCACGTTGTTGGGCCGAATTGGTTCTATGCTGAATATGGTGTTATGCCAGATTAGGGTTGCATGGGGTGTGTTGGATCGAGCTAAGATTGTGCGGAACATAGTGGTAGGTCAACCTTGACCCACACGGAGTATGGCGTTAGGCCAGACTTGGCCGAACTGGCTCACGTCGGGGGCCAAGCTGCCCCAATATTTCGATTCTTGGTGGCGGAACCACATGATAGTCGAGCTGTAGATAGTTCGAACCGCAGTTGCTGAGATAGAGATGGTCCATGAGATCGTTGTATGTAGCCGAGATGCTGAACGGCGTGCCCGCCCTCGGGCGAGCACGACAGACCAGTTAGGCTCAGCTCGATGACCAACGTAGTGTTTGTGGCTAACAAGTAGCCTGGTTGGGCATTCCACGTGGACCAATAAAGAGAAGAGAGAAATTCACTCCTGGTATGCTTCAATACCGTTTGGTGGTTTTGTCATTTGGTGTTTGGCAGAGTTCGCTCCTACACGTGGAGGAATGTAACAGGGGAACATATCCATGCGTCAGAAGGAGGGCAGACAAAGATGAGCGCTCAGAAGTTATATAAACAGAGGTGTATCCCCATGCCCAAGCCTGGCATATCTGGTGAACAGAGCTACCTACCCCTTTGTTTGTTCTCTCTCTTTCTCTCTCTCTCTCTCTCTCTCTCTCTCTCTCTCTCTCTCAAAAGTGTGCTAACTTGGCCATTGAAGGGATTTTTCAGCACCACACCGCCGGGAAGCTCATCGTCTCTGTGTTCTTAGGTAACTTAGCAAGAAGCAAAGCTTGGACACGAGGAGTACGAAAGGTTACAAATATTTCCTCACCATACACATTCTTTTTCATAATTGCTGAGATATTTTTCCCCAACTTTTGTGCTCCATATTAATACGAATTCTTTCTTGTTTATTTTCTAGGACATGTTTCAGTAAGCTTTGCTTTGAGGCTTTTCATCTTCAATTGAAGCCCTTGATCCTCCATTAAAGCTTATTTGAGATTAGATATGTCCTTGTTAGTGATATCACTAGAGTTCCTTTCATCAACTCAACCTCTCTGCTTTTGAAATAGGTATCAAATGAATTTTTGCTTTCTTTACAACAATTTTCTTGTTATTTATTTATTTATTTCTTCTTAATCTGGTTTGTCCATCTTCTTGGTGATTCATGCAGCGGACCCCATTTGATGGGACTGAAGACTTGGTTTGGTTTGCATGCTTAATTTTTTTTCTTGCTTTTTTTATTTTTGTTTTTTGTTTATTAAAGGTTTGCCAATATATTTAATATTATTACATTTTGGGTTTTTTTTTGTTGCCTATGTATCTATTCTATTATAATCTGTACCTTAATTTTATTTTTATTTTTTTGTTTTTTTTTTCTCTTTTTTACTTGATTTAGTTTTTGTTATAGTTTTCTTACAAAGTTCTATGTGATCCATGGAGAAATGTCCCATGAAGTTGGAATTTGTAACTCTCAAAATTTATAAGTTCATATGTGGAATCCATTGTGTTTGAAGGTGCTTACTATTTTTGTATTGTCTCAATGTGAGGCAATAGTTTGTTTACGACATTAAAAATGGAAACAATTCTATCTGATAAAACCAAAATCATCATTCTAGTGCTTCAGTCTTCGCGAACAAAGTGTCTGACAACCACAACAATCCTGTAGAACATCAATCGGTACCATCTTTTGATTTTTGCTCAGTGTTAATCTTAATGTTCTTTGATAGCTGACTCCAAAATTAGGATTTGGTAGAGATACTTGGCCATTTTTTGGATAAATATGGACTGATTTTGTGTTGTTTTTGGTTCTTTTATTCTTAGTATTTGCTCTGTTGGTTTTTTTTTTTTTTTTTTTTTTTGTGTGTGGGTATTTTCAATTCTTTTTAGTTTGTTTGTCTATTTCAGATTTAGAAAAGTTAAGAGCTTTGGTAGCAATGTGGTGTGGGTGTGGATGGGATATATGCAAAATAAGGGCATGTTATGTGAAGTTAATTTTGGTCATTTGTGGGTTGATTTGAATCTCTTCAAAATTGTGCTATGTTTTCTCTTCTATTGGTGTGATTAGGTGATTCTTGTGGCTTTGGAAAGATGGGTTTTGTTCTATTGAGGTAAGAAACGTCTTGGCTTCCTTTCTTATGCTTCTTCTTACATGTTTCTTGTCTTCGTTTTTTTTTTTTTTGCGATATATATTTTTCCTTTTCTTAAATAAAAAAGAAAACTACTTTGTTTTTCTTCTTTTCCTTGTCCTTGGTAGGTTTATTTGATTGTTTTTGAGTTTGGTAGATAGATCTTGTACGGGAAAGAAATAAACCTTCTCTTATAATCCTGTTGATCAAGATTGTGCTCCTTCGTACATCGTCGCTTTACTCCCTGAAAACACAAACGTGAGCTAGCCGGTGGGTGTGTGCCGGATACCTCTCCGATGCCTAAGGCAGTTCAATACACAAATAGACAAAAAGTTCTGTGTATTCAGGAATCAAAGTTGTGTTACCTTTTCATAGGTGATATCTGTGAGCTTTTATAGGTTCCGTGTGACACAGTCCTAGTTGGACTTTTACTTTTCCATATAGAGTCCTCCTAGGATTCATACTCCTGAAAGATAATTGTAGACACCCCATTTTTGACCGTCCTCAAGACTTGGACGTCACCGTTGGAACACTCGGTGATCATCCATGTTTGTGTTCGTCTTGAGTTCCCGGAGGTCTCGGTTGCGTACCTTGCCTCAGAATCTCTCGACTCGACCGTTTTGTGTCTGGTTTTGCACCAAACACTTGTGGTTTGCCTTGGAGGGGGAGGGAATGCCTTGTAAGGCATCCCCACACATCACCGGCCGTGGCTAGAGGCCACCGGCCAAGGTTTTGTTGCCATCGGCAATGTATATTGCCGGTCGGCAGTCAATTTTGTCGAAATGACACTTTTGGCTAGCCGACTACTGTTCATCTGCTTTTTCAGATATTTTAAAACAGCTGGCTTGCATTTTGTTCCCCTCCATACACGTGTATGGAGGGATGGCCCTCTTGTTAGCTTACCTTGTAAGCTTTACAAGATTGGCTCCTCTATAAGAGGAGCCCTCCTCTCCCTTGTTCTAGGGTTAGAGAAGTTAGACAATATCTTGAGAGGAGCTCTGGTTTTAGGTTTAGGATTTATATCTATCTTATATCTATACCTTCCTCTATTTTGTGTTTTGTGTGTGTTTTGTCTCACTATTGCACACAAACACATTGTGTTACACCTTTGCTTGGTTCCTTGAAGGACCAGAGGTTGTTCTTGGTGTTCTTGGGTGGTTTTGAGCTTGGAGGAGCAGCTGGTCCACCACCTTTGAAGAGGGTCTACAAGGGTAAGACTTTTGTCCCTTTTTACCCCATTTTTGCATACTATTTTTGCCTATCTTGTAACTGTTTTTGTTTTTAGTGTATAACATAAAAAAGTTCTGTTTTTAGGCCCTCTAAATAGTTTGTTTAGAGTGTTTTGTGGTTTGGAGGTGTTTGACCCCTCTTAGGCCTTGAGAGGCCCCATTTTGTGCCATTTTAAGTGAGCTCCGGGACTTTGGTGTTTGGGCCTCCTCACCACTGAAATCTTGAGGGATTTCAGTGGTAAGGATGGTTCCTTGAAGTCCCAAGAAGGAGAGGGCCACCCCCTCTCCTTGTTGTCCTTGAAAAAGGGCCATTTTTGCCTCTTGAGGGAGCATCTAGCCTAAGTGTGTGTTGGCCATGCCTTAGCTGATTTTTATGCTTATTATGACATGATATAGCATTGTCTTAAGTTGGTTTTGGTACACCATGCTTGCTTAGCATACATGCCTTGTAATGCCACTTTGTTGCCTTAACATGCCTTAGGTTGTAAACCATTGTTCTAGCATGCTTTAGGCTTAGCTTTGTGAAGTTTTGGATTATGTTTTAACATGCTTAAGGTTTGTCCTTGGTCAATTTGGTCAGCCATGGCATGCACTATATAGCCCCTTTGCATTTTTGGTTTGTTGGCTTTAAGTGTATGAGTGTGTTGCATGCATTACTTGCTTCGATTTAGTGGTTTGGCACCATTTGTAGCATCATTTCAGTCCCCATGACATGCTTGTATGCTTTCCTTGGATGCCTCTTTGATGTTTTAAAAGCTTGTGTTGTATGCTCTATGTTTTGGCAATTATGCATGCTTTTGGATTAGAGCCATTTAGATTCCATCTAGATGTGTTATTGGCCTTGTTTTAGCATGTTAGAACTCTGTTTTTGGTCATTTAAGTCTTGCCATGTGTGGTTATATCGAGTGTAGTTCAATACTTCATTGGCTTGCCTTGAATGCTTGGGCCATTTGTTGCATGTCTAGCCTATCTTGTTTGCTTGGTTTGGCACCATGTTCTTGCACGATTTTCAGAGCTTAAGGCATGCCATATGTCCATGATTGTTCCCTTTCAAGTGTGCTTGAAAGGTGTCCTTTGATGCTTAAGTGTTTAGGCCTTAACATGTGCATGTGTGTATGTGTGCTTGGTTCCATTTTCTTAAGTTTTGGCCACTGTTTTGGGCCTAGTATAGGGCTGTCCAAATTAGTGTAAGACCATCCTCTCATGTTATTGCATGCATGCCTTGCATCTCATCACATGTTTGCTCCATTTCACCTTGTGTTGCATGCCATGTGTAATTGCATTTTGTTGCATTGCTTGAGTCGCATGATATGTTGTTGCATGCTTAGATTGTAATACATTTGGCATGTATTCTATCCTTTAGCCACTTAACATGTTGTTGCATGTTTGTGCATTGTCCATGTCACATGCTTGCATACTTGCTCCATGTTCATGCTTGCATGCTTGCCCTCATGATCATATTGCATGCTAGTTTACATGCTTAGGATTGCATTGTATAAGCATGCATGCCTTGTCCCTTGATCGAGTGATAGGGAGCGGGCCTTTGTTTGGTTTGCATTTCATTTGACATGAAAATGCACAACTTGGTTTCTTGGGCCATCATGCATGGAAATGCGCGATGGATGGTCCAAGAACCAAGGACCATGTCCCTTTGAGTCATACACATGATAAGGGGTTTGGTGGGTGCATACATTGTTAGAATTGTATTGCCATGCAAAGTCCTGTCCTCTGCTACTGTCAAACAGGTTCTGTAGGAACTTATTGCCGATCGACTTCACAGAGTGCCGACCGGCAATCAATTGGTGGCCGATGGATTCATTCTCAGCTGATGATCACATCCTACTGCTGGTGGCAATTCTACTCAGCCGGTGGTGTCTCCCAATGCCCAGGGAAGAAATTCTGAGACTTTGACAGTCTTCAGAGGGGCAGAGCAGGGAAAACAGAGGCAGTCTATGTATGGCAGTGCACTTCCGAGCAGGACCCGAGCGCGCATGCATTGGGCTCTCTTCCCGAGGCGGCTTACTGTTTTTCCTAGCTTAGTTAGTTTGTTAACTAATTAGGTGATTTGTAATAATTAATTAGCTCGTAGTTAATTAATTTGTATTATTATTTTGGTCCCTCCGAGCGAGGGCGAATTTGTAATAAGCGTGGGTGTGTGTGCGTGCATGTCTTCCGAACCCCACGTCTTTCTTCCCTTTTATTTACCTGCTTATGATGGTAGATTAGGGCATGTTTAATTTAGCATACCTCATGTTATGCATGCGTGCATCATTCATCAGTATTGCATGCACCGGGCTCGGCGCATCATGCTAACTGCATTAGTGTTTCAAATCTAACTTGAATACGTGCATCAAATGATTGCATTTCATATGCCATTTTAGGATTAGCCGAGCCTAACCTAATTGCATTCTGTTTGTGATGCATTAGGCACTTCAGCATGAACTAGGATCATGCATGTTTGCTGACTAGTTTACTGTTTTGGCGCGGAGTACAATGTAAGTATTTTTATGCTTCAGCATACCGCGTGCATGTGGATGTTGACATGATAGCATGCTTACCATGTGGCTAGATGCTTATGTGTTATAAACTGCCTGAATGCATGTGGGTGAAGGTTGGATTGTTTGAGTTGGAATAGCTCGTTGAAATCCGTGTTTTAGCCTACTTGCGGGTAGCAAATCCCAAAACATTTTCGAAGCAAACGGATATGCAATGTTTATTTCCAAATTAGGCAATCTAGTCTATACTTTTGTGTTGTGCGCATCACATAGTAATTCTAGCTAATTAATCGAAATAAGAACACATAAACGTTTTCAAAAACGGATATCATGGTTAGTAGAGGCCGATCTTCGGATCGGGCGAGAGGGGGTGCTCATAGCTGACCTTCCCCAATCGTACCCAAGTTCCCGAGCTGAGGCAACTTTGGTGATGACGGACACGTGGCCTTTGGCACCGAGTCAAGGTTTCCTAAATTCCCCCTTTTAAAAAATATTTAGGTGGCGACTCTGTATCTGGCAAAGCAGTCCATGTTTGGCACTTCTTTCGAAAAATTTGTTTTTCTCAAAACGATTTGTCGGATTTGGACTCTTTGGTTCAGATTAAGAACCGCAACAAAAATAGAGTCCGAACTGTAGAATGAGGCCCCTCGCGGGCGCGTCTACAGTTTCTGGCGACTCTGCTGGGGACTTAGAGAACTTGACTCGAACTCATGATATCTTGTTTTGACTACACTTGTGTGTCTCTTTGCATTGCATTTGCATTGGTGCGCCTAGGACACCGTGTTTTCCATTTGCCATTCCTGAACGGTTTGCCGGAGGCTTGTCTTGTCAAGGCATGACCATAAGGCTGACCGGTTATGGGCTCTGACAGCATGGGAATGCAAACCCCGGTTTTACCGGGGCACCCTTTTTGACCATTCGACCTAGTGCATATTCGGAATCCATAGTAACCATTCCAAACTAAGACAGGTTGCTTACCCAATGATAGGTTGTTTGAAACCGCTGTGTGCATAGTGAAACCCTAGCTCCTGACAAAATAGGACAGGAAAACCCTACCCCAACATAGGGGTGTTTTGGCTCTCTTTTACTTGCTATGTGCTTTAGAGTGTATCTCTATAGGAACGTACATATCAGTTTGCAAGTTTGAGTATCAGGCCCGAGGGGACCAGTATCAGCGTTGTTAAGAAATCAGTTAAATCTGCGGGTATCAGTTCAGTTTTGAGAACAGTGATTCTGGGGAACAGTGATCAGTAGTAGAGTGCAATTGTTTGGCTACACCTGTGTTTGATCTGTTTGGGGCTGAAATGCTGCTTGTTTTTTCCTTTCAGTTCAGAGAGTTCAGAAAGTTGATACAGAATAGCCAGTGTTCCCCCTTGCTGAGGCAAGACCTGTGATGACGCAGAATTCAGAAGAGATTGTGGTTATGACAGCCACGCTGGATCAAGGGATCACCCTGCGGGATGAAACCAATGTTGATATATCGCATCCGCCTAGGTCGCTTGTCGCGCACCCGGTCTGGCCCCCCCAGTTGTATCAGGCTCGCAAGCCCACTACATTCGAGCTGATGGGAATGATAGGTGATCTTCAAAGGTCTGTGGCCGATCTCGCCTACGGAATGTCAGCTTCACCACCAAAGGCACCATATGCCGGGAATTTTGTGCCACAGAAGCCCCCGCTACTGGGACGAATTGTAATTGGGCTTAGCCAACCTGAGGTGGTCTCAAGTTGTAGCAATGATGTATCAACACCGACCCAAACCCTTGATCAGGCTGAGGCCAGAGGTAAAGATAAAGCGAAGGCAGATGTCGACCCCGTTGAGCAACTGCTGTGGGTAGTCGAGGCTTTGAAAGCCAGAGGGATGAACAAGCAACAAACATCTACGGTCGTGACCAAAGCTGTGGATGATGTTTTCTCCACTCTGATCGAGGGCAATTGAAGCCAGTCAGAAAACCGGGACAGGCCCCGTCATGCCAGAGCAGTTCCTCCCATTCCTAACCCTGCACCCGGGAAAGATCAGAAAGTAAAGGCAGTGCCTGCTGACCCGTTCGCTAGTGCGTCTAGCAAGAATACTCAAACTCCCAAGTACCTACCCCGAGGGCGCAGGGCCTTTCACGCTCTCTACATGCCGCTATCTAAGGCACTTCAGATCCTGGCCGAGAGGGGGCATCTTAAACCCCTTGAGCCTAGGCCTCTCCCCAGTTCTCTTCCAGCAGGCCATGATGCTACTCAGTACTGCGCGTACCATCAGCAGACTGGCCACCCCACCGATAATTGCTTCCGCCACCGTCATGAGGTGCAAGATTTGATCGATAACGAGGTTATCCTCCCGCCCACCTCAGCGAAGTCTGTTACTACCCAGCTATTGGATTTCGAGGATACTGCGAGTATGTGATTGGGTCTGGACCACCTGCGGGCGGCGCCCGGTATTTTTGATGTGGCATTTGGCACGCATTTTTGAGCATCTACGAGAGTTAGTTTTGTAAATTCTGGCTTGGGTGTTGAGTCAGTCTTTTGCTTCTTTTTGAACCTGTCTCATTGTCGTGAGTCAGTCCTTTTTGCTTAAGGGTCTATCTTATTGTAGCGAGTCAGTCCCCTTGTATAGAATACCAGGTGATTCCAAGGTTGTTGCCTCAAACGCCATTTTGTGATGTAATTACTCCTTTTGTTTTCCTTTTGAGTCTGTCTCTGCTGTGGAGCCAGTTGCATCCGAGGAACCTGAATGAAACAGCTGCGGCTATCATGTTTCCATGCTTATTGTTGGTTTTGGGCCGGTTGTGCCAGAGGATTTGAATAGAACAGCAGTACATTCCACCTGTTCTCTTGTGCCCTGAAAATCATTGCATTGACCTAAGCTTTTCAAAACCTTTTTGAACACTACGGTGACGAAAAAACGAAGATGAAGGAATTCCTCGGGTTTTGCAAAACTTGATCAATTGAGAGAAAGAGAGGCGTACTAAGCCCTTAATGAATGAAATCATGCTTGTTAGCGTGAGTACTGAGAAGGACCCCGACTTGATCCAGACTGGTCCCACACTATCTTTGGCGCGAGCGATTTGTCTTTTCTTTAAAAACTTTCAAAAACAAAATGTTTTGCGCGATCCTGCGAAGACTTGTGTGGAATCGTTCTTGAGATTGTGCAGCCTAGGATCGCTCTCAACCTCGAGACTCAACCCATTCATTTTCAAACCTTGAACTTAGATTCAGAATGTTCAGAGGTCAATCATGATATGAGGTCTGTGTGGCCCAATTTGAAACAGCCCTTGAACAAGAGGAAAAAAAAGTCAAATCAAGAAGATCAGATCTCGTTAGAAGAAGCTTGCGAAGCTAGAATAGAAGCACCCCTCGAACTAGGGGCAAAAATGTCTGATATGCTCAAAGAGCCGAAACTGGATCCTTCAGTGAATCATTACAACAGCCGCTCTCTTGGATACAGAGAGGCTTCAAAAAAAACCATTTGGCATGGACTTGTTACACTTTTACCCTTTGAGAGGCTCGCTGGGCCGAAAACCCGGAAGGGCGACCTAGGCAAAAGTTAGAGCAAGAGAAAAATACAAAAAAGAAAAAAAATGCAAAAAAAGAGAAAAAGAAAAAAAAAAGAGAAAAAAAAAAGAAAAGAAAAAGAAAATGAAAAAAAAAAAAAAAAGCTCGCAAGGTCGAAAACCCGCATCGGGCGCCTTGGCAAAAGTTAGAGCCTGAAATGTGAAGGTTAAAATACCCGAGTGTACCTTAACCGGAACTATGTGAGGCTTGATTCCCATATTTGGGATACGTAGGCAACTTCATCCTGAAGTCCAGCCCTCAACGCTTTCATAGCGACTGTGTCCATACATTGGTTTTGACCAACCCTGCCTCTTCTGTATCCGAGAGTTCGGTCGTGGCGCTTCAAGCAGGTAGACTGCGCAAAATCTTTGCGGCATCATTCAAACAAGAACAGCGTTCCATTGCGGTTGCCACGAGTTACCATTCAAACTAGGGGCAACTTTCCGTTGCCATGCACCCCTTTCAAGCAAGGGGCAATTCTCCATTGCCCCCGATCCGAGGTTGCGTATCTCAAGGGTAAGTTTCGTGCTTGTTTAACAGTGGCCGTTTGCAAAAATAGTTTTTGAAAATTTTTACTGAGGTTGACTATTTTCTCGAAAACTATTCCATTTTCCAAAAGCCGGACCTTTTCTTGGACCCGAAAAAGGAAAATTTTCAGTGCTTACAGCCTGACTTGCGTGATTTTCAAATCAAAAATCGAACAAGTATGTTAATCCGACTCTCATCTTGATCAAACTTGTTTTAGTAGAAAACCAAAACAAAAAAAACGGTCAAAATAATGAACTAGGGGCACAGTTGAATCAGGTGTTCTGTCTCTCCCTTGTCATCAACGCACTTGCCAGAAAGGCACTCTATCTACCAGAAGAAATAGCCGCGAGCTAGCTGTAGGGGGCGTAAACCCGCAACTTCCTATTCATCCATCAATCACCCTGGTGAGGGATGAAAAATGAGAGAATGAAGAATAGAGAGGTGTAAGTTGAGAGAAAAAGTGAGCAAAAGGGTTTTGAGAGAAAAACCGAGCCTGAGGGCCGAGTGATGTGAGAATCACAAATCAGAAAGGGTGGGAAGTATACCCGGAGGAACTGGCTCCTTGAGATTTGAGGTCTCTCATTTTGAAAACATGTCCGTGTGTCGTGTCCTTTTGTTTTGGCTTGTCTCAAACTTTTGTTTTGGGTCTTTTCCGAACGTGTCTCGTTGTGTTTAGGTCCTGTGCCTTTTGTCGAGTCTTTTCGTTGCATTCAGTTGTGGGCTCGATACCTCGGTTGAAAACCCCTATTTCGAAAATCGTTTATGCTCAGAGTGTTGTGCCATTCTCTACATCTGTGCGAAGCAAAAGCATGAGAAGAAAAATTCGAGGCATCTGAGTGTGCTTCAACTTCAACTGGTTCCATCTTTGTGTTCCGTCTTGTCAGATTGGGCCGTTTGTTCAGAATTTGCGATGTGCAGAA
Source organism: Camellia lanceoleosa (assembly GCA_025200525.1). Lineage (NCBI taxonomy): Eukaryota > Viridiplantae > Streptophyta > Magnoliopsida > Ericales > Theaceae > Camellia > Camellia lanceoleosa. The sequence goes on along the minus strand of CM045758.1, from coordinate 6,983,803 downwards.
TGAACCGAGTGTGGTGTTATGGGCTGTATGCAGAAATCCCCAACAGAGTATGAGCTGTACATTCAGATTAGGCAGTGTGTTGCTTGGGTTGCTTTGCTATGGGTCGTTTGGTTATTTGATTATTACAGCACAAGTGCTTGATTTTCAGACAACATATCAATTCCATTCACATTGAGGTTTAACATGATGTGATGTGATGCAATACATGAGATATGTAAATGTAACACTTTTCAGATAAAAAAGTTCGTTTCATTTCATAATCTTTTTCAAATACAAAGTTCTGAGGAAAACAAAAATCTGCCCGCGGCAGTACAAAGTACTCTATATACCAACCAAAAAAGGAAGAAAAAGAAAAAAGTACAAAGAAAAAGAAGAAAAGCAGCAGAAGTCTGGGTCATCATCATCATCAGTAGTCTCGGGCCCGGGGGTCTGTCCTCGCCCTCTTCCTGGACGAAGGTCCAGGGGCATCGTCATCAGCATCGCCATCTGAGCCTGAGTCTAAGTCGTCTCCAGCCTCCTCAGATGACTCGGCCTCTGCCTCTGCCTCGGACTCCTCGTCATCATCATCATCATCATTAGGGACGGACGCCCGAGAGCTACTCTCAACATGAACACGCCCTGCCCTGGTACGAGGACGAACAGTGTCTCCACGCCCTCCTCGAGCAGGAACAGAGGGCCCAGCCGGAGCACCACCCACCGGAGGGATCTGGAAGGGAGGCTGAAAAGCATAAAAAGGAAAACACATCAGAATACTGTGAGCAATTTATCAGTGCGGAATGCAGTGTATAAGTACAGTATGTAAATGCCGTGAGCAGTTTATCAGTGTAGAATGCGGTGTATGAGTACAGTGTGTGAATGCCGTGAGCAGTTTATCAGTGCAGAATGCAGTGTATAAGTACAGTGTATGAATGCCGTGAGCAGTTTATCAGTGCAGAATGCAGTGTATGCAGTGTATCAGATGATGTGGGATCAGTATGTCAAGTGTTGTGTCGTGCATCAGATTACGCGAATCAGTTTATGTATGGTTTGAGACCGTCGTCAGAAAAACATACCGGGATACTGTAGAGGGCCAGAAGGTCGAAAGTCCGCTGCAACATCCCCATCATGGAGGCATTCAACTCCAATGACTGCCAGGTGTACTCGGAGGATGCCTGCAAAAGATTAGATACATCAGTATTCTGCGGAATATCAAAGAAATGAAATGAAATGCCAATGCAAGATGCAAAATGCAAAAATACATACCGGAGGTAAGTCGGGGACACCGGCCAACTCATGATCAGCCGGGGGAGGAGCAAAGGGGATCTGGTAGGTCGCCCCACCCTGTCCTCTATATGACAGTGTAGTGGGCAGAGCAGGCCAGCCGGTCCCCCGTCCCCTCTGAACTCCACCCCTGCCGCGGACTCGAGTTCTCCTCGACGCTCCTGCTCCAGCCCCCGCTCCCGCTCCAGCTACTGGCGCCGCTGGCCTCTCCCTCTCAGTTCGACGACCACCGCTCAAGGGTCGCATAATGTAGGTCCGGACGTACTCTGCGTAGTCGCCCTCGCCTCTATGATGCTCTATGCCCCAGCCGGTGGTGTATTCCCTCACGTGCTCAAGGGAGTGTCCCTCTGTATGCCTCATGTGTGAAGGAGGTGGACCCGGAACTATCTGCTCCGGTAAACCCATGGTCTGGCGCAAGAAACGCTCACCCAGGTACCAAGCCCGACAGATTGGGCCCTCCAACAGAATCCGGAGGCGGGCCGTCTCGTCAGCACCCTCATAATGGTCTCTCACCCCGGCCGGCAACGGAGCCCAGGGCTGCCAAGTGATCTGCGAGTAAAAATGCAGTTTGTTATCTGTCTATCATCAAAAATATAGTGCTAAGCAAAGCCAAATGAACTTTAAAGTTGAACATACCTCCGCAGCGGTGATGGTATCGAAGTAGCGGCGGAAGAAACTGAAGGACTCCCGTGGTCTCCGCACGCACCGCACGTCAAAGCGATGAGAAAAAGGGACGCCGAGTGGGATCTCCGCAACAGGTACTAGAGTAAGCCTGGGAAAGTAGGCATACACCCATAACTGCAGAATAGATATAAGTATAACTATCAGATAAAGCAGAATATAGAATAAAGCAGAAATGGCAGAGCCGTGTCTTTGTCGATGTATTGTGCGAGTGTACGATGTCTGATGTGAGCGATGTCTGATCGATGGCAAGAAAATATATATGTGTGCCATGTGCGCAGTATACCGTCAGTGTGGGGGCGATGCAGGTGTGTGCGTACGTCTGAAAAAAAAAAAAAAAAAAGCAGAAATGTAAAAGGGTAAGAAGATGTACCTCCCAAGCCCGCCAGTATCCGCCGAGAAGCTGTCCGCTGAGGCAGGAAGAAGAGCTCATATAACCGTACAAAGTGGCCAAGCCTGCGCCACCCCAGTCATAGCGGTGGATCCGCCTGACATCCACCAGTGCGCTCAATAGGCATAGAGGCATGGTGTTCACTCGGTCGGCGAAGAGAGTCGTCCCAAAGAGGAACATGATGAAGCCCCGCGCGTACTGGTCCACCTCCTCTGGGGTCATCTGCACCTCCTCTGCCAAGGCTGGCTGGATCCTAAAGTGGCTCTCGAACCACAAGTACCTGACAAACCACCTTTCGGCGAGGGAGGTCTTAAGCGAGTACAAGCGGCGTCACTCATCCATATCAGTGTCAAAGGGGATCGGATCACCCCCTACCCCGATGCCAGTAAGCATGGAGAAGTCATAAGGGGTCATCGTCATATCCCCTACGACGGAGAAGTGGAAGGAGTTGGTGGTATCCCACCACCTCTCCACTAGAGCAGCAAGCAAAGGCCTGCAGGTAGTCAGTCGGGAGAGCCCCCTGCAGAAGATGCCGAAATCGGCCTCGTCGACGATCTAGCAAACGGCGTCTGGCAGCTCTATGTACCAATCCCGAGCCACGACGTTCCCATACCGCGGATGGTATAGGAATCCCCCTGTAATCAAAAACAATAATTGCAAGGCAATATTCAAAATGCAGTTTTAAGAAGCATACAGAAATATAGCATGTGTGCGTGTTTTCAGATTCAAACAAACATCGGGTGCCGGTGTGCTTACAGTGAACTACAACGTGTGATGCGTCGGCGTGTTTGGGTGGTTCAATACAATATAACATGTGTGCCTGTTTTCAGATTCAGACAGACATCAGGTGCCGGTGTACTTACAGTGAACTACAACGTATGATGTGTCAGCGTAATCGAGTGGTTCAGGGCAGATATAGCATGTGTGCATATTTTCAGACTCAAGTAGATACCGAGTACCAGTGTGTATGCAGTGAAATGCAGTGTGCGCCGTGTGTTCGGGTGATTCGGGTTCAGTATAGTGTGTGTGCACTTGTAAGTTTCAAACAGATAATCAGTTGCACGTTTGTTTGCGATCAACTATAGTATACAATATATCAGAATTAAGCAGTTAAAGAACAGAAGCAACTATGGCAGTTAAATGTTCTGCATTGCGGGAAAGTAAAGCAGAGAAAGAAAGTTACCTCGGAAGCGCCGAAGAACAGGTGGGAGGTAGGCTCACGCAGTAGTAGCTCGGGCGCCACGCCCCTCTCAAAGCTCCGGAACTAGCGTAGGTCGTCAGGGAGCATCACGTGAACCGCGGGCCTGTAGGTCTCCGGATCGAATGGCCGGATGCGGAGTGGCAAGAGCTCGGCCTCGGGATCCATCTCGAGCTCTAGAGGGGTCCTGCCCTATGGAAGATCATCCGCCATCTCGAAAAGAATGAGAAAATGGCCGAGAAAGGAAAAACCGACCGAGAATGCGAAGAGTCAACAAAAAGTCAACCCCGAGAGGGCCGAAAAAGGCCGGGAAAGTCGAAGTGCAGAAAAGGCACGAAGATCAAGGAAAATCCGGGGGAAACAAACCCCGAAAGGCGGAAATCGAAAAAACAACACCGAAATGAAATTTCAATCGGTTCAAAACGTTCGAAACGCAAGGGTGAACACGAATCAAACGACGAAATCAAGGCTAGAAAGCAGGAAAATGAGAGGATCGAAGGACGAAAACACTCTAGGGAGAGGGAGGAAGGATTTTCGCACAAGGAGATGTGAGAAATATAGGGCTAGAGGCCCTATATTTAAAGACCCATGGCCGAAATGTCAAAACTGCCCCAAACAGGAACATTTTGCCAGTCGGCCACACTCTTTGCCGGTCGGCAATATATTGTGCCGATAGAATTGTTTGATGGCCGATGGACGGCCGGTGATGCATTATGATGGCCGGTGGACATCCGGTGGTCTCCCACAGTGGTTTTTGAGCCTCCTACACCTTTTCTTGGGTTATATGAGTGGTCCAGAGCCTTCATTGCTTAAAACAGTGCAAAACAGTGCATTTTCGACGCTCAACCGGCCTCCGTTTTGACCTTGGATCGTGTCCTCTGTGTGTAGCACTCAAATTCATGCAAGGTGTATCCTTCTCGTATCCTTTTGGTTTATTTACAAAGTTCGGAGATTGCCCCATGCGCATCACATCTCAAATCGCATTCGCACGGGTCTGGCGAGACCTTAAATACGCCTGATCCGGCGGGACCAAAAACACGCACGGTCTAGGAGACCTTAAATCCTTGGGAGGTGCGAGACCTTCGGTCGCGCTATCTTGCGCATCGCGCCGTTTTGCGCATCCCATTGCATTTAGCATGCAATCTGTCGCGCTATCTTGCGCATCACGCTGTTTTGCGCATCTCATTGCATTTGCCATGCAATCTGTCGCGCTATCTTGCGCGTCGTGCTGTCTTGCGCATCGCATCTCAAATCGCATTCGCCCGGGTCTGGCGAGACCTTAAATACGCCCGGTCCAGCGAGACCTTAAACCCGCTCGGTTACATTGTCATGCATCTCAAAAGCCGCGCGTTGTCGCGCATTTCAAAATCATGCATCTCAAAAGTCGCGCGTTGTCGCGCATTTCGAAATCATGCATCATGCATTATCATGCGTCTCATAGCCGCGCGTCATAGCACATTAAGAAGAGATCATGCATTTCAAGCGACTTGCGTTGTCGCGCATTCCATGCATCATGCATTTCAAAAACAAAACCAACAACAACATGCATCGTAAATACTGCATTGTCATGCATCATTGTAAATACTGCATTTTGTCATGCATCATCGAATATAGTGCATATGTCATGCATATCATATATATTGCATTGTAGTTTTCATGCATTTGCTGCATCTCCTTCGCTTACGGCTCGCGCCTTTCCATGATGAGCTTGGACTGGTATGTGTCCGTACTCTCACGTCGAAGCATAGTTCAGTTGACCGTTCTATGTTAGGCGTGGTCTGTATGTGTACATGCCTTTCCTAGGCAAAAATGAGGTTTGGCAGCCCTATCCACTGTAAATACTACATCTACATCCATTGCATTTTCCCCAGCAGGTCATGCATTGTTATGCATTTCACTGTAAATGTTGCATTCACATTCATTCCATTGCATGCATTCATTGCATCACCCTTCATCTATGGCTTGCGCCTTTCCATGATTGAGCTTGGTCTAGTATATGCCCATACTTTTCACGTCAAAGCATAGTTCAGTTGACCGTTCTATGTTAGACATGGCTTGTACGCGTACATGCCTTTCCTAGGCAATACATAGTTTGGCCCGTGTGCCATTTCCATTGCATTTACATTCCATTGCATATTGCATATTGCATCGTAGCTTGCATGCATCCATTGCATCACCCTTCATCTATGGCTCGTGCCTTTCCATGTCGAGCTTGGTTTGGTATGTGCCCATACTCCTCGTGTCGAAGCATAGTTCAGTAGACCGTTCTATGTTAGACATGGCTTGTATGCGTACATGCTTTGCCTAGGCAAGATTTGGTTTGGCCCGCATGCCATAATCATTGTATATATTATATTGTAGTGTAATTTTGCATCCAGCATTAGGATCATTGTCCTTTCCTCAACGGGTCGTTTCCCCACTTATGTCATCCCACCCAATATTTGTTCTTGCGTCGGTCTACATTACTCATAGTTTAGTAGACCGTTCTATGGTAGACGGACTTGTTACCTCCATCAATCTATTTGACAAAGGTGTGGTTTCGAACCGCTTATGATTGGATCATGATTCAATTGCATTGCATATAGTTTGCATTGTTTCAATTGCATTGCATTTTCATTTGCATTGTTTATACATAGTTTTGTATATGTAGCATTCCACTTTGCATTCATTTTGCATGATTTGCATGATGCTAACAAATATTGCGCCTGTTAAGTTTGTTTTCTTTGCAAGCATGATATTGTATGTACGGTTCATTTGCGACTGGTGGAACCAAACGGACCGGACGGGTATTGTATCCTCCGTGTGAGACGTATCGAGAATTGCATAATTCTCTTACATCCTTTCTGCATTGTAGTGTAGTTCGGTGTATGCTAGCTTAAAACTGTTGCATGTGTGCTTCATACAGCTTTCTTTGTATGATCATAAGTTATGCTCGGCTTCGTGCATTGTCTTGCATTTTGCCCCTGCCTTCGGGCGCATATCTTGCTTGTCTTGCATGTTTGTCTAAGTCTTCGGCCTTGTCAAAAATGGGTCGTCTCTGGGCTTTGACATTCACTCCCGTCATTGTTATGACTTTCGAGTTCTGTCAAAGAGGGACAACTGTAGACACCCCATTTTTGACCGTCCTCAAGACTTGGACGTCACCGTTGGAACACTCGGTGATCATCCATGTTTGTGTTCGTCTTGAGTTCCCGAAGGTCTCGGTTGCGTGCCTTGCCTCAGAATCTCTCGACTCGACCGTTTTGTGTCTGGTTTTGCACCAAACACTTTTGTTTTGCCTTGGAGGGGGAGGGAATGCCTTGTAAGGCATCCCCACACATCACCGGCCGTGGCTAGAGGCCACCGGCCAAGGTTTTGTTGCCATCGGCAATGTATATTGCCGGTCGGCATTCTTTGTTGCCGGTCGGCAGTCAATTTTGTCAAAATGACACTTTTGGCTAGCCGACTACTGTTCATCTGCTTTTTCAGATATTTTAAAACAGCTGGCTTGCATTTTGTTCCCCTCCATACACGTGTATAGAGGGATGGCCCTCTTGTTAGCTTACCTTGTAAGCTTTACAAGATTGGCTCCTCTATAAGAGGAGCCCTCCTCTCCCTTGTTCTAGGGTTAGAGAGGTTAGACAATATCTTGAGAGGAGCTCTGGTTTTAGGTTTAGGATTTATATCTATCCTATATCTATACCTTCCTCTATTTTGTGTTTTGTGTGTGTTTTGTCTCACTATTGCACACAAACACATAGTGTTACACCTTTGCTTGGTTCCTTGAAGGACCAGAGGTTGTTCTTGGTGTTCTTGGGTGGTTTTGAGCTTGCAGGAGCAGCTGGTCCACCACCTTTGAAGAGGGTCTACAAGGGTAAGACTTTTGTCCCTTTTTACCCCATTTTTGCATACTATTTTTGCCTATCTTGTAACTGTTTTTGTTTTTAGTGTATAACATAAAAAAGTTCTGTTTTTAGGCCCTCTAAATAGTTTGTTTAGAGTGTTTTGTGGTTTGGAGGTGTTTGACCCCTCTTAGGCCTTGAGAGGCCCCATTTTGTGCCATTTTAAGTGAGCTCCGGGACTTTGGTGTTTGGGCCTCCTCACCACTGAAATCTTGAGGGATTTCAGTGGTAAGGATGGTTCCTTGAAGTCCCAAGAAGGAGAGGGCCACCCCCTCTCCTTGTTGCCCTTGAAAAAGGGCCATTTTTGCCTCTTGAGGGAGCATCTAGCCTAAGTGTGTGTTGGCCATGCCTTAGCTGATTTTTATGCTTATTATGTCATGATATAGCATTGTCTTAAGTTGGTTTTGGTACACCATGCTTGCTTAGCATACATGCCTTGTAATGCCACTTTGTCACCTTAACATACCTTAGGTTGTAAACCATTGTTCTAGCATGCTTTAGGCTTAGCTTTGTGAAGTTTTGGATTATGTTTTAACATGCTTAAGGCTTGTCCTTGGTCAATTTGGTCAGCCATGGCATGCACTATATAGCCCCTTTGCATTTTTGGTTTGTTGGCCTTAAGTGTATGAGTGTGTTGCATGCATTACTTGCTTCGATTTAGTGGTTTGGCACCATTTGTAGCATCATTTCAGTCCCCATGACATGCTTGTATGCTTGCCTTGGATGCCTCTTTGATGTTTTAAAAGCTTGTATTGTATGCTCCATGTTTTGGCAATTATGCATGCTTTTGGATTAGAGCCATTTAGATGCCATCTAGATGTGTTATTGGCCTTGTTTTAGCATGTTAGAACTCTGTTTTTGGTCATTTAAGTCTTGCCATGTGTGGTTATATCGAGTGTAGTTCAATACTTAATTGGCTTGCCTTAAATGCTTGGGCCATTTGTTTCATGTTTAGCCTATCTTGTTTGCTTGGTTTGGCACCATGTTCTTACACGATTTTCAGAGCTTAAGGCATGCCATATGTCCATGATTGTTCCCTTTCAAGTGTGCTTGAAAGGTGTCCTTTGATGCTTAAGTGTTTAGGCCTTAACATGTGCATGTGTGTATGTGTGCTTGGTTCCATTTTCTTAAGCTTTGGGCACTGTTTTGGGCCTAGTATAGGGCTGTCCAAATTAGTGTAAGACCATCCTCCCATGTTATTGCATGCATGCCTTGCATATCATCACATGTTTGCTCTATTTCACCTTGTGTTGCATGCCATGTGTAATTGCATTTTGTTGCATTGCTTGAGTCGCATGATATGTTGTTGCATGCTTAGGTTGTAATACATTTGGCATGTATTCTATCCTTTAGCCACTTAACATGTTGTTGCATGTTTGTGCATTGTCCATGTCACATGCTTGCATACTTGCTCCATGTTCATGCTTGCATGCTTGCCTTCATGATCATATTGCATGCTAGTTTACATGCTAAGGATTGCGTTGTATAAGCATGCATGCCTTGTCCCTTGATCGAGTGATAGGGAGCGGGCCTTTGTTTGTTTGGTTTGCATTTCATTTGACATGAAAATGCACAACTTGGTTTCTTGGGCCATCATGCATGGAAATGCACGATGGATGGTCCGAGAACCAAGGACCATGTCCCTTTGAGTCATACACATGATAAGGGGCTTGGTGGGTGCATACATTGTTGGAATTGTATTGCCATGCAAAGTCCTGTCATCTGCTACTGTCAAACAGGTTCTGCAGGAACTTATTGCCGATCGACTTCACAGAGTGCCGACCGGCAATCAATTGGTGGCCGATGGATTCATTCTCAGCCGATGATCACATCCTACTGCCGGTGGCAATTCTACTCAGCCGGTGGTGTCTCCCAATGCCCAGGGAAGAAATTCTGAGACTTTGACAGTCTTGAGGAGGCGAGCGAGGAAAAGCAGAGCGATCTATGTATGGCGATGCACTTAGAAGCGAGACCGGCGCGCATGCATTGGGCTCTCTTCCCGAGGCGGCTTACTGTTTTTCCTAGCTTAGTTAGTTTGTTAACTAATTAGGTGATTTGTAATAATTAATTAGCTCGTAGTTAATTAATTTGTATTATTATTTTGGTCCCTCCGAGCGAGGGCAAATTTGTAATAAGCGTGGGTGTGTGTGCGTGCATGTCTTCCGAACCCCACGTCTTTCTTCCCTTTTATTTACCTGCTTATGATGGTAGATTAGGGCATGTTTAATTTAGCATACCTCATGTTATGCATGCGTGCATCATTCATCAGTATTGCATGCACCGGGCTCGGCGCATCATGCTAACTGCATTAGTGTTTCAAATCTAACTTGAATACGTGCATCAAATGATTGCATTTCATATGCCATTTTAGGATTAGCCGAGCCTAACCTAATTGCATTCTGTTTGTGATGCATTAGGCACTTCAGCATGAACTAGGATCATGCATGTTTGCTGACTAGTTTACTGTTTTGGCGCGGAGTACGATGTAAGTATTTTTATGCTTCAGCATACCGCGTGCGTGTGGATGTTGACATCATAGCATGCTTACCATGTGGCTAGATGCTTATGTGTTATAAACTGCCTGAATGCCTGTAGGTGAAGGTTGGATTGTTTGAGTTGGAATAGCTCGTTGAAATCCGTGTTTTAGCCTACTTGCGGGTAGCAAATCCCAAAACATTTTCGAAGCAGACGGATATGCAATGTTTATTTCCAAATTAGGCGATCTAGTATATACTTTTGTGTTGCGCGCATCACATAGTAATTCTAGCTAATTAATCGAAATAAGAACACATAAACGTTTTCAAAAACGGGATATCATGGTTATTAGAGGCCGATCTTCGGATCGGGCGAGAGGGGGTGCTCATAGCTAACCTTCCCCAATCGTACCCAAGTTCCCGAGCCGAGACAACTTTGGTGATGACGGACACATGGCCTTTGGCACCGAGTCAAGGTTTCCTAAATTCCCCCTTTTAAAAAATATTTAGGTGGCGACTCTGTATCTGGCAAAGCAGTCCATATTTGGCACTTCTTTTGAAAAATCTGTTTTTCTCAAAACGATTTGCCGGATTTGGACTCTTTGGTTCAGATTAAGAACCGGAACAAAAATCGAGTCCGAACTGTAGAATGAGGCCCCTCGCGGGCGCGTCTACAATAATGCTTATCCTTCAACTCCCCCCTCACTGCTTAAACCAAGTGAGATGGTTTTACTTCAGCAAGATGACCATACAACCGAAATAACATTACCTCGCCAGACTGGCTGTATGACCGAGCTAACCTACAGCTTGGCTTCACCTTTCATTGTTTTTACCTCGGCTTTGCACGCCGAGACCGAGCTAGCTGAGCAAATGCCTCGACTGGACTAGCTCGGAGTACGGCAACCTGGCAACTGAGCTAACTGCTATGCTTTCCTGGACCGAGATAACATATAAGCTCTATGGGACCGGTCTAATCTCACGACCTTCCGAGACCGGACTAATTTTCAAGGCCTTTTTACTTAACCCTTCGCACTGTGGCCCACTATGGCCCATTACCCAGCTCGGCCTAATTTTCATATAAATTACCCTTTCAGATCTAATTAATTTTGCCTTTGACCGAAGTTGCAATAAGCAATTTGTTAATAATACTCATCTTTATTTGTTATGATCTCTGTATGTATACTATTCTCTATTTTTTTTTCTTTTTTTTCTTTTTTGGGTATAGTTATGGTTTTATAGGTTTTTCAAATTTGTTGATTTTGAGTTTGTGTTGTTTGTAATTGATTTTTGTTTGATTATCCATGAGTTGGGTTGGGTTTATAACGGTTTGGTTTGTAAGTGCAAGGTTTTCAAATGTACCATGTTCCTTCTGTTACTTAGAGCAGGAAGGTTGCTACTTATTGTTACTAGGTGACCCATAAGATATGAATTAAATTATTTAGAAAAATATAAAAAACCATATAATTCAAATATGCCCTTACAATGGGGGTGGGTGGATTTGACTGTTATTGTGAATTGTTTTTGTAGTGGTTCTCCACTCTATGCCCCTTTAATCAACATCTGATGAAGCTTTTCTCTTTAAGTTTGTCCATTAATGCCTAGGCTTTTGTCTATTTTGTAGCTATTTACGTTGTGCTTAGTTCATGGACTTAGGTAGGGAATTGAAAAGGGAAAGAGAAAAGGTAAGTGAAATGTGAAAATCACTTAATCCAAAATACTCTGGTTTTTGCTTTTCTATCTTATATACAGGTTAGAATTCGTTGATGAATACAAAATGAAAACTTAGAAACCCTAGTTGTACTCTATATTTCATGGATTGAATTTTTCCAATTAGTTATAAAGATTATGTAGGTTGATTTGTTTCGCATCTTTTTTGTTGTGTTCCTTCTAACATATTTCTTATCAAACATCATGATGTTTGCATTGACAAGGTTTTTTTTTTTTTTTTTGGACAAGAATGGGATACAACTTTATCTGCTCCTTTTACCTACAGCATAGATACATTATTTTGTTGGGCTAAGCCTTTATTTGTAACTCTAGGTACTATTTGGTTCACTGAAATGGAGTGAATGGAATTCCATCAAAATGTTCATTTGAGTAGCATCTCTTCTGACTTGAATTGATTGTTTTTGTTTCTTGGATTTCTCTCTTGGTCAATAATGGTGAGAATCCATGATCGTAATGGATCAATTTCATTCAGCACATTGCTCACTGATTCTTCCACCTTTTCCGCTTATTCTTTTTCATATCTTGATACAGAGGTTAATTTGCCTATACATATGTATATTTAATTTCGCCTAATGTGTTTATCTTTGTCAAGCATATAGAATAGAGAAACAAATACGATATGCTATTTAAAATTTGATATTCCTAAAGTTTTTAGCTTTTGCTCGTGTTTATCAAAGTTGCTTTTTCTCAATATTGACACTTAAAATTGATTTTTTTTAAATTTTTAAAATAGCCCAAATGAAGGTCAATTTTTTCCTGACAAACTTGGTAAAAATGTAGATAGATCAGTACTTCATTTTGTTTATTTAGTCTAACCAATGTACAAGTGCTCTTCCGAAATTATAAGTAAATTTTGTTGGCAAGCTTGTTGTGCCTTGTGTGTTCTGCTAGATAAATTGAACAACTGTATTGAACAGCCTCATTTATTTTAATACTTTTAATAAAAAAAAATCATTGTTGTTTACCTCTTCATTCTGTTTTCTTCAATACCAATTCTTATGCATCCACAATAACAATAATGTTTCTAAAAGTTGCAAGAACTAATGGTACTATAGCATTACTAGTTTCTTGCTGATTGAAAATTATGGAAATATATTATAGTGTTGTAGTTACTAACATTAGGCACTGATTTTTTTTGTTTATGCATTCCAAAAGCAAATATGGACATGCAAACATACTTGCATTGACTTCCTCTCTTTTGCATCTCTCTTATTTTGACTGCCTGGTATTTTACAAGACAAAGCATTTGAATACAATTTTTGTTAATACTACTTCAATATTTTTGTTCACATGACTTTTGACTATTCTTAAGCTGGCCACCTTGCATTGATTATGTGTACCAGATGTTAATTTAGAACATATGTTTCACCTTCAAGCTATTTTCTGTGATGTAGTTTTACCTTGTGACTGGTGACTAGTTTAGTGGTAATCATGAATGATTTGTGACATTATCTTAATCTATAACCATTGTGTTGCTCTTTGTTTTGATTAGTAGCTTGTGTCTTCTAACTATCCACTACAGGAAAAAGGGGTTACGGTGGCGTTTTTTTAACGACGTTTTTTTAAACGTCACTGTTATTAACATTTAACGGCGTTTTATAAACGCCGCATAGTCTTTTAACCAAAACGGTGCCGTTTTATGATAGGAGGCGTTGAAAAACGCCTCCGAATGCGGTGTACCACACGGCCCTTTTCAATCCTTATTTTGTATCTGGCCCTCTCTCAACCCATACGCATACATCATTTTATCTGAGCTCTCTCTCTCTCTCTCAACCCTCTCTAAGCTCCATCGAAGCAATTTCGAAGCTCCATCGAAGCTCTAGATCGAACCGATTTCGAAGCTCCGTTGAAGATTCAGTGATTTCCAACGAAGATTCAGATATTCGAAGCTCCATCGAAACAATTTCGAAGCTCCATCGAAGCTCCAGATCCAACCGATTTCGAAGCTCCGTTGAAGATTCAGTGATTTCCAGCGAAGATTCAGATATTCGAAGCTCCATCGAAGCAATTTCGAAGCTCCATCGAAGCTCCAGATCCAACCGATTTCGAAGCTCTGTTGAAGATTCAGTGATTTCCATCAAAGATTCAGATATTCGAAGCTCCATCGAAGCTCCAGATCGAACCGATTTCGAAGCTCCGTCGAAGCTTACAGAGCGAGACCACTTCATCATTCTTGGCTGTGATGGCCTGTGGGGGGTATATCATCTGTCCACTATCTCTTTTGCCTTCATTTTAAAACTATTTTGTCAACACACTTTCCGAGTTCTATTATAAAGTTGATGTTGTTAACAACTGTCAGGTTTTTGGATCAAGTGATGCTGTTCAATTCGTTCACAAGCTGCTTAAGGTCAGAATGCATCTTTAACTTCCCAACTTTTGCCCGTTTCATTAGGATTGATGTGGCGTTTATTCTTTTAATTGTAGTTGAACATGTATATTCTCTTCCTGGTTACATAACAGTGAATTTGTCCATTCTCCTCCTAATTGCATTTAAGTGAATATGCACATAATTGTTGCCCCAACGGTATTCTAGAATAAGGGCCCTGGATGACTAATTTTTTTTTTATGCTTAGAATATCACTCTCCTTTTTTTTGTTAGTTAAAATGCAATGTAAATCAAATGGACTGATTCAATTACCAACCTGTTTATTATCTGAGTAGTACACTTGTTTCCTTTCATTCTGACCAAATGCTTTAATACTGTGAGTGATATCAGGCCCTGTTTGTTGCAGCTTCTTTGTGCTCTAAGTGGTTTCTTTATGTGAATTTGTTACTAAAACCCACCATCACTTCTCCCCTGTTTTGGGCTTTTATGATGTACTGGTTGACAGAACATTCAGGGGACAGTCATTCTTCTTTTATTCGTGCTTCTTGCTTGATATGGAGCTTAAACAAACATGATGTTTTACATGTAGGCCATCTTAGCTTCATCTTCATGGGACAAAACTGTTCGCTTGTGGGATGTTTTTGAAGGAAAAGGCGCAGTTGAAACATTTCCCCACACACATGATGTTCTTCTGATTTGCTTATCGACGGATGGAAAGCAATTGGCTGCGATACATTAGATGGGCAAATCCATTTCGGGATACAATTGATGGCGTGTTAATGTACACAATAGAGGGCCGTAGAGACATTCTTGGTGGCCGTCTTATATGTGATCGTGGGTCATTTGCTAACTCGATCTTTGGGAAGTACTTTTACGACCTTATGTTATTCTGGCGATGGGAGTTACATATTGGTGGTGGAAGTAGTAAATACATTTGTATGTATGACATTCTTGTCGAAGTTAGTTTGCTTGACTAATATGTTTACAAATAACTTTCTTCCTCTTTGCAACACCTTATTCTTTTGTTCTGTTTTTCATTCTATTTGGTTTTGATCTGTTTTTAGACCGTTCTCACCTATTTCATTTAGTAAAATGACACTGCTGAAATTCCAAGCTTTCATTTTTACTTAAATTTTATGCCGCAAACTATGCGTGGAATATGTTTCCATTCAAACTTTAGTGTGGAGTAGATGAAATGGTAAGTGACTTGTGAGAGAAGTTTCTTGGGGTACAACCAAGGGTTGATAATATCGTTAAATGCTTAAACCTGAAGATTTTGAGAGGACCTTCTCACTCGATTCTTTGCTAAGAAGAGGAAATCAACTAAAGTTTCTATCCTTCTTATAGAATTCCTTTTAGTGTGCTTGACAATTCTGTTAATGTTAGAAACTCTAATGAATCTATTCATTGAGCATTTATTACTTTTTTGTTCTTTTATTTATTAGTTATATTTATACCTTTGATCAATTTGTTGTTATGTGTAATATTTGTCTACATAATTAGTTTCTACTATGCTGTGTTTTTGGTGTTACAAACTAGGTACATTTTTGCATGAAAATTCTTCACTTTTCGTGTCTTTGCCGTGAGTTTCAAATAACCCTCAATCTTTCTTTGGATGGAGTTCGGACTTCTTGAACTCAAAGAAAATGATGAATCTTGTCCATTGGATTTAATTGATGATTATAACGATGATGTAGAGGATGGTGTTAGCAAACAAACCGGAGAAATTTAGGTTATGATTTACGGGATCCATGCCTAACCATGGAAGGCTTGTTATTCGGACAAAATGCACGAGAATTGCACCAAGCTGGTAGGAGTTGGGCGGCGGCAACAACGAGAGGGGTTCTAGTTTATTCGATAGAGCGAATCCTTCATCTTTGATCCCATCGACCTTGACATAGATGTTACACCGTGAGGTATATCATTGCAATGTTTTTCAGATTTTGCGATGTCATTGCTCCTAGGAAGAGACTTGCTCTCATGATGATAAATTTCCCATATAATCTATTTACAACTCAACGTTGCGAATAGAAATGTTGATTTTGGTTATAGAATGTCTCATTATCATCTATAGTTAACCTTGTCGTCTGATGCAGTTGATGCAAGACTAAATGAAGATCAACCAAGCGGGGCTTTGATCCTTAGCCTACGGTTAAATGAAGATACTCGATCAAAAAGTGTATTGTTCTTTGTTAGTCCAAGATATACCGATTGTTGCTTCATCACCCTCCAGATATTTGCAAAGGCTAATTGAAGCATTTGTTGATCTTTTGGAAAGTTGTCCACACTTGGAGTTTATGCTTCGATGGAGTCGGTTTTTTTCTCAAAACTTTAACCTTCTCTATCCTTTCATCTCGATCAGTTTTCATCTCGGTCAAAACTTGGTGTGCATTGCGTGAGCTCTGTAAAGCTCATGGTCAATATATTAAATGAACTCCGTAAATTTGCTTCCTTCTCTAAAATCATTGCAAAAGGCAATTACCAGTTACATCAAGATTTGGCGAAACATGTTCTTCCAATGAGTATTTGCTTCAATATTTATGCTCTCTAGAACCATGAAATGATGTTTGTCTTTTTCTTGGTGATACTTTGGTAAGTTTCAAAGAGGAAAATATGATATTAGCGTCGGTTTTTGTTTAAATTCACGTAATCATTTAAATATGATGCTCGGTGATAAAAGTCGTGGATAGATTGCTTGACAATTTGAGCAATCAAGTTTTCGATTGCCTTTTCGTCAGATATGCATGTTTTTTCTAGAATAGATAGGCAATCTAGAAAACACAAATTTGCTGATGCTTGATGAAGCTTGCTTTTAGAAATGGCTTTTGAACAAACAAAGACGTTAAAAAAAAAAAAAAAACAGCCAAAAGCTTTGTCATTTTATCATCTTGCTTTATGGAAATCTGTATCTTCTGGAAATCATTAAAAAGATAACTCAATAAAAGATGGACAAAAATGACAGGCCACATGGAATCAAAGAACTGTGGTCTGTATGACCTTGTAGAGTTATGACAAGCCACATGGAATCAAAGAACTGTGGTCTGTATGACCTTGTAGAGTTATAACAGCCCATTTTTGCAGGTTATGGTATTAGAAGATGGGGCCGTTACAATTGGTGGATGAAAAATATATTTCAACTGCTTCTACAGTCTCTCCTGCAAGTATTGAATTAGATGACTGGGTATCCTGACTTGGATAGTAATGCTTACGGGTTTTGTCTTGCATGGAATTGACGATGACCAGGTGGAAACAGAAGTTTAGGTGGAAAGCCCCATTTGTATGCATTGTGGTTTGAAGATGCATTTGACATTTATGATCGTAGAGTGGGACTGTGCAAGGTATCTTCTGAGTCTCTGGCTGCATCCTCTTTTGATCTTGTCACGCTCTCTGTTGGTGGTTTCATCTGTAAGTGGATAATTTCCATCACTCGTTATTTTTCTTTTCTTTTCTTTTCTTTTCTTTTGTGTTCACTTGAGGATTGATGATGTCAAATTTTCTTTGCAAAAGTCTAAATTTTTGTAACCAGATGTGATAGAAGCCTTTGCTTTTCAATATTTACCTTCGCTAATGTTATTTGTTATATCAACATATGATTGATTTCAAAGTTGCAAGTCTAATTCTTTTGGTATTTATCACATTTTTTTTATTGTTTTGGTAAATATTTATCACATTGTTTTTACATTGATAAATTTACAAATGGAAGGATTCTTGAGCAACCTTTTTGTTCATCTCTTTAATACCGTCTTTGCAATGTTATACTTTTGGACAGGTTTATGATTAATTGGGCAGCCTTTTTGTTCATCTCTTAATACAAGTCGATGCATAGGTGAACTAGCTTCATTATTTGATCATGGAGTTATGATGATATGTATGAATTTTGTGTTATTTCTGTTTTCATCAGTAACAGTTTTGTTTCCATATTAAGATGGTGAAAACACGACTTGAACTCAGTGGCCACGGCTACTTGAACTCGGTGACCATGGTGTTACTACACTCTTGACCTACCATTGACGGAGACACTGCATTTGTCTTCTTCTACTGTATGGCTTCCCGCTACCTGGACAAAACCTTAAAGGTTGACATTTGACTTGTTTCTCTTTTGTGCTTGGTTCTAGCAGTTCAATTTTGGTGATTATCAATCTCTTCATTCCAGGCTTCTAGTATCGTAAGGGAAGCTTATTCCAGGGCCACGAAGAACTGTCCTTGGATTGGTGAATTGTGGGTTCGGTACTTGCTCTGCCTTGAACGTGGCCGTGCTCCTGAGATGGAGATAGCTACTGTATGTGACTTGTTATCCTTTCTCCACAATGTCTGTTTGCTGAATGAGATTCAATTTGATTCTCCTAGAAAGGATAAACAATTATATGTGATCCAAATTTGTCTGAAACTTGACTGAACTCTGTATCTTGGTTATTTGGATATATGACTTTGCTCTAACAATGACAATTTAGTTATTTGGCTGACAAACAAATTCAATTATTTGCTGGTGTAGGGACAAATGCAGTGTAATGCATGACTATAGTTTTAGCATATGAGAATTGGATGTTTGGAATTTTAACAGAATTTAATGGTATGTGTAATGGAATTTTAACAGAATTTAATGGTATGCAGTGTAATGCATGACTATAGTTTTAGCATATGAGAATTAGATGTTTGGAATTTTAATAGAATTTGGAATTTAACAGAATATCATGTTTGGCATTAGACCATAGCTTGTTGCAGATGGAGAGGCTCTAATGAATCTTTCTAGGACTTTGTTGACCTCTGTTAAATCACATATCGGAGGAGGTGTTACCCCATCGGATTTCATATCATGTTTGCTGAGAGACTTCACAAAAGTACAAGGAAGAAAAGGAACCTCGAACTTTGAAGCTGCCCACAAGAACTCTATCCTCTGGAAAGAAATTGGCTTTGTTGTTTCACCCATTTTCAAGAATTTCCGAGGGTGTTGCACCATGTGAGTGTTGTCACCCCTCTCTAATCTAAAAAAAGGCAGCAATAATTAAGGGACTTTTTGCTTCCTCATCTCATCATCTTTATTTGTAAGCGACCTTTTGTTTTGTTAACACTTTCTGTTTTCCCTATTTCGCTCAAGGCTTGGACCTATGCAAACTGAAGTTAAGCAGCAGAACGTTGCAGTTTATAGAAAACGGGCAAAACAAACTGAAAGTTCTCAGCCCCAACAGGTATGTATAATTGTGTTGCTATATATATTTGTTAGCATATATCCACCGAAAGCATTCATTTGTTTAATCACCGAAAGTTTCACTATGTTAGTGGGTATATTATTCTATGCCCTCAGGGCCCTTTGTAACACTTTGTAAACCCTAAATTCAATCTATAAATAAGGGATGATTTTGATATCATACCCTTAAGCTGGTTATTCAAAGCTTCATGGTATCAGAGCTGAACTCTAGGGTTCGAAGCTTACCTCGGTCGATCGTCGATCTCCAGTCGCCATCACCACTCGGTTGCATTTCCTCGACGATTTCCAGTCGCCATCGCCACTCGTTTCAGCCGCCTCCCTCGTCGATCTCAGTCGACCGACGATTTCCAGTCGCCATCGCCACTCGTTTCAGCCGCCTTCCTCGTCGATCTCAGTCGACCGACTCGGTTGCCTTCCTCGTCGATCTCGGAATTTCGACGATCTCTTCCCAATTTCGTCGATAAATGCGTCGATCGTCTCTCAGCCTCCCTCCTCCTCGTCGATCTTCCTCAGGCGATCTCCAGCCGTGCGTCTATCTCGGTACACACACTCCTCTCTCTATTTTTTGGTATACTGATGTATGTAGAGTGTTTGGTATACTGATGTGAGTATATATTGTTGATACACTACGTAAATGAATAACTAAATCAAAAAAAAAAAAAAACTTTATGATTTCTTAAATTTGTTATGCCTTCATAGTGGTCATTGTGTGCCACCATCTTCCGGGTTTGTGATCGTCACTAGTTTTGTTGAGGGTTCTGTAGTATCGTATCCATGGAAGATTCCACAAGTATGTCCCCTACTTCTCAAACACCGAGGAGTGAGAATCTTATTATACCTACTACCATGACTGAGAACTACAACCCTAGTTTAAAAATCACCACCTCTCTATTTAATGGTCAGAACTACCTCGCATGGTCTCAAAGTTTGACCCTATTTTTGAAGAGCAGAGGGAAGATGGGATATGTTGATGGCAGGATACAGGCCCCTAGTACCACTGACTCGGGTTATGCCCAATGGGAGATTACCAACTCGTTGATTATGGGTTGGCTTATTCATTCGATGGTTCCTGAACTTGGTGAGGGCTACTTGTCCATGGAGACTGCCCAGGATGTTTGGGAGGCTGTGGCTGCCACCTATTCCCGCAAAGGGAATTTCTCACAGGCCTTTGAGTTGCGCCGCTCTATTGAGAGCTCACTTCAGGGGGAGCAGACTGTTCTTCAATACTTCACTTTCCTTACCAACGGCTGGAAACGCCTCGACCACCTGGAAGACTATAAGCCCGTTTGTCCTGCATTTGATTATCGGTACAAGAAGTTCCTCTCACGGGAACGGGTCTTTAAATTTCTGGCCGGCCTAAATGTGGAGTATGATCCAGTTCGGGGTCGCGTTCTGGGTATGGACACTCTTCCTTCACTTCAGGAGGCATTTGCCTATGTACAGAATGAGGAGAGTCGCCGGTCTGCTATGATGTCCCCTGTCTCTACTGACCGCTCAGCATTACTGTCTACTCCTCGAGATGGCCTCAGCCTGACTCCCATCCCTCCGTCTGCTGCTAAGGAGTCTCAGATTCGTGATTCTCGCAGAAGCCGCGGCACACTCGTGAGACGTGTTGGAAGCTTCATGGGACTCCATCCGGGGGTCGAGGTGATCGGTCTGGTTCTCGAGGCGGTCGGTCAGGCCATTCTAGAGGACGTGGTTCCTATTCCCGGGCTCATCAGACTAATGCCGTTGATCCACTTGATTCTACTTCTGCTTCTGTTGGCCCAACTTCTGATACTGAGCTGGAGGATGCTTTGCGCCAATTGTTGGACCGTCGGTCTTCTTCTGCTCTCAGTACAGCTTCCTCATCCTTTGCCCGCTCAGGTACCTTAGTCTCTTCTCCTTGTGCTTTCCTGTGTCATAAGTCTTTGCCTTGGATCATTGACTCTGGTGCCTCAGATCATATGTCTGGCTCCTCTGATCTTTTCTCTGTCTATAAGCCCTCTTGAGTCAAGACAAAGTTAGGATTGCCGATGGTACTGTTTCTTCCATTTCTGGAAAAGGTTTAGTCCACGTCACTCCTACCATACATCTGTCTTCTGTTCTCCATGTTCCCAATTTTTCTGTTAATCTGTTATCCTTAAGTCGTCTCACCCAAGATTTGAATTGTAGTGTGACGTTTTTTCCTGATCATTGTCTTTTTCAGGACCTTGTCACGAGGAGGACGATTGGCAGTGGTAGTGCAGAAAATGGTCTCTACTTCCTAGATCAACCAGACAAACTTGCTTATTCTTCTACCACATCTTCTACTACCCCCGCTGATTTATGGTTGTGGCATCGGCGTCTTGGGCATCCTTCATTCCATTTACTTAAGCATTTATTTCCTTCTGATTTTACCAATCATCATGTGTCTGACTTTCTTTGTGAGTCTTGTCAACTCGGAAAACAACACAGAGCTTCTTTTGCTCCCAGTTTGAATAAAAGTTTAGTTCCTTTTACCTTAATACATTCTGATGTTTGGGGTCCCTCTCGTGTCCTGTCTGTGAAAGGTCATCGATGGTTTGTTACATTTATTGATGATTTTTCTCGTACTACTTGGGTGTATCTCATGAAAGATAAGAGTGAGGTTTTCTCTGTGTTTCGCACTTTTCATAAAATGATTTGTACTCAGTTTGGGGCCACTGTCAAACTCTTTCGTTCTGATAATGGCGGGGAATACATAGATTCTGGGTTAGGACAATATTTCTCTACTCATGGCATTATCCATCAGACCTCTTGCACCAATACCCCTCAACAAAATGGGGTGGCGGAACGCAAGAATCGGCATCTTCTTGACATGGCTCGGTGCATGTGTTTTTCTATGAATGTGCCTCGGCCCTATTAGGCGACATTTATTCTCACCACTGCCCATCTTATTAATCGTCTCCCTACCAGTCTTGCAAAGCAGACTCCTCTTCACGTCCTCCTAGGTTCTCGGTCCTTGTTTTCTATTCCCCAAAATTTTTGGTTGTGTCTGTTTTGTTCATAATCACTCTCCTCTCGTGGTAAGTTGGACCTCGCTCCTCAAGTGTGTTTTCCTTGGTTACTCTCCTACTCAAAAGGGGTATAAATGTTACCACCCTCCTTCTCGTAAGTGGTTTGTGTCCATGGATGTTACTTTCTTTGAGTCCCATCTATTTCGTGTCCTCTCCTGTCACCGTCCTCATTTCCGGGAGCCTTGGTGTGAAGTGAGTCTGTGCTTCCTATGGTGGAACCAGTTGTTCTTGCACCACCCTCTTCTCTCGGGACTCTGAGAACCCATTGTCACTAAGGATAAGGTTAGGGCGGGTTTATGTCCGGACATAGGCAGACAACACCGGATACAAGGGACCACTTCGCCGCTTCCACTGCCATCTCCTGCTTCTGATGAGAGTCGAGGTAACTTTGAATCTCTTGAATCCATTGATCTTGATGTTCCTATTGCGAAGAGAAAGGGTGTGAGATCTTGCACTCAACATCCTATCTCACAGTTTGTGTCATACTCTCATTTGTCATCTTCATATAGAGCGTTTGTGTCCAATATTTCCTCTGTTAGCATTCCTAACCATTTTCAGGATGCTCTTGCTACTTCTGAGTGGAAACTAGCCATGATTGAGGAAATGAAAGCACTTAGGAAGAACGGCACTTGGGAATTGACTGAGTTACCTACGGGCAAACGACCTGTGGGATGTAAATGGGTATATACTGTAAAACACAAAGCAGATGGGTCTATTGAGCGTTACAAAGCAAGACTTGTGGCAAAAGGGTTTACTCAGACATATGGCATTGATTATCAGGAGACCTTCGCACCCGTGGCTAAGATGAATTCAGTCAGAGTTCTTCTCTCTCTAGCAGCTAATCTTGATTGGCCGCTTTATCAGTTTGATGTCAAGAATGCCTTTCTCCATGGTGACCTCGAAGAAGAGGTTTATATGGACATTCCTCCTGGTTTTGAGAATCATCAGACAGAAGGCAAAGTATGCAAGCTTCGGAAGTCATTATATGGTCTCAAACAGTCTCCAAGGGCTTGGTTTGAGAGATTCACTCAGGCTATGTTTAAATATGGCTTCAAACAAAGTCAGGCAGATCACACATTGTTTGTGAAACATTCCTCACGTGGTAAGACTACAGCACTTATTGTTTATGTAGATGACATAGTTCTTACAGGCAATGATAGTGAGGAAATACCTCTGTTGAAGAAATATTTAGCTAATGAGTTTGAAATCAAAGACTTGGGAAGCTTGAAGTATTTTCTGGGAATTGAAGTTGCTCGCTCTAAGGATGGGATATTTATCTCACAGAGAAAATATGTGCTTGACTGTTAAAGAAGGAACGGGATGCTTGGTCGCAAGGCATGTGCCACTCCACGAACCTAATCAGAAATTGGGGGATAATGAAGGAGGAGAAGTTGTTGATAGGGGGAGCTATCAGCGATTAGTGGGTAAACTCATTTACCTATCTCACTTCCCGTCCTGATATTGCTGTTGCTGTCAGTGTGGTTAGTCAGTTTATGCATGCTCCTCATCAGATTCACCTTGAGGCTATCATGAGAATCTTGAGGTACTTGAAGTCCGCCTGGTAAGGGTCTTTATTTTTCAAAGTATGATCATCTTCGTGTGGAAGCCTATCTGATGCCGATCTTGGCCGTTTGGATCAAGAATCGATAGGAGATCGACTTGAGGATATTGCACATTTGTTGGAGGTAACCTAGTTACTTGGAGGAGTAAGCAGTAATGTGGTTGCGGGTCAAGCGCAGCCGAAGTTTAGAGCTATGGCACAAGGTGTGTGTGAACTTTTATGGATCAAGTTATTGTTGAGTGATCTAGGTATCGATCAGAAGGACTCCATGCGGTTATACTGTGATAATAAGGCCGCCATCAACATCGCTCACAATCCAGTTCAACATGACAGGACAAAACATGTTGAAATTGATCGCCACTTCATCAAAGAGAAACTCACTAATGGTACCATTTGTACTCCTTTTGTCCAATCTGGTGAACAACTTGCTGACATTCTCACCAAAGGGGTTGGGAATAAACCATTTCATGACATATTAGGCAAGCTGGGCATGAGAGATATCTTCGCACCAGCTTGAGGGGGAGTGTTAGCATATATCCACCGAAAGCATTCATTTGTTTAATCACCGAAAGTTTCACTATGTTAGTGGGTATATTATTCTATGCCCTCAGGGCCCTTTGTAACACTTTGTAAACCCTAAATTCAATCTATAAATAAGGGATGATTTTGATATCATACCCTTAAGCTGGTTATTCAAAGCTTCAATATTGACTGTGGAAAACTTGATGATTTTCAAGTTTTAGCATTTGTTTATTTACCGAGTGCTAAATTTCTCAAATTTCTTTTCATAATTTTTAGGAATGTAACAGCGTTAAGTACTTAGACACACAATTTTAGTTGTTTACTATGATGATTTATTTCTTTAGCTCATTCTAATATTTGCGTAGTCGAATAATCTTTTGTGAGTGCATTGCATTATTTATACATGAGATTTTAACTCATAAAATTCAAATCTAGTAATGGTGCCAGGTTCTTTCAACAGTATGTATTCATTCATGTAAATTTCTTGTGCAATAGCTTCGTATCTTGGTGCGAAGAAAAGAGGCGAGAATCTTGGCGAGAATATGTTGACCATGTTCGACATCTTGAAGAGCAAGAGAAGGGTTAAACTTGAAAGTTTGATATTGAATAGAAAATCTTTTGCAGACGATTGGAAAATTTATTTGCTCTGTCTTTACGGTCAAAGATGGGCGGGTTATAATGGTACGTGGATGAAAAGGGCTCTCATCTTGTTTGTAAGACACAACAACTCATAACAACATCCATTTGAGAATATTGTTTAGTTATTTGTTTTTGTATTATATTTGTAGTTATTGACTTTCTTTTCAGCGCCAACAAATGCCGCCGACGCCTTCTCTGTTATGTCGGGTGAAGTTGCTTCTGACCATTTTGTCTTGAGATATGATTTCAAGGATTGGAAGGTACAAAACTAAAGAACTTTATTGTAATTGATGTGCATATAAATAGAAATCATCATGTAAATGAGATGGTATGAAACTTCTATAGAACTTAGATGTTAGATTGAGAGAGAAATGAATAGGCCTACTTTTAAAGAGACCATGTTAAGGATTCAAAAGCTTAAGGTAATTCTTTTGCATAGTTATCATTTTTGGTGTAAAGGAAATTTTTTTTCCTGCATCCTCTTTTCTTCTCGTAGATTCCATAGGTGAGCTCAATTTTTGTTTTAGGGCCATTTTGATCTCTCATAGTTTTTGTGTGAAGTTGGAGACTGAACGTATTAATGAGAAAAAACTTCATGAACCTCTTTTTTATTTTTTTGATAAGTAATTTCATGAAATCAAAATCTTAGCAGATGTAGCTCATCTTCTTTCCAAAAATAGAAGTGATAATAGTCAAACAGAATGATCAAACCCTTTTTCCATTCCCTTGATGTCATAGATTACTCCTTTAATTTATTTTTTTTACATTGACAAGTTTGACAGCATCTTGTTTATTATATGGTCTGTCTCTTCAAGAGCACTTCAATATCTCTCCTCCTGCAATGCTAAATTTAGCCTCAAACCCCACTAGGAGAAATATCATGTTGAAAATGTGCGAAACATGGAGTATGTAGGGTTTCTTCTTGTTGTTTAGCAACATTGGAGATCCATATGATCGAGGCATGAAGGAAGTATTAAGAGTGACTTGCGCCATCATCTCCATAATGAACTGATGTTTTACTGGAAAATAGTTTCTATCAAGGTTTTTATTTATGCAAGTCTGTTTAATTTCATATTATTCTTCAATATTTACAGTTTTAAAAATGTTAGGAGTATTAACTAAATATGAAGCTTAAAGTGGTGATGGTATTTGATCTTTGTTGTCTAAATACTATCTTGCAGATCCCCAAGAGATGCTGAGTCTCAACAAAATCGTCATCTAATGTGAGGTAATTTCTTCACTATCATTGCTTTCTTCCCATGCTTTCTATCTTTGGCAGTATTCGTGAGAAATAAATCTGTTCAGCATTCACTTGGACTTGGGGAGTCCTCAATTAGGTTAGTGCTTACCTATTTGTAGCGATATTAAAGTAAATTTATGTTTTGAGTTCCCAATCATTGCCTAGGAAATTCTTATTTAGAGATATAGTGCAAGGCATTTCTTATATGTTGGTATATGGGAGGGAGAGGGAAAAAAATATTAGCTATTAACTAATTAATTAACACATTTCATGTTTGGCTTCTAAACACTAATACAAAAGTAATGGACTCTACTAATTAACATGAAATCTCATAATACAAAAAAATATTAGCTATTAACTGAAATTTGATTGAGTTTATTCACAAAGTGCAAATATATTACACAAAAGTACATAAGAACCGAATTGGATTTCAAATCATATGCTTCCAAAATGCAGACCTTGTTTGTCGACTCCCAATACTCTGTTCAAGTGGAGATATTATTATTATATGGGTGCAGAATAGCATGTGATTGTGTACCCGACCAATAGTGTTTTATGATTTATTCAAAAAAACTCTAATTTTTCGAACCATTGAAGCATATACCCTCTTATTATTTTGTGGGTACACAAACCATTGTGTGTGTTGTGAATTATGTAATTATTAACATCTTTTTGAAAATTCTTTATGTACTTCGATTGTTTATTTCCTACAAATGTAATTTGTGCTTGTATATGTGTGTGGTTTTGCAGTTGATGATGGATTTTTTGGCAGTTGGAGAGTTGATGCCCCATAGGGATTTTTTCGAACATTGGCGCTTGTTCCCAAGGGAAGCTACCTTGCAAATGCAAATGATTGTCGAGCACCATTCGACATCGGTAGCTGTAAAGAACCTATCGCTTGTTGTTGGAGACTCTTCTGGGATTGGTGATGCCAATAGTGGCATCCGGAGGTGCAAGCGTAAACTTGAGTTCCTTTCTGTTTGATGCCTCGCCGTAAATATATATGTTTTGGAATATAAGTTTTTGTTTATCTACTATTAGTTTTTTATGATTTATTGGATTTTTTTTCTTTAAAGGATGTTGTATTGGGTACTATTATAGATGTGAGGGAATAATAATCTCATAGAAATATGTCTATACCAAGTTTTATTCATTATTACTATGTTACAGGCATATTTTTAAAGTTAAATCTCACAAAATTAGTAGTTCAAAAAAAAAAAAAAAAAATCTATTGCGATTTTACAGGTATATTTTTAGAGTTAAATCTCACAAAATTAGTGGTTCCAAAAAAAAAAAAAAACTATTGCGGCGTTTTTTAAAACGCCACTATAGTTGTTTTTTAAAATAATAAAAATGCTATTTCGACGTTTCTGAAGCGTCGCTGAATGCCCGTGTGACGTCATGTGACTGTTGGCGGCCACATTTAGCGGCGTTTGTATAAACGCCGCCTATGATAATTTTACGACGTTTTTAAAACGTCATAAACTTACAGCGACGGCCGCGACCTCGGCGTTTGGTGGTAAGCGTCACTAAAGGAATTAGCGGCGTTTTTCAGACATATAGCGGCGTTTTAAAAACGCCGCTAAAAGTCGTTTTTCCAGCAGTGATCATATTTTTTTTATTTCAAATAACTTAATAAAATGGACTCAAAAGCTATAGTCTCTTTTGTTTTATACTATGTTATTACTTAACATAAAATGCTTGGACTTCTAAGTTGGGTAGTAATATTCATGCACTACTTATAAGTTTCTTCTACTCCCTCTAATGCTTAATTTTTTAATTTTGTTGCCACTTATTGGTTAAGGATGCAACTTTGTCTCCAATATGAGCTACACTTATGCTAAAGCTAGCTTTGATCCATGGGCATGGGCATGGGTTATTGTGCGAAGTACGACGCCTCACAACTAGTATCATATATGAGTCACAAAAATCAACGCTAGCTGTGTCAACTTCCAAACACACATATACTAAAATCACCCCCCCGAAACATCAACGTACGGCTGACAAACAGTTAAATTCCTCGCATTCATTAAAAAGCACAATACTTAGTTAATCCAATGAAGATGCACATCACCTAATTACCCCATGTACAAAAGGCTAACAGCCAAACAAATTTATATATCTCTTAAAAGGTCACATTAACATATTCTAGTTCTAATATTTGAAACATACGTTAGTCACAAAAAATCAGCATATGTCTCTAATTAATCTCACTCATTATATGTTAGTTTTGAAATTTGAAATATATCCGCATGTTTTCCAAATGGATGACACACATGAAAATCATTTTGGCCTTCATTCAAGGTCAAACAATATTTTATGTTCCGTAGGAAAGAGATAAACTTAATGAGAATGCAATCGAGTTAACCACTCTTGATGACTCTTCACTCATATTGATAGTAGTAGACTATAGTGGTTTTGGGTGCATTACTTAAGTTATGGTCACTTCCATACACCAGTGCCTTTGATGAACTATAAAAAATGATGTATATTTTGAAATAAAGGATCTACTTCACTACTGGAAATGAGGGTTTTAGCGGCGTTTAAAAAACGCCGCTATAGGTCCTAAAGACGCCATTAGACCATTTTGCGACGTTTAATACCAAATGCCGAAGATGCGGCCGTCGTTATAATTTTATGGCGCTTTAGAAACGTCGCTATATAACTATACCGCTAAAAGTTCTACTAACGGTAATATGACGTTACCATACTGTTTAGCAACGTTTTTAAAACGCCGTTGTATCTTTTTTCAAAAAATTCAACCGTTGGTATAATATTTATAGCAACGTTTTTATAAACGCCGTGATAGCCTTTTTTTTTTATTTTTAAATTGTGCTAATTTTATGTTATTGAACAAAAAAATACCTGCAATTAAATTGGAAAATACATTAAAACACATTAAAAACGTCCACTCTAATCTCTCATGTTTCAACTTCAAACTCAAATTTTTAAAAATGGGTGACGAGAGAAACACATTAAAACACAGGGTGAAGTCTAGAGACTTCAGCAATTAGAAGGTCAAAGAGTGAAATACAATTCAAGTGAAAATTGGAGGGTGAAACAACCCCACCTCCGCCTTTGAAAAGGTAGAATAATAGCTAAGAATTGCAAAACATGCCAGCCAGAGCCCATTAAATTTTGTTCCTTGATATTGAACCCATCACATTAATAAATGCACAAAATGGCATGAAATTAGTTGCAAAATCGCTTCACCGTAGGAAAAGGAAGGCAATAAGCATTACAGAACAAACCATAAGTTCAACTATACCAAGTCTCAACCAATCTTTTATTTATACCAAACAAGCCTTCACTAGTAACTTGATTTTTCACACGATTCTTGAGGGTTGTAATTGATAGCAGATTTAAAGTAAACAAAGATCTCATGAGTGGCTAATCAACCTGCAGCCAATGATACCGCAAAAGGGTAAGAGTATATTAAATTGATGTTGCTCAATGAGGATAATCTACACTCATCGTGTTTGTTTTGTTGGACCAGATTACATGAGACTACTAATAGTTCGAGAATAATGTCTAATATCATGTTTGGAATGTCCCTTGAATTAAGATGGGAATTAGTAAATTTTGTACTATCCCATATCTGCTTGAAGGACCTCTAAATGCATCCCACAAAAATTGTTGGATGGCCCACTTCCCATATTTTTTGATTTACCCTAAATCAAATTACCAAAAGGAACAATACCCTAAAATAAACCCATTTATTCATACAATCAACCATAAGTGCTAACAACGAAATGAGGTTTTCATTAAACCACGGTATACAACTAAAATAAAATAAAAATAAACCAGAATGCTTACCACAGCAATCCTTCCACCAAAGATTTCCAAGATTTAGGCCGAGTTCATGGCCACTGAACAAAAAAAATTGTAACATATAAAATCTTGCCTCAAGAATGGAGCTAAAGAAAAAGAGTTCCAAACAAGAAATTTCAAGAATATTATTCATATGTAGCATGTAACCGATTGCTACAATGCTACCCACACCCATCTTCGCACCCTTGAACTCCACTTAAAGGGCCATATAGCATTTTTGTAAATGAAAATAGTTCATTAAGTGAAATTAGAGTAAGGTAACCCTAACAACAAAGAAACATTATAATTTGTAACGTAATTAGTGTTACCCTTTCCCGGATCATCGTGGTCTCCATGGACAACAATGACCCTTCCAATGATGGAATTTGGGCCACAGAGAGGATCTGCACACGATAAACATGTCGAAAAATAAGATCAATGACCCATATAGCATGTTCTAACCGAGATAATACAAGTAACTAATTCACTGTTTGTCAACAATGGTGAAACATGCGAAAGGCTCAAACACAAAGTCATTGCAAAATGTTAATGGCATGTTAAAGTATGAAGGCCTAAATTAAATCACAGTATCATCCAAAAACAATAAAATTATGGTGATGATGGATATAAAATGACATTCAAAATTCATAGAAATAGAAAGGCACTTTCATTTGAAAGCCAAACAACAACCATCATCTCATAATTATCAAAAGTGATTTTGTAGTATCAATTTGGATGGGGTTTTTAAACAAAACTTAAATGCTAATTCTAATAAAGAATTCTGTGTGAAACGAAGACCATCAGAATTGACCAAAAAAAAAAACTAGAGTTTGACTAAGCAAAATTCTCTAAATAAATAAAAATGTGATGGATAAAATTATGATGCTCAAGATAAAGACACCTATGGCACCAGACAATTATGATGATGAGGAGGAAAAAAGAGAATAAACAGTCCATTCCAAATGATAGCTTACCATCTGCACCAACTGTGATGTTGCCAAGGTCACTGGCATGGCGATTCTCATCCTCAGGAGCACCATGCAGTTTGCCAGCAGGATTAAAATGTGGTCCTGCAAATTTAAATGGTCATAAGTGAGATGTTAAATTGAAACTGGTCACTATCATTTCATTTTCCAGATTCCATGGACAAAAAAGTAAAGAAGGTGAATTTGGGGTCGGGTGAAAATTACCAGTTGACATGCAACCATTCGTTGTATCACCAAGAGCATGGACGTGAAAACCATGAAGTCCGTGTTTAAGCCCGAGACGCTTCCGTGAATCGTAGTTGGACCCGAGGCATACAACAAACAAAATAATTCAATTCGCAACACAAATGGCATGCATATACATGAACTATAATTTAATTGAATATTACCATCTCCTTCTTGAGTGAAGTGTATGGTGCCACTAACACCTTCATCATTGCTCGTAACAACAACAAACCTTCACCATTGTTATAGCTTGTGTGTGATCTAGAAAGTAAAAGACAAAAGATCACAGAGTTAGATCTGCATATAAAAGTGATTGTAAAAGCCAAAATACAATAGATTTTTATTGTGATGAAGGTAGATGTATAAGAGGCTAATTTGGCCGAAGTCAAGCATAAATAGACAACCCTCAAAAATGAAGACCAAGCCAAAAAGTGAAGCTATACAGAGGTTGGCTTGGTTTGGAGCCGAAACCATGAAAACATCTTGGCCCTATTATGCCACCAACATTAATCATATGTTCCAAACCATTTGAAAGAATCTTGTTCTGCCTAAAGAAAACAAAAATGAATTGCAATACCACTACGTTGTTACCTTGCAAATGGGCCGTAAAGGATCTTTTAAGTTCACCAGCAGGTTATCACATTTTAAATCAAAATGCACAATATTCTTTGAATGTAGATACTCTATTCCAAATGCCGCATCCATTGCAATTATGAGCCGCTTGCGACAATCAAGCTGCCTGAATATTTAATACATTAAGGACAAAGAGGATAAAAAAAAAGAGTGCAAAGTACAGTAAGTGTAAGGTTCTTAAGAATTAAGATATTACCTATCCTTGCAAAGTAAAACATGTCTAAGAGAACCATTCACCATGTATTACATCACAGTGGCAAGTGTTCCTCTGGTCCATCTGCACCACACCATAAAATGCCACCACATTGGGATGGTGAAGCTTTGAAAGAATATCGACCTTGGCGCGAGAACTCCACCGTCTGCAAGAATGATTGCTAGTTATCTAATGCAGAAAGAGAAGAACTTAAGCAGAAAATCTCAATCCTCCTCGGTGAGACAAGGCTCTAGAAAATAAGAACTTGTAATGAACTATTCAAAATGCCCGATCTCAACTATATGGGTCCTTCCGGTTTGTAGTCGATTCATCTTGCAATAAAAATGCAAATGGTTACCTTAGGCTTGAGTAGCACACTGAAACTTTTTTTGGTTTATGTAACTCTCTGTTTCATCCATCAAGCAAACAGACAAAAATATTTGATAAGATAAATGCATCGAAGCTCACCGATCTCTCTTGTTGGGATGACCGCCTGTGAAATGACTTTTCTTTATTCGTTTAATGGCAACATCTGTTCCTCCATTTTCCATGATAAACGATCCGAAAGTTCGAACCCAATTCCTTCAACTCTTCAAGATCTTCATTCTTGATGATCCGCTTCAACAACCATATTTGACAATCAACCACTAGTGACTAAAATTAATTGAGCAGTCACAAAAACGAATAAAATTAATTACGCCACCGCTTGTCCCGCATGATCGAGCCATTAACACCGCACTCGAAACCCTAGATAAATCGATTCACCATTCTTTCTTTGCTCAATCGATGAAAGAGAAAGAGTAAAGGAACAAAATCGAAAGGAGAAAACATAAAACAAAAGCAAAAGCAAAAAATTGTTGAAATCAACCAAATCGAGAGAAAACAATTCCAAATCGTTAGTTTTAGCCATGAAATTTTATAGATCTTGTGTGAATGTAGCAAATCTATATCAGAAAACCCTAACCTTGAGCCCTAGATCGATAGGGATTCGAACAATCAGGAAGATATACACTCAAATCACAAGTAGAACAAGATTTTTCAGATCAAACAACCGAAGAATTGATGGAGATCGAAGATCCGATGCCTCTGAAGATCCAACGCCTCGATTTCTCTCTCTTCCTGAAGTCACGCCTCTGAAGATCCAATAGCGTTGAGTTGAGCCACTGTTTTAAAGAAATGACTGGCCCACAAAATGACTGGCCCACAAAACGAGATGATTTAGTTTAATTTGTTTAGAATTTGAAAAATCTGGGCAGATTTTACGACGTTTTTGAAAAACGTCATTAAAAAAAACGTCACTGTATGTCTTTTTTCTTGTAGTGCTTGCTAGTTATTACGACAGCCCATCTAGCTGAAGTTAGTAAAGAAGAACTATGAGAGGAAAAAAAATGACGACGAAGGAAAAGTACAAGAAGACAAAAGGCAAAAGCAGAAAAGAGGGGGAAAATCAAAAGATTTATTTGTAATAATGTCATGAACAGATACCAGAAGCTATAAGAGCTTGAATAACGTCCCCTGCCACAACTAGAAGAAGGATTTTTATTTATTTATTTATCAGCTACACAACTAAAAGGGAGATATTCAGTGTTCAAGCCCCTGTTTGGTACATGGCCACACACACAAGTACGTGTATATTCCTTGTCATTGTCGTAAACAACATCCTACACAAAGCTCCACAACAGTGGAGTACTGGCTAGGTGCATAAAAAACCTGAAAGAAAAAGCTACTTTATGATCAAACAAAGCAGCCAGCCAGTCGGGAAATGCCAAAAAACAAGTCTGGACCATTCCATTTATAGTTTCATGCACACCTCACATCTTTCGATAACACTTTCCCAATGAATACCCTAGATAAAAAAAAATGAGAGAGAACAAAGGAGAAGGGAAGGGAGAGAGAGCATAATTAGCACTTGAAATAATCAATCTATAAAAATTCTGCATGCGGAGCAGAACGAGTAGAAAATAACTGTAGCACTTCCACCTCAAATATTATCTTAAAATATTTACAATCTCTTCCATATATACATAAACATTCACAATAGTAAAATTATGTAAACAGAGAACAGATAAGTTAGACCACAACCATACATAACATAGAAATCACGCTTGGAAAGGGAAGACAATTAGTTAGAGCAGCCGGTGCATTTCTATTCCAAAGTAAAAATGTCCAACACAAGAATCCAATACAACTCATTATTGTGAACAATGTCAATAAGAACCGACACTAACACTAGGTATAGATTTTTGTTACTTCAATACAGACATATTGGTTGATTGTAAAAAGGTAAACTCACTCAACCAATTCCAAAACTGAAAAACAATTAGGATATATTGAAGCTATGTAGAAACAATTCGACTAGACGCCTTCAATAGTATAGCATATTGTCACGTCCCTACAGAATTCTCCAAAATATCCAGAACGGAGCATGTAAGAATTAGAAGCTAATGAAAGAATCTAGAACTCCCTAGCAAACTCTAGCACATATGAAGACTATGGAGAATTCTAGAAGGATCTAGGGAATTCAAGCACCTATACACTTGTACATATAAATAGATATTTGTATAGATATTTCTAAAAGGTATTCTAGAATATTCTTGTAGTTTGTAAAGAAGGCTTCCATGGGAAGCATCTACATGACACTTTCTTGTGAGTTCTATAATGCTCCAAGGGAACCTATAAATAGGAGAGGACCTCATTTGCTCCAATCCATCCAAGAGTTGTAAAGATTTCTCAAGTGAATATAAAGGCATTCTTTCAAACTCTCTTAGTCTTTTTACTTGTCTTTCTTACAAGTTTGTGAGCTAGGCTGACTTAGTATCATCAAACGAGGTTTGGGATTAACTAAGTACCGCACGGAGTGCTTGGAAATAACCAAGGCTGTGACAATAAGTTGCAACTACCAAGAAGACCAAAGAGATGCCAAGCATTCACACGACCAAGAAACCTAGAAGGCTGCCAAAGGTGGAGTTTGGGAACTTCTCATTCAATGTAACACAAAAAGTGGCATAGAATCCAGTCGTAGTAACAAGCAAAAGAGCCCGAAAATAAAAGGCCCATCTTATAATCATTTTCCAGAGTGGAATCACTACCATAAAAAAACCTGACGAAAACCCAAATGTGATCAATATGAGCACAATGAAATAAGATGGCCACATGTTGTTGTCCAATAAATCTCCAACTCTCATTTTGAGCTTTTCACTCCCAAGATTAGGCAAGGCACAAAAAGGTGCAAATATAGCAGCAGCTGCTACGACATCAAATCCCATGAACGCAACTTTTTTTGAGATGAGATTTGTTCTGTCTGCATTCATATTGTTCTCCAGATTGCTGCCTACTATGGCATTCTGATGATCCACAGGTTGCGTCCCATTATTCTCGGGTTGAATCTGAACCACGTTTAATTATATTAGATGAGCTTAAAAGATTTAACTCCAATTTGGCAATAGATTAAGATTTTCTGTTGTTAATTAGTCTTTTTACACTTTTATCAAAATTTCACTTTAATATTTTTACTTTCAACTTTGAGAATCAACCTTTTACATTATGTTAAGCTACAATATCATTTTTTATTCATATGTTATTAATGAGGTTGATTAAAATTCATGAGCTCAAAAGATATTTTTCCAAAGAAACAATATTAAAAGTGAAACAACTAATATTTTGGCACTAAAAATAAGAAACAATATTAAAATGTCGCTACAGGGGTAGTATGGGATCCGTAGTAGGCTAGAAATCACAGCCCTTTGATCAAGTATGCTACCAATTCATTTTGACCTCTTATTCTAGTTTGTGTTTACGACCTCTTAAACGTATCCATAGGTCGACTTTCCAACCCGAGGGATGACCCTCGGATCTTCCTATTGATTAGAAGCATCCAGCAACGCCAGGACAGTAGAAATAGTTAAGCTACTAAGCTAAGCTTCTGTTTGGGAACTCGGTAGAAGTGATTTGCCGCTTCCGCTTCTCTAGGCTTCACAACATACACAAAAAAATTTGTGTCAAAATGTTTAATTTTGAGATGAAATTTTTTATCTAAAAAAGATAATATTATTACTAAATGTTAAATTTTGTCACTAAAAATATAACAACAACACTTTGACAAGTAAGATATTTTGTTCATAAATTTTTATTTTTAAAACTTTAATTTAATGTGGACGGAAATGTGATAATTGAAAACAGAGTGATCAAATAATATTTTGATAAAAATATGAGGTGCTAACTGCTGAATGTTATTAATTAAAATGGTCTTCCTTGAATGATAAACAGAAAGCAAAGGTGTGATGTCTGAAAGTTGATTGCTTGAAGAGGTAATATGTTAGTAACTTGAGATCCTTTGTGATTGTTAATGTTAATTGGATGGTTATAGGCAATGTATGAAGATGACAAGCTCACATGTGATTGATCCATGTTACATCTAGTGATTCTTTAAGGATGTATGGCCTGCAGCCTATCGTTTTGGCCCGGGTCCAGTCTCGCCCTCCTATCTCAGGTAAGGCTAGATATATGGAACATTGCTTGGTCTGAAAACCCAACCCAATTTCATGAAAACAGAAGCATAACTAAGTATTATTATTTAGATTAAAGACCCAGGATAACAATGACATCTTAGCCTATTGGTTGTCCAATTCCTCGACTCTTCTACTGCTACTCCAGTGTACATTGAAAACAAGTGGTACTGCTGGAATGGCTCCTCAGCGCCGTCGATCATCCTCGGCTACTCTGTTTGGAAGGATGACACAGGTAATTTAAAGTTCCCATTTGAATTTCCATGTTCTGTCATCAAACGAAGTTTTAGTCCTTTCATTAGTTCAGGTGTTTGCTATTATTTTTATTTACAGAGTTTTCGAGGAACTCCGCAAGGAGTTAATCTTTCCTTTGTAAATGGTGGCCTGATTGGTGGAGCAGAAACTTTACACCAAGTTGAAGCCAAATACCCAGCTTTGCTTTTCAAGCAGTAACTTACAACATTTGTAGAAAAGATTTATGGAATGATTTGAGATAACCTTAAGAAAGAGATTTCTCCATTGCTTGGGTTGTGCATCCAGGTAATTGAATCTGTTCGATTCTTAAATTACCAGGCACAATTTATGGTAAAAGGAGGAATGAAATTCTTTATTCTATGGAATATTACCAATCTAAGACTTCAAGAAGCATATATGCCAACAATTTATGATTATTTGAGATCTTCAGAAGATAAAATTCTTTCTGGCAACAAGTTTTAAGTATTGTTTATAAGTATTGGGTACAAATTCTTCAATTTGTGTTTATTTTGGTGAATCTGATTGCAGTTTTTCAGTTTTTCCTATAATCCCATCAACTTCCTATCAAGGAATTTCCTTTTGCACTCAATAACTATATTTGTGGAAAGTCTTTTATCTACTTGCCTTAGCATTCCTAGATCTCAATCTTTTTGTTGTCATTGTTGACAGATTCAAGGATTATATCCCTGCAAAGTATCATTCCTTATATGAGCAGTACCTTAAAAGAAGTGACAACGCAGTCGCCATGTGAAGTAAGAAATTCTTCCATGTAAAGTATTTATATAAACCAAACCAAACCAAACTAAGCCTTAAGTCCCATCATATCTTTTTTGTCCTTAGCAGTACCTTGTTGAAATAGAAACAAATGTTAGCTATATACTTATATATATATATATAGAGGGAGCACCCAATTTGGTGTTCATGAAGTTTTGTGGACTTTTATTTTCCAAAAGTAAAACCTGACTTTCCACTTACAAATAGTTACAACTACTTTATATATATATATATATATATATGTATGTATATATATTATATATTTGTTAATTTGGCACACAGTGTGTGCCTCACCTTCTAGTATGATGAAATGTAGTACTGTTACAAGTTGTTGAGATTTTAAGTTGAACACAAGTGATACTGGCATATTGAATGCAATTTGAGTAAACTAGTTTCAGAGTTGAGGAAAAAATTAAGTTATTATTTTTTGCTTAATATGCTTTGCAAGATAAACTCTTTGAGAGCAGAATTTTATTATTGATTTTCAGAAAGGCTCGACAACTAAATGATGAAGTTACTTGATGGGCCAAAAAGAATCTGTATATGTGCTCTATTTGTGTTCATACTGTAGAACATTTGGTAATTTCTTACTTCGTATGTTTTAATATGCAGAGTATTTGAGGTCAATGGAAAAATAAACGTCATTTTGCGATTTGATTGAATATGTTCTTGAAGTTGTTAAGTTGTGTCATGGGTGGATGTATCTTCGTCATCATTTCTAGTTTGATTGATTAAGTTGGCTGATTTAGTGGACTAAATACTTGATTTTTGTCTTTTTCTCAAGAGATCTGCAGTTGCACAAGTTGGTCTTATTTTGTTCGTGGCCAGGTTGTTAAGATGAGCACATACATATTATTATTTTGGTTTAAGGACATGTTTATGTTGCTTTTTATAAAGATCAAATGTATTAAACAATTAACATATTTTTTTATTTTTGTGGAAGCAACGCTTTCCCAGTGAAGCACTTTGTTGTCTCTTCAGATGGTCAATTCACCATAATTTCTCTTTAGAAGCTTAAGCTGTCTCTTAATAGTTTACATAAGCCTTCACCAATAGAAGGCTCTTGAAAATGGTTCCAATAAACAGAAACATTTTTCAATTTGGTTATAGAAATTATTGCCTCCCATGGACCAAATGCATGCAAAAACTCTGTTGTGTGGTGTCTTTTTGCTAAATTCTGCAATTCAGTTTTGTCTCTTTCTCTTTTATTTATTTTTTTCTTTCGTAATCAGCATTTGTGAGCTTATATTTTTCTACACATTGGATGCATGCAAGGGCCATGGTTTCAGCAAATCAGTATTTGGCCCTCAGACAGGTATACTGTATGACCAGGTATTTCGTTGATATTTTTGTCTTTGCTTTGCCATGTTTGAGTTTCCATGTTCTTTTTTTGGTTCTTAAATACTTTCGATGAAGCTGTTAGGTACCTCAAGTCTCCCAAGGTTGAAGTGCAGAAAATTGGAGTTGGAAACCTGTAGAATTAAGCTTGAATCTTTGTTGTGGTAACAATGATTGAACCTCCTAGTTTTACCATTAGTATAAGTTCATCCTCTTTCTCTCTCTCTCTCTCTCTCTGAGCAGGTTAGTTGTACAAAAGGTGATTCCAAATGCTTCAGAAGCGGTGGTATAGGTGCGTGACTTGGGGTGAAAAAATAAATTTCTAGTAGTATGGTGGTTCTTGCTTTATGTAGGAAGGGTAATATTTGATGTGTATTATTGATACTCTGTTCAACTCAGGAAATTTGAACACATTGATTAGAAAATCTGGACATGAATGCTTGATGCTTTGTGTCTGACCCAATGAATATGAAGGCATAATTATTTCTTGGCTAAACACAACTTTTAAGGTCGTAATCTGACCCGATGACAAATGTTATCTGTACTAATTTATGGTATTGATTTGAGTAGTGGAAATCATTATAACTTCTTCCCAACCCTATTGCCTTAGGCACTATTCTTTTTATTATTCAACTGTTAATTTCACTTTTATCTTTAAATTATTCTTATTTTATTTTTTGGAATTGAACTTATTGGATATTTTTCTCGAAGGATGTTGTATGGGGTACTATTATAGATGTGAGGGAATAGTAATCTCACATAAATATATGTCTATACAAAGTTTTATTCATTATTACTATTTTACAAGTATATTTTTTAGGTTAAATCTCACAAAATTAGTAGTTCAAAAAAAAAAATCTATTGCCGCGTTTTACAAAACGCCACTATAGTTATATTTTTAAATAACAAAAAGCTATTGCGACGTTTTTGAAATGTCGCTAAATGCCTATGTGATGTCATGTTACCGTTGACTGCCACATTAAGCAGCGTTTTTAATAAACACCGCCTATACTAATTTTAAGACGCTTTTAAAGCGTCATAAACTTACAGCGACGGCTGCCTCTTCTGCGTTTGGTAGTAAATGTCACTAAAGGAATTAACGGCGTTTTTAAGACATATAGCGGCGTTTTTAAAAGTTATTTTTCCAGCAGTGTTGAGACTCCTCACTGCTTCAATGTTAATAGAAAAGCAATCATAATCGATTTTGACTTTAACCCATCCAGCTTCTCCAGTTAATTTAATTTAAAAAAGTTTACTGGCATTTAAAATAGGTTACTAAAATCCATAGAAATGCTGCTAAAAATTAGAAATAGTTTTTTGTCTTAGGCAGCGGTGCTAAATAAATGTTGTTTAAGGTTTATTTTTTAAAATACCATCTCATCTTATTGTTTGATGTCACCATGTGTTATATTAAACGCGGCTAAATATTTTAGAATATCAAATTTCCTTAATTTTTCCTTTTTGCCTAATTCACACTTGTTTATTAAATGAAATTTTCAAAATTCATTACACAGTTTTTTCTTTTTTTAAATAAC
The DNA here is from genome assembly GCA_025200525.1 of Camellia lanceoleosa. NCBI lineage: Eukaryota > Viridiplantae > Streptophyta > Magnoliopsida > Ericales > Theaceae > Camellia > Camellia lanceoleosa. The sequence continues at coordinate 6,943,425 of CM045758.1, read as the reverse complement.
ATTTTTTTTTCTCATAGCCAAAAGTACAAAGATATTATACAACATTTGTGTATGTAACACTTTTTTATGTATTTTTTCCATAAGGGGGCAACCGATGAAGGCTGGGCTGGACATACACTAAAAATAATAATTTTTTTTGACTAATTTCGCTAATCACATAATAATTTTTTTTAACTAGTTTCGCAAGTGCGAGTAATTTTTAGTGTGTGTACCAAAAGTCTTGTTTGTCCGGATATTTTTAATAAGCCTAATTTGACCCATTTAAAGTCTCATTTGTTAGTTTGAATCATTCAATTCAATCTTTAATATACTCGGAATAAATTATAAAATAATAAATTAATCAGATATTAGTAGCCACTAACAAATAAAGAACATCCACCCATGAATGACACAAAGAGAATGTAAACATTTTTAATCATTAACTACATTTGTTCTCTCTCTCTAGAAATTAAAGCCACTCTCTTTACAAACTCTAGGGTTTTCTCTTGTTGTCGTAGCGGGGAAGTGGGGACAGTGACATCTGATCCCTTTCTACCTTCCCTTTCATTTCAGTCTATGTCGGTGACTTGTTTTTTTTTTTTTTCCTTCAAATCTGGTCTTTTGCCCTGATCTGAGGCTCTTTACCATTCAGGCTTCCACCACCTTCGTAGGTTCTAGATTTGAGACCGACACCAGAGTTGCTGGTCGATCTTGGGCTACGGATTGTGCAAATCTAATTTTCTAATTTTTTTTGTGTGTTTTTTGTGTTTTGTTTTATTATTTTTTCCTTCCTTTGTAGAGACTTTTCTTCCTCCTCTATGAAGGTTTGGGTTTGTTTCTGTTGTTATTCACCACAATATGTTGCAGGTATAGTTGTTGGTTGGTGGCCACAATATGTTGTGGTTTTGGTTGTTGATTGGTAGTTGCAATATGTTGCAGGTTATGATTGTTAGGTATTCGAGTATTCCAATTTGTGTTTACAACACTGAACCTTGACTGTAATTCCCTCTGAGATGGGGATAACTGCTTTAGATATATCTATTATTGTCTATCAATAAAATTTAACTTTGGCAACAAAAAAATAAATAAATAAAGCGGAAATTACCCATAGGTCCCATGTGAAATATGTGGTCTCCATTTAATCCCATAACTTTTTCACTACACCCAAAAGTCCTTTCCTCTCTCTCTCTGCTTTTTGCTTCTCTTCCTCTCTCGTTTTTTTTTCAACATTTTTCTCTCATCGTATTTGTCAAGGAAGACGACCACCGGTGATGATGTCTTTCTCCATTGATCGGGGTTCATTGATAACCACCAACCATCGAAATCAACTCCGACAAAGAAGATGATATATTTTTCGACGAAGAAGATAAGTGGATCTACTTAGATCTGATGTAGATCTACTCAAATCTACATCAGATCTGAGTAGATCTACACAGATTTGGCTAGATCTAAACAACAAATAGTTGCCGGAGTACAATCCTCTCTCTACATCCGTCTTTCCCCTTCGACCTCGTTTTTTTTTTTTTCCTCTCTGCCATACACTTCTGTTTTTCTGTTCTAATGGAGAAAAATTTCGAATTCTGAACAAGTAGTTTTCGAGTTTTAGTTACAAGCGGTGAAAACTGTAAAATTTTGCAGTTTCAATTTTTTTTTTTGGTGCTGGAATGAATCATGGTTTAAAACTGTAAAATTTTGTAGTTTTATAACATTCTTTAGAACTGTAAAATTTTACAGTTTCATAATATGTTTTTTAATTTTTTTTTTCCGGCAATATTCTAGACATTCCGGTGAGTCTCCGGCGACTGTTAAACAGAAGTCCGACGGTAGTAAGATGTGAACAGTGTCTGTAAATTAAAAAAAAAAATTTGGTAACAATTAAAAATGTGTTCGACTAATTGGTACAAGTATTTTGTTTTGGGATTAGCTGAGTTTTGAACTTGTTATATGGGACTTATCAGTAAGTTCCCCATAAATAAATAAATAAAGGCCGTGTGTAAATATGGGCCAAATTTATGAGAAAGTATATTTTGTCTCAGGGACAAAGTCACGTGGTGCTCCAAATAGAGTTCCATTAGTTAAAACAGTGAATCCTACCACTTTTGTGTCTCTTTTAAGAGACAAATAAGTGTAAAATTTTAAAAGGTGCCTCTATTTAAACACCACTTTTTATCTTAAGGCACACATTTAGTAATTTAGAAAATAAGAAATTTGCTCAATACACACCACAATGTTCCACTTTTACCCTTAGTTACACACCCCACCACCGCTACCACTTGTAACCTAACTACGTCGCCGGTGCCAGTGTAGCCCCTCTCTCTTCCCCTCTCTTCTTCGTCACTGGTATTGTTACTCCCAATCCCCTCCTTTCTCCCTCGCTAGCACTGTCTTTTCCCCTATCTAGCCATATCTTTTTCTCGTCAGTTCTCCCCAACTCCCTCATGTTCCCCACCACTCCTTCCCTAACCCTCTTCTGCCAATGCCACAACGCCCAACCCTGCAAATATCGAGCAAGAGAAAGAGAGAGATTCAACGAAGAAGTGAAGAGATAGTGACAGCAGACCAACGTCGAACAAATTATCGATGTTCTAATATTGTCTTCCGAACTGGTTTACGATATTTGAAAGTGGGGAGTTAGGAGATAACTGGCATTGTGTTGGGAGTGATGGCGACAACAACACATTTCCGGTGAGGTGAAGGGTGGCTGTTAGGGTTTTAGGAAAGAAGATGAGGGTAATTTGGATATTTAATTGAGGGATATAATGGTAATTATATTATTTATTTTTTTAGAAAATGGTGTGCCTTGAGATAAAAAGTGGTGTGTAAATAGAAGCACTCAATTTTAAATGGTGTAGAATAATGCTTTAGCACCGCCCCATATCTTCTCCAAATCTACAAATCATGTTCGATAAACCGGTTAGGCATCGAATAACATGCCAATCACATCCAAAACTACAGAACTTGAAAGCATGTCTAAAGAAGGGGGGATTCTATTTACACCAAAAAAATAATTAAGGTAGCGTTTGGTAACATTTACTTTTTTTTGTTTATGTTTACAAAAATTTTATAAATTGGTTTGGTTTATTTTCAAAAACAAAAACATAAACTACAAACGTGTTTGGTTTGAACAAAATGTTTGAAAAATTTTAAAAACATAAACTAAAAAATATGTTTGTTCAGGCCGAAAAAATTTATATTTATTTTTTATTATTTATAACAATAGGATCATACACATTATAATTGAAAAAATAATTAATTAAAAAAAATTAATTGAAAAAGAAATTAATTGGAAAAATTAATTAAAAAAATTAATTGGAAAAATTAATTGAAAAAAAAATTAATTAAAAAAAGTAATTGAAAAAAAAAATAATTGGGAAAAAAATTATTTGTGAAAAAAATTAATTGAAAAAAATTATTTTTAAAAAAAATTAATTGAAAAAAATTTATTTGTAAAAAAAATTAAAAAATTATTTGAAAAAAAATTGTTAGTCAAATTTTAAAATCTTTGTTTAAAAACCAACGTAAACTCATCTTTTGAGTTTACGTTTTTTCCTCAAATTTACAAACTAAGACAACCATTTATAAACCCAAAAAAATTACCAAATAAGTTTTTATGACAGTTTTTAAAATTTTTGTAAATATAAATTGCAAACAAAATGGTTATCAAACAGTGTGTAAGTATTACAAATTTTTAAGTACACCTTGTTTAATTATTTAAAATTTTATTTTACTCTCATTATATCCTATTATTTTTCCCAAATTATCCTTAAGGTAAACTCAAATAATAAATAATAAACAATCTAAAAAAACTAAATTATTTCAAATCTTTTTAAAACAGAAAATAATTCTCAAATACAGGGAAGAAAAAAAAACAAAAACAAAAACCAAACTTATAATCATATAAGCATTTTAAATACAGAAAAAACCAAACTTTTACATAAGCATTATAAAACTTTTCAATACATGAAAAAAAAAAATTTACACTATAAATTATCCATAAAAATGTTTATGGAAAAGAAAAAACCAAACTTATAAGCACTTAAGAATAGACACTAACAAGAAAGAGTAGTTCTCAAATAATGTACTATTTAAATGACAAAATAAAAACAACTCTAATAATATGTTATTGTTAATTCAATTACTGTGTCCTTTAATTTTTGTCAAAAAAATGATATGAAAAATAATTGATGGACCCCTTTATATAAATACTTATCTCATTTTTGATAGGTTGCTTCAAAAAACTATTTTGATTATTACTCTCATCCATTATTTGATTTTGTTCAAATTTTCTTCTAGGGTTTAGGGTTTCAAAATAATAAAAAACAATAATGTTGATGATGATAGTGAGTTCTGGTAGAGTGGATTGGAGTTTTGAAGGGAGAAGAAGAAGAAGAAAAAATAACTTTGATGTCTTGAGGAAAAAGATACAGAGATTTGAATAGGAATAACTAATTATGATGTACTATGAGGGAAAAAAAATTATTTTGAGGTTTAATATGTATTGTCTTTTTTAGTAAATTTATATTATAATATATTAGGAATTTAAATTAGGCATACTGAGACATATTTTGAATTCAGATAGAATCCTCTTAAAGAAGGGATTGGGTTAAGCCCAAAACAAATGGATGGAGTCGGAGCATTTAGTAGGCCCAGAGGCCCCGTTTGTTTAGCGAGTTAGAATTGGGATTGTAATTGAGATGGATATGGGACTCACTACATGTTATGTTTGTTTTGGGAGATGGAGAGGGGATTCCTAATTCCTTAGGCCCCGTTTGTTTTAAGAGGTAGAATGAAGGGGATTCATAGTGAGGGGATTAAGTAAAATTGTGTTTGTTTTAATGATAGTTGTTAGTGTAAGAATTGTTAAATTATTTTTATATAAAATAATAAAACAAATAAAAAAATATAAAAAATTAAACATTAATGTTTAAAAAAAAATTCTCAATATGTAAAAAATTAAAAAATTTCTAATCCCCTCACTATTTTTCTAATACCACCTCCACCTTCTCCATCTCAATCCCCCTTCCAACCTCCATCTTAATCCCGTCCTCCATCCTAATCTCTTTCCCAATTCTACAAACAAACACAACACTATATAATCTCTCATCCATCCTAACCTCCTCCCATCCATTACACCCCAAAACAAACACGGCATTAAAATTAGGGTGGGCTTTGGAGAGAGTATTAGGATGCAGGCTTGGGACTTGGTATTAGAAAAATAGTCATCTGGACCACTTTTTTTAATTTTGTACATGTTGGGCATTTTTTTTGAACATTAATATTTCATTTGTTGTATTTTTTGTTAAGTAAAAATTATTGTTTTATTTGTTTTATTTTTTTCTATTTTTTTTATTTTTTTACATGTTGGTCATTTTTTTTGAACATTAATGTTTAATGTTTTTGTATTTTTTTGATTATTTTATATAAAAATAATTTAACAATCCCTACACCAACAACTATTATCAAAACAAATACAATTTTACTTAATCTCTTTACCATCAATCCCCTCACTAACAATCTTCTTACTATTAATCACCTCATTATGAATCTCCTCCATTCTACCTCTGAAAAAAATAAAAATAAATAAAAAAGACCAAAGCGTGTGACATATAAATTTATACTCAAAAAATTATTTACTCTGTTTGGTTTTATTTTAAGAATTTATTTTATTTTTTCATTTTTGATATATTTTTTATTTTTACTAACTTTTTTTAATATTTTGTTTTAATTTTTGGACACATTTAACATAAACATGCTTAAAAAGTATGATATTTGCACAAAAAAAATTAAAAAATTCACTAAATACCTAAAATATTTAAAAAAAAATACAAAAATTCAGTATATTTTTCATATTTTTTCATATTTAGTAATTTTTTTAAATAATTTTTCACAAATATTTTACTGTTTAGATACATCTAAATAATGTGCATCTAAAAAAGTATAAAAAATTGCTAAAAATTTTTAAAATATTTATTAAAAATAAAAAAATAAAAAAAAAACTCAATTTTTAGAAAATTGAAACTAATCATACTGATTAAGCACGCCTAAATAAAATTTTAAAATTTTAATTCTTATTATACTCTAATATAAATTTATTAGTAAGGACAATACACATCAAATCTTAAAATAAAATATATATTTACTAAAACCAAAAAAGTACAGGAAAAAAAAAACTCAATTTTTAGAAAATTGAATTCAAAAAATTAAAACCAAACACACTGATTAAGTACACCTCAATAAAATTTTTAAATTATAATTCCTAATATTCCCTAATATAAATTTATTAGTAAGGACAATACATATTAAATCCTAAAATAAAATATATATTTTCTCTTTCATGATATACCCTAATCACTTATACATATCCTTCATATTTGAATCTCTTTATATTTTTCTCTAAGTTTTAATTATTTTCTCTTTATCTTCACCTTTACTTCAAAACTCCAATATACCCCACCAAAACTCATTATTATTATCAATATCATTATTTTTTATTGTATTGTTACTTACAAATCAAAAAAAAAAAAAAAAAGAAATTAACAAAATCAAACAATGGATTCAACCAATCCTGTGTTGTTCAAAAAAATTTAAACATCTTCGTCGTTCTCGTTGTCATGGCCCAAAATGAGCTTTGTAAGCAAAAGAAACATTCAACCAAACAGGCTGCTGAAAAAACATTTAATTGACAAAAATATAAAATCAGCCTGTGGTGATCAACTCCTCAACCAAACATTCTTCACTTTTTATTCTTATATAAATGCTATACATACAACAACAGACATATGTACTTACATAAGTAATCAAGTTCCAGATATATATATTTATATACTAGCAGACTAGCAAAACATGTAATCAGTGCTTACGGGTTTTTCAAAATAGTGTAATTTAGGGTTAGTATTGTGTTAATAGAATTTCTCTTTTTGAATTACTTATTTATTAATTGGGTGTATCAAAAATTATGATTTTAACTTTGAAAGGTAATTTATGGAAAAAAAATATATATATAGTGTGTTTTGAGAATAAATTATAACCTAAATAATTTAATAGATAGTATTAAAAAATTGTGCGTACTAAATGATTTTTTTGGAGACAGATAGAATCTCCCCATATAAAGACAATCGAAGGGAATGTGGGCTAGGCCCATAAATGGACTCATATACGTTTTAGTGGGTGTTTAGAAAGTTGCTATTTTAGTAAGTTATTTTAATTTTTAACTATTTTAGGAGGTCAAAATTTTTGTATTTAGAAAGATAGTTTGATTTTTTTATAGTTTGATGTGATGTTTGTGAGATAAAAAATGAAATGATTGTGGGTTTGATGTTACATTTTGTCTTATTGATTATTTTAACCTATTTTATCTTTTAGTGCTATTTCAAAAAAAAAATAAAAAAAAAGCTAAAAAGGCTTCTTCCCAAACACCCCCTAAACAGTCCAAATGTCACTCAGACCCCATTTCGCTAGCTTCTTCAACTCGATTTCGGCCCAAACCATTACAAACCCACCCATTTGCCACACTTTAAAAACCTCAATCTAAACTATTAGACCCATAAACTGTTAGATGCAAAAAAAATTAACAAAATTTGAAAATTTGAGGAAAGTTTTAAATTTAGATTTTAAATTTTTTGATTTTGTATTTTGTTATTTTCAGTAATTTTTTTTATATTTTAGTTTTTATTTTTTTAGATGCACCTAATCTAAATGTATTTAAAAACAAAATATTTATGAATTTTGTTTTAGATCAAGTAGATCTAGAATGTAAATAATAATAATAATAATAATAATACATTTTAAAAAATCAATAGAAACAAAAAATTATATTTTAAAACTCAAAATCAAACTGAGTTCTGAGTGACTCAAAAAACATGAGGTGCTAATATTATTCCATCGTTAGCCATCCCTTATTTTCCAATTCCAACAAAAATATTACGCCTCCCTCAACAATATTGGCACCTCATGTGTTTTTTAAGCATCTCACGACTTTGTTTGGAATATCATCCATAAATTTGAGTTTGGAAGATCCCTAAAAACCATAACACAATTTTATGGTAAAATTAAAATTGTATTAGGTTGTTACTTTAGAGAGATTCTATTTCGTACTCAAAAAATCATTAAGTACATTTAATTTCTCAGTATACCCTATTAAATTATTTAAAATTATAATTTACTCTTAATACATCTTATATATTTTTCTCAAATTACCTTTCAAAATATGCCTAAATAATAAAACAAATCAAAAATAGAATGACAAAACTAAGAAGAACAAGGAAAATGACAAAGGAAGGAGTCATTGCAACAGACGTCATATGCTTAAAGTTAAAAAGATAGCCCATTAATCTCCGTAGCTCTCGTCTCCAAACTTTTATTCATTGTGTGAGCCATTTATTAGAGTCTCATCAACATTGTTGTGTGAACCGATTGTGCTTCTTATCAAAAAAAAAAAACGTCAGTTTTTTTTGCTAAAACAGTCATTAAAAAAAGTTAAAAAGTCAAAAAATTAATTTTTTACTAATTTCTCAAAACACTCCATAATTTGATATATCGATTGCTTAGTTGTAGGTAGGTCTTGCAATAATATAAAAAAGTCCCGCATACAACCATCTAAAAGAATTAAAGTAAAACATTTAATAATAATGGTGAGTTTTAATAGAATAGATTGAAATTTTAGAATATGAAAGAATATGTAGAGAAAATAATTAAAATTTGAAAAAAAATAATTAAAAAAAATAAATAGAATTAAATATGAAAAATATATGAGAAAAAATAATATTTTATTTTAAAATTTAATATGTGTGATCTTTATTAATAATTTTATATTAAAATATAATAAGAATTAAAAATTTTAATTTTTAATTAATCGTACTAAAATATTATTGGGTGCAAATAAAATCACCCTAACTTTAGTGATCCCGCTTTTCAAATCTTTTACAATCAGCCAATAAATGATCACAAAAATCAACTCTTCTTGGATTTTTGTATTTACTGCAGTTTATTTTATTTTATTTTTTATAATTTTTATGATTTATCTAGTTGAGTAAAATCTAAAGAATCTAAAGAAGAAAATGTAAAATGACAATAACAAAAAAAAAAGGCTCCAAGAAATGCAATCCCAAACAAACACCCAAATTTGTATGAATAGTCCCCTGCTAGGTAGCTCGAATTCATTGTGGCACAAATGGCTCCTCTGCTCTGCTCTTCGACAAAATCAAAATCAAAATCAAAATCAAAAAAAAAAAAAACAAATCTACACAAATCACAAAAATCAAAATCAAAATAATAATAATAATAATAATTCAAAACGACGTCATTTTAAACTCCGGGCCAATCTAACCTCGAAAATTTCAAACTTCCAAACTTTATTCTGTGTACAAACTTCAACATTTGAAGTAGAGGTTAAAAATTAAAATTTAAAGTTTGTAAGAACTTTGACATGCATTTCTTGTATCTTTTGACATTTAGTAAAAAAATATGAAAAATATTCCTCATAATTTATAAAATAAAATTTAAAAACAAAAACAAAAACCAAATATATTTAAGCGAAAAATATTTTTTTACTTTCAAAAGATTTAAAATAAAAATAAAAAAAATCGCAGTAGAATCTTACTAGTCTCACTACACTGCCACAATCAACTGTAATCTCTCCCACCACCCCACCTTGACGGTCACTAACACCACTACTCGAGATGGTTCAACTTTTAGACCAATTAGACCGTCACCTGGCACTTCCGAAATTTTTTTAAATATTCTTATTGTTGAAAGTTTGAACTTTTTAAAAATTTAATTAAATAAAGGTTCAATTCAAAAAAAAAAAAATTTGTACAAAGTTGAATACAATGTCTCAAGTCAAGATCTCAATATCATATTTGACAAACGGAATTGGTCCCCCGGGATTGATTTCAGTGAAACCCTGCATGAATTTCAGACTACTAGTCTGCAAATAGATATGTTGAGTCCAAAACATTAAAACAAATGTCTGCATAAGGAAAAGGTTTTGTATATCAATACGGTATTAAGTAGCGCTGCCTTTTGGCTCATCACAAATATATATACGCGTAATGTTCTCCGAACACTCAATAATATGACCCATATTTCCCCCGGGATTGACTTCAGTAAAACCCTGCATGAATTTCAAACTACTAGTCTGCAAATAGATATGTTGAGCCCAAAACACAAGTGGTGTTTGGCACCTAAGTTTTTAAAAAAAAAAAAATTATTTTTTTCACTACAAGACAAATGTTTTACAAAATCAAAAAAAAATAAATTCAAACAAAATATCACATCAAATCCCATTATCATTTTACTTTTTCTCTCACAAATATCACATCCAACTACAAAAAAAATTCAATCACGCTACGTAGCTCGAATTGGAAGCCCCCCGAATCGCTTGAAATCCCAAAACGACGTCGTTTTGGGATTTTTTTTTATTATTATTTTTTTTTTCCTTCCTGTTTGTCTGAAGAAGAAGAAGACGCAGAAAAGGAAGAAAGAGGAGGAAGAAGGAGAGAAGAAGAAGAACATCATCATCATCATCAACATCTTCTTCATCACATCATCATCAGCCAACATTTTTTTTTCTCCCCCCTTCAGATCTGGATTCAGATCTTGATCTACTAGGGAAAAAAAAATATCAACAACAATCAACATCATCATCATCTTCATCAGCATCACCATCATCAACACATCATCTTCATCTTCATCTTCATCATCAACACATCAGAATCAGAAACCGCAAGGGTGAGCATCCACCGTCGCACCGTCCATTACCGTCTCTCGCACCGCCATCGCCATCGCTGCCCCTCTCTCTCTCTTTGTTTCCCTTCTCTCCTCTTCTCCTCTCTCTTTCTCCCTCTCTCCTCTCCTCCTCTCTTTCTCCCTATGTTTCTCCCTCTCTCTCCCTCTGTTTCAGACAAAAAGGAGAAAAAAAATAATAAAAATAAATAAATTGCCCAAAACAACGTCGTTTTGGGCAGTCGGAGAATTCGGAAGGAAAACTTTCGAACTACAAAACATTTTTCAAAAAACTCAACTATCTTCCCAAACACCAAAAAAAATTTCTCTAATAATATCCTACCACTTAAAAAACCTACAAAAAAAACTCACTTCCCACACCCACATAAAAACAAATGTCTGCATAAGGAAAAGGTTTTGTATATCAATACGGTACTAAGTGGCACTGTCCTTTCACCAATCACAAATATATATACCCATGGTATTCCCCAAACACCCAATAATATGACTCATTCCACTACTTTCCACCAATCATAATAGTGGAAGGCACCACATGCATAAAATATAGTGTGCGAATACAGAATCAGCATGATTACAAAAGCAGCTGATGGAATACCCAAGTTGTTTTTCATACATACTTAGAAATTAATAACAGACCCACTAACCAAAACTGTAAATACACAATACAGTCATGCTACTCAGACCCAACAACAGGAAAGGGAAACAAGCCAAGAGGAAGAAAAGCTGTAAACTCAGACCCAACAACTGGAAAGGGAAACAAAACATGAGGTTGAAAGGCTGAACTCAGCATCGCTGCATTGGCTGTACTCCGATTATTACACACACGATAACTTAACTTACATATATATATATTGATTCAACACACATAACTCAACTTGAAGCACCAGGTGTTTCGACCCAAACTCGAAGTGCTCAACTAAGCCTTTGATTTGCAAAGCCATAAAGTTTCCCTGCAGATGCCAATCAACAAAATGGGAATTGATATGAAGGACAGCGCCAGAGCTCCATTGGGCATGATTGCATTTAGTGAGAGCATATAAGAACCAAATAGAGCCAAAATTGAGATATGAGGCCACGGCTTTAGTGGGAATTCATGCAGGAGGAACGTAATAACGCCCACTGATGCAATGAACACCATGGAATTGCAGAGAATGAACAAGGTACACATGATTTTGAATTGATCTGGCCTCTCTTTGGAAGAACTGTTACCAAGGAAGTGAAAAGGTACTTGGCAGGTTGTTGCTGCGATTAGTGTGGCTATCAGTAGAAAAACAATTCTGGTACCAACAGAAGGCCCAACAATGCACATATCAGATGCCCCATTGGACAACCCTCTATGACTGTAATCATCACTGGGTTTGATTATTTGTATGGTAAAATCCCTCGAGTCGTTGGACAACCCTCTATGACTACAATCATTATTGTGCTTGATTTTTTCTTCAGGCAAATCCCTTGAGCCTTTGAACAACTCTCTCTGACTGTAATCACCAGGGTGCTTGATTTTTTGTTTGGTTAAATCCCAGGTTATCAAAGCTCTAGGTTCTTGAACAATCCCGTGAATACTGATATCAACATTATCTAAATAAGGTAGATCATATGAGATGTCCATAACCACAAAACCTCCAGAGTTCAAGGGAGGCAATTCTGTTGAGGTCTGCAATTACATTTAAGCATGCGATCCTCAGTTTGTGAAAGCAGAGAACTATAACATGAGAAACGACAAACAAGAAAATGATGGAAAACATAGCAAATACCAGACTGTCTTCTTTTTTTTTTTTCAATTATCCCACTGTTTCTAAGATTACGTTTAATTTGACAGAAAATGTTTTTATTTGAAACAGTTCTCTCATCTTTTACAGGTAAAATTTTATCAGCCTTATTAATTTCCAGTGATCGGCTGATACCTTAAAACAAATTCAAGAAAAAGAAAAAAAAAAACTCTCGATTAAAAGGGCATACCCAGTGCACGACACGAAGCTCCCACTTAAGCGGGGTCTGGGAATAATTGGTACCAAAAAAAAATTTAATTCAAAGATAACTTCCCGAGAACCCGTAAAGCCAGAAACCTTTTATTTCAATTCAAAAGTCTCATAGATTCAATCCTATTAAAAAAAAAATACTCTACACAACAAAAAAATACGCTTGCACCTTGGAACAGTACTGAAGCTGGACAAAGTAATAACAACTTTGAAGGAAAATTTGATGAAAGAGGGAATCGATGCATAGAGTTGAGTGAGCGTGTGAGATTTAAGTAAGAGATTTGATGAAAAGTTGTCAAATAGACCAATATCCAATTTTAATTTTGGTGATAAATCATCAAGTAATTTCTGTGCAGAACACAGAGAGTATTCATTGAGTGAAGATAAACCAAGAAGTAGAGATCCATAATATGAACAAGATAAATTACCTGGAATTGTTTGGTTGAAGTGAAAGCAATTTTTCCTTTATAGTCTAGGACTAGGAGATGAAGATCAAAGTTGCCGGCGACGTGAAGACAAGTCTCCGTAGTTTTTTCATTCACTTCTTTCACAGACCCTCGGAAAAATTCCATAATCAGGCGATGCCTCTTCTGCAACAACTCCAACTTGTTTAACAACACCAACTCCTCGTACTTCAACTCCTCGTACTTCTTGTTTAACAACACCAACAACCTTTTTGGTACAAATTTAACTACCTCATTTCCATGAATCCCTACAACGGCGGGACTCTCCTCATCACATGTGTCCAACAAAGAATTACCATCTATTCCACTCTCCACATCGCAAAAATCCATCGATACCCTTTTGAGTCGAGATTCAAATATGTTGCTGAAGGTAGATTTTGCGATAGTCGTTTTACCCAACCCACCCATCCCAGAAATCCCTATAACTCGAGGACCTTCTTCAGTGAACTCAATCCACTTTCCTTCCGATCTCCTTTCGCAATAATTTGAATCTCCCAACCAAACACAACATAAATGTTTAGTTATTGCTTTCTTCTAGCAATATTGTTTCAATGGTGTAAATTTTGTAATTTTTTTTTTAACAAAATACCAATAGTATTGCTATATGAGGATGCGTGATATAAAAAGAAAAAGTGTTATGAAATTTTAGTTATAACTAAATCTTGTATAAAATTTAGGTTAAAATTAACAAAACTAAAATATAGCATAAGGTTTAGCTATTCCTTAGAGAACTCAAAACTAAGCTTCATGTTATTTTTTAACAATAACAAGTATTTATCATACCATTGGAGAGTTTGGGATTAAACTAAAAAGTCATTTTTAAAAAAAAATGTTTAGTGATTTTTTTCTTTCAATTTTGTGTCATTTTTTTTAATATTTATACTTTTTAGTTCCATTTAATGTAGAAGAATCTAAAAAGTAAAATAAATAAATAAGTAATTCAAAAAACATTTATTAAAGAAAAGAGAGTTAATTTTATTTTAGCATAGCTAGTTAAATCTTACATTTGAAAGGGCCACAACGTCAATGGTAGATAGGCGAGATCAGTAATGGAAACATTATTTTTTTGAAAATTTAATTTTTTATTTTTCTTTCTTCTTTTTTTTAAGTAAACTTTTTTAATATTTTATATTTATTTTTTATTTTTTAAATACACTTAAAAAGTATACTATTTGTAATTAAAAAAAAACGTTTAACGAAATTCACTAAATATAAAAAAAATATATAAAAATTTAATACATTTTCGTATTTTGTTGTCCTCAATAAGATTTTTGTACAAATTTATATCTTTAAGTATATTAAGATTAAGTGAATCTAAAAAAAAATTTAATTTTTTTTTTGATTAAAATATTTAAAAAATCACTAAAAATATAAAAATATGAATTAAGAATTCAAAAAACTATTTTTAAAAACTTCAAAACAAATAAATTTTAATATTTTTTATTAGAATTTAAAAAAAAAACAAAATAAGTGTAAAATCTATATAACAATGGAAGGCTGATTTTGAATTCAAAATTGAAAATGTCTATGTGTCAAAATGTGAATCATCAGATTACTTCAATCCAAGGGCTAAAAATGTCTCATTCTCATTTATCCTACACAGAAATTTCAATGGTTGAGATCAATCTTAATCAAAATCTAAGGGCCAAAATCAATCTTAATGAGTACCAAACACACCTCTCTATCTCTCTCTCACAGTCGTCCTCCCCTCTCTCTCTTCTCTCTGGTTTTCTCTCTCTCTCTCTCTCTCTCTCTCTTCTATCCACTCTCCGTTCTTGGTTTTATGGCAACTTGGTTGAGATTTGAGTGCACTGTTTGATCAAATGCAAGGTAGCGCAACCAGCGAGAAAGAGATCGGTATCACTCATGAGATTCGAGTGCACTGTTTGATCAAATGCAAGGTAGATCTGTGTTTCTCGGTTCAAATTTTTTATGTGTGTCTCTTTTTATGATTGGGTCTCTGAAATATTTAACAGTTAGGGTCTGAAATATTTTCACTATGTCCTGAAAATGATAAATGATTAGGTCTCTGATAAATGATAAATGATAAATCAAGATAGGGTTTGGGTCTCTTTGTATGCCTCAAAATTTTTATGATTGGGTCTCTTTGTATGATTGGGTCTCAAAATTAATAAATGATTGGGTCTTTTTGATTGTGTTTCTCTTTCTCATTTACAATTTTTATGTGATTTCATAATATTGATTGTGTTTCTCATTGAGGCACTCTGCAAATTGTATTGAAACCTTTTCCCGCGAAATCGTTTCCCACAAAGTCTGCAACTCCATCGTTTCACATATTTGCAGCTCTCTTCCTCATTCAAGTATGTATCATTCTCAATCTATCTATTCTCCCTCTTCATGGTCGGCAAAACCCTATCGCACTCACCATTCCCTCTTCAACGCACCTACTTGCTTATCACCAAACCCTATCTTCCGACATCTCCTATATGTGAAACCCTCTTCCCAAACCTCTCTACAACCCCCCCATGATCCCCCTTCAACTGGATTAATTTATGAAATCAAGAATATATATGTGTACAGTATAGGGTTATGTTCTATGAGGACTAATCATAATGTAGTTACCCCATTAAAAGTAACCTATGGTGACGAAAACTAGTGAAGAAAATAAATTTCGTCACTAAATAAGAGTGATTTGCGAGGAATTTATAAATTTTGTCACAAATAATAAAAAAATAAAAATAATAGGTGACAAAATTTATTTTTGTCAATAAATACTTCCTTTTAGGTGAGGAAAAAGCAAGTTTCGTCACTAAAAAATTTCCCACTAATTTTTTTAGGTGGCGTCAAAATTGTGAGACTTTTGGTGAGAAAAAAATTTGTCAATAATTATAAAATTATTTATGAGGAATATATTTTCGTCATCAATAATTTTTAATACTTTTAAGATCTTTTGGTGAGAAAATAATCTTGTCACTAATTTTCATCGGAAAATTTTGATGTATTGAGTGGCAATGAAAAAAAATACAGGGTATTAACTTTTTTTTACCCCTTTTATGTTTATCATCTGTCTCTCAGAGTAAGGTTTTAATTTTTGGTTTGCCTCTTTTCTGTTAATCATCTCTGTCTCTCTCTCTGTCTCTCTCTCTCTCAAACCAGACGCACGTAATACCTCTCCATTGCTCTCTGCCCTCGCTACTCCACCTTCAACGCCTACGCCCTTCTTGTATAAACAGGGCTCCACTCTCTGCATCAAACCCAGGTACTTTTATCTCTATTTGTTTTCTTGTATTGCATCGATTTAATTGAGTCACAATTAGGGCACTCAGACAGTCACAACCTCACCACAATCATCAACCAACACAACCGAACAGTCCTTAAAAGGACACTAAAATTTCTGAGAAGCAAGAATGATCGATTCACACAGCGCATTTTTGGATCTGGAGTCACTACTGTAATCCCTCACTGCTGTGCCTCTGCTGTGCTTTGAAACGATCCCGGTTCGTTTTTTTTTTTTTTTTTGGAGGGGGGGGGAGTATGCTAGGTTACTCTCCTGTGCATCCCTCTTCCAATAACATCTCTATCTTCATCACTCACGCGCCATCAAGCCACAATATTGTCCACTGCCACCATCAAAGATCAATATCATCCCAAATTATACACTCGGAGAAGCAAATTAATACGTGAAGAAATACAGAATATAACAAGTATTCATACAGAATACACAGACTTAGAGATAAGAGATTTATAGAAATAAAATTAAATATATTCCATAGATGGATGCACCCCCATCTATCTCTACTCAAAGCTTCATCTTGTCAATCACAGATCAGAAACCCAGAGGAAACAGAAGGTTTGTGTTATGATCACAATCACTGTGAACTCTTAACCTTGGCCAAAATATTGTGCACGTCAGTACATATAGCGCGCACATACACATATAACAGTAGGTCTTACAATTGTAGGAGCATCTTAAGCAGTTGTGACAAGTTACACTGTAACTCATGCAATATTTTTATAATGCACCTCATATTATCCCCAAAAATTTGCACATACAACAGCTTGCAATTGTAGCACTGACTATAACAATGAAAAAAATGAATGAGTTTACTTTCTCTAATTTTCAAATGATGCACAAAAACATGTGTACAGACAGAAAAAGCTGTATGACAAAGTCAACAATTAGACCTTATACCAACAAAACAAGGCAAAGATGGCAGACTTAACAATGACAAGGACTAACTTCGGATGAAATCAATGTATTGAAGGCCTTTCTTAAATTGAGTCCCACCACCAGGGAAAGTAAGGTAATCTCCAGTAACCTTAACCCAATTTTGATGCCCCTTAATTTCTGTAAGCTTTGTGTGTGGAACATTGTAGTACCATATCTGCAGAATGCACCAGAAGATCCCATTTAACCCAAACTAAAACTTCAATTGCAATAATTTTTCTGTATAATGAGCATAAATAATATCTACCTGTTCCCTGCTTTTAGGCCACTTAATTGGTCGTTTGTATCCTTCTGGTAGAGCAACAAGGCAAGTTGAAGATTCATCTGGGCAATGCCTCTCTCGATGTTCATAGTGCATTGTACTTGGAAGTTTTCAGATAGCTTGTATATTGTCCAGGCAGGGAATATAGTCTGGCCCAGCAGTGATATTACAAAATTTCCACTTACGCTTATTTTGATCTTTTGACAAGACATTTTTTTGCAATTCCTTCTCATTCTCAGACTCTGCCACTTGAGTTGACCAAGGCCCATTTTGGATGTTAGTCTCATTCAAAATCTCAGACTGGTCTTTTGCCTGATCTTCCATCTTGTTTTCACCAGTGCTTACGTCTGAATCCTTATCTTGATTCTCTTCAATCTTCTCCTCAGTCTGAACATCAACTTTATCTTCATGCTTTGTTTCCTCTACATTTTTCTCATTATCTGGTTTCTTACCCTCCTCCAAATTCAGTTGATTTTCACTTGGGCTTTCCTCAGATTCTGAATGCTCACTGGCATTCGTTTCGCCACCTTCTGTGCTAGTCTCACCACGTTCTGGATTGGAGTCTCCATCTGCTAAATTTGAGTGGTCACCACCTAAATTTGATTTCCCATCTGAATTGGATTCCGATTCTTCCTTTTTTACTTCTCCATCACTTTTGGTGCTTTCCTTTACAAATTTTTCTTCCTGTGCTTCCTCAACAGTAGTTGCCAAACTTTTTTCAGGTAAATTTTGACTGTCAACACCTAAGTTGCCCTTATCCCTATTATTGATGAACAAATTAAACTCAATAACAGCTTGAGTGATCATAGTTTTGTTCTATAAGGAGTTTTTTTTCATGTTTTTTTAGAAGTTGAAATATTACAATCCTTGGTTAAGGAAGAAGATACCCTTCAAAAGTACTCTCACAACTAAAATGAATGATAGGAATTGATGATTTGGGCTCCAATATTTTTTTTTACAAATTACAACTCTACTTTCTTTTTTTGTATTTGGACTCTTTTCATACGAATGTCTATGTCACCAAAAACATGATAAAACAGAGCATTAAACCAACACTAATTGCAAACAAAAATTTGACACCTAAACTAACTAATAGTCACTTAGGCTAACTAACCTAATTTGCTACCTCATCATCTTCATTTACCATTCCATTTGTTTATTAGCTCTATTTTGGCTTGTATTATGAAAGCATCAAAATTTTCTTTGATTTTAAACAGGAAACTTCCTTTTGAGTTTTGAGTTAAAAATCTTTCTTTGGTTCATGGCTCATGATGTGCTATCAATGCTAATCTCAATTGCCCACGATTGTTGCCATTTGATTTACTCAACAAACCGAGAGGTTCGATGTAGGAGTCGGTGGTGGTGGTGGTTTTGTCCTTCAATATAGACTTGAGAAATACAACTCGAAGAAAGGAATAAAAGCCATGAATCTAGTTAAAACAAAGAGTTTAAGTTGAGATGAAATCGACCACTATTGCTTGTAAAATATAGATTTTCTATTGGATCTTATTTATTTATTTATTTATTGTGTGTGTGAATGGGGACTGGTGATGTTTTAGAGATTTTGTCTAATTTATTTATTGGATGGTAGTATTATCAAATGGGAGAATCAGTTTTGAGCTTGTGTTAATGGCGATGGGTGGTGTCTAAATTGATAGGCAGGTGTTGGATGGAATGGAAGGAAGAGAAAAAAGTCTAGGAATTCAAGCAATAATCTATTTTTGTTGGTAGTTAATTGTTAGCCATTAATGTTCTGCTCAGGGATTAGATTTATAAATAGGGATTCAATCCTGGTGATTTGTGCTTCATTTCCTCATATTGAACAAATATTTGGGGAAAAAAAAATTTTGGAATAAAAAAATTTGCTATTTTATTTGAACAGGAATTTCGTAAATATATTTGGGTTTACTTTATTTGAGTTAAGAAAGTGAAAGACATTGATCTTGTGAGTACAATGAAACGAAAATGAAAGAAAATGATGAAGATTTGAGGAAGAGAATCGAGAGAGAGAGAGAGAGAGTTGAATTTTGTTCTGGTTTCATTCTGTTCTTTGAAGAAGAAGACAGATTTTATCCTGTGTGGGTGCTGGAACTTTCACTTGTTGTCACTGCTGTGGTAAAAGTGTGGCCTTACTTATGTCTATATCTATCACAAGCAAGTTTGAATCTTTCTTGCTCTCTGGATATCTATCTGTTTAGGTGCTTTATGATTGTTAGTTTTTGTTGTTGCTGGATATCAATTATGAAGATTAACAACTCTGTTAGATATGTGCTCTGTTGATGTTATTATCTTTAGTGTCTGTTATGTGATTTGGGGGAATTGTTTGTTAGTGTATTGGTTGGTGTGTTGTGCTTTTTTTTTTTGTTCCCCTCCTGAATTTCTCTTGTAAATCTTTTTATTGTGAATATATATATGGTGATGAAAATTAGTGAAGAAAACAAATTTCATCACTAAATAAGAATAATCCATGAGGAATTATAAATTTTGTCACGTATAATAAAGAAATAAAAATAATAGGTGACGAAATTTATTTTCGTCAATAGATGCAGATTTTTCATTATAATAATGTGTTCCATTTAAGAGTAGAACACATCCCATAGATGCAGATTTTTAATTGATCTTCATTCTGCATTTTTCTTGTAATGCTTTTGTTACTCAAATTTGACTAAAAATGACTTCATTTGATATGTAGAGTAATATTGATTGTTTCTCCAATTTCTTTGGATCTGTGATTTTTTTCTTCTTGATTTGGTCCCTTACTCCGTCTATTAGTTTCAAGAGGTCACTGGAATTTACACAAACAATTTTGACTTGTCATTAAACACAGAGAATGGATTTCCGGTATTTTCCACAGTAGTCGAGGCAAACTACGTCATGAAGAAGCAAGACTTATTTTCAGCTTACAAGCTTACAGAGGAGGACAAGGAAGAAATTGAGAAGTTAGCTTAGGATCCAAATATTGAAGAAAATGTATCTTAGTGAATATCTTCTGAGACCATGTCATTGTTTTATTGCAATGATATCTATTTTGAGTAATTTTTTTTCTAAATTATTAGATCTATAAAACTTCAGATATAATTTTTCAGTAAATAGTTTTTGTAACTATATCTCAGATTATCAAGTCAATTGCTCCATCAATCTATGGCCACGACGACATAAAAACTGCAATAGCTCTTGTAATGTTTGGAGGTCAAGAGAAAAATGTTGAAGGGAAACATTGGTTGCGAGGGGACATAAATGTGCTCCTGCTAGGTGACCCAGGGACAACAAAATCTCAGTTTCTCAAGTAAGAGATACCCCAGTTCATCTCTGAAGTGTCTTAATTCTTTAATGGTGTTCACTTCTCAGGCTTTCATTTGTTTGATATTTTCTTCTAATGTATGTTGAAAAGATGGCCATAGGGTCATTTTATACAACCGGGAAAGGAGTTTCATTGTAGAGGTGACAATGACCCGATTACACGAGAGTGGACACTTGAAGGAGAGGCCCTTGTACTTGCCGATAAAGGGATATGCCTTATTGATGAGTTTGACAAGATGAATGAACTGGACAGGTAAGTAAATGCATATGCCTGTGCCTATGTATTTAGTCTTCTAAAACATTTTTAGTTGATTTTGGAAATGTTAACTTTTGATCAGGGTAAGTATCCATGAAGCAATGGAGCAACAGAGTATTAGCCTATCAAAGGCTGGGATTGTCACTTTTCTCCAAGCTCGGTGCTCTGTTATTGCTGCTGCAAATCCTGTTGGTGGAAGGTATGAAAAATACGCAAGATAATAAATTTAATTTGATGAGGCAAGAGTTATTATAAGGTTGGCAATATCCTTTGTGGCTTAGTATTTAGGCTTGTTTAATGAAGATCATGCTAGCAAATGCCAACTCATTGCATGGAGAGAGAGAGAGAGAGAGAGGGAGAGAGATTAGATGGTAGCTATATCTCTGCCCAATTTCATTCCTGCCATTCATAAATTGATCCCACTTCTCTGTACTTTATGAAAGATTTGCTTGATTAGACATGGGATCCTGTTCTGACAACCTTGCAATGTTGCCACTTGTTGTATTTTCTGCCTTCGGTTTTGTTGTCTTTTCTTTTTTCTTTTTTAAATGCTGACTTGTGGATCTAATGGAAATTCTTTTCTTTCTTCTTTTTTCTCTTTTTTTTTCCCCTCCAGATATGATTCCTCAAAAGACTTTCTCACAGAATGTTGAATTGACAGATCCATTCATTTCACATTTTGATATCCTTTGTGTTGTTAAGGTTATTTTTCTCATCCAATAAATTTATTCTACAACTCCATGAGACACGTCTAATAAGGAAGGAAATATTGTTTGTTCCAGGATGTGGAGGTCCCAGTCAAGGATGAGATGCTTGCAAAGTTTGTAGTTGATAGTCATTTCAAGCCTTAACCCAAAGGTGTTAACATACATGAGAAGTCCATAAGCAATTCACAGGACGAAATTGAAACATCTTCCATGCCAACTGATCCTGAGGTCCATACTAGAGCTATCTTATCTGGTATTGTTCCTTTGAAAATGCTTGAATTTCAATGTCTTGATTTATGTTTATCTCCTCAGATACTCCCTCAAGATTTGCTAAAGAAGTACTTAACTTTTGCCAAGTTAAATGTATTCCCAAGTTTGCATGATGCTGACCTTAACAAGCTCACACAAGTTTATGCCGAACTACAGAGAGAATCTTCAATTAGATTCTCCTTCTTCTTCTTCCTAATGGTTCAATCTATTGGTGATTTCATACATGTCATCTCATGATGTATGCCTTGATTTTTATTCATTTGTAGCATGGACAAGGAGTTCCATTGCAGTGAGGCACATCGAATCAATGATTCGGATGTCTGAAGCACATGCAAGAATGCACCTCAGACAGCATTTTACTCCAGTAGATGTGGACATGGCAATTCATGTCCTGCTTGATTCGTTCATTTCAACACAGAAATTTGGTGTTCAGAAAGCTTTGCAAAAGGTTCTAGTAGATCTAGCACTTGAATATTTTTCCTCATAAACCATGTTGCGTCTCTTGTGCATATTTACCAAACTAATTCATTGTGAACAGTGTCATTTTCTAACATGTGATGCTTACTTGCTGCGTTTATTTTGTTCTCTGATTTTGTATAGTAGATTCTAAGAAACAATACTGTTCCCAATGTAAAACAATCCTTATGCAGGGTCAATCATTACTAAGATCAATTAGCAATGGATCTTTAAATCCATTACTGTTATAAAGAAACAGTCATCGTGCAAGGGCCACATTAATCTTGTGTATTTTGCCAAAGCTTTGAGTTCCTCAGTGGTCACACTCGTGTTAAATCCCACTTTGAGGGTTTGTGCTATAGGGCTTTTTCTTCATAAAAAAATGTAAAATTTCTGTACTGCTTTTGCGTCTACTCACATGACATTTGTGCCAAGAGATTCAAGTACAACCAAATTAGACACTCTACTTGACTTCCAACATAAATTTAGAGGCAATTGTTATCTTAGGTTACTTGAAGAATTTGGATAGTTTGTTCAACTACTAACTATTTGGTGGTAAAAGATTTCTTTTCTTGATTCTTCAGAGTTGTGATGGTTGAATTAAATCTGAAGGTTATCCAAACCTTGGAAATTCTCCTATAGTTAATTTTGGAGAGGATGCATTGACATAAATTTTGGATTATTTTTATTTTGATTATTTTTAATTTTGATTTTTTTTTTTTCCTAGGGCTTGTGAAGGATGCACTGCACTTTGAAGAAATTGTGTCTGGCTCTGCTTTAAATCTAACTCATATTGATGTGAAAGTGGAGGAGCTACAGAGCAAGGTACTATAAATTTGCATTCAACTTGTTTACTTTTTGAATAATTATACTCTTCGATTAATGCAAATTATTAAAGATAAAAAATTGTGCCAAGGGTGCATCACTCATTTATAGGAAAGATGAATGAGTCGCTTGAGGAGCATTTGGAGATGACATCAAGCATCATGGACTTTCTTAAGAAGCAAAGTTTCAAAGGACAATTTAGAGGAGGTGGTATCCCATGAACTCGTAGATTGTCATTTTGGTCAGTTTCACTTGTTTTATGTTTTTATTTTTGTCATGTTTGTTAGTATATACTAGTTAAAGCACAGCAGTTTCACCAATTATTAACTAAGATATAATGAGTTTCAAAATGTATTTAATGAAAATAGATTCATTAGGGTATCCGGTTCTCCTGGTCTTTACCTAGGACAGTATGTGAATAGTGTTGCAAAAAAATCAATAATGTACACACTAAACACCTAAGCGCCACAAAAAGAGACTTTAGACAACAAGAATATTTACTTTTCCTATACTTATAGGTAGAAATGTGGGGCATAACAGATCATGAGCTGTGAGGAGAACACTGAGATAACAAGTCAGTTGTCTCAATAGACAATAATAGTACAACTCAATACAATGAAACGTTGTCCTAATTATTTGTGGCACTAAGATGAATCCCATAACTCAGCAAGTCCATTCTGTTTAGGACATAGTTTAAAGTAATATATATTATTTGATGTCTTTTCTCATTACCTAAACTTGCATCTATTAGGTCCTCTTATCCTTGGAAAACATAAGAACATGCCACTAGTCGCAAGTGCTGCAATTATAAGTCATCTTTGCACTTTGGTCATAGAAAATATCAAATTTGACTATTAATCAATTACTCCACACATAGCATTGGAACTTCCCCACTTTCTTTAAATTTCAAAGTCATAAAAGCCATATTCTATTTCAAAGGAGCATTCAAGGAATAAAAGTACACATTTCTACACCAATACCCACTCCAATCTCCTGGGGGGAAAAAAATGGAGATTAAATCAGGTAAAGAAAAAGAGAGTGTCAATCAATTTTTTGGATAAAACCAGGACAACCAATACAGGCTTAGCAACAATAGGCATCTTCTTATCTTCCTAGTAAAACAGAGTGTAAGCGGGGTAAGACACAGTAGTTTCACTAATTATTAATTAAGATTTAACAAGTTTCAAAATATATTTAATAAAAATAGATTCATTAGTTATTTTTTACTTAGCATGATCCTTGTTAAAATACACACTAACCAAAGTAGAGACAAAACTATGTGTTTACTTTTTTGTGTATTTTTGCTAGGCAGTGTTGCTCTAAGTTAGTGATGTGATTAATAGGAGCTTGCTGTGTACAAAGGAACTTCTAGTCGTTAAGCTAGACTCATTGTGTACATAATTTGTATTGACATGAATAGAGAGACCTATACAATGTAATTGATAATATGTTAATGTTTTTCTTGTTTATTTTCTTTGCAGATTGGTTTTTGATGACGTTTGGAAGCGTACTTACAAATCAAGATCAAGTGTTGAATTTTTTTTTTTCCTGAACTGATACTTGTAGTTGCAAATCAAGATCGAGTATTATTTATTTATTTTTTTGTGAACTCCACGTTTGTTCATTTTGGGATTTGCTTTGATGGTTTTTTTGTTATACTTAATGGATTATTATTAAAATTGTTTGATGGATATATTTTGATTTATAAAATGAATTTTTTAGTGAATTTTTTTGTGGAGTGCTGTATAATAGCTAGTGGATTTCTTAATACAATTAAAAGGCTATTAAAATATGAGCAGAGATATTTGTGAAATAATAATTAAAATTAAAATATAAAATATGGAATAAGTTTAGTGACGAATTTGTTTCGTCATGTGTATTCGTTATTATGACAAAGTGATTATTCGTCGTCAATAAACATTTTTTGTGACAATTTATTGCAGTTTATATGTGAAAGTTTTCATTGATTTTGTTGTTTGGTGACTATTAATTTCGTCACGTATATATATATTTGCGACGAAATATATTTCGTCACCCATGTATGACTTTTGGAGACGAAAAATTTCGTCAACTTTACATCTTACTATGACGAAATTATTTCCTCATCAATGATCAACATGTGTGACAAATTTATTCGTCATCTAAAGCTACAAATATGGTACTGAATAACTTTTTGGTGACAAAAATGAGGATTTTGGGTGACAAAATATTGTTTTATTGGTGACAAAAAATTTCGTCATTGAAGTAATTTCATTGGTGACAAAATTGTTTTTCGTCACGGTGGTTTTTAGTGACAAACATTCAATGACGAAGCTGGTGAGGAAAATATTTCCTCACAAATATCTATAGTGACGAAATTAGTTATTTGGAGACAAAAATTTTGTCATTCAAGACCTAATTTGTTGTAGTGGTTGTTTCTTCACTACATAACCATGGTGTGTCAACCTCTTAAGCAATTTCGGTGTCCAAATAATGCACAATATCAATATCAATATTGTGGCCTAATTTTTACTTCTATTTTTTTTTTTTTATTCCAAATTTTGTTTTTTGTTGTGGCAGTGCGTTGGCTGCTTCCCATGAGCAAACCAAATGGATCCAAAAGGGTTGGTTCATATTTTGCTTATAGGAGGATTTGAATAGTTGGAGTTATTTGAATATATATATATATATATATATTTTGTTTTTTGCAGCTGCTGTCCATAGCATTTCAATGCACCATGTTAACCCATTAAAGGTATCCTAATTCTTTAATAGAATGCTTGGCTTTCATTAGGAATAAAATTGTTCAATTTGTTTTTAGTTTACAATTTTTTTTTTTAAATTTGACATTGTCATTTCTGAGTTACTGAAAATGATAAATGATAAAAACATATATACTCATTTCTTATTGCAGAATATTTGTTATGTCATATGGTTGCTTGGTCTAATTATTAGTTCCCTATTATTTGTCATATGTCATTTTAGCTACCATTTAGCAGGTTTGTTTATGTAGTGTTGATTGAATTTTTTTTTCTTCAATTTCTTTATGGATAACTGAAAGAGGAGTGCAGAGAAGTGGGGCATAATTGTTTGTTTCTTTATGGTTTTGATTTCATACGATTTGCGATTTGATTCAGTGAGTAATCAATACGAACAGGTTGTATAAATCGCAAATAGCCATGAATCGTAGGTGAATCGGTGAACCAAATCGGTGAATAGTGAAGTGAATCGATTCGATTTGCTAAAATCGATGTTTGACTTTCCTTTTTAGTTTTTTATTGTTGGAAAAGGATTCACACAACCTTTTTAAGGTCTTTAGGATTACTATATGCCATCTTTTGACTTTCTCCGTCTCTCTTTTGTTAGTTTTTCATATCTCTTTATTCCCTTAACATTATATCCGTAAGTCAGTGGAGTTTTGTTAGTTTTATTTATAGATTTATTTATTTTTGTTGTTGTTGTTATATATAAAATTAAGATGAATCTTATTTTTGAATTTTGCAAACCCTTCAGCTCCTTCATATGTGTTGGACACACACACCTTTTATTGTTGTAGTTTTCTGTCTTTTATTTTTTTACTTTTTATTTTATCAGGGAATTAGTTGTAGAGAAATTATCAATTCATGTAAGGCTGATGTTTTTATTCTTAATGCTTTGTACATGTGACAGAGGCATCAGAATTTGATGTTTTTATTTTTTGTACATTCATGATGTTATAAGTTGATGATTTAATCTTTTACTTGATTTCCATAGTTCAAAGACCAACTTCTCATGTCACTTGAAATAAATTACAACCTATTTCCTGTTATTTTAATTAAATTTATTGTTATTCATTCCATTCTAAGGATTTCAATATAGTTTGCAATAATTGAAGTTCAAAATAATTAGTTTTACGACTATAATTTTTGCTACTACAATGTTCACCAAATGTTTGATAAATTATTTCTCTATTTGATGTGTTTGATGTGTTTATTAATTCACAGGGAATGGAAGATGAGGGGGAGATTAATCAAATGATCAAACTTTTGGTTGAGGAAAAAGTTCCCTTTGCTAAACTTTTGATTGGGGTGAGGAAAAAGTTTCCCTTTGCTTGATTGGGTTGAGTTTATGAATTTATCTATTTTTTGGATAATGTTCTCTTTGCTAATTATTTTTATTATTATTTATTGTTTTTGGGAAAGACCAAAAAAATTAGCAGTTTTTTTGTTTTTTGTTTGCATTATTCCTAAATAGGTTGAATGCTCTCAATTAGATCTCAGTTGTGAGTTTATGAAATCTTTCTTTTGAAATTATGGTTTGAAAATTTTTGAAACGGATACTCCTTGCATTGTGGTGCCAAAGATATCCATGAAGGTTATCAAAGAAAGAGCGGGTGCATAAAATATTTGCTACATAGATTAAAAAATAGAGAGGGTGTGTGGGTGTGGGATGAGGGAGAGTAGAGATAGAGGGAGGCAAAAAGTGAAGATAAATGAATAAAATGGTGTGAGACAAATTGCATCTTTAAAAGTTATCTACCTATGTCCTAAATTCCATGTCTCTAAAAGATTGACATTCTCAATTTTAGGAATTAAATATATTTGTTGAATCATTAGTGCTTGATGATGAAAGGAGGCATTTATAAACATTAGTGCTTGATAATGTGTTTAAGAGCTAAAATCTAATAATGTGTTTAGAACTTTCAATTAGTGCTTGGTGTTTTCAGATTGGTGTAATCCATAGACATATATGCTTGATTGGAGGGTTAGCTGATTGCTCAAAGATAGGTAGTTTTGTTGATTAAGGTTTAGTTTCTTCTATTTTTTTTTTGTTTGTTGATTTTTACTTTCTATTTTTCTCTTTCTTTGTAATTAGCAAGAAAGAAGTGTAATATGAACAGTCTAAGACTTAAGTTTAGGAAAGTGAAATGAGTGTTGTAACTAACTAATACTACTGAGACTTGAGTGTAATATGTTCATGACTTTGCTAATCATACATTTTATTTAACTAATCGATACATTTTTCTTGCTACATTTTGGGTTTTGATACATTTTAATTTTGCACAATGGGGGTGAGTAGCAATGCACGATTTTTCTTTCCATGCCTTTTCTTTTTAGACATTACCTATCAATAGTTGACATGAGAGATGGTTTGTTAATATTGCAATTACTAAGATTATATTCTTTTTAAATTTTAGCCGAAATTCAAATGTGACCAACCTCTTCAATTAGAACAAGAAAGATTGATAGCTTGGGTAAGTATAACAGTGATGGTATAAGAAAGAAACAATTTTTCTCTGAAATTATTTTATGAATAAATTTTTCATGTACTACATAAAAGTTGGACAGGAGAAGATTAATCCCAACATTATTTTCACCGTGCCTTTAGGTACGGACATACACTAGTATATATATATTAACTGGAAGGAAATCAATGGCGGGTTGGCTTTTATGAACCGCCACTTTGACCCGCTCCCCTTGAACCCTTCACCCGCCCAACCAAAAAAATATATATATATACATAATTCAGTGCAATTTTATATATATACATAATTCGGTGCAATTTTGGTAGTATTAAATGTTTTTAAGTGTAATTAATATTTATTAGTAGTTTAAGGCTTGATTTGGCATCTTAAAAAAATAAGAAGTCAAAAATTTATTTAAAAAAATTAAGAAGTTGCCACTATTCATTAAAAAAAATTATAAAAAATTTATTTTTACAAAAAAAAAAAGTACACCTAACTTTGGTGAGAACAAATTACACAGGCGAAGGCAAGCATAAGAATGGTGTTGTTCGGCCGTGGGGTCCATCACGGGTCCGTTTTGATAATCTGAATTGTTAATATGTAGAACTCGTCGAGTATTATACACCTGTAAAAAATTACATTGATCGGGTATTGCTAACTACATGATCAAATCAGTTTTATATAAAAAAAAATGATGGTATTATAGTTAACGATTGACAAAAAACTAATCCGATCAAATAACTATCGATATCCGATCAACGTGATTTTTTACAAACTTATAATACTCGACGAGTTTTACACATTGAACGGTTCTAATTACAAAACGAGACCCGTGGTGGCCCCCCATGCCAAACATTACCGTCTAATTCAATGCCCGAAAAGGAGGCAAGCATATCCTATATGCTAGTCAGCCCACTGCTATGCCCCAGCGTATTGTCTATTCTTTTCTCCCTTCTCGTAAAAAATCAAAAAGCTATCTCAAAAAATCATATTTTTTCCTCAATTTTTTAGTCCAAAAAGTTAAAATTTGTATTTATTTAGGACATCCCAAACAACCCCTAAGTATTAATGTAATTGTACATTTTTTTTAAATGGGTGTACTATATAATTCTTAATTATATAATTTTTTTTAATTATGATATTATTTTGATTATAACTCATAAATTTTTGGAGTTATGTCTCATGTTATATTTAATTATGATATTTTTTTAATAATGATTCAAAAAATTAAAATCGAATTTTTGACCTTTTCTTTTAAGAAAAATATGTAAAAAATGAAAAAGATAATCAGCTTGCTTGGTTCCATTTTTCCAAAAACAGTTTTCAGAAAATTCTACTTTCTTATTTTTCGTATTTTTTTGTTTTTACTGAATTTTTTTAATATTTTAAGCAATTTTTTTACTTTTTAAACACACCTAACATAAATACACTTAAAAAGTTAAAAAAATGTAAAAAAAATCTTTTAAAAATTCACTAAATACCAAAAATACAAAAAAAATATAAGAATTCAGTACATTTTTATGTATTTATTAATTTTTTAAAATATTTTTTTTCAAATTTTTTACTTTTTAGATAAGGTGCATCTAAAAAAGTTTTTAAAAAAATGTTTAAAATTTTAAAAATATTTATTAAAAATAAGAAAACACGAAAACCAAAAAACTTAGGTTTCAAAAAACTTAATCCAGAAAACTCAAACCAAACACACTGAATATAATTCAAAATGAAATAAAAAATTACTTCTAATTTTTCTTTTTTTATGCTTATTTTTTATTACGTTCTTTCCAAATTAAGCCATAGTGTTTCCCTTTTAACACGTCCAAATTAAGCCATGGTGTTTCCCTTTAACAATTCGTCACGTGTGATTTTCTTCGTCCGTTTATCATACCCCCAGGCAATCCTCTCTTTGTTCTCCTCCAACTAAAATAGAAGAGAGAGAGAGAGAGGCAAAATGGATGAGACACCGATTCAGGACACCAATAACGATGACTGCGTTAAGTTTGTTTTTCCTAGTAACCAGAACCAGAATCAGAGTCAGAACAATGCTTCTCAAGAAGACACGGATCGCATATCTGTTTGGATCCGGGATCCCCCCAAGACCTTTGCGGAAATTAAACCAAGCAGAAATACACACCCACACACACGGATACACAATATTTTACGTGGTTCGGCAATCCGGCCTACGTCCACGGGAGAGTAACCGATTATCATTTATGGAGAGATTACAGAATATTACAGAGGAGAAACTCACACCATTCTCACTCACCCATTCACCCGTCTCCCTCGCTCACACCGAGGGAGACGGTTTCTCACATCTCTTGATTCACACTTCTTTCTCTCGGTTTTCTCTAACTCTCTCTCATTTTTCTTCCTCCTCCTCTCCTCAATTTATACACAATTGAGGGAGGAGGTGATTGGTCCTTACCTACCCATTCCACTCTTTGGTGGAGTTGCCATTTGGGTAGTGGAGTCCCTAGTGCTGCACTTAGATGAATGGTGCTGCACTTAACAATTCTCTTAATGCTGCACTCATATGCGGTGATGACCTAACAAATCACCCCCTCAACCCATATGAGGTGATTACACACACTGCTGCTAATCTTGTTACGCCCAAGAAAACAATAGAATCTTCATCTCCTCACTGAGACGCTGCATCCCCTGAAAGCTAGAGATAATACACCAGAGATACAAGAGGAGGAGGGAATCCTACATCCTCAACTCAACTCACACCACTCTCTGATTTGGAGAGAGCCTCTGCTCCCATCTCCCACACATCTCTTCCACGCTTCTGTCTCGGATGTCTTCACTTGCTATGCTTGCACCCCCTGATTGGATGCCCTGCACCCCCTGCTGGGATGCCCTGCACCCCTTGATTGGATGCCCTTGACTGTCATGCATTACCTCGCAAGAACAGTCATGTTGAACACTGGAGCAACTAGAAAAACTTCAGAGTTTGACACATCAACATTCTCAATTTTCCTTGCTCGGAGCTTATTTCTTTGAACGGTCAGCCTTTGCCTTTGGCACTTCTGAACAACCTCCTGGCGTTTCCACATACGCCCGTTGTCTGTGCTGCAATCCCTGATGTTCGGTTCTGTCTTATTTGTACGTCCGTACTGATGTTTGACAGTTAGCCCTTCTGCCAAGACAACTCCCACCGGTCTGTACAAGTTACCACTATGTAACCCTGTGCATAGTGCTCGCATCCATGGCTTCTGGTCTCCCTACGTCGAACTCGCCTGAGAGATCCACATCAACTCTATCCTCCGCTGCCATGGAAATAAAGAAACCACCATAGAGAAATAGGACTTGCCACTCCTTGGCACGCACTCTTGCATGTTACCTGTCTCAATTTCTCTGTCTGGAAGTTCCTGTGAACTTTCAACAACCCATTCAGACACTCTTCTCGGCGCCAGATGATATACTCTACCACTGCCTTGCACTACTGCACATCTGCATTTGTGCCCCTGCGCTTAGTATGCTCCTCTGCAACTATTGTTCTACACGTCCACATACCACCAGTACTTACTCGCATACAGTAGCTCCAACAGCCACAACATTTCCCTGAGCCTGAACTGGTTGCCAAATCATCTGTCCGTCGATGAATGGTCTTCTCTTCTGATTGAACCAAACCCTCCGATGACGTCAACAACCAGGAAAGTTCCCAGGACAGACTGGTGGGGTCACACTCGGTCCCACTTAAGAACCAGTCTCCTTAGACACCGCTTTTTTGAGAACTTTCCTAGACATTGTTGATCTTGAGATAATCATACCGCAATCCTCGACGCCTCGACCAATCTCGATCTCCTCGATCGCCATCAAGCCCGATCTCCTCTAGTCTACAATGATCTATCTCGAGTTGTACCAGGTTGTTCAATCTGGTCAGAATCTGTCCATTCTAACCTCTTCAGTGACACTGCAGCGTTCCACAATATCCGGCAACCTCCCTCCGAGTATTGAAGATGACAAACTCCCATGTTCTGACTATCTTTCCTAACCGCTCGTAATTTCACTATTCTCGACCTCGCGTTAAGGCCCGAAGTCCGATTAGCTAGACCAACCTTCATTGTATTTTTGGGGACCTCATCAAAAATATCCCCAAAGTCGGGCACACCACAATTTTCAAAATTTCAGGCCACATTACAATTTTCGAAGTTTAGGGAATATTCTGTGTACCAACAATATTCCGCCCATCGCACCCGATGCCGCCCGTCCCTTCAATCGCTTTCTTTACGTAAACTCCGTCTCCAAAATCGACCAGCATGATGTGTCCTAATACTCCAAATAGTCTGAAACCACTATTGGATCGCCAAAACGGACTCCAAATGACTTAGATCAAGCCAAAACATTTTGTACGCCTCGGTCTGCCGCACCATAGCCGCCAAGCATCGGATCTCCTCTGCGGTTGTACCATTGCCCGCGTCGACCGATCCCACCGCCTCGGTTGACCGGCCAACCATCGCCGACGTGGCAGATGGCGTGGCCGCGACACGTCGATGGCGTGGCGCGTACACGCGTGTCATCGACGTGGCCGCCACGCGTGGCGCGATCGGCCGCCACGTGGCATCCCTTCGCTCACATGGCACCACGTGGTCGCTGACGTGCGCTACAGATAATCGGGCGTGTTGGACGCCACGCTCCCCACTCGTCTTCCTCCTTCAGTACAAGGCGCGCGTGGGTGAGAGTCAAATTAGTTTTTTAATTTTTAGAGTGTCGACAAGTCATAAAAGTTTAACAAAGCATACACTGTGTTACTTATATGATCCCTGTGAATGACCATAACCAGCATGATCCTCAAACACACTCTTCCTTAGGAGATTTTCGAGTTGGGTACTTATCATGTTGGGAGATTAGTATTAATTAGTTGAAAAAGAAAGAGATGCTTGAAAACTTAATGAACAAGCTAAAAAAATCCTAATTATTATTATTATTATTATTTTTTAAGACTTATTTGCTCCAGATAGATTGGTCAACCAACTAGACTTAGAAAAGCTGAGAGTCAAATTTCTTGAGTTATGTCTGCTAGATCTCTAAGCTCTGTCTATCTTCCTGTTGTTACCTGAGCTAGCATATACAAAAAGAAAATCAATTAATTAACCACACTTTGCACCTCATAATTTTATCAAAATGTTATTTTGATCTCTCTGTTTTCGATTGTGATAGTCGAACCTTCATACTATAAGTCTAGTTATAATGTGACATTTCCGTCCACACCAAAGCAAATTAAGATTTTAAAGATACAAATTTATGGACAAAATACTTTGCTTGCCAAAGTGTTATTGTTATATTTTTTAGTGACAAAATTGGACATTTTGTAATGAATAACTATTTTTTTTACCAAAATCTCCTAATCAACCTTAACCATTGTTTGGTGCAGAAAGTCTATTTATTAATGACATTTCAAAATGTCACTAAAGGTCTGTAATTTTTTTTTGTTGATGACTTCGGTTTCGGCCTATTAGATTGACTAATCTGAAGAACCAATTTTATCATCCACTAGCAGGGCCGATTAAAGCCAATGTCCTAGGAAATTGTTTGCACTTGAAAAGTTTCAAACCTGAGACCTTAAAAGGGGTACACCCCCAAACCCCAAACATTGATCTCCAAACTAACCTCTTAGTCTCCTAATATTTTTAAAGGTGATTACTCTGAATCTCTCTCCATGTATTTCATTTCTTTGTATCTTTAATTTTATGTTTTTTAATGAAATTTTTACTTTGCTAATAAGAAAAAATAGTTAAATGTGATTCAGATTCAAAGCGATATTCATGATGAACTCGAGAATGACCAAAATGTCAATCAGGAGAACAGTATAGTTCTACGCAGAGCGGCAGTGAAAGCAACGACAATGAGGAGGACAATACAATTCGAGACAAGATGAACGAAAATATCAAAGTCACAATAATAGCTCCGTTGGTGGGATTTCTTTGGCATAATAGCGTAGCTCTATTTGCAGCTCTTTGCAATTTAGAAAACCAACATGTTGGGAGTAAAAAGCTCGTACTGAAATTTCAAGATATACTGCACCCCAACAAATGGCCATCTCATTTCTTATCGATCGTATCATTGACAATTGGATTTACAGTGAGTCTGGTGGTGGCAGTTGTTTCAATATGGAGAATGGTCATGGATAGGCCATTTTGTTACCGGGCTCTTGTGTTTGTTGCTGTGTGTGCATTCTTTTCCGTTTATGGTTTTATGTTGAAGGAAAAGGTGCCTAACTTCACCTTCGGTAACATTCCAGGGTATTGGGTGGTGTGGTTACTTGGTTGTTCTTTGGTCCTCTTGGCAATTGCAACATTGGCTGTGATATTGGAGATAGCACGCCGAATTAGAACCAGCGTTTCTTCTCTTGGAGTGAAGTTTGGTTTGATTCAGATCCAACTGGACTGAATGAAATGGAATTCTCCTTAGACCCTGCGTTTCGCCTCTTGTTTTCTTGTTTTGTGATTTTTTGTTTTCTTTAATGTCACGGATAGATTTGCTAAGAAAAATATGTATCTCTTTTATATATCTTAATTTAATGTATAATGGCTTCTATATATAAGAGAAATTATAGACAACAATTATGAAAATGACCAAAAGTGGCCAAAAGATATACTAATAACTCAAAACATAAAACATATACACTAACAGTTACAATCGCGGCAAAACGAAAATGTTGAGTTTTTGTTTGAGTTGGTTTTAATGGTCAGTGACTAGGGCTGGCTTAAGCCTAAATAAAACAAAGTAGATGTGATTTTGTAAGTAAACTTTGTGGTGATTTGTACGGAGATTTTTGTGATATAAATGATCTTAAGTTAGTTTTAGTTATAAACCCAAAGTTATTATAATATGCTTTGTATTGTTTTGTTAAGAATCAAAGTTATATTAGTTATGAGACTTCGATCATTTCGTTAGGAGGCTTGCATGATATTTTGTCATATGAACCAATTTGATTTTAGTTGGTGTAAGTTTTGA
Organism: Camellia lanceoleosa; assembly: GCA_025200525.1. Taxonomy (NCBI): domain Eukaryota; kingdom Viridiplantae; phylum Streptophyta; class Magnoliopsida; order Ericales; family Theaceae; genus Camellia; species Camellia lanceoleosa. The sequence continues at coordinate 6,907,835 of CM045758.1, read as the reverse complement.
ACCATCTACACGTTTTAAAGGTGTGTATAATATCATTTTTTCATAAATAGGTTTCGTTTGGAAAGAAGGATTGGGTTGGATTTGGGGTTATTTTAGTCTCAAAAAGATAAAACAGACTTTAACTCAATATGATAAAATATCACATACAATCCATAATCATTACATTCTTTCTTTCACAAAAAATTAAAAAGTCAAAAAGTCTTTTCCAAACGAGACATTTTAACTCTAGATTAAAATAGTCAAAAAGTCAACTCACTTCCCAAACAAAGCCATAAAATTGTTACCCTCCATGAGAATTAGTTCAAAATTATTACCCTCCACGAGAATTAGTTCAAAATTAATCATACCTCTAAGCTTTTAGTTTTGGGAACTTACAAAAAAAAAAAAAAAAACTAATTTTTTGGCTTTTTTGTTTTTTTATACAAAAAAGTCACAAAAAAAAGTTAATTTTTTTAACACAAAAAAAGTCATAAAATCACAAAAAAACTAAAAAGTCAATTTTTTACCAATTTCTCAAAACACCACATTATAGTTAACTTTAAAACAATAAAAAAACTCTCACAATGGATTGATAAAAATCAATCTTTGCCTTCATACATTGAAGTGTATAGAAGTGGTTAACTAGTTAAATATTTGATTTGTTTTATTAGCAAAAGTTTTATTAGGATACTTGAGAAGGCAATTTATGAGCAAATTGGGCCGAGCTAAGAGCATATGTTGAAGTGGACCGAGCTAGGTACACTCTCCTGATCATTGGGTCACGCTGTGAGTGAAAATAGGAATGGAGTTAGCTCGATCATAGATTGGGCGGTTATTCGACCCAATGCTTGGGCCGAGGTGGTTATATTTGATCCAAGAAGGACGGGGGTACGATGGTGGTGGGGTACCAAACTAAAATATCTCGGTTGAATACCGTCCTGGGTATGTTTGGCGTAGCACAAGGCCGTGATAGCTTGGTTGAGCTGCTATCAAGCCGAGGTAAGGAGGTTTGAGCCATCTCACTTAGTTGATAGTGGATTATGGAATCAGCATTCGAATCTCTATCCAGAGACCAAGATCTCATCTCCATAGCTCTTATGAAAAAAGATTAAGCTTGTTTGGTTTAGATTTTTAGAATTCATTTTTTTTAAATTAAAATTTTTTATTTTTTATATTTGTTGTTTTTACTGAATTTTTTTTAATATTTTAAACAATTTTTTTATTTTTAGATACACTTAACATAATTATACTTAAAAAGTAAATATTTATGAAAAAAATTTAGAAAATTCACTAAATACTAAAAATATAAAAAAAAAATTTAAAAAAAAGGGAGAATTTGCTAAATTTTTTATATTCTTGAGTATTTATTAATTTTTTAAAATATTTTTTTATAAATATTTTATTTTTTTGATATATCTAAAAAAATTAAAAAATATTACTTAAATTTTTTTAAATATTTATTAAAAATAAAAAATATGAAAAATAAAAAAAATTAATTTTTAAAAAATTAAAACTAAACCCATTGATATTTTTTTGCTCATGTTCCGAGGAGGTTAGATCAAAATAATTCATATGTCAGGATCACATGAAGAATTTCATACGATTTGGAATATGGGCTTGTTTGTGAAGATAGTCTAGGTTAAAATAGTTACATTAGATAAACTAGGTTATTTTAGTTCAATAAGATAAAATATATATATGTAATTTATAATTGTTATATTTTTCTCTTATAAAAAATTTAAAAGAGCTAAAAAATTCTTTCCAAACGAGGTTTGTTAGCCCCATGTTAAAATAGTTAAAAAAATTAACCTACTTTCTAAACGAATCCTATGTGAGGACAGGAACTTACACCTGATTGATTTGAGAAATTAGTTAAAAATTGATTTTTTTATTTTTTATATATAAAAAATGATATAATTTAAAATGGATTAAAAGTTAAAAATTAAAGTTGTGTTTGGTTAGAGTTTCAAAACTCAATTTCACCTCTTGGTTTGAGTGTGGTGTTGGGTTAGAGTTTTCAAAATGATTTCACACCCACTTTTGAAAACAGGTCTACGGTGGCCATCCTCTGACGCGTTCCCCAAATGTCCGGTCGGTCGTCCGGCCAGTTGACCGAAATAATGTTTGTGTTTTTTTTTTGGCAATTGACACCTATTATTTTTTTATATTTTAAATAAAAAAATATTTTCAAAATGTTTTTAAAAAAAATTATGAGTTTTGAATAGAACTTTGGATTGTGTGTTTGGTTATGAGTTATAAATTTTTAAATTAAATAACTTTTCTAATTTTAAAAACTCAAAACTCCCTCCAAAACTCAATTCAAAACTCATAACCAAACAAATTGTTTCTTTTCAAATCACAATTCCAAAACTCACAAACTCAAAATACAACTTTATTCTCAAATCATAATTCTAAAATTCTACCAAACGTTGAAGGGTTGGTTTGGGATGTTCTAACTAGGTATACTTTTTTACTTTTTATATAAAAAAAAAAAAGTGTAAAAAAATAAATAGGAGATATTGATTGATGTGACCCAAATAAATGCACTTATACAAAAAAAATGCACTTATATAGTTTAACCCAAACAACCCTTAATTTTGGATAAATTACACTGACCTCTCTTAAGGTTTGCCTTAATTACAGATACCTCCCATGTAGTTTCAAAACTGACACAAACCTCCCTTACTTTTGAAAATAATAGTCAGATTCTCTCTTTCCATTAAAAGAGCCTTAACAACGTTAACTTGAGAGTGGAATTAATCAACCACATTGTGAAAAAGACATAATTGACCTTTAAGGTAAAAAAAAAAAACCCTCTATCTTTCTCTCTATCTCCCCCTAGATCTACTTTCTCTCTCTACCTCCACTTCTCTCTCTCTGTGTCTTTTTCTTCAAACCCCAGACCTCCGTCGTCTCTATTGAGAAAGAGAGCACAGTGTGAAACAATTATGCTATTTTGTTGTCTAATCTAGTGGGTCATGTGAGTTGACTTAGTAGGGAAGTGTGAGTCAGAGATCGAGGTGTAATCGTAGCTGTGAAATGATGATAAGTAAAGGATGAGAGAGAAAACGAAGGTGGCGATGGCAATGCTAACGAGGACGAAAATGAGTCACTATTCTTGAAGCATGTAGCAAATTGAATGAATCACAAAGACCCATAGCTTGTGCAACTTCGACGAGTACATATCGGACGTGGGTTGGATCTCATGACCCCTGGAATCAACTTCGACCCTATTTCTCTCTCTAGATATATATATATATATATATATATGTGTGTGTGTGTATATATGTATATGTATATATATATTGGGCTCAATCGACCATCAGGGTTTACAAAAATGAAGTTAGAAGCAACGGCGGTGGCAATTTGATGGATCTGTGATCTGTGATCGACGGGGATAGAAGAATGGTGGTAGTACATTTGAAATGAATCTAAACCCTAACCTCAAACAGAGAAGATGAAAATGATAAAGAAGATGAAAAGAGAAAAAGAGAAAAAGTGGTGTCACTAGTTCACATAGGAAAAGTGGTGTTATTGGTTCACATAGTAGATCTCACATTTTCTTTTTTCTTTTTCTTTTTTTATTCATTCGTACAGATAAAGAAATTTGGGGGAGGGGGAGAGTGTGATAACCCAACCCATACTATGTTTAATTATTCATGTGATTATATGTTTGTTATGAATTTGCAAGTTTAAGTGTAGGAAATATGTGAATTTGAAAAAATATATGTTAAAAGTAGGAATATATGTTGCAATTGAAACTTTGAACTAAAATTGAAAGCCTTAGAGGCGCGATAAAAGAAAACCGACTTTATATCTGTGATTAGCATGATTTATAGAGCTTACGGTGAAATTTTGAAAAATTACGATTCATAATGAATAAATTAAGATTTATGAGTTAAGTTGTATATGTTTAGCCATCTTTTGTTGGAGGAGAGCTCTAAAGAGTGAGTTAGAGCGAGAGGAAAAGAGAAAGCTAGGGTTCTTGAAAAAATCAAGGGGCAAACTTTAGATTTGAATTAAGGTATATTAATTTACTTACAATATTTGTCTTTAATTCATCTTTGTCATGGAATCAAGAAGGAATTGTGAACTTTGGGCTAGGGTTTTGAGTTATGTAATGGCTAGAGTTAAATGTATGAAATTGAACCCTAATCTCTTCATCTTTGTTTAATTTGAGTTCATTATTGTGATTGATCCAAGGAATAAACCCTAGATGATTCATGTGTATGTAAATCATGAATTTGTGAAAAGATGAGACCATGAATTCAATGTTGAAACAAGATTGATAGGTTTAATATGTTACACTTGTATCATGCTTCAATATCATGTTTTTGAGTTGTTTTTGCATGAATTTGGGCTTGGAAATGAGGTGGGAGAGTTTGCATTTTTGTTCTATTTTTGGATTGTCTGGGTGTGCCCAAACCGCTCGTACGGCTACAGGCTTCGCACGAGTGGCCCATGAACCAAGCCAGGGCCAAACTGTTCTAGGTGCTCGAGCGACTCAAATTTCCGCACGTGCGGAGCCATACCGCTCTAGCGGTTAGACCAGCACGTACAGCCAGGCAATTTTTTTTTTTTGTGTTGATACTCCCGACCTCTGGAACACATTCCCAACCTTATTTAAACCCCTTTGGGAGTGTGGGTCTCACACCCATGTGAGAGGTTTGGTAGAATATTTGATGATTCACTTGAGATCCCTAGCATAACTCATATATATATATAAACACATACATGTCAAATTCTATCTCTCTTCAAATTCTTCAAATGTATGTTTATGTCATACATAAACACATTCTTCAAATTCTATCTCTTTTCCCTCTCTCTCTCTCTCTCTTTGTGATCTGTCTCTCTCCCTTTCACTATTTCTCTTCCATCTCTCTGTGCTATCTTCTCTCTCTCTCTCTCTCTCTCTCTCTCTATATATATATATATATTAGAAAGCGTAGACCTCTCTCGTTGCTTCCTTGTTAGCGACAACGTCGGCGCCAATCTCGCTCATCAAGTCAAATTTCCAAAAATTAAAGGCATGGAAATCAAACAATAGATCCACAACACAACATAACATTCGCTCTCTCTATCATAACCTGAACTTGCCCCTACAAGTTTGGGTCATAACCGACCAATAATCCGTAAATTACCGAAGGTCTCAAACGATCATATAGAATAATTATGCTAATGGGGCCATAACAGAAGCATATAATAATGAGAAGTCCATTGAGTTGTGCCAATCATGAGCAAAATTATAGAGTTAACCACGTAACACATTAATACATTTACATGCCCAACAAAATTATAAGTGCCAAAGGAAATTTGTTCATATTGTTTACAAACCCAAGACCATAATAGCAAAAACAAAATGAGGTCAAGGTATGGTGTGAGTCAAAAACAAAACTCCATCTCGGAGGCATGTGTCACAGCTCAAACCCGCCTCTATGGGTTTAGTACCAGAATCGCCAAGAATCTGAGATTATCAAGGCACCCGCTTAATAGTAGAACAAGAAAAAGTATGAGGGCATGGCGGAAGCCAAATCAGTAAATAAATAATGTTTGTGAGACCATGAAATATCCTCTCACATGGATGGTGTGGAGATCCAACGAAGAGAAGAGCTTCACCCCTGTAGATCTACAATGAGGAACACAGTCGGTGCCACCCAACCGGGGTTGCCGGCCGGAGTACTCCGATGATGAAGTTAGTCCTTGAATCAGTAAATAGTATATATATCTATTAGAAAGGGTGTGTGTTTTGTGTAGGGAGAACATACATACCTCTCACTTCGGATGCCCCCCCTTTATATAGATTGTGGGGTGTGATATTTGTTTGGGTTGGACCCATTGTGGGCTTTGTTTGGGTTAGGCTCAATAAGCTAGTACCTATATTTTTCTGGCTTCCATAATTGCCCCAAAACTTTCATTGTCTTCGGTAGAAGGAATGAGACTTTTTGTTGCCGAGTTATACTGTTCAAATAGATGTTAGGTCATTTGACAAAGAATACATTTGATAAATGAATAAAATGTATAAATGAATGACTGCATGTATGCTTAAATGTATGTGTAAATATACGTATGTCTTGAATGTATGTATAAATGTATGTAAGTCGATCATAGGATGAGAGGGGGTGAGCTAAAAACCCAGAAAGGAATACAAATAAATCATAACGATAGGCCGTGGTATTCTAACCCCCGAGCATGGGTGTGGGCCACAGTATTCTAACCCCCGGGCACGGGTGTAGGCCGCAGCATTCTAACCCTCGGGCATGGGTGTAGGCCACGGTATTAGAACCCCCGGGCATGGTTGCAGGCCACGGTATTATAACCCCCGGGCATAGGTGCCGTATTTTGTCAAGTGCAAAGATTGCTTCCAAATATGGACTTTCATGCCGAGCTAGAAATATTTCTATAGGCCGAACACGGAAATGATTACCTGAACCAAATAAGATAGATTAAATAAGGTAGATATATCAGTAAAAAATTGGACCACGGTATTATTACCCCCGGGTGAGGGTGTAGACTTGCGGTTTATAACCCCGATCAAGGGTGTAGGCCTTTGCTAACGGTGCTTTGTGCTGAGTGCGAAGGTTGCGTTGTACTCGGAGACTTTTGCTGATTTTAAGTGGCAAGTAAGTGCCAATATGGCAAGGACTTTAAATAATGCATCCTGTACTGAATAAGGTGGACGCGTTAATCACCAATAATATTGCTCCGCTTGTATGGAATTGCCATGTAGATATTGGGCCAACTATTTTAATTGCCGAGTTGCTCGGTTTGCGTTTAGTCCAAGGTAGACTTGCCTCATTGCTTTCGAATGACAGGTGTTAGTCGGAAGGAATGTAGATTCCCATTGCCCTATGTTGGAGGGAAGATTCGGCTTTGGTAAAATGACGATGCGCAAAAATATGCAAAATGCCGACTGCCAAGTGTGTAATGTATTGCCCCAAACAAGCGCTTGCTTGAAGCTGCGTGAAAAGGAGCGGGAGTTTGTAACTCAAGTAAACATCGTTGTAATGTTTGTACCAAGTTGGCCGAGTATGCATGCATGTCAAAGGTGCCGAGATGATGATCAGCTGATGTGCCCCAATTGGAAAGCAAAAAATTGACTGCTGTCCCAGTGGGCAATTGTTTTGCCAAATAATGTTGTTAGGCGAATAAAGTTGCCGAATACTATGGCCAATGTTGCTACATAAAGTCTGACAATGCGTAAAGTTGACAAATAATGTTGCTTAGTCGAATAAAGTTGATGCACTGCCGAGTAACTAGTGTCAAAACATCGGTGTCCGTTTACACTTGGGTCGGCGATTGTGCCGATCTTTTGGTCGGCGATTTTTCTTAGCTTCGCGATGTGTCGGCATTCCTTCGGAGTTAGATTTGCTAAGAACTTGGTTGACAATTGTTGCCAATTTAGTGAAGTTAAGCTTCTTGTATAACGTATATTTGTTGCCGATTTAGTGAAGTTGAGTTTCTTTGTCCAACATATATTTGCCCCATTGCTTTTGAATAAGATTTGTTATTCGGAAGGAATAAAATTGACTTGGGCCAAAATTGCTGAGTAGGCCGATAATGATTTGAAACAGATTTCGTGCCCCTGTTCGGTACCGTGGCAAAATCAGAATGAAACCGAGACAAAGTAGGGTGCTTGGTGATATCGGAATCAAATCTGCAATTTATTTGTATTTTTATTTATTTATTTAATATATATATATATATTTTTTTTTTGCGGGTTGAAATTGCATATTTTGACCGTACGGATGGACCTGGAATGCGTCAAATAGCTGGAAAGAACTATTGGATCGCTGTGATCAAACTCCTGATGGCGTAATTATAGCCCAAATGGATCTAACGGCTCAGATCAATATGGTGTAATGCAACCGCGAAGCACAGGATTATTTCTGCATATCTTGCTGGGTTGTCTTCTCCAGCGAAGGAATTCATTTTCTGGGCAAACTTTGATCGGCCTGTATGGCTTCGTTTTAGCTCCAATTTTGACGCGGTTTGTTGCATTAGATTCGTCTCGATGAGTACTTCACATTGGGATAATCAAAACTTGATTTCGACAACTTTGAAAATTTTTAATGTTCGAAAAATGTGGTCCGTTTCGCAATTTCCAGTGAACTTTGGTTACTTCTTGGCTGCTCGGGTTGGTGGGTTTGGACTCCTTGATTTGACGCGAATCCTCTTGTATATTCATGTTGATTTCAGCAAGCCGAGATGCTAATTATATGCTGAGAATGTGGTTGTCGAATAATGTTAGCCGAATTGCCGAGGGCCGAATAAGTTGTAAATTTGCAGTTGCTAATATCGAATAAATAATCCGAACAAATGGCGCAAAGTAGCTTGGGAGCTTTGCCGAGCAATTGGCTATGAGTTCTCAGTATTGCCGTAATGCACATGTATGGGCTCGAACGCCGAATATAAATGGAAAGTCTTGCTGGATTGTCTAACAGCTCCGTCCGTTTTAGCCGAATATTATGGAATTGAGTGTTCCGGTCGTTGGTAGAACTGTTGGCTGGGCGGCATCATGTCCACTGAAAGTGAGTCAACTCATTTTCCGCAGGCCAGTGGTCGGCCTTCGCTTTGGGTTTGACTGGCCAACAAATGTGCAGCAATTCCCTTCTTGGCTTGCCGAATACGTGGTCGGATAAGCCGAATAAAAGTTGTCGAAGCCGAGCGATAATATGCAAAGTGAATGAAAATACAAATTGCTGAATAAGTCAATAAGTTTGCCGAAACTCCTTGTTCATAATATGCCGAGTAAGCCAATAAAATTGCCAAATTGTTCGTTGGGCCTGTGGATGTAAGTTGGTTCGTTGGTGGTCGCTGAATGTAAAAGAAATTCAAGTTTAGGGTGAATGATCGGTGAAGATGGATAATTGTGGCTTAGCTCCTGGAGCCTGCTGTCAAAATTGCATGCTAATCGGACATGATTTGACCATTGAACTGTCATTTAAAGTCCCCGATTTTCCAGTTGATTGATCCTAAGCTAATACTCGAAATTCACAAAATTGGACCTCAAAAATGGATTCTACACGGTGAAAAACTAGAGGGTAGGCATCCTCGAAGTTATTGGACCATCCGATTAACTGGAATGCAATAAGATGCAACGGAGCATGTTGTGCCGAGGAGCGCATGATAAATCCTTATTTCATCACCTTCATGCTGCATGTCGTGAAAGGCAGTGTGTTCTAGTTTTGAGCTCGTGACTTTGAGGCATTATATCTCCTTCGTTTTAAGTCCGATTTTGAAGCTGTTTATGGCGTTGGACTCGTCTTCACGAGGACTTCACACTGGTATATTCAAAGATTGAGTTTGATGATACTGAAAAATGTCAATTTTTGGACATTTAGTCGATTTCGCAACTATCGGCAGCCTTTGGTTACGTCTTGGCTCCTCGGGTTGGTAGGTTTGGACTCCTTGAGTTGACATGAAACCGCTAGTATTATCAGATGTGAATTTCGACATGCCGAGATGCTTGTATTATGCCGAGATATTAGTGCCGAGGCGTTGTGTTGCCGAATATGTATAATGCTTTGAAGTGGATGTATTTGGCCGAATAAGCGATGTTACCAAAGTGCGGGTTCCCAAGCTAGTTAGAACAGTATGTAGTGGCGGAGTGATTAGCTGCCGATCACTTGCCAATTCACTTTTTGTTACTTACCGAGAATTGTTCTTAGAGGAGCGAGCCCCAACTATGGGTACCGATTGACACTCATCTTGGCGTGCTGAAACATTAGCCGGCATCTCTTAGCTTGCCGAAACAATTGGTCCGCAGCTCGTAAATTCTGCTCTTTGATAGCACTTGGTTGGTTATCCGAGAGATGATGGAGTACTACAATCTATATTTTTAATTAAATTGAAGGTTATAAGCATATATGTATATATAAAGCATATTGAAGACATTAATTATTCAAAGATGAAAGAATAGAGATTCCACTTAGCAACTTGTGTTCGCATAATCTCAAGAAGTAAACTACGTGAAAGTAAATTGAACCAAAGAGAGAGAAATTACTAGATCAAAACATCAGCCGAATAATCCAAATGTATGCGGAACAACATATGCATCACTAAACTTGGCCTCCTAACCATGGAAATATTATTAACTCTGCAAACTTAGTCAGGATCATATCTTAAATATGGAGTTTCTAATTAGCTTCATATAAAGCCGATCAAAAATATTACCATAAATTACTATAATAACTCATGGTCAAACTTTGTCAATAACTCTTGGGGACAAATTTTTCTAGAGAGAGAGAGGGTGAAGACCCAGCCATGGGTTTAATGGTAATATCCAATTCTCAAGCCAAACACGTCGTCAAGCTATTCATGACATGTTGGACGTAAACATATAAATACAAGTCAATATTAATATTTGTGTAAATATTATGATCTTGTAATAAATATTATTTTTATACTCATGATTGGCAAGTCGGCAACGTCATTGGCTCGCTGACTTCTGTGGTACCTCTTGGTCTTTTGTCTTGCCGTTTGCTGAAATGCTTTATCGGCAATTGATTATGTGATTAACCCTTCATAACTTTCTTTATTCCATTGCTTGCCCAACCTCAAGCAACTTGCCGCAGTGGGTAGCCGAGTTGCCAAAATGTTCCCTGCAATCTTTCTTGACAAACTGAAATGAACACCTAAAAAAGAGATGGCCACAAGGATCAAGGTGATAAATAACTTTATATGCAAAGACTACAAACATGAGTTAATCGTTGATGTTGTAGAGAAAAAAATAAAAGAAATCCAAGAGGTGGGTCCTGCTCCATTGGGTTTGTCCTGCCGAGACATTTGGAAGGCAAATCGCCTTGGCTGACATGCTAAAGCACTTGGTCGGCACGACTCTACTTTTGCCGATGATAGCGCTAGAGAGAGTCGTGGTCGGCCGATAACACCTTGTCTGAGAGCTGAACAAACAAGTCTGATGCATATGCAAATATTTGTATCCATGTATACATATATATAAATGCATCTTTGCAAATATAGAGATAGCTTTTAGAAATGAGATTTACAATAATAAGAGAGTTAACGAACAACCCAATAAAGAGTTACTGTTGCTGAGTTGGTTGATAAACAAGCCAAATAAAGTGCCGAATAAGAAAGTTTAATCCACTTCCAAGTTATTGTGGTCCAATTTTAGTGAGAGAAAAATTGAAGATCCAGCCTTGGATTCTACAAAAAGTTCTAGCATAGGTATATGTGCATACATGTCAAGCATCAACTTTAAGCTAAGTTTTGAGAGACAAACAATAAATAAATAAATAAATGGACAGACCCACGTATGAATTTAGCCGAATAACTTTATTGAATTGCCGAAAAGATGTTTGCACCAAGAAAGGTGTGAAACCCATTTTTAGAGAGAGAAAACAGCTACTAACTTCATCTTGTTTTGACAACCTTTCTAAGCAATATTAATATTCAACAATGCTTTGATTAAATCTGTGAGCATAAATAGATACATACATAGATGTGTATATATATATATAAATATATACCTGAACTTTAGCAAAAAAAGACATAATCAGAATGAAAGACCAAAAACCCAGCTGTGAGCCGTATTACTTGGGATTGATTTTGCTTTTATAGAAAGTGCACTAACCTCAAAGTATCCCATATATGTTTACTTACAGCAGTATGTGTTGTGTTCTTCGTTGATCTCATTCAGTCATTCCCACAGACGGCGCCAATTGTGAGACCATGAAATATCCTTTCACATGGATGGTGTGGAGATCCAACGAAGAGAAGAGCTTCACGCCTGTAGATCTGCAATGAGGAACACAGTCGGTGCCATCCAACCGGGGTTGCCGGCCGAGAGTACTCCGATGATGAGGTTAGTTCTTGAATCAGTAAATAGTATATATATCTATTAGAAGGGGTGTGTGTTTTGTGTAGGGAGAACAGACATACCTCTCACTTGGGATGCCCCCCATTTATATAGATGAGGGGTGTGATATTTGTTTGGGTTGGACCCATTGTGGGCTTTGTTTGGGTTAGGCCCAATAAGCTAGTACCTATATTTTTCTGGCTCCCACAATGTCCAATGAGCTGTGACAGTCTGTATGCAAAAAGACTTTTCATACATGTATACCATCAGTACAAAACAGTATGTAAAACATTTACAATCGTTCAGGACATGGACTTAATCCCTATTAAACAGTACAGTACAAAAACATTCAGTCTATACAATTATACAAAACAGATACAGAGACAGGTGGGGGAAATTAAAACACCCCTAAGCCATAGCTTGGCAGGATCGGAACCTCGCAGTGAGGCACAGTGGTTGGCTTGACAAAAAGGGGAGTCTAACCTACGCTCCTAGCTCCGGTCTGGTGCCTGAACACCTACATATATATAAACAGTGAGCTAAATCCCAGTGAATAACACAATGCGTAAAGAGGTTAAGAATGAATGTCCTTACAGTAATGAAAATAGTTCATTGATTCATTATATTAGTCATTCAGTCATAACAGTCATATGTGGTACATCCATTAGCATAACAGTACAGTAAACAGTAGGTCTTAAAAGACCGAACAGTCAATGATGGCCATCATACGATGTGATAGTGGTTCCAACATAGGGAAGCGAGATCTCTATAACGATGATACTTGATAAGATGTGATAGTTGCTATGGATGCCACAATACTGTCTGATTGAATAGAGGACAAACATTCAATCAAGAATCAGATTAGTTGAAAGCAAGATGCTTAAATAAATACATTTGAACATATCTTTAAACAATTGTTACTCACAGAGTTCTGGGTTACAGATAAGCTAGAGCGCGTCCCCAGATGCCAACCCTACACAGTTACAGATTGAACACACACTAAACTACACAGTTAAGAAAAATAATAACTTAATCCCTAATTTGCCTCGGTGTGGTTCTACATCTATATCCTCATTAAGATGCCTTAAACTAGGCCTAGGAATGCCTAGGATGAAATGAGGATGCAAAGATGCACTTTAAAAGTATTTTCAGAATTTTCAGAAAACAGAGGTTCCGCTGGAGCGTGGGTTTCCCCGCTCGAGCGTTCTGCAAAACAGGGCAAAAGTACTAGATAGGTGAAAATCACGCTCGATTGAGCTCTCGACACCCGCTCAAGCGTAAGACACAAGGTCTCGCTCGAGCGTCAATTCTTCCGCTCGAGCGGATGTCAAAACAGTGCAAAGTACTGGGAGCACGAATTTCCCGCTCGAGCGCCACTTCCCCCACTCGAGCGGGAGTTCAAAATCTGGAATTTCCAGATTTGAACTTCCAAGCTCAAAACAAGTTTCAATGTATCAAATTCGATCCTTTTGGGCCCATTTCCTGGAAAACACTTGTAAACACATAGTATGACATGATTTAAAGCTCAATTTGTAAAATCAAGGCCCAAAGGTAGTTCAATTAAATCCAAATTCAAACCAATTTTCATGAATATGAAGAACATGTAAATATGCATGAATTTAACCAATTCAAAGCTCCAAACACATGCTCAAAAGAGTCTATATCTTCAAAAACATGGTGAATTCATAGTCCATTGTAAAAATGTGAACATGCATGTACACTTTCATGCAGAACAACATCAGAACTCAAGGATGTAAACATGCATGCATGAATTAAGCTCCAATTCAACATATTAGGACCAATTCTAGACTTAAATCACTAGAGTCTCAAGAATCATGCAAGAATCAACTCAAAACATGAACACGGAGGCAATGAATCTACCTTAAGTCTTGTATTCAAGGTCTAGGAGCTCAATTTGCAATCTATACTTCAATCCTTCAAGTTCTTCAAGCCAATTCTCCAAGTTGAACTCAAATGGAGCTAAGGTTTCTCTACCTCTCTCTCTCTCAGTCGGTTGCCTCTCAAAATGGATGAGGAAAATGTTTTGTCTAAGTGTGATAAGGCTCAAAGTGTTTAGTTAGTGTGCCACTTAAGTGGCAAAATTATAAATAAAGCCAATTCTTGTAATTCATCAATATTGATTCAATTTAATCATACCAAATCATATTTCAGATAAATATGCCATAAAATCACATAAATTACGATTAACACATATCACTAATCAATTTCAGATTCGACCGCCGATAAGGCCTTCAATTTGTAATTTAAAACATAAAACATGGACATATAAGTTTAACAGTCAACAGATAGATATGCAGTTAAACAGATATACTCAATCAATTCAGTTTCAGATTTCAGTCAGTCAGTTTAGTATTTCAATCAATTCAATTACTAATTATGTTCACTCTCAGTTTAACAGTAATCAATGGCTTATTAGTAAACAGTGGTGAGGATTATTACAGCATGACTCGATTAGGTTACAAAATGGCTCTTGAAGCTGACTTTAGGGGTGTGCTCTATGCTGCGGATCACTTATATGTGCATACATAATATTGGGCGAGCGAAACTCAATGAGTAATAATACAGTAAAGCAGTGTAAATAGATGATCATAAGGTTCTCACGATATCCATAATCAGAGCGGCCTTAGGCCCAAACATATAACAAGCGGCCTCGAGTCCAATCGTTTAATAAGCGGCCTCGGGCCCAATCATATAACAAGTGGTCTCGGGCTCAATCATACAGCACATGTCATATAATATTAATGAAGTTTCTTATTTTCAATTGATTCGTAATGTTGGCACCATATACCATTCATGGTTCGAGATACGCAATAAAGAGCATAAATGCACAATATTATTATTCGCAGTGCATTTGATTTTTGCGGTGCTTCCTTCGGCACACGACCTACACATACATTTCGCATACACATTCAATAAATCATTTGTTTCAATTCGTATAATTATCTTCCATAATTCACAACCGTCTTTAACGAGTTTCCAGACATCATTTCACTCCCAAAGGGGTTTAAATAAGGTTGGGAATGTGTTCTAGAGGTCGGGAGTATCAACACAAAAAAAAAAATTTGCCTGGCTGTACGTGCTGGTCCAACCGCTAGAGCGGTATGGCTCCGCACGTGCGGAAATTTGAGTTGCTCGAGCACCTATAACAGTTTGGCCCTGGCTTGGTTCATGGGCCACTCGTGCGAAGCCTATAGCCGTACGAGCGGTTTGGGCACACCCAGACAATCCAAAAATAGAACAAAAATGCAAACTCTCCCACCTCATTTCCAAGCCCAAATTCATGCAAAAACAACTCAAAAACATGATATTGAAGCATGATACAAGTGTAACATATTAAACCTATCAATCTTGTTTCAACATTGAATTCATGGTCTCATCTTTTCACAAATTCATGATTTACATACACATGAATCATCTAGGGTTTATTCCTTGGATCAATCACAATAATGAACTCAAATTAAACAAAGATGAAGAGATTAGGGTTCAATTTCATACATTTAACTCTAGCCATTACATAACTCAAAACCCTAGCCCAAAGTTTACAATTCCTTCTTGATTCCATGACAAAGATGAATTAAAGACAAATATTGTAAGTAAATTAATATACCTTAATTCAAATCTAAAGTTTGCCCCTTGATTTTTTCAAGAACCCTACCTTTCTCTTTTCCTCTCGCTCTAACTCACTCTTTAGAGCTCTCCTCCAACAAAAGATGGCTAAACATATACAACTTAACTCATAAATCTTAATTTATTCATTATGAATCGTAATTTTTCAAAATTTCACCGTAAGCTCTATAAATCATGCTAATCACAGATATAAAGTCGGTTTTCTTTTATCGCGCCTCTAAGGCTTTCAATTTTAGTTCAAAGTTTCAATTGCAACATATATTCCTACTTTTAACATATATTTTTTCAAATTCACATATTTCCCACACTTAAACTTGCAAATTCATAACAAACATATAATCACATGAATAATTAAACATAGTATGGGTTGGGTTATCACACTCTCCCCCTCCCCCAAATTTCTTTATCTGTACGAATGAATAAAAAAAGAAAAAGAAAAAAGAAAATGTGAGATCTACTATGTGAACCAATAACACCACTTTTCCTATGTGAACTAGTGACACCACTTTTTCTCTTTTTCTCTTTTCATCTTCTTTATCATTTTCATCTTCTCTGTTTGAGGTTAGGGTTTAGATTCATTTCAAATGTACTACCACCATTCTTCTATCCCCGTCGATCACAGATCACAGATCCATCAAATTGCCACCGCCGTTGCTTCTAACTTCATTTTTGTAAACCCTAATGGTCGATTGAGCCCAATATATATATACATATACATATATACACACACACACACACACATATATATCTAGAGAGAGAAATAGGGTCGAAGTTGATTCCAGGGGTCATGAGATCCAACCCATGTCCGATATGTACTCGTCGAAGTTGCACAAGCTATGGGTCTTTGTGATTCATTCAATTTGCTACATGCTTCAAGAATAGTGACTCATTTTCGTCCTCGTTAGCATTGCCATCGCCACCTTCGTTTTCTCTCTCCTCCTTTACTTATCATCATTTCACAGCTACGATTACACCTCGATCTCTGACTCACACTTCCCTACTAAGTCAACTCACATGACCCACTAGATTAGACAACAAAATAACATAGTTGTTTCACACTGTGCTCTCTTTCTCAATAGAGACGACGGAGGTCTGGGGTTTGAAGAAAAAGACACAGAGAGAGAGAAGTAGAGGTAGAGAGAGAAAGTAGATCTGGGGGGAGATAGAGAGAAAGATAGAGGGTTTTTTTTTTTTTTTTTTACCTTAAAGGTCAATTATGTCTTTTTCACAATGTGGTTGATTAATTCCACTCTCAAGTTAACGTTGTTAAGGCTCTTTTAATGGGAAGAGAGAATCTGACTATTATTTTCAAAAGTAAGGGAGGTTTGTGTCAGTTTTGAAACTACATGGGAGGTATCTGTAATTAAGGCAAACCTTAAGAGAGGTCAGTGTAATTTATCCAAAATTAAGGGTTGTTTGGGTTAAACTATATAAGTGCATTTTTTTTTGTTTAAGTGCATTTATTTGGGTCACATCAATCAATATCTCCTATTTATTTTTTTACACTTTTTTTTTTTTTTTATAAAAAGTAAAAAAGTATACCTAGTTAGAACATCCCAAACCAACCCTTCAACGTTTGGTAGCATTTTAGAATTATGATTTGAGAATAGAGTTGTATTTTGAGTTTGTGAGTTTTGGAATTGTGATTTGAAAAGAAACAATTTGTTTGATTATGAGTTTTGAATTGAGTTTTGGAGGGAGTTTTGAGTTTTTAAAATTAGAAAAGTTATTTAATTTAAAAATTTATAACTCATAACCAAACACACAATCCAAAATTCTATTCAAAACTCATAATTTTTTTTAAAAACATTTTGAAAATATTTTTTATTTAAAATATAAAAAAATAATAGGTGTCAATTGCCAAAAAAAAAAAACACAAACATTATTTCGGTCAACTGGCCGGACGACCGACCGGACATTTGGGGAACGTCCGAGAGGATGACCGGGTAGACCTGTTTTCAAAAGTGGGTGTGAAATCATTTTGAAAACTCTAACCCAACACCACACTCAAACCAAGAGGTGAAATTGAGTTTTGAAATTCTAACCAAACACAACTTTAATTTTTAACTTTTAATCCATTTTAAATTATATCATTTTTTATATATGAAAAATAAAAAAATCAATTTTTAACTAATTTCTCAAATCAATCAGGTGTAAGTTCCTGTCCTCACATAGGATTCGTTTAGAAAGTGGGTTGATTTTTTTAACTATTTTAACATGGGGCTAACAAACCTCGTTTGGAAAGAATTTTTTAGCTCTTTTAAATTTTTTATAAGAGAAAAATATAACAATTATAAATTAAATATATATATTTTATCTTATTGAACTAAAATAACCTATTTTATCTAATGTAACTATTTTAACCTAGACTATCTTCACAAACAAGCCCATATTCCAAATCGTATGAAATTCTTCATGTGATCCTGACATATGAATTATTTTGATCTAACCTCCTCGGAACATGAGCAAAAAAATATCAGTGGGTTTAGTTTTAATTTTTTTAAAATTAATTTTTTTTTATTTTTCATATTTTTTAATTTTTTTAGATATATCAAAAAAATAAAATATTTATAAAAAAATATTTTAAAAAATTAATAAATACTCAAGAATATAAAAAATATAGCAAATTCTCCTTTTTAAAATTTTTTTTTTTAATATTTTTAGTATTTAGTGAATTTTCTAAATTTTTTTTCATAAATATTTACTTTTTAAGTATAATTATGTTAAGTGTATCTAAAAATTAAAAAATTGTTTAAAATATTAAAAAAAATTCAGTAAAAACAACAAATATAAAAAATAAAAAATTTTAATTTAAAAAAAATGAATTCTAAAAATCTAAACCAAACAAGCTTAATCTTTTTTCATAAGAGCTATGGAGATGAGATCTTGGTCTCTGGATAGAGATTCGAATGCTGATTCCATAATCCACTATCAACTAAGTGAGATGGCTCAAACCTCCTTACCTCGGCTTGATAGCAGCTCAACCAAACTATCACGGCCTTGTGCTACGCCAAACATACCCAGGACGGTATTCAACCGAGATATTTTAGTTTGGTACCCCACCACCATCGTACCCCCGTCCTTCTTGGATCAAATATAACCACCTCGGCCCAAGCATTGGGTCGAATAACCGCCCAATCTATGATCGAGCTAACTCCATTCCTATTTTCGCTCACAGCGTGACCCAATGATCAGGAGAGTGTACCTAGCTCGGTCCACTTCAATATATGCTCTTAGCTCGGCCCAATTTGCTCATAAATTGCCCTCTCAAGTATCCTAATAAAACTTTTGCTAATAAAACAAATCAAATATTTAACTAGTTAACCACTTCTATACACTTCAATGTATGAAGGCAAAGATTGATTTTTATCAATCCATTGTGAGAGTTTTTTTATTGTTTTAAAGTTAACTATAATGTGGTGTTTTGAGAAATTGGTAAAAAATTGACTTTTTAGTTTTTTTGTGATTTTATGACTTTTTTTGTGTTAAAAAAATTAACTTTTTTTTGTGACTTTTTTGTATAAAAAAACAAAAAAGCCAAAAAATTAGTTTTTTTTTTTTTTTTTTGTAAGTTCCCAAAACTAAAAGCTTAGAGGTATGATTAATTTTGAACTAATTCTCGTGGAGGGTAATAATTTTGAACTAATTCTCATGGAGGGTAACAATTTTATGGCTTTGTTTGGGAAGTGAGTTGACTTCTTGACTATTTTAATCTAGAGTTAAAATGTCTCGTTTGGAAAAGACTTTTTGACTTTTTAATTTTTTGTGAAAGAAAGAATGTAATGATTATGGATTGTATGTGATATTTTATCATATTGAGTTAAAGTCTGTTTTATCTTTTTGAGACTAAAATAACCCCAAATCCAACCCAATCCTTCTTTCCAAACGAAACCTATTTATGAAAAAATGATATTATACACACCTTTAAAACGTGTAGATGGTTCAAAACTTACACCAACTAAAATCAAATTGGTTCATATGACAAAATATCATACAAGCCTCCTAACGAAATGATCGAAGTCTCATAACTAATATAACTTTGATTCTTAACAAAACAATACAAAGCATATTATAATAACTTTGGGTTTATAACTAAAACTAACTTAAGATCATTTATATCACAAAAATCTCCGTACAAATCACCACAAAGTTTACTTACAAAATCACATCTACTTTGTTTTATTTAGGCTTAAGCCAGCCCTAGTCACTGACCATTAAAACCAACTCAAACAAAAACTCAACATTTTCGTTTTGCCGCGATTGTAACTGTTAGTGTATATGTTTTATGTTTTGAGTTATTAGTATATCTTTTGGCCACTTTTGGTCATTTTCATAATTGTTGTCTATAATTTCTCTTATATATAGAAGCCATTATACATTAAATTAAGATATATAAAAGAGATACATATTTTTCTTAGCAAATCTATCCGTGACATTAAAGAAAACAAAAAATCACAAAACAAGAAAACAAGAGGCGAAACGCAGGGTCTAAGGAGAATTCCATTTCATTCAGTCCAGTTGGATCTGAATCAAACCAAACTTCACTCCAAGAGAAGAAACGCTGGTTCTAATTCGGCGTGCTATCTCCAATATCACAGCCAATGTTGCAATTGCCAAGAGGACCAAAGAACAACCAAGTAGCCACACCACCCAATACCCTGGAATGTTACCGAAGGTGAAGTTAGGCACCTTTTCCTTCAACATAAAACCATAAACGGAAAAGAATGCACACACAGCAACAAACACAAGAGCCCGGTAACAAAATGGCCTATCCATGACCATTCTCCATATTGAAACAACTGCCACCACCAGACTCACTGTAAATCCAATTGTCAATGATACGATCGATAAGAAATGAGATGGCCATTTGTTGGGGTGCAGTATATCTTGAAATTTCAGTACGAGCTTTTTACTCCCAACATGTTGGTTTTCTAAATTGCAAAGAGCTGCAAATAGAGCGGCTGCTATTATGCCAGCAAATCCCACCAACGGAGCTATTATTGTGACTTTGATATTTTCGTTCATCTTGTCTGGAATTGTATTGTCCTCCTCATTGTCGTTGCTTTCACTCGTCGCTCTGCGTAGAACTATACTGTTCTCCTGATTGACATTTTGGTCATTCTCGAGTTCATCATGAATATCGCTTTGAATCTGAATCACATTTAACTATTTTTTCTTATTAGCAAAGTAAAAATTTCATTAAAAAACATAAAATTAAAGATACAAAGAAATGAAATACATGGAGAGAGATTCAGAGTAATCACCTTTAAAAATATTAGGAGACTAAGAGGTTAGTTTGGAGATCAATGTTTGGGGTTTGGGGGTGTACCCCTTTTAAGGTCTCAGGTTTGAAACTTTTCAAGTGCAAACAATTTCCTAGGACATTGGCTTTAATCGGCCCTGCTAGTGGATGATAAAATTGGTTCTTCAGATTAGTCAATCTAATAGGCCGAAACCGAGTCATCAACAAAAAAAAAATTACAGACCTTTAGTGACATTTTTGAAATGTCATTAATAAATAGACTTTTACAGACCAAACAATGTTTAATGTTGATTAGAAAATTTTGGTAAAAAAAAATAGTTATTCATTACAAAATGTCCAATTTTGTCACTAAAAAATATAACAATAACACTTTGGCAAGCAAAGTATTTTGTCCATAAATTTGTATCTTTAAAATCTTAATTTGCTTTGGTGTGGACGGAAATGTCACATTATAACTAGACTTATAGTATGAAGGTTCGACTATCACAATCGAAAACAGAGAGATCAAAATAACATTTTGATAAAATTATGAGGTGCAAAGTGTGGTTAATTAATTGATTTTCTTTTTGTATATGCTAGCTCAGGTAACAACAGGAAGATAGACAGAGCTTAGAGATCTAGCAGACATAACTCAAGAAATTTGACTCTCAGCTTTTCTAAGTCTAGTTGGTTGACCAATCTATCTGGAGCAAATAAGTCTTTAAAAAAAATAATAATAATAATAATTAGGATTTTTTTAGCTTGTTCATTAAGTTTTCAAGCATCTCTTTCTTTTTCAACTAATTAATACTAATCTCCCAACATGATAAGTACCCAACTCGAAAATCTCCTAAGGAAGAGTGTGTTTGAGGATCATGCTGGTTATGGTCATTCACAGGGATCATATAAGTAACACAGTGTATGCTTTGTTAAACTTTTATGACTTGTCGACACTCTAAAAATTAAAAAACTAATTTGACTCTCACCCACGCGCCCCACGCGCCGAACCGCCGAAACGCGTGGACTCCACGCGCCGTGAAGGAGGAAGACGAGTGGGGAGCAGCAAGGTCCAACACGCCGCCATACGCCACGTCAGCGACCACGTGGTGCCATGTGAGCGAAGGGATGCCACGTGGCCAGCCAGTCAACGCCACGTGGCCAGCCACGTCAGTGACACGTGGCACGCCACGTCATCGACACGTGGCACTGTGGCCAGTCAGTGGCCGCCACGTCATCTGCCACGTCAGCAGTGGTTGACCGGTCAACCAGAGGCAGGGTGGGATCCAGTGCGACGCGGGCAATGGTACAACCGCAGGAGGAGATCCAGTGCTTCGCGGCTATGGTGCAGCCGCAGATCTGAGGCGTACAAAATGTTTTGGCTTGATCTAAGTCATTTGGAGTCCGTTTTTGGCGATCCAATAGTGGTTTCAGACTATTTGGAGTATTCCGGACACATCTGTACGGTCAGATTTTGGAGACGGAGTTTCTGTAAAAGAAGGCAGATTGAAGGGACGGACGGCATCGGGTGCAGTGGACGGAATATTCTGTTGGTACACAGAATATTCCCTGAACTTCTGAAAATTGTAATGTGGCCCAGAATTTTCAGAAAATTGTGGTGTGGCCCAGCTTTCGGGGATATTTTTCAGTGAGGTCCCCGAAAATACAGCGAAGGTTGGTCCTAGCTAATCGGACCGTTCCGGACGCAACCGCGAGGTCAGAATAGTGAAATTCTGAACGGTTAGGAAAGATTGTCAAAACATGGGAGTTTGTCATCTTCAATACTCGGAGGGAGGTTGCCGGATATTGTGGAACGCTGCAGTGTCACTGAAGAGGTTAGAATGGACAGATTCTGACCAGATTGAACAACCAGGTACAACTCGAGATAGATCATTGAAGACCAGAGGAGATCAGGCTTGATGGCAGATCGAGGGAGATCAGGATTGGTCAGGGGCGATCAGAGGATTGCAGGTATGATTATCTCAAGATCAACAATGTCTAGGAAAGTTCTGTCAAAAAGACAGTGTCTAAGGAGACTGGTTCTTAAGTGGGACCGAGTGTGACCCCACCAGTCTTTCCTGGGAACTTTCCTGGTTGTTGACGTCATCGGAGGGTTTGGTTCAATCAGAAGAGAAGACCATTCATCGACGGACAGATGATTTGGCAACCAGTTCAGGCTCAGGAAAATGTTGTGGCTGTTGGAGCTACTGTATGCGAGTAAGTACTGGTGGTATGTGGACGTATAGAACAATAGTTGCAGAGGAGCATACTAAGCGCAGGGGCACAAATGCAGATGTGCAGTAGTGCAAGGGTACGGTAGAGTATCGTACAGAGGCGCCAGAAGAGTGTGCAGCAGCGGGTTGTTGAAAGTTCACAGGAACTTCCAGACAGAGAAATTGAGACAGGTAACATGCAAGAGTGCGTGCCAAGGAGTGGCAAGTCCTATTTCTCTATGGTGGTTTCTTTATTTCCATGGCAGCGGAGGATAGAGTTGATGTGGATCTCTCAGGCGAGTTCGACGTAGGGAGACCAGAAGCCATGGATGCGAGCACTATGCACAGGGTTACATAGTGGTAACTTGTACAGACCGGTGGGAGTTGTCTTGGCAGAAGGGCTAACTGTCAAACATCAGTACGGACGTACAAATAAGATGAACCGAACATCGTGGATTGCAAAGATGCATAACGGGCGTATGTGGAAACGCCAGGAGGTTGTTCAGAAGTGCCAAAGGCAAAGGCTGACCGTTCAAAGAAATAAGCTCCGAGCAAGGAAAATTGAGAATGTTGATGTGTCAAACTCTGAAGTTTTTCTAGTTGCTCCAGTGTTCAACATGACTGTTCTTGCGAGGTAATGCATGACAGTCAAGGGCATCCAATCAAGGGGTGCAGGGCATCCCAGCAGGGGGTGCAGGGCATCCAATCAGGGGGTGCAAGCATAGCAAGTGAAGACATCCGAGACAAAAGCGTGGAAGAGATGTGTGGGAGATGGGAGCAGAGGCTCTCTCCAAATCAGAGAGTGGTGTGAGTTGAGTTGAGGATGTAGGATTCCCTCCTCCTCTTGTATCTCTGGTGTATTATCTCTAGCTTTCAGGGGATGCAGCGTCTCAGTGAGGAGATGAAGATTCTATTGTTTTCTTGGGCGTAACAAGATTAGCAGCAGTGTGTGTAATCACCTCATATGGGTTGAGGGGGTGATTTGTTAGGTCATCACCGCATATGAGTGCAGCATTAAGAGAATTGTTAAGTGCAGCACCATTCATCTAAGTGCAGCACTAGGGACTCCACTACCCAAATGGCAACTCCACCAAAGAGTGGAATGGGTAGGTAAGGACCAATCACCTCCTCCCTCAATTGTGTATAAATTGAGGAGAGGAGGAGGAAGAAAAATGAGAGAGAGTTAGAGAAAATCGAGAGAAAGAAGTGTGAATCAAGAGATGTGAGAAACCGTCTCCCTCGGTGTGAGCGAGGGAGACGGGTGAATGGGTGAGTGAGAATGGTGTGAGTTTCTCCTCTGTAATATTCTGTAATCTCTCCATAAATGATAATCGGTTACTCTCCCGTGGACGTAGGCCGGATTGCCGAACCACGTAAAATATTGTGTATCCGTGTGTGTGGGTGTGTATTTCTGCTTGGTTTAATTTCCGCAAAGGTCTTGGGGGGATCCCGGATCCCAACAGATATGCGATCCGTGTCTTCTTGAGAAGCATTGTTCTGACTCTGATTCTGGTTCTGGTTACTAGGAAAAACAAACTTAACGCAGTCATCGTTATTGGTGTCCTGAATCGGTGTCTCATCCATTTTGCCTCTCTCTCTCTCTCTCTCTTCTATTTTAGTTGGAGGAGAACAAAGAGAGGATTGCCTGGGGGTATGATAAACGGACGAAGAAAATCACACGTGACGAATTGTTAAAGGGAAACACCATGGCTTAATTTGGACGTGTTAAAAGGGAAACACTATGGCTTAATTTGGAAAGAACGTAATAAAAAATAAGCATAAAAAAAGAAAAATTAGAAGTAATTTTTTATTTCATTTTGAATTATATTCAGTGTGTTTGGTTTGAGTTTTCTGGATTAAGTTTTTTGAAACCTAAGTTTTTTGGTTTTCGTGTTTTCTTATTTTTAATAAATATTTTTAAAATTTTAAACATTTTTTTTTTACTTTTTTAGATGCACCTTATCTAAAAAGTAAAAAATTTGAAAAAAAATATTTTAAAAAATTAATAAATACATAAAAATGTACTGAATTCTTGTATTTTTTTTGTATTTTTGGTATTTAGTGAATTTTTAAAAGATTTTTTTTACATTTTTTTAACTTTTTAAGTGTATTTATGTTAGGTGTGTTTAAAAAGTAAAAAAATTGCTTAAAATATTAAAAAAAATTCAGTAAAAACAAAAAAATACGAAAAATAAGAAAGTAGAATTTTCTGAAAACTGTTTTTGGAAAAATGGAACCAAGCAAGCTGATTATCTTTTTCATTTTTTACATATTTTTCTTAAAAGAAAAGGTCAAAAATTCGATTTTAATTTTTTGAATCATTATTAAAAAAATATCATAATTAAATATAACATGAGACATAACTCCAAAAATTTATGAGTTATAATCAAAATAATATCATAATTAAAAAAAATTATATAATTAAGAATTATATAGTACACCCATTTAAAAAAAATGTACAATTACATTAATACTTAGGGGTTGTTTGGGATGTCCTAAATAAATACAATTTTTAACTTTTTGGACTAAAAAATTGAGGAAAAAATATGATTTTTTGAGATAGCTTTTTGATTTTTTACGAGAAGGGAGAGAAGAATAGACAGTACGCTGGGGCATAGCAGTGGGCTGACTAGCATATAGGATATGCTTGCCTCCTTTTCGGGCATTGAATTGGACGGTGATGTTTGGCATGGGGGGCCACCACGGGTCTCGTTTTGTAATTAGAACCGTTCAATGTGTAAAACTCGTCGAGTATTATAAGTTTGTAAAAAATCATGTTGATCGGATATCGATAGTTATTTGATCGGATTAGTTTTTTGTCAATCGTTAACTATAATACCATCATTTTTTTTATATAAAACTGATTTGATCATGTAGTTAGCAATACCCGATCAATGTAATTTTTTACAGGTGTATAATACTCGACGAGTTCTACATATTAACAATTCAGATTATCAAAACGGACCCGTGATGGACCCCACGGCCGAACAACACCATTCTTATGCTTGTCTTCGCCTGTGTAATTTGTTCTCACCAAAGTTAGGTGTACTTTTTTTTTTTGTAAAAATAAATTTTTTATAATTTTTTTTAATGAATAGTGGTAACTTCTTAATTTTTTTAAATAAATTTTTGACTTCTTATTTTTTTAAGATGCCAAATCAAGCCTTAAACTACTAATAAATATTAATTACACTTAAAAACATTTAATACTACCAAAATTGCACCGAATTATGTATATATATAAAATTGCACTGAATTATGTATATATATATATATTTTTTTGGTTCTGCGGGTTGGGCGGGTGAAGGGTTCAAGGGGAGCGGGTCGAAGTGGCGGTTCATAAAAGCCAACCCGCCATTGATTTCCTTCCAGTTAATATATATACTAGTGTATGTCCGTACCTAAAGGCATGGTGAAAATAATGTTGGGATTAATCTTCTCCTGTCCAACTTTTATGTAGTACATGAAAAATTTATTCATAAAATAATTTCAGAGAAAAATTGTTTCTTTCTTATACCATCACTGTTATACTTACCCAAGCTATCAATCTTTCTTGTTCTAATTGAAGAGGTTGGTCACATTTGAATTTCGGCTAAAATTTAAAAAGAATATAATCTTAGTAATTGCAATATTAACAAACCATCTCTCATGTCAACTATTGATAGGTAATGTCTAAAAAGAAAAGGCATGGAAAGAAAAATCGTGCATTGCTACTCACCCCCATTGTGCAAAATTAAAATGTATCAAAACCCAAAATGTAGCAAGAAAAATGTATCGATTAGTTAAATAAAATGTATGATTAGCAAAGTCATGAACATATTACACTCAAGTCTCAGTAGTATTAGTTAGTTACAACACTCATTTCACTTTCCTAAACTTAAGTCTTAGACTGTTCATATTACACTTCTTTCTTGCTAATTACAAAGAAAGAGAAAAATAGAAAGTAAAAATCAACAAACAAAAAAAAAATAGAAGAAACTAAACCTTAATCAACAAAACTACCTATCTTTGAGCAATCAGCTAACCCTCCAATCAAGCATATATGTCTATGGATTACACCAATCTGAAAACACCAAGCACTAATTGAAAGTTCTAAACACATTATTAGATTTTAGCTCTTAAACACATTATCAAGCACTAATGTTTATAAATGCCTCCTTTCATCATCAAGCACTAATGATTCAACAAATATATTTAATTCCTAAAATTGAGAATGTCAATCTTTTAGAGACATGGAATTTAGGACATAGGTAGATAACTTTTAAAGATGCAATTTGTCTCACACCATTTTATTCATTTATCTTCACTTTTTGCCTCCCTCTATCTCTACTCTCCCTCATCCCACACCCACACACCCTCTCTATTTTTTAATCTATGTAGCAAATATTTTATGCACCCGCTCTTTCTTTGATAACCTTCATGGATATCTTTGGCACCACAATGCAAGGAGTATCCGTTTCAAAAATTTTCAAACCATAATTTCAAAAGAAAGATTTCATAAACTCACAACTGAGATCTAATTGAGAGCATTCAACCTATTTAGGAATAATGCAAACAAAAAACAAAAAAACTGCTAATTTTTTTGGTCTTTCCCAAAAACAATAAATAATAATAAAAATAATTAGCAAAGAGAACATTATCCAAAAAATAGATAAATTCATAAACTCAACCCAATCAAGCAAAGGGAAACTTTTTCCTCACCCCAATCAAAAGTTTAGCAAAGGAGAACTTTTTCCTCAACCAAAAGTTTGATCATTTGATTAATCTCCCCCTCATCTTCCATTCCCTGTGAATTAATAAACACATCAAACACATCAAATAGAGAAATAATTTATCAAACATTTGGTGAACATTGTAGTAGCAAAAATTATAGTCGTAAAACTAATTATTTTGAACTTCAATTATTGCAAACTATATTGAAATCCTTAGAATAGAATGAATAACAATAAATTTAATTAAAATAACAGGAAATAGGTTGTAATTTATTTCAAGTGACATGAGAAGTTGGTCTTTGAACTATGGAAATCAAGTAAAAGATTAAATCATCAACTTATAACATCATGAATGTACAAAAAATAAAAACATCAAATTCTGATGCCTCTGTCACATGTACAAAGCATTAAGAATAAAAACATCAGCCTTACATGAATTGATAATTTCTCTACAACTAATTCCCTGATAAAATAAAAAGTAAAAAAATAAAAGACAGAAAACTACAACAATAAAAGGTGTGTGTGTCCAACACATATGAAGGAGCTGAAGGGTTTGCAAAATTCAAAAATAAGATTCATCTTAATTTTATATATAACAACAACAACAAAAATAAATAAATCTATAAATAAAACTAACAAAACTCCACTGACTTATGGATATAATGTTAAGGGAATAAAGAGATATGAAAAACTAACAAAAGAGGGACGGAGAAAGTCAAAAGATGGCATATAGTAATCCTAAAGACCTTAAAAAGGTTGTGTGAACCCTTTTCCAACAATAAAAAACTAAAAAGAAAGTCAAACATCGATTTTAGCAAATCGAATCGATTCACTTCACTATTCACCGATTTGGTTCACCGATTCACCTACGATTCATGGCTATTTGCGATTTATACAACCTGTTCGTATTGATTACTCACTGAATCAAATCGCAAATCGTATGAAATCAAAACCATAAAGAAACAAACAATTATGCCCCACTTCTCTGCACTCCTCTTTCAGTTATCCATAAAGAAATTGAAGAAAAAAAATTCAATCAACACTACATAAACAAACCTGCTAAATGGTAGCTAAAATGACATATGACAAATAATAGGGAACTAATAATTAGACCAAGCAACCATATGACATAACAAATGTTCTGCAATAAGAAATGAGTATATATGTTTTTATCATTTATCATTTTCAGTAACTCAGAAATGACAATGTCAAATTTAAAAAAAAAAATTGTAAACTAAAAACAAATTGAACAATTTTATTCCTAATGAAAGCCAAGCATTCTATTAAAGAATTAGGATACCTTTAATGGGTTAACATGGTGCATTGAAATGCTATGGACAGCAGCTGCAAAAAACAAAATATATATATATATATATATTCAAATAACTCCAACTATTCAAATCCTCCCATAAGCAAAATATGAACCAACCCTTTTGGATCCATTTGGTTTGCTCATGGGAAGCAGCCAACGCACTGCCACAACAAAAAACAAAATTTGGAATAAAAAAAAAAATAGAAGTAAAAATTAGGCCACAATATTGATATTGATATTGTGCACTATTTGGACACCGAAATTGCTTAAGAGGTTGACACACCATGGTTATGTAGTAAAGAAACAACTCATTTTAAGGGAAAAAGAGAACTGCTCATCAATTGATGAAGGCATTGTTAAAATATTGATGAAATTGTTTACCAAATCAATTGACAGAACTCAAGACATGAAAGAAAGCATAGCATACCCACAAAAACACAAAAGCAAGAGAGAGAGAGAGAGAGAGAGAGAGAGAGAGAGAGAGAGAGAGTATCCAAATGGAACTTAATTTAACAATACTAAGAATGGGAATAAAGGAAAGACTTACTGGAAAAGAGTTGTTGGAAAACAGAAAACTTGCAGCTCTCAACCTTGGTCCTTGATGGACTTTGGAGGGCCTATAACTCGAAAAATAAAATTAAAAGCATCAGAGAGAGAGAGAAAGAGGCAGTGGAAGTTTTAAATTTTTAATCTCAGGCAAATGAAAGTTTCAAATGATCTTAATAAGTAAATATAAGATTAGAAAGTTTCAATCTCAGGCCTATGTCATTCCAAAGATTAGAAAATATAAGTAAGCAAGCTCCATCATCCCTTGTCCAAAATTTGCCACTGTTTATTATTAAAAATAACATCCAACTCCCACTGTTTGTATCACCAATTTGAATATACCTCTATTTTTGCTAAACCTTATCACCAATTTAAATTCACTCACTATTTTAACAACAAAAAAGTTGAATTATATAAACAGCTAGCATTAAAAATTAAACTATTTTCATTGAGGCATTTTATCGAACATGGTGTATGCATGAAGACACACATAAAATATAGAACGGTAAAGAAACAGATTTTAATTGAGGCAATATAAATGAGCAACAAATCACATAATATAAATGAGAAACACAATCAAACCCAAATGAGAAACAATTCAAATAAAATTTAGACACCCAACGAAAACCCAAATAAAAATTTTGAGGCATTCTGGAGACCCATTTTAGAAAAATATTTCAGAGATGACAATATTAAATTTAAAAAAATTCGTAAACTAAAAACAGATTGAACAATTTTATTCCCAATGGAAGCCAAGCATCCTATTAAAGACTATACCTTTAATGGGTTAACATGGTGCATTGAAATGCTATGGACAGCAGCTACAAAAAACAAAAACAAAAAAAATAAAATATTCAAATAGCTCCAACTATTCAATCCTCCCATAAGCAAAATATGAACCAACCCTTTTGGATCCATTTGGTTTGGTCATGGGAAGCAGCCAACGCACTGCCACAACAAAAAACAAAATTTGGATTCCATAAAATAAAATAAAAAAATAAGTAAAAATTAGGCCACAATATTGATATTGATATTGTGCACTGTTTGAATACTGAAATTACTTAAGAGGTTGACACACCACGGCTATGTAGTGAAGAAACAATTCATTTTAAGGGAAAAAGAGAACCGCTCATTAATTGGTATTGTTAAAATATTGATGAAATTGTTTACCAAATCATAACATATCCACAAAAACACAAAAGCATGAGAGAGAGAGAGTGTGTGTGTGTGTGTGTGTACCCAAATGGGGGCCTACAACTCGAAAAATAAAATTAAAAGCATCAGAGAGAGAGAGAGAAAGAGGCAATGGAAGTTTTAAATCTTTAATCTCAGGCAAATGAAAGGAAAGAAAAATTTATATAATATCTTAAAATAGGTAAAACAATTCACACCTTAATTAAAAAATAGAAAATAAATAAACCTCTATCATTAAAATAGGTAAAACAATCAAACAATAGATCATTGAAAAAGAAAACTCTTCTATCATTAAAACAATAAAACATTGTGAAGAAGAAAGAAAAATTTATATAATATCTCTTCTCTATGACATGAAAATATTACTTCAAACCCCAATGACAACATTTTGAGATTAATGTTGGGATGACAGTTGCTATAAAATTGATGTTGGGATTAATCCCAAGATTAATCCCAATAGCTCCAAACATTTTGTCCCAAGATTAATCCCAAGATTAATGTTGGGATGATAGTGTATACCCATAATAAAATTGGACAGGAGAAGATTGGACAGGAGAAGATTAATCCCAAGATTATTTCTCCTTTATTTTGTACTTTTGTAAGAAGCCATCAATTACATTAACTAAAACAATTTTAAAAATGAAATTGTTGCCCTGAAAATTGGCCAAAGTTAAAAGGATTCGAAAGTCGTTCAATAGCCATTCTAATATCGATACCTGAAATTTAAAAAAATAAAAATTAAATTTGAAAAATAATAATAAAGTTAGATTAGATGGATTAAAGAAAAAATGTCTAATGTTCAGTATTTTCAAAATTAAATTCGCTCACTATTTTAATTGAGTGAAAGGGAGAAGGGTTTAGCAATCAACCATGGCTCAGATCAGCGAACATTAGAAGGAAAAACATAATACATTTTATCTATTCAGCGGACATTTTATAAATTCACTCACTATTTTAATTGAGGCATTTTACCGAACATGGTGTATGCATGAAGACGCACACAAAACATAGAGGGGTAAAAAGAGAAATTTTAATAGAAAGGACCTATCAGTAATATATGAATTTTGGCTTCCACATCAAGATACAAAATTGACTGCAAAAAGTAGATGCAAGCTTTCCACTTCCCACAGATTGATGGAGCATAAGTCAATGGTGCCATCTAAAAAAACACAAATTACAATTAAAGCTACAATGGTTACAGATATTACCATATTTATTGTGAAAAGTGAAATAGAAAGTCACCATACTAAAGCCATCCAGTCACTGGTAGAAACAAAAGCGTCCTCTATGAGCACAGAAATAAGCTAATCTATGGTTGGGATATTGTTGGCTTTTTGGCTTTTCGAAGGGTATTTTTGTAAATGCGAGCGTGCCAGCAAGGATCAATCAGTCCTTACAGAAATTATAATTGCCAACCAATTATCAGACGATTGTGTTTTAGTTCTTTTCAGCCTCAATGAAGAGGACTTTTACTGGTGGCTTGACTTAGGAGAAATTAAGAGAAATAACATAATATGAAGAACAATTGAAGTATTTCATTAAAATGAACACTTACAATGGTCCAAACTCAGCCTCGGAGAGGTTTACAACAGCAATCTACTTGAATCTACTTGAAACTACTCCTATGAATCGAAGTGCAGTGCGGGTATTTAAAGTGCAGGTATTTAAAGTGCAGGAATTTAAAGACTGAAAATGTAAAAGACTGGAAAAGAAAATATATGACGTAAATGACTGGTTTGTATGATCTGAGTCTGGGGGCTTTTTCTGGGGGCTTCCCTGCTATTTATACTTTCGCTGATGACCTTGAATCGCACTTCAACCGCCGAATCGCTTCCTCCATGATCGCTGATCATGCTTTCTTACAAGTAGCTCCACTACGCCATTACTGACAGTTGAGCTTCCCTCCTGTATTTGAATTTGAATATGAGCAACCGTTGAAGCTATGTCATCTTACATCTCGTTATTGATCTAGTGTTACTCAGATCATGTGAGAACCAATATTTCTTGCCACGTGTACGATCAGGATTGAAGGCTTGAATAACCTTCCTTTATTACCCTTACTCTGCCACGTGTCGAACTGTAACTGGCTTTTACAAAATATGTAGCCAACATTACCCCCCGCACTAATATACCCAGTACTTGGCGATATTAGTGGATTACAGTTTTCCCGCGCCTCTAGAACGTGTATGGAATCCAAATTCTGGAAACACAACCGTCATCTGTTTGATGATCATTTGCATTAACTCGTCGAACATCCCAACATCTTAATATTCGAACAGACTATGGCTGAATCAACTTCTCCTTCCATTGATCAAGCATACGAAGAGTCATTGAGTAATGCTACTTCCCCTCGAAAGAACCTCCACGCATTCTTTAGCTACCTTTACCCACCTTTTTATATTCAGGTCATGGAAGCCTTTGCAAATCATCAACCTTTGGACTACGAACACATTGCCCTTAATCCTCCAATTCGAAAAATTTGCAAGTATAGATACAAAAAGTTCTTCCTCTAACCCTTCCTCATACCTCGAATAATCTGCCCTCAAACCTTCGATTTGGCAAGTTGCAACTATGGACTTGGGAAGCTCTTCCTCTCAAACCTCTGCATGGGATGAAGCTGTGGCTTCGTCTTCCTCCGGGGCTTCAGGCTGGTCAAACTGGAAATTAAGGGAGCGAATTAACCATCATTTCGTTGAATTCACTGACCCTTTAGAGTTCCCTTCTTGCGCTCGAAGTTCAGTGGTCTACCCTTATGTACCCATTGATCATCGACATAGTTTGGAAGAGAACCTGCTAGCAGCATGGCACATATCTTCCATGCTTACTAAGATAATGCCCCCTGTCCGGCGTTCAGAGGAAGCACAAGGGTACAACCTATCGTTCTTAGCCCAGAAAGCGAAAAGTTTCTCTTCTGACTGGCTTGATTACATTAATGCCTTTGTTCCTTCCGCTCCTGTGCCAGCTCTCATAATGAAAGCATCCACACCTTCTCCTCCGCTAACACTTTGCTGGACAGAGAAGTTGAGGCTTGCCCTTTCCATGGATAAAGTCTTCCCATCCTATCAACCTTCACTATCCCCTGCACCAGTTGAACGGAAACAAGCTCAACTTCTGCTCGCAGCTTTCTCGTACCTGCCTTTCAATGTTCTTGAGAATGAAGTTCCTCTCAAGAACCTTCGATGGGCATGTGATAGTTTGACCAGGAGCCATGTCCTTAATCCTATTGCCCAAGCTGAACTTCATATGTTCCTGGATCAACTTCCAGTGCTCCTCTATTGGCATCAAAGCTCTAAGGTGACTACGCAGTCTTTGGATCAACTTTTGTCTCTGCGACTTCATGCCCAATACGAAGCAGAGAACTTTATTGAAGAATTCAATGACTTTAAGAATAAAGATTCTGCATATTGGGATGATTTGATCTTGGACGAGTTGGAACAAAAATTGAGAGAAGAAGCCTATGAAATAAAGGCCGAAGAGCATTATCATGAAGTGAGGGCACATCAGCTCCTACAGCCAACATTAGAAGAAATAGGAGACATAATAAAGAAAGAACAAAAATTCACTGATCATTGTTAGACTAAGTTCCATGATCTTGTTATTTATTCCATTCCTTAATTTTATGAGCTTGAATTTATACCCAGACAGGGTCATTCAATGTAACAGCTTTGGTTTTAATATAAACAGAATTCTTCACTTGGCATTGCTTGATCATGTTTTATATTAGCCTTTCAAAGCCACTCCCGAGCTTTGAACTGAACAATCTTGTTATTTCGAACGTGAACTCAATTGTTTAAAATGAAAACACTAAGAATCAACATAGCTTTTCCAATTTATGGAATAAAGTTGACAGTGTTTGGCTGATGTCATTTTAGAAACAATACTTTGAATTTCACAATTTTATCCTTCGAATAAAGCTTCAGTCGATTTCCAATAAGGATGTTGGGACGAACTCTCCAATTTATGGACTATGGTCACCAACTTTTGTTAATTCTTGTTCAGAATTGGCGCTTCGAATCAAGAATTTTTTCCCTTAGAGCCTGTCTCAATCATAACCAAAATATGATCATGATTGGTATAATTCATACACACAACCATTGTTTTGATCCGAAAAGACAATTTTCTGTATGTATATACAAACCAACTATTGGTTTTAATGTTTCAAACACCCAGATATATCTCTAAAGATCCTTCAGCTTTACCTCAAGGGTATTACTTTTTCTCAAGAAAACCTGTTATAGGTCTTTGACCTCTTCGAAGTAAACCAATCCTTGAGTATCTTTACATTTTAAAGCATGTAGTATGCTTTGAGGCCAGCTTCTCTATTTCGAAGCCGATGTTACTCGAATTTTGGCGCCAACATCTGGTTTTCAAAGCCCAATACCTTACTTCGAAGCTAGTCTCAACATCTGGACTATGTTTTTCCCTCCAAAAGCATCAATATTGAGAGGAACTCTTCGTATTCGTATTTTTAGCACTCAACGGCTTATGATATATTTTCTAGGCATAAAGGCTTTTAAACCCTTCCCGTTCTGTGCTCTGCAATTATTTGCTTCTTTACAAACCCTTTCCTCTTCTGATTTTCTCTGCTCCCCTTTTGCTTACTACCAATGGATTCCTCCTCTCTAAAAGTACTTGCTGGCGACCGTATCAGCCCTACCATGGCTTTGAAACATTGTATCGATGAAGAAATCAGCAAGCTGACATCTAGTGAGTCAAGTAACATCGATGGACGTCTTTTCGTTCCTCGCCACAGCAACAAACAGGAGTACGTCCTAGGTCCTATCTTCCGGGAGGCTCCTGCTCAACTCCCAGCTCTGTACCCTCGTTTAGAGGACCATTTCCTTCTCTACGAAGGAGGGCTTGATTGGGGGAATTTGAGGGTAAATCGTCCTCATCGTTGCTGGCCGACATTGAGGACTGAATAGGAAGAATGGTATGACAGAGTTGTGCCTGCGAGAGAAGATGACCTGCAAGAGCTCTATATCCTCAATGCCCTTCGACTTTCCAGGTTCATTATTCCTGAAGATCCTTTTTTGATTCCTGCTGCCTTATGTTTTTGGAATATGGCTTTCAATTTCTTCCAGTTTCGGTGCGGCATGATGGCCCCCACCGTTCTTGATATTTGCCATCTCCTAGGGCTTTCACCCCATGGTTCTCCTTTTACTCCCAACTATCCAGACCTTCCTGTCAAATTTTCTCTTCCAGCCTTAAGCTCTTCTTATAGTGACTTCGTAAAGGCTGAAAATAAGAGGGAAGGTCCTGTGCGGGACAGAGAACTCTTCTCCTTCATATTATACTGGTTATGCAAATTCCTCTTTTGCACCTCATCTCAGAGGATTATGCCTGAGTTGGCTCCACTCGCGAAGGCACTCGTCTTGAAAAAACATATCGCTCTTGCCCCTTATCTTCTAGGTCATGTCTACAGAGCCTGCTCCCAATTTTGCGAAAAACCCCTCGATGCTAACCAAGGAGGTCCCCTCTGGGTGCTCCAACTCTGGCTCTTTGCCTATTTCACCGACCTACATCCCAAGTGTTTAAGATTCCTTGTTCAGGATCCTAGTACTTACGGGGAAAAATATGCCAGGATTGCCCTTTACCCTGCTTCCTTTGCTTATTACTTTACCTTCTTTTATCAACTCCCTATCTCTCCATCTGCTTCCTTCTTTTGTCCTTTCGAAGCCAATAGAGGGCCAACCTGGCTACAAACTTTTCTGGCTGATAAGGAATGCTCCACTTCTCCCCATAAAGATATGTGGGCTTCTATATTATTACCAAGGGAGCTGTTCATTGGCACTCTGAACCCTCGAGCCTATAAATGCATATCTGAGGTATACTGCCCTTCTCAATTCGCAAGGCAATTTGGGCTCTCTCAAGGGATACCTGTTCCTCTTTGCAATCTCTCAAATGTCCATCTCACTGCCAGGGATTTGAGAATACCCAAATCCAAGCCAGAGGCAGCAGTACTCAAACTGCTGAAGGAATTGAGTGAATTCCAATTTGTCCCCTTTCGCCCCTTTGGCTCAGTTTTAAAAAGGTTCAAGAACTGGTGGACAGCCAATATGGAAGTGCACCTCTCTGTACACCCTCATGACTTGTTGGTGGGGTTGGGATTGCCTTCGAAGGATAAGTCAACAACAGCCCAGAACATTTCTCCTCCTCCTGAAGCTGTCACCACTACTCCTGCTACTTTACCCCTTCTAGCCAGAGTTACTAGAGCTGCTTCGAAGAAGGGTGAGTATCTTCAAGTTCTTCTCCTCTCCTTTTATTTTTGAATCTTTTGTTTGTTTCCTTATACTTATGCTTTTGGTGTAGGGTCTCCACAAGAAGAATCTCCAAGAGAGCTGAGACTTTAGCTATTCTCAAGAAGAAACAACAACAAAAAACAAAAAGGAAACTAGTCCTTCCTCCTAAGGTATCTGAATCTCTTGAAGAAGAAAGAGAGGTTGAGCCAGAGAAGGAAGTGCCCTTACAAAGAACAAAGAGACAAAAGGTAGTTGTCTCTTCATCTGATGCCATTGAAAATCCTGTTAGCGAGGCAGCCACCATAATAGTGGAGAAAGAATTTATCTCTGGAGAATCTGAACCCCGGTCTGAAGAAGGGGAGGTTGGAAAAGAGTTGGTTGTATCTCTGCCAAGGGAGAAGAGAAAGAAAATGATTGTTCCTGTCACTGACCATGTTGAGGACTCTACTCATAAAGCAGCTGCCAAGGCAGTCGAACAAGAACATTCCAAGGCAATCGTTGTATTTGAGAGGGCCAAGAAAAGACGGCAACAGCAAATGCTAAGAGAGAAAGCTGCTACTGCCGATGCAACACAAGGGGAAATGGCAAGAAGGCAACAGACTGCTGGACATTACTCTCTCCGCAGTTCTCCCATTAGTGTCAGTGCTTCTGGAACAGGTAATTTCCTTCATACCTCTGCTGTTTTTCCTTGAAGGCTTTTAGTATTTGAGGTTTAACATTGTTCTGCATTTCTTCCTTTTGCAGCGACAACTACTGCACTCATCTTTCCAATGAGGCCTTCCTCAATTTCGGTTGAGGTTGATCAAATGCAGAATGTCAGGGTTGTTCGAATCGTAGTTTCACTTCCAAAGCCTACATTCGACGTACCTTTCTTAAGCCCCAGTATTCCTGCATCTCTTTTTCTTGGCTTAGAGCCATATCTCCCTTTTTTGGCTCGTGACCTACCTCAGTCTACTTTTCCTTCGAGCCTTGCTCTTCCTCCGTCCTTCACAGAAACTCCAACTGCTGCTCCATTCCCAGTGGCAGTTGATTCTTCCACAGAGGGCGCTGGTAGCTCTTCAATTCATGGTTCATCACCAATGCCCACTTCCAGCCCCTCTTCACTTGATTTGCTGGTGGCCAAGACCATAGAGGCTGCCAAAGATGCTCCATCCATTTCTCCCATCCCCATTCAGCCCTTTGCGTCTTCCACCACAACACTCTCTATGCCCTTCATGTCCAGGGATGAGGTAGACATCTTTGAAGGAAGACTAGCTAATCTCTTCGACATACCATCTACCTCTCCCACCTCTATTGCTGAAGCTGAGCCATTAGTCTTGGCTGACTCCCTACTGGAAATCTTCGAGAGTCCTCCTTCCTCCAGCAGCAAGCCTTTTGCACCTTTAGTTGATTTGGACACATGCTTGGAACTGCTGACTTCTTTTTCAAGGATCCCCTTCGAGGCTCTACAAAGGCCTATCATCAGGAATGGGTTCGTTCAATGATGTAACATTGCTGAGCAGTCTGCCATGAGTGTCTCAAGTCATCTATCCCAGGCTGCAGCTACTATTGATTTTTATCTCAACATTTGTCATGCTGCTAAGACTGCAGATGAGAAGCTGGCTAAGGACCAGAGTTTTGTTTCTCAAGTGCATACTGAAGTATCAACTCTGAAAGAACAACACTCTTTTGCCTCTCACTTTCGAGTCCAACTTCTGGAGAAGAAAGCTCAGCTTGAAGAGGAGTTAGTCGCAGTAAACCAAGCCTTGGTTCGAACTGATACGAAATTGCACATCACCAATCAAGGGCTGGCTGATCGAAAAGAAGACATGGCTGCAGCTATTCAATTATTTTCTTCACTTAGCAATAGGAAAGCTATTGTACAAAAACAATTAAAGCATTGTAATGATTTCTGGGCCAATTTGTACTTGATTATTTGTGAAAGCACAATATTTTGTATATCATTTGAGCAAGCTTGTGTTTTTGCATATAGTGTTCACTCTATCCCTTGTGTTTCCCAAATGGTTGGAAAATAAGGTTTTAAATATCTGCCATTAATCTTTTTGGGATGTACATAACCATTCAAATTTCTTAAATGGTATGCTCCAAAAGGCAGAACCCTATGAATTTGATATGGTCCTTCCCAGTTAGGTGACCAATTGCCAAACTTATGGCTTTTAATCCCAATTGGGAGTATTGTCTTCCATACCAAATCACCTTCATCAAAGCCAATGTGTTTGACTTTCTTATTATAATTCTTGGTTGTTTTCTTCTTTTGGAAAAGAATGCTATTTAATGCCAAAATTCTGGCTTCATCTATGCCTTCTAATTCCAAGCACATACTTTGATGGTATTGTTCAGGATTTAACTGATCTTGACATCTTACTCTCAAGGATTTAACATTAATCTCCACTGGTAAGACTGCATCATGTCCATACACCAAGGCATAGGGAGTAATTCCCGTGCTTGACCTTGGGGAAGTTCTGTAAGCCCACAAAACATCCAGCAATAAGTTATGCCAATCCCTGGGATTATCATCCACAACCTTTTGTATTCCTTTTTTCAAGGATTTATTGGATGACTCAGCTTGACCATTGGCTTGTGCATAGTAGGGTATGGAATTAACAAGGCTAATTCCAAACTCTGCCACAAAAGACTTCACCATTTTCCCATCAAACACAGTCCCATTATCAACTGTTATGGTTTGTGGGACGCCAAATCTATGGATCAAATCTTTAATAAAACCAATAACCTCTGTTTGGTCTACAGCCTTGTATGGCTTAGCTTCGACCATTTAGTGAAGTAGTTAGTGGCCACTAGAATGAGACAAAGATGTTTCGAAGAAGGTGGGTGTATTTTTCCCATCATATCCATGGCCCATCCTCTGAATGGCCAAGGCTTCACCACTGCATGTAGGTCAGTTATGGGCACATGCCTTATTGTGCCATGCTTTTGACATGCCTGACAACCCTTTACATATTCTATGCAATCTTTAAGGATGGTTGGCCAAAAATAGGAATGCCTTCGAAGCAACCACCTCATCTTTACACCAGGCTGATGAGCACCACAGATGCCTTCATGAACCTCAGCCATAGCTGTTAATGCTTCTTTTGGGCCTAAACATTCCAGCAATAAGCCATCTCCCCCCCTTTTGTAGAGAGCATTACCATATATCATGTATTGCATAGACTGCAATTTAACCTTTCTACTGGCCTTCGAAGATGGACCAGCCAAGTACTGCATTATTGGATGCCTCCAATCTTGTTCTTGTAAGTCATTATGATTGACTTGCAAGATCACATTCCTTTTATTCAAAGGTTGTATTAATCTCTGATATGTTGTTTGGCTTATGTCCCTTTGGGTATTATCCCTTCTCTTGAAGTTCGAAACTTTCTGAGCCACATCATTGGCTCTATTGTTCAAGAATCTTGGAACATGGGTTACATTTGCTATTTGAAACTGAGAAAGCAAATGTAATGCAACAACATAATATGGCAAGATACTTATGCTTTGACACTTGAAAATTCCTTTCACTTGGTTAACCACCAATTGAGAATCTCCAAATATGTCAACTGCATGTACTTGTAATCCAATAAGAATCTCTAGTCCCACAATTAAGGCTTCATATTCAGCCTGGTTATTGGAACAGGTAGCTTCATGACTCTGAAACCATGGGTGGTTTCTGTCCCTTGTAGAGACTTGATCACAATACCAATTCCAATTAACCCATTGGCTTTCAACCCATCGAACCACATTTGCCATGGCTCAACACTAGCCATACCAAGTTCCATTACTTCTTGGCTCTCTGTTTGAGATGGATGGTCTGCTAGAAAATTGGCTAAAACTTGCCCTTTTACTGCCCTCTGAGGGACATATTCTAAATGAAATTCTGATAAGGCTAGTATCCACTTGCCAATTCTTCCCCTCAACATAGGTCTAGATAACATGTGTTTAACCAAATCTGTGGTTGCAATTACCAAGACAGTTGTAGGTAAAAGATAGTATCTCAATTTCATTGCAGCAAAATACAAAGCAAGGCACAGCTTTTCAACAGCTGAATATTTACATTCACAAGAATTTAAAAACCTACTAAGGTAATAAACAGCTTGCTCCTTGCCTTCTTCATTGTCTTGGGCCAAGAAAGCTCCCAATGAATCTTCTGCTGCAGCTATGTACAACTTCAAGGGATTGTTACCCTTTGGTGGCATCAGCACTGGAGGGTTGGCCAAGTAGGCTTTGATACCTTCGAAAGCAATTTGATGCTCTGCTGTCCACACAAATTCCTCTTTATCTTTCAGCCTTAACAAGGAAGAAAATATTTTAGTTTTCCCTGCAGTGTTAGAAATGAACCTTCGAAAAAAGTTAACCTGCCCAAGGAACCTTTGTAATTCTTTCTTACTTGATGGGGGTTTGGCTTCAATGATGGCTTTGGCTTTATTCTGATCAATCTGTATTCCTTTCTTGTGCACAACATAGCCCAAGAAATTTCCAGATGATACACCAAAAGCACATTTAAGAGGATTGAGCTTCAACCTGAACTTCCTCATTCTTTCAAAAGCTGCTTCTAAGTGAAGCAGGTGTTCCTCCATGGACTGGGATTTCACTACAATGTCATCAATATAACATTCTAAATACCCTCCAATAAGGTCATGAAAGATGGTGTTCATAGCCCTCTGGTATGTAGCTCCAGCATTCTTCAGGCCAAATGGCATCTTAACCCATTCGAAGGTGCCAATATTTCCAAGACATCTGAATGCTGTCTTATGGACATCCTCCTCTACAATGCAGATTTGATTATAACCAGAGTGTCCATCCATCATTGATAAAACTTGATGCCCTGCTGAACTGTCTACAGCAAATCTACTATGGGCATAGGGTACTCATCTTTTGGAGTTGCTAGATTCAAATTTCTGAAATCGATGCATACCCTCATTTTACCGTTCTTCTTGACTACAGGCACAATATTAGATAACCATTCAACATACCTGGCTGTCCTAATAAAATCTGCCTTAAGTAGTCTGAGGATCTCTTCCTTGACTTTCTGAATTACTTCTGGACTCATCCTTCTTGGTTTCTACTTATATGGCTTGAAATTAGGCTTCATAGGGAGCCTATGTTCCACTAATGACCTATCCAATCCTGGCAATTCATTATAAGACCATGCAAAGCAATCTTTGTACTTCTTTAGAATAACCAACAGTTGGTCTCTGTCCGGAATATTCAAACATGCACTTATATATGTGGGCTGTTGTAAAGAACCCTCCCCTAAATTTACCTCTTCTAAGGGGTCTTGTGTCTGAGAACTTATTGATGCTTCTTCTTTGGCTTCTGCTACCTTCGAAGCAACATCCTGGCATTGCTCTGCTCCCAGGTTCTTTAATTCAACATCTCTGCCCTCTTCCTCATAGACAAAATCTGTCCACAAGGCTTCCTCTTCCTGTATCTCCTGGACTTTTGTTTCAATGTCCAAGGCACAGTACTTACCAAGAGTCAAGACTCTAGCCTGTTGCTGCTGCTGTTTGCAGCCAAATATCATAGCCTCTCTCTCTTGCTCCTGAACTTTCTGGACTATTGCTTTTACATCCAATGCTGAAAATTTAATCAAAGCCAAGGACTTGGCTTTTTGTGGTTCCTCTCTTTGCCTATAACCAGGCATCATTGTCATCTCTAAGGACAACCTCTTCATCAGCACTTTCTTGGACTAAGTGCTTCAGGTGTGTCACCTCCAGCCATCACTTCGGCTGAGCCATCAGCTTTCCTCAATATACTGAGAGGTGTTACTCCCTCAATATACAGATTGGCCTCTGCAAAGTCTGCACAGGCTATGAAGGGTTGAGGATCTGCATCAATCTCCTCAATCTCCCCATTGCCTAAAGCCATCATGATCTTCTGATGTAAAGAGGAAGGCACACATTTGTTGGTGTGGATCCAATCTCTACCAAGTAATGCATTATACTTAGCATGGCTGTCAATTACGAAGAATGCAGTCATGCTATCCCTGGTTCCCACACTTAAGTTAATGGGCAGAATCCCCTGGGCCATCTGTTTATCTCTAGCGAAACCAGCAATGGTTGTGCTGGTTGGTATCAACCTGGGATTCTTTTTCCCTAGTTTCTTCAAAGAAGATTTCGGGAGTAGGTTTACTGCTGCCCCATTGTCTATCAGGACTCGGTTCAGCTGTATCCCATCAAAGAAAGCCTTGATGTACAAAGGCTTGACGTGCTGCGTCATCGAATTCGAGGGGTACTCAAAAGGATAGGAAAGGTTAATGCTCACCTCCTCCTCACTCTCAAATTCAGTCTCCATTGGGGTAGCCATCCCAGGACCATCTTGTACCATACTTACTTGCGAGTCCTCACTAGAGACAGGAATGGGATCCATGTCTTCGTCATCCTGGTCCTCATAACCAGCTTGGAACTCATGAGGCAGTATGTGCACCATGTTAACTGATACTGGGGGAAATGAGCCAAATTGGATGGCTGGCTGTACTTGCTTCCCCTTCTGGCTACCTTGTTCAGTTGCTTCAACAGCATCCTCCATGCTGCACTCTGGTACTTCGTTGTTAACTGATCCCTTCGAAGGATCTTTCTCAACTGGTTTTCCAACCAAAAATGTTTGCTCAGCCATGAAGGCTTCGAACATTTCTTCCTCCACGACCTCTTTCTTCTGGCTTATGCCAATCTCTTCTTCAGTCTCGCTATCAATCTCCATCAGAGCTTTCTCCAGCCCTGCCAAACTAGCCTTCTTTCTGGCTTTCAGTTCAGAATGAACCTTGGCCAACTGCTCTCTGCTGCAGACCACTTTGCTCTGTTGAATGGGCTTTGGAGCATGGTCTGATTCTGGAATTTTCTTTCTCTCCGTCTGGACCAATGAAGCGCTCTCTCCATTTTCTTTCATCTCATTCTGGTATTGAGTGTACCTGCGCTGGATCTTTCTCCTTTGTGATCTCGAAATGACTGGAATCAAACCTGGTTCTTTTGTCTTTGGGTGTTTGAGCAATACCCAACTGTTAGGAGCCACTAGAAGAGGCTTGACCATCCTGCCCTGGCTTCTAACATCCCTTCGAACAGGCAATTCTCTAGGTTTGTTTTGCATTACAAACCAGTCTGGGACTCCAGGTACCCATGAACTTGCTGATTCAGACGCTGAACTGCCCTTTTCCACCTTCGAAGCCATCTTCGAAACTGGCCGTGAAGGTAAGTGCTTGGCTTTGTCCTCATGTTTTGAGTCTGATTCAGACCTTCGATAAGGGTGACCACTTTCTGTCCTGCGTGAAACTAGTCTAGGGGGCCAATCTCTGGCTTTGATTCCATAAACTGGGCCTCTCTCCAGTTTTCTTTCAGAATGGCTACTCTCCATTCTGTAATAGTTATGTAATGACCCCAAAAGTCATCCTTATTTAATTAGAGGTTAATGTGCTTTAATTCAACCATATCTATTGGC
Source organism: Camellia lanceoleosa (assembly GCA_025200525.1). Lineage (NCBI taxonomy): Eukaryota > Viridiplantae > Streptophyta > Magnoliopsida > Ericales > Theaceae > Camellia > Camellia lanceoleosa. The sequence goes on along the minus strand of CM045758.1, from coordinate 6,863,510 downwards.
ATTGACAATGTTTTTATCTTATTTTGGGGTATTGATTGAGGTGGTGGTATGATGGTAAAGTAAGATTGGACAAAAGAATATAATTCGGATAGTTGATCTACGATCAGCCGTCATTCATTTGCCCTTTTCTTTTTCCACACTTTGAATTTAGATGTGAGGTTAGAACCATTGGAAAGCTTGTTTCCGGGGCTTCAATTTGGACACAAGAACGACCTAAAACGGAGTCCGGATGGAAGAGTTATACCTGTTCAAAGTTTCGGGATCTGTGCTGAAAACAGGTCCGCTCGAGCGGGAATTTCTCCGCTCGAGCGGGAATTACGGGACAGCAGCTTAAAACATGATTTTTTGGATCATTTCTCACACTTTCCCTTTTCATTCTTCATCTCCCTCCCCTAGGTCCGAAAACCCTAGGTCCTTGATCTCCAAAACCTTCCATTTCCCTTAGTTTAGATCAAGATCACCCATCAAGAAGTGAAGAAGTTTGAAGATTATTAAGTTTTACCGATTGGAATTTCGGGATTTTGAAGGATTCTCCTCAATCTTGCTCCTTTGTTGTTCTTCGAGGTAGGGGTTCTAGATCTCCTCAATACTTACATCTATGACTTGATTTATGGTAACTTCGGTATATTAATGAAAAAATCTTCATTGTTATCATCTAGGGCATATTATGGGATTTGGGGATTTTCTTGATGATCTTATGCCCTAGAGATGTAAGGAAAGTCTTGTGTGTTTGTGATGAAAAATTGATAAGATCATTCTATCATTTAATTGTTTTTCTCTTTGATTTGTCATGTTTGAACTCAAGTATGGAAATATTGGCTTTGTATATATATAGTATGTGTATATCATGTGTTGTGTTATAAGAACATGAAGAATTTGAATCCAAGAATGGAAATTAAGAGAGAGATGGCTTGTTTAAGCTCCTAATCTTGTTTAATTTGTCATGTTTAGGTAGAATCCATAATATAGTGATGTTGGGTTGAAAGATAGTCTTGATTTCATTTGGAATTGCATGAAAAATGGAATGATGTTGCCTAATCCGAAATCTGTAATTTTAGAATTCGCTTGGTCCACTTTCGGCGGAGGAAAGCCCGCCGGCGGAAAATCGACCTTCCAAAGATCGATGGATTTCTGATCCCGGCGGCCAAAGTGGCGCCCGAGGGGGGAGGCTTATTTTCGGGAAAAAAAAATGTGTTGTTCAGTTTTGTGTGCTTGACTCTCTGGTATTTTCAGAATATTTTTCTGATGATTTTAAGATGGCTATAAATTCATATGAAGTGTAATGACGCAGGGGCTAGTTTTCAATGATTTATGAGGAAAGAGAACCAATTTGCAAGGTATGGTTGCGTCAGAGGACACATTCCGGGAGGGACAAGCACTCCATTGTAACTGTGAGTAATAGTACTACAATTGTAAATCAACCACTGTTAATGATTATTGGTATTAATATTCTGTTCTTTGTGGGTAACTATGATAACGTATGAATGGATTGAGGCGTATGTGAGTAATGAAGGATCTGACATGCATCAATATGGCTCTGAACTACTTACATTTCGAGTGTGTTCAGTGGTTAACGGTAATGTATCGATAATGTGTTACAACCTGTAAGTTACCATGATTCTACACAGATATGATATGAGAACTATTAATGCTATGGAGTGAGTAATAGAGCAAAGAATATGTATTCATTTATTATTGATGATTATTTTACTTCTGTCTGCTTTCCGTATATTCCTACCTTATCTGAACTTGAAAAACATGTGATATGAATGAAAGGTAAATGTGGGAAGAATCTGAGTAACATTCTGGGCCGAGGGCCATTTTGTGATATTGTGTAACACTCTGAGTAACATTCTGGGCCGAGGGCCATTTTGTGATATTGTGTAACACTCTGAGTAACATTCTGGGCCGAGGGCCAATTTGTGATATTGTGCAACATTCTGTGTAACATTCTGGGCCGAGGGCCATTTTGTGACATTCAGTAACATTCTGTGTAACATTCTGGGCCGAGGGCCATTTTGTGACATTCAAGAACATTCTTCAGAATATTCGGCCGAGGGCCATTTTGTGACATTCAGTAACGTTCTGTGTAACATTCTGGGCCGAGGGCCATTTTGTGACGTTCTATGTAACATTCTGGGCCGAGGGCCATTTTGTGACATTCTGTATCATTCTGGGCCGAGGGCCATTCTGTATCATTCTGGGCCGAGGGCCGCTCTATGTATATTTCTGGACTCATGTCTGTTGAGATATAATTACAGCGTATAGTTAATCATGTGCTTTGCAGTTATATACTTTATTATTTCTGTTGTACTTTACATTATTTATGTACTATTATTCACTGAATTTTACTCATTCTGTATTATGTCTGTTTCTGTAGGTCATCAGCCGAGAAGCCAGTCATAACCCTTAAGATTCGTCTCCCTCTTGTCAACCTCGGTGTGTCCAGGCACTACTAAAGCCTGTGTAATTTGTACAGTGTGGTTATATTTTTGGGATTTATGCTTGGTTGTCTTTCCTTAAAATGTTTTGTTCTATGCCCAATTGTGGGCTGATTCGATGTATATGTGTGTATGTTTTCTGTATATTATTTACTTGATATGATGTTGTGATCCTGGCATGTCAATAGTAGCTCAATGGATATGTTTTGATGTTGTTTTTTTTTTATGTTAAATGCTTCCGTTCAGGCCCCATATGTTATGTATGTCAGGTTAAGAGTCCGGTTACGAATAGGTCATGCCCAAACTTTTAGGGGCGAGTTTGGGGCGTGACAAGTTATGTGGCCTGGATTCATGCAAGGGCCTCTTGCCTTTGTCATGCATTCTGTTCACTACAGGCTCAACCACTGGTGGTCTCTGCCTATCACTAGCCGGATACGGCCTTTTGTTGTAAGCATTGGTTGACTTAGGACGTCTCTGAACATCCCTGTAGTATTGCTTCCCATCAGTTGGAAGCCCCTTCAACCATTTGTAATCGAAGTCCGCACTGGGCACATTCTTCGCATCATTTGTTTCTAAAGAATCATCATCCAGTGATTCTTCATCAGAGTGTTCCCTCTGGTGCGAGAAACCTTGTCCAATAACTGGTGGGCTTCTAGTATTCTTCTTGATGTTGGTTTGGTTAGCAACATGCATCTGCACATTGACTTCCTCCAATTCTGTCAAGGACAAGTTCTGGAAGTCTGATGTAATGACATTGGCTGCTGCCTCTCCAACTTCTGGAAAGGGATCACTGTCAATTCCCATGGCTTTTTCTGTTTTAGCTGGGAACTTCAAACTTCCTTTTCGAATCTGTTCTTGGATCCTGTCTCGAAAAATAATGCAGTTTTTAGTCGAGTGAGACCAAGAATTATGCCATTTACAGTATACTTTTCCTTTCAGTTCATCTGGAGATGGTAGTTTTACTCCTTTTGGTAACTTAAGGAAATTAGCCGCGAGCAAATGATCAAAGATGTCATCTGCTTTTGTTAAATCGAAAGAGTATTTTCTGTGAAAGTCTTTCTTTTTAAACTGCTGGTCTATAGTTGTATCCTTATGAATTAATGCTTCACAGATTACAGGTTCTTTGCCTACAATCTCTGCTGCATCTATTTCATAATTAGGATCTCTATAATATGTCTTATATGATGCATTATTTCGATCTTGTTCCTCTTCTAATAATGCTTCATATCGAGACACCTTATAGGTCAGTTCGACCAAATCTCTGAATTCGGTTGAATCAAACTTCTTTCGAAGCCTAAATTCTAAACCATTTTGAGCCAATCTGACGAATTTTGGCTCTGGCAGGATGACTCTACATTTATTTTGAGCCCTTTTAAATCTGGCAACAAACTGAGTAGCCTTTTCTTCAGGCCTTTGACTCAATCTAGCCAAATCTGCCATGGATACCTCTGGCTCTGATTGGAAGAATTGGGCATGAAATGCCTCTTCCATTTGTTGCCAATTTTGAATGGAGCCAGGTGTAAGGTTGATGTACCATACAAATGCTCCCCCAGTTAGGGAATTTGGAAATAATCTCAGTTTCATATAGTCATGGTTAGTAAATTCACCGCATTAAGCAGCAAACCTAGCAATATGTTCTATTGTTGATTGATTTCCAGTCCCATAAAAAAGGGTAAAATCTGGTATTCTGAACCCCCTTGGGTATTCATGTACCCTATCCACCCATTCTGGGTATAGTTTTCTGTATACAGGAGTCTGGACCCCCCGAGCTATCGGTCCACACATCTCCCTAACAATATCAGCGATTTGATCCCTAGGGACCATATTTTGTGCTTGCTGAACCACTACTGGAGGGGCAAACATAGGATTTGGTGGACAAACTTGTGCTTGTGGTCCTCTTGGTCCATAAGGTGGTAAATTTGGGGCTGGTTGTCCTTGCGGTGCAGGTTGCTGTTGAGGGTATGGGTAACCCCTTTGAGCATGACCTGCGAAAGGACCTGCGAAAGGTGCTGGAACAGGTGTTGTGTCTCTGCCATTTGCAGGAAAACCCTCCAACCCCCCGGGTGTAAATTCGAATAAGGGATTAGTGTACCCCCTTGTGCCAGGTATGGCTTCGAACATGGGATTTGTAACCATTCTTATGCCAGTTTCTTGTACTTGGCCAGATCCACCAACTTGTGTGGCTTCATTGTTAAGTACTGAGGCATTTTGGCCTGCTATAGGCCTCGAAATGGGTTCATACCAAGACTGAGGTGATGGTCTTTGATAGTTCTGATTACTAGTTTGACCATTATACTGTCCATTAACTTGCATATGCTGTTTTTCTCTAGCCAATCTTTGTTGAGGGACATTTACAACTTCCTCCGTTTGTCTTGTGTTTGTTGGTTGGTGGTTACTCATTCGATCCAAAAAGGACGTTGCCCACCTTTCCATTGTGTTCATTAACTGCTGTCCCATGGTATCTATTAGGCCATCCCATGGATTTACTAGGTGATTAGATGGAACAGTGGATGGTCCAATTCTTTGGTTTCGTCCAATATTATGAACATATGGTTCTTGTCCAGAAGTGCTGGTCTGTTCGACCATAGGTTCTGACAATATAGGAGTTTCCACAGGATGTGTTACCACATTATCCTCTAGATTTGGTATTTCTACCTCTCCTTCTACACCTTCTTCCAAGCGTTCATTTTCTCCTTGTCGTCTTCTTCTAGCCATTTTTAATTAAGTCCCACTGGGCGTGCCAAAAATATATGTTGGCTTTTTGGCTTTTCGAAGGGTATTTTTGTAAATGCGAGCGTGCCAGCAAGGATCAATCAGTCCTTACAAAAATTATAATTGCCAACCAATTATCAGACGATTATGTTTTAGTTCTTTTCAGCCTCAATGAAGAGGACTTTTACTGGTGGCTTGACTTAGGAGAAATTAAGAGAAATAACAGTAATATGAAGAACAATTGAAGTATTTCATTAAAATGAACACTTACAATGGTCCAAACTCAGCCTCGGAGAGGTTTACAACAGCAATCTACTTGAATCTACTTGAAACTACTCCTATGAATCGAAGTGCAGTGCGGGTATTTAAAGTGCAGGTATTTAAAGTGCAGGAATTTAAAGACTGGAAATGTAAAAGACTGGAAAAGAAAATATATGAAGTAAATGACTGGTTTGTATGATCTGAGTCTGGGGGCTTTTTCTGGGGGCTTCCCTGCTATTTATACTCGTCAGTGATGACCTTGACGCACTTCAACCGTCAACCGCTTCCTCCATGATCGCTGATCATGCTTCCTTACAAGTAACTCCACTACGCCATTACTGGCAGTTGAGCTTCCCTCCTATATTTGAATTTGAATATGAGCAACCGTTGAAGCTATGTCATCTTGCATCTCGTTATTGATCTAGTGTTACTCAGATCATGTGAGAACCAATATTTCTTGCCACGTGTACGATCAGGATTGAAGGCTTGAATAACCTTCCTTTATTACCCTTACTCTGCCACGTGTCGAACTGTAACTGGCTTTTACAAAATATGTAGCCAACAGATATATATAAATAGTTCAATACAATTCATACAAATCAGAGGACCTAAGGAGAGTAGCCAGGCATGTCAACAAATTCAAACTCTCTCTTTATCCAAAAGTATATCCCAACCACAGGGCATTTCTCTGATATTAGAAGCTTAACCTTAATCTTGCCAATGAGAACATGAGAAACCCATTGAACAAATCCAAACAGAGAAATCAAGAAATCATTCGTATATAAGGGCATTAAGAAATCATGAATTAAAGAAATGACAGCTGAGAGGGGAGATTTCTATCTCATAGTACGGCCGAGCAAGAATCACGTCCGGCGTTACAGACTACGCGGCGCCGAGCTAATTAGGCAAGTGCAACGACCGAGCGATCTACCTTGCTCGGTTAAAAGGGGTCAATCGGTTGCCCGAGGCCAAACAGAGACCGGTTGGTGAAGCGAAGTCCGATGGAGATTGCAACCGGCAGAGGATCGGCAAGACTCGCCGAAGATGCTTTGGCCAAGATACCACTAGTCGCCGCCAAATGGCGCGATTGCGTGACGAGGCCCGAAGATGAAACGGTTGGAGGCCGGCATGCCTCACAACCGGTCAATCGCGATGAACCGGTCGAGGGTAGCTCAGTATTTGCAGTTAAGATCTCGCCTGGTTCCAAGTCGCAAGCCGGTGGTATGTAGCACGGTCGTGTGAGGGCAATTTTCCACAGGGCTAGGCCGGTCATGGTACCCCGGTTATGGGTGCCACCTGGGCCAATGGTGTGGAGGAGAGGATATCTGCTCCACGAACGCCTCAATACCGTTAGGCGTTCTGCATGTACTGGAAGGAGGACAAGACCTTTACACGTGTAAGGTGGTGAGAGGCGAGCACTGCCACCTGTCCAAGGAAGGACAGCAGAGGTAGTGCGCGCATAATCTCGGAGCGTGGTGGCCAGCCTAGAGATGGAGAGGGAAGGCGAACGTTACTGGTATGCGAACTCACTCTCACAAACCTTCCCTCTTCATTCTCTTCTTCCTCAGTGAACTGACTTGAGCGTCGGAGGGTTTTTCCGGCACACCACCGCCGGGCAGCTCACCGTTTTCGTGTTGCAGAGACAGACGCCGTTGATGGAAGCTTGACGTTCAAGGCGTACGGAGGGTTAAGAATATTTTCCCCCCGTACAACAGCAAAATCAAAATGAAAGGGGTAACTACATTATGATTAGTCCTCATAGAACATAACCCTATACTGTATACATATATATTCTTGATTTCATAAATTAATCCAGTTGAAGGGGGATCATGGGGGGGTTGTAGAGAGGTTTGGGAAGAGGGTTTCACATATAGGAGATGTCGGAAGATAGGGTTTGGTGATAAGCAAGTAGGTGCGTTGAAGAGGGAATGGTGAGTGCGATAGGGTTTTGCCGACCATGAAGAGGGAGAATAGATAGATTGAGAATGATACATACTTAAATGAGGAAGAGAGCTGCAAATATGTGAAACGATGGAGTTACAGACTTTGTGGGAAACGATTTCGCGGGAAAAGGTTTCAATACAATTTGCAGAGTGCCTCAATGAGAAACACAATCAATATTATGAAATCACATAAAAATTGTAAATGAGAAAGAGAAACACAATCAAAAAGACCCAATCATTTATTAATTTTGAGACCCAATCATACAAAGAGACCCAATCATAAAAATTTTGAGGCATACAAAGAGACCCAAACCCTATCTTGATTTATCATTTATCATTTATCAGAGACCTAATCATTTATCATTTTCAGGACATAGTGAAAATATTTCAGACCCTAACTGTTAAATATTTCAGAGACCCAATCATACAAAGAGACACACATAAAAAATTTGAACCGAGAAACACAGATCTACCTTGCATTTGATCAAACAGTGCACTCGAATCTCATGAGTGATACCGATCTCTTTCTCGCTGGTTGCGCTACCTTGCATTTGATCAAACAGTGCACTCAAATCTCAACCAAGTTGCCATAAAACCAAGAACGGAGAGTGGGTAGAAGAGAGAGAGAGAAAAAACCAGAGAGAAGAGATTAAAATTTGAAAACCAGAGAGAAGAGAGAGAGTGGAGGACGACTGTGAGAGAGAGATAGAGAGGTGTGTTTGGTACTCATTAAGATTGATTTTGGCCCTTAGATTTTGATTAAGATTGATCTCAACCATTGAAATTTCTGTGTAGGATAAATGAGAATGAGACATTTTTAGCCCTTGGATTGAAGTAATCTGATGATTCACATTTTGACACATAGACATTTTCAATTTTGAATTCAAAATCAGCCTTCCATTGTTATATAGATTTTACACTTATTTTGTTTTTTTTTAAATTCTAATAAAAAATATTAAAATTTATTTGTTTTGAAGTTTTTAAAAATAGTTTTTTGAATTCTTAATTCATATTTTTATATTTTTAGTGATTTTTTAAATATTTTAATCAAAAAAAAATTAAATTTTTTTTAGATTAACTTAATCTTAATATACATAAAGATATAAATTTGTACAAAAATCTTATTGAGGACAACAAAATACGAAAATGTATTAAATTTTTATATATTTTTTTTATATTTAGTGAATTTCGTTAAACGTATTTTTTTAATTACAAATAGTATACTTTTTAAGTGTATTTAAAAAATAAAAAATAAATATAAAATATTAAAAAAGTTTACTTAAAAAAAAGAAGAAAGAAAAATAAAAATTAAATTTTCAAAAAATAATGTTTCCATTACTGATCTCGCCTATCTACCATTGACGTTGTGGCCCTTTCAAATGTAAGACTTAACTAGCTATGCTAAATTATATTTAACTCTCTTTTCTTTAATGTATGTTTTTTGTAGTAGTTTTTTATTTATTTTGCTTTTTAGATTCTTCTACATTAATTGGAACTAAAAAGTATAAATATTAAAAGAAATGACACAAAATTGAAAGAAAAAAATCACTAAACATTTTTTTTTAAAAATGACTTTTTAGTTTAATCCCAAACTCTCCAATGGTATGATAAATACTTGTTATTGTTAAAAAATAACATGAAGCTTAGTTTTGAGTTCTCTAACGAATAGCTAAACCTTATGCTATATTTTAGTTTTGTTAATTTTAACCTAAATTTTATACAAGATTTAGTTATAACTAAAATTTCATAACACTTTTTCTTTTTATATCACGCATCCTCATATAGCAATACTATTGGTATTTTGTTAAAAAAAAAATTACAAAATTTGCACCATTGAAACAATATTGCTAGAAGAAAGCAATAACTAAACATTTATGTTGTGTTTGGTTGGGGGATTTGAGGAGGGATTTGGAAAGGGAAAGGGAAAAGGTGTGTGAAACTAGGTGAAATATAGGCATGTTTTATTCACATTTTACCTACCTTTTCTATTTTCCTTTCTAAATCCCTCTCCAAATCCCCCAACCAAACATAGTCAATTAACTATTAGGGATACTATAAGCTGTGTTTGGAATATGAATTTAAGTAAGGATTTGAAAATAAAAAGTAAAAATATGTGGCAAATGTTAGTGAAATATAAGTTAATTTTTATTTATTTATTTATTTTCAAATTCTTATCCAAATTTACGATCCAAACATAATGTAAAAATTGACTAGAAAAGGAGAAAGGACAAAGGCTAAGGAGTGATTGGAATTGAGGTGGATATATGTGGAGTTTCCTCTATATAATAAACTGGGGATGTACAAAAAAAAAATATTAGTGGAACAAGTAAATTGGTTCAGTCCAAACCAAATCATATAATATAGTTCATTTTAATTTTTTAAATGATTAAAAACCATTGATTATGATTTGATTAACGAATTAAGACTTAAAAAATCATAGTGAACTGACCGAACCGTTCCTTGTTTTTTTTCTTTTTAATTTTAGTTTTAGTAAAAAGTATTGAAAAGGATAAATCAAATATTAAATTTTCAACTAAACCTACACAATTTGTGATTATGTCACACTACTAAATTTATATAAGTAATATTTCTTTATAGACACACATAAATATTGTCTTAAATTTTTATTTATTTATTTTTGATAAGTAATATTATTCTAAATTCATAAAATCGTTATTTACTTCTATATGTTATGTTGCAAGTAATTCAATTTCTATTGATAATTGAAAAAACACTAAAATATAATTGTCCAATTGTAAAATCAAATCAGAATTACGGTTCCTCCTATGGGCGATTACCACTTATAACAAGCTTTGATAAGCCTTGTAGCTCGTATATCAGTCACACTTCTTTTAAATCCAAAATGGTTAAGAGACTGGAAAAAAATAAAATAAATAAAGATATCTTACATTATAGATAGATCGAAAAATAAAAGTAAGAACTTTGAAAATGTTGAATTGTGTTCGCATTGGGATAAGTTGTTTTACAATGGAACCATTAAATTCTACCATAAAAATGCCAAGAAAAAAATATGCTCTTTCAGAGAATGAATCAGCTCCATAAACAAAACCCATAAATTATCACACAATTTTGAGGAAAATCAACGACTATGAAGCCCTCTTAACAATATGTTACACAATAATGAGTTGACAAAATACATTAGCAAAGCAAATGATACGAATGACCTTGTCGACAAGTAAGAACAATGCCATTCTATTTTAAATAAAATCACTGGTTGTGTAGATCTGGTTTAGACTCGTTCAGGTTTGGGTCGCACAAGCTTGGACTGGTTGGTCTTCTTTGAGATTGGGCTTTATGTTACTGTTAAGTGTGGGCTGGGTCTTTATTTGCAACAAAAAAATCGCTGGATTAAGCTGTTTGGTAACACTTACGTTTTCAATTTTCTATTTATATTTACAGAAATTTTAAAAATTCAAATAAAAACTTATTTGGTAAAATTTTTGATTTATAAATCAGTGGTCTCAGTTTATAAATTTGGCCAAAAAATGTGTTTTCATTTTGAGTTTTCAGTTTTTTTTTTTTTTTACCACCCAACACTAGCCACCACTCGCTACCATTTTCCACCACCGTCTTTCGCCACCACCTCACACCTGCCACCCATTCTCCACCACCACCCACCCCTCGCCACCGCCACCACCACCACCACCACCACCAACACCACCCACCACCCACCTGCCATCCACCCGCCACCACCCACCACCATTCACCACTTGCCACCACCACCCACCTGCTAGCCACCCGCCACCACCACTTGCCACCACCACCCACCACCACCCACCACCACCACCACCATCACTCACCACCCACCTACCACCACCACTCACCTGCCACCACCACCCACCACCACCACCCACACGCTACCACCTACCACCCAACCATCACCCACCACCACCACCACCACCCACCACCCGCCACCACCACAACCACCCACCACCCGCCACACTCCACCTCACCTCGCCATCCGCCACCCACCTGCCACCACCACTCACCACCCGCCACCACCACCACCACCACCGCCACCGCTACCGCTACCACCAACTCGCTACCACCCACCACCGTTACCTACCCACCATCACCACCCACCACCACCCACCATCCGCCACCCACCTGCCACCACCACCCACTCGCTACCACCTACCACTCGCCACCATCACCCATTCACCCACCACCACCCGCCATCCGCCACCCATCTGCCACCACCACCCACCTGTCACCACCACCTACCATCCGCCACCACCACCCACTCACACCACCCACACCACCCACCACCCACCCACCACCCACCACCACCACCACCACCACCCACTGCCACCACCCACCACCCACAACCATCACCCACCACCACCACCACCACCCACCTACCCACCACCACCCACCTGCCACCACTACTTGCCACCACCACCACCACCGCCCACCACCTGCCACCGTCACCCACTCACCCACCATCACCACCCATCACCACCACCGCCACCGCTACCACTCACTCGCTACCACTCGCCACCGTCACCCACCCACCACCACCCGCCATCCGCCACCTACCTGCCACCACCACCACCCACTCGCTACCATCTACCACCTGCCACCATCACCCATTCACCCACCACCACCCGCCATCCGCCACCCACCTGCTACCACCACCCACCATCCGCCACCACCACCCGCCACCACCCACCACCACCAGGTACCCACCACCCATCGTCACCACTTTCCACCACCGTCTTCTGCCGCCACTTGCCACCACTTGTCATTTCTTACTCTTTTTTATATTTTTAAATTTTTTTAAACATTTTGTCAATCACCAAACGCGTTTATAGTTTATGTTTTTCTAAAAATAAACAAAAAATAAACAAAAACCAATTTATAAATTTTTTGTAAATATAAACTCAAAACGTAAACGTTACCAAACACACTAGTGTCCAGCTAGGGTAAATTATGAGGGCCAGACTGTTGTGGCTGGCTGTGAATGTTGTTTGGGCCCTTCTTTCGAAAATTGGGCTGGATTAGTTTTGTTTAGATGGGTTGGGTCAAGACAAGGACAAAGTATAATGAGCCTTTGTTTCTCCATAGAAGTCGTCTCAAACTTGTTTTATAATAGTCTTCCATATTAGAGCCCAAAGTAGGTGATATAAAATGATGAAAAAAGTAGGGCAAATTATTAACACCCCTTGAGATTTGACTAAAATACAAATTTCCTTCTGAGGTTTGAGAAATTATATCTTGTCTCTTGAGATTTATATTTTCATAACAAATTGCCCCCTGTGGTTTATATTTGCATAACAAATTCTTTCGAATTTGTTATGCAAATATAACCTTCAGGGGCAATTTGTAATTTCTCAAACCTCAAGGAGGAATATGTATTTTAGTCAAATCTCGAGGGGCTGTTGGTAATTTGCAAAAAAAAAAGTAATATATAACAGTTCTTAAAGAAGTATTATAAAGCAACAAATACAAACTAATAAAACATAAATAAAAATATCAAAATTCTTAAATAAAATTTATAATCTTAAATTTATCTTTATCTAATGTCTTTCAATCCCTACCAAATGTACATTCAATTATTTCAAATTTTAGAGTTATTTTGGTATATTAACATAGGGAACAAAATTTGTTTATGCTGATGCTGAAGCTGTGTCTGGTTGATGGTTACTTTTGTTCATTTACCTTTTTATTTGTTTGGCTGTTTTGCTTCTGCTTTATGGCAGTCTCCTATTTGAAAGGAGATAAAAAAAAAAAAAAAAAAAGCAAAAACATAGGGAACAAATTTTGTCCAATCCAAAATGTTATTTGGGTCGTGAGCCTGCCACCATAAGTTCTATTTTAATGATCTGATTTACTCTTACGCCTATATTGAGAAGTGATTTTTTATTTATTTATTAGGCTTTTTTTTTTTTTGAAAAAACGTACAAAAAAAGTAAAAAAAATAATATGATCTAAATAAGTCAATAAGTTAATAAACTAATTTCTTTCATAGGCCTAAATTCAACTTTTTTTTTTTTAGATATTTCCTAAACTTTTACAAAATTATTATACTAATCGATGTATCACTTATCATATTAATCAATTGAGCCTTGCTAACAAGTGTTCATAAAATACAAATAAAAGACAAAATATATGTAAAACATAATACATTTTTTACTAATATAAATACACTTTTATTGAAATTAATATATTTTTTAATATTTTTATATATTTTCAAGGAACTTTTTACATACTTTTCAACATGAAATAATACTTAAGAAATACTTGTTAGCATTTATCTAATTAATTTTATATTATATTTTGAATTTCTAAACTTTATAATTACACATGATATTAATTAATTAGTATAAAAAAAAAAAAAAGTTTGTAAAAGTTTCAATCCATTCTCCAAATTTCATATTTTGTTTGAACTTCCAAAATTCAAAATCCACGAACCCCTCATTCAAAATGCGCCACCGGAGCCACCACCAGCCCTAATATGCGCACTGCGCACCCCCACTCTCTCTCTCTCTCTCTACTAGGTCAGCTTCTCTCTCTCTTTCCTCCATCTTTCTCCAAAATCGGCCTCTCTGCTCGAAATCAATTTCCACTTTTTTGGGTTTTGAATCACCCGATCTCGAAGTAATGTTTCGAATTCTCTTCAATCCTCAAACCTCACCACCCATATCCACCACCACGCTTCTCTCTACTCTCTTCCCAATCATGCAATAATTAAAATCCCCTTTCTTTCTCTTTCTCACTCCTCAACCCTAATCCTTTTTCTTCAAGATTTTCCAAGAAATGGACCCATCTCTTCTCGATGACATAATCAATCGGCTTCTTGAAGTTAGAGGGAAACCCGGAAAGCAGGTGCAGCTATCGGAGTCGGAGATCAAGCAGTTGTGTGTAGTTTCTAGGGATATTTTCTTGCAACAGCCTAATCTATTGGAACTTGAAGCACCCATCAAAATTTGTGGTATTTTGCATCAAACCCACTTGGTTCTTGCTGTGTTTTTGAGTTTTGTGTTTTGGGTTTTGGTTTAATTGCTTTAATTATTTGTACTTGGTTTTGTTTTTCTGTTGAATTTGTGCTCTTTTTAGGGACTAAACTGATGGTTTTTAGTTAATGGTTTGTGCCCTATCTGTTTTTTTATTGGGTTTGTTATGTATGTGTGAGTTAGTTGGAAAGCTTTGGGTAGGGCATGGATTGAATTGCATATCTTTATTGAATTGTTTTCCAGTTTTGGAATTAGTTGAGAGAGTTTACCCTTTTGCAATCAACCAGTATGTATGTATTGAATAACAAAAATCCATACCCATTATGTATGTGTGAGTTAGTTTCCAATTTGGAATACAATGAGTTCGTTTTCTTGAGTTAGTTGCAAAGTTTTGTGTAGGGCATGCATTGAAGTGCATATCTTTATTGAATTCTTTTTAGTTTTGGAATTAGTTGAGAGAGTTTACCCTTTTGCAATATGTCTGTATTGAAGTAACAAAAATCTATACCTAGTGTTAGTGTCAGTCTTCTGGTATGTTCTAGACATTGTTCACAGTAATGAGTTGTGCTGGATTCTTATTTTGGACATTTTGACTTTAGAATAGAAATGCACCAGCTGCTCTAACTAATTTGTCAACCCTTTCCAAATGTGATTTCTACGTTATTTAGGGTTGTGCCTAAGGACATATCGGTTGAAGTAGCTGCTTCTTTTTTATCAATCAAAACACTTCCCATACTGTATAAGCTTCTTTCAAAGCATATGTCTTTTTGGATGAAGATGAGAGTATCTATACTGATGGGACCTGTTCAGTTTACATAATTTTACTATTGTGAAAGTTTATGTATATATGGAAGAGATTGTAAATATTTTAGATAATGTGTGAGGTGGGAGTGCTACAGTTATTTTATACTCATTCTGCTGTGCATGCAGAATCTTTATAGATTGATTATTAGAAGTGCTGATTATGCTCTCTCCCTTCCCTTCTCCCTTGTTCTCTCTCCTTTTTCTATTTAGGGTATTCATAGGGAAAGTGTTATTGCAAGATGTGTAGGTGTGCATGAAACTATAAATGGAATGGTCCAGACTTGTCTTTCGATACTTCCTAACTGGCTGTTTTGTTTGATCATAGAGTAGTTTTTTCCCCAGGCTTTTTATGCACCCAGTACTCCACTGTTGTGGAGCTTTGTGTAGGTTGTGTAGGATGTTGTTTATGACAATGACAAGGAAATACACTTACCTGTGTGGCCATGTCCCAAACTGGGGCTTGAACACTGAATATCCCTCTTTTAGCTGTGCAGCTGATAAATAAAAAAATAAAATCCTTCTTTTAATTGTGGCAGGGGATGCTGGTATCTGTTCATGACATTATTAAGAATAAATCTTTTGTTTTCCCCCCTCCTTTCTGCTTTTTCCTTTTGTCTTTTTGTACTTTTCCTTCGTCTTTTTTTTTTTTTTTTTTTTTCCTTTTCTCCCACATTTCTTTTCTACTAACTTCAGCTAGATGGGCTGCCATATCAACTAGGAAGTAGATGCCTTTATTTCAAAATATACATCCAATATTTTTTATAGTTCATCAGTCTCTGGTGTGTGGAAGTGACCATAACTTAAGTAATGCATCCAAAATCACTAGAGTCTGCTACTATCAATATGGGTGAAGAGATGATTTTTCAAGTGTGTCATCCATTCGGAAAACATGTGGATATATTTCAAATATCAGAACTAACATATAATGAGTGAGATTAATTAGAGATAAATGTTGATTTTTTGTGGCTAACGTATGTTTCAAATTTCAGAACTAACATATGTTGATGTGACCTTTGTAGAGATATATAAATTTGTTTTGGCTGGTAGCCTTTTGTATATGTGGTAATTAGGTGATGTGAATGATTTTTGTTACTTTTGAAATCTTCATTGGATTAACTAAGTGTTGTGGTTTTAAATGAAAGCAAGGAATTTAACTGTTTGTCAGCCATAAGTTGATGTTTTGGAGGTGATTTTAGTATATGCATGTTTGGAAGTTGACACAGCCAGCCTTGATTTTTGTGACTCATGTGATATATCTTTGTTCTTGGTCACTACATGGCTGTTGTCCTCCTATTGACGGCGTTAGAAAGTGTTAGAGGTTGTGACTCATGTGTGATGCATCTTTTGTCTTCTTGATTTGTGTCTTCTTTAAGTTGCCATTGTTGTTTCTAATTTCAATTATGTGGACTTTTCATATTTTGAAATATTGAAATGTCCCTGCCAGTTGAACTTAATTTTGTATTGCGAGGATAATTTGTATGGGTGTATGTGCTGGGCCAGTGGTTGGTGAGTTTTTTGTTCCTATGCCTTTCCTAAAAGATATAGGAAAGATTTATCCAAAAAAATAAAAATAAAAAATAAAATTTCGAAAAGATTTCAGTTTCTTGCTTTCAATATCATTTTTGTAGCAACTGAATCTATGCCGGTGAATGATGCTAGTGTGGGGGAGACCATATGAAGCTTATGTGAGGTATCATGTTCTACCTGCGGCAAATTTTTGTTTTGGATGTTTGGTTGGTTTGGTTTGTATTAGGCATTCTTTCATATTCTACAGAGGGATAAAGTTAAAAATAACGTTATTACTAATACGTTATTACTAATACTCCATGCTAGTGTTATTTTTTTTAGTCTGCCAGAAACTACTGTATTACTTATCCATTCAATGCAATTCTTTCCATGTTTTCCCGTCTAACATGGTTTGACACAAGTTGTTTTCTTAAAATTGTGATAGGTTTTCTTCTTTATTTTTTTGCCCCAGACATTGTATTGTATGTTCTTTGCATTAAGTAAATGTAAATGTATACATTACATATGATAATATGTAACTTTTTCCCCCTCCTTATTCGCCGTTGTTCTCTTATGTAAGCTGCAGAATACATTATGTGGTTAGGTCTGTAGATCCATGATAGTTATCTTTTTTTCTGGAATTTTTTTTCAGAAGAGTTGTATATGCATATTGGTTTCGTAACCATTTCTCATGTCTCGCCCATGCTTCATAGCTGGATATTAACTCTGATATCCTTGTGGTTTTTTTCTTTTTGCTATGCCTCTGCTTCTGATGAATGATGACTTACAAAATTAACATATGAAGTATCATTTTTATTACAATTTATTTGAAGCTTGTGTTCTCTAAAAAAGAAAGTTCTTCGAATATTTTTCTGACAGTGTACTCTGTTTATCACACAGGTGACATTCATGGTCAATATTCTGATCTTCTTAGGCTTTTTGAGTATGGTGGATTACCTCCTCAGGCCAATTACTTATTTTTGGGGGACTACGTTGATCGTGGCAAGCAAAGCCTAGAGACAATTTGCCTCCTTCTTGCATATAAGATAAAATATCCAGAAAACTTTTTCCTACTGAGGGGCAACCATGAGTGTGCTTCTATAAATCGTATATATGGATTTTATGATGAATGTAAGAGAAGATTTAATGTTAGGTTATGGAAAATCTTCACAGATTGCTTTAACTGCTTACCCGTGGCGGCCCTAATTGATGAAAAGATTCTATGCATGCATGGGGGCCTTTCTCCTGACCTGCACCACTTGGATGAAATTAGAAATTTACACCGCCCAACTGATGTACCTGATTCTGGTTTGCTTTGTGATCTTCTCTGGTCTGATCCCAGCAGAGATGTTCCAGGTTGGGGAATGAATGACCGGGGAGTTTCTTATACTTTTGGCGCTGACAAGGTGACAGAGTTCCTACAAAAGCATGATTTGGATCTTGTTTGCCGTGCTCACCAGGTTTCTCCTGATACTTATGCTTTATTTGATTCATTAGAATGAAGTGGAATGGAATGATTATTCCATCAAAATTTTCATTCTCACTTTTGGTTCACTACAAAATTAATTAAAAATATATTGCAAATGGATTCATTATTCACCATTGTAAGGGAATGATCATTCTAGTAAACCAAACACTACCTTGGTTTATTGGTATTTCTCTTTGTTTGTTCTTGAATTTATATCTTCACTACTAATTACATGGTGGGGAATTAAACCAATGGGAGGCAATTGCATACTGAAAAAAAAAAAATACATCAAGCCACAAGTTTGACATAATTATTGTCAACTTCCTTAAGATTTTACTTCACATGACACTTGGCACCCCTTTTTATCAAAAATTTGTTAGTCGTATAGATGAAAAAATGTTGTCATCTCTTTTACATTAAAATATATTACTCTTCTTTAACCCTCTGTTTACATTCCATTTGCATTCGTTTTGATCATTTTAGCTTTTACCAAAAGGGAAATTTATGTAATTATGCCAAACCCGTCAGTGTAATTTATCCTTATATATATAAGTTTATATGGACATTTTGGCACCTGTCGGTCTGTTCGAGACAATCTTTGGAGTAGACCATGGAGAATATGAGTTCTAATCAATTTTAGAAAACCAAAAGTAAGATTTTTAGTTTTTGTAATTTATTTTAATTTACTAAATTGCAGGTTGTAGAGGATGGTTATGAGTTCTTTGCTAACCGACAACTTGTAACCATATTCTCGGCACCCAATTATTGTGGGGAGTTTGACAATGCTGGTGCCATGATGAGTGTCGATGAGACACTTATGTGCTCTTTCCAAATACTAAAACCTGCAGAAAAGAAATCAAAGTTCAATTTTGGAAACACTCCAGGAGTCAATTTCTTTGGCAGCACTACAACAGCTAAACCGGGAAACACTCCAACCGGTGTCAAGGTAAGCAGAGCCCTTTTCACTTCAAAAACATGAATTGATTGTTATTGTTGAACCAGTGTCAAATGATGAGCTGCTCAAGTTGTTTGTGCTGTATGCTGTCTGTTTGTTCCATTTTCAAGCTGGCATAAATTGTAAGTTCTTACATATGTGGTATTATACATGCTTTCTTCATGATTCCATTAAACTTTGAACCATCTTGGTGATGCTTGGTTAGAGAGGGAGATAGAGGGAGATTACCCTTTGCTTAATTGTTATTATAAGAGCATCCTTATCAATTTACTCAAATTTTACCCTAAAATATTATTAAAAAATTCGTTTCCTATTTTAGGAATCACTTTTTATCTACTTCTCTCAACAAGCTCCCTATTCTTTCTCTATTCTATTAAAATAATCTTTTTAATTACTTTTAAATTTGAATATTTTTTTAATAATAAAATAATGAAAACACATCTAAATCAAACACCAGCCAACAGCAGCAAAACAGTAGAGGAAAACAAAGCAGGGCGGTCGATCGGCTAGACAACCGGGCGGTCGACCGGTCAGGCCAATTTTGGGCATTTTTCTTCGTTAGCTACAGGACATTCACGGGACATCTGGAGGGACATCCGGCTGGACAACCCTCCAGTTTTCCTGCGCGCCTTCAACAAATAAAATAACAATTTATCAAATATGAGAGAGTTACACTGTAGCAACACTTATGTTTGGGGGGTTGGATAAGAGAACTGCTGGGGGTGTGTTTTGACAAAAAAAAACTCCTTATTTTGGCTAAGGAGGTAATATAAGAGAAGAGATGGGGATGCTCTAATAACATTAAGGTTAAGTTTGGCATCTACTAAATAATACAAAAAGTCAAAAAGTCATTATCCTATTTAAGTCACATCATCTTATTTAAATCACATCACCTCTCTAACACATCACATCAAACCGAACCCAAACCCAACCCATATAAGCTAATAAGTCAAAAAGTGTACTTTTTTTAGAACATCCCAAACCAACCCTAAATTACAAAATCTTATGTATCCATGAATTAGAAATGAGTTGTAGAGAATAATGCATAGGTTGGAGCTTGGAAGTGCTCGAAAGTTAAAATGAGTTGGGTATGTGGAATGGATCCAAAGATATGTGAGTGGACCATATATGATCTCGACGCTAATGAAGCACTAACGTTTTACGACACCCTTAATATTTAATGAAAACTTTCGTCAAAGATATATCTAGAGACTAGAACCAATAATAAGTAATTTCATCTATCATTTTTTGTGTTTAATAACATTTTTTATGAAATGTGCGTGCTAGATTTTGTAACTCAACTACACAATTTGGATTTTTTTTACATCAACTCTTTTTCATATAAAAATCTGGGTCTTTGTTGGTAGGTTGGGCTTGTGCCCAATTACACACTAGTCTTATACTGCATGAAAGGCTTTAGGCCTAAAATTAGGATACACTTGGGAAAATAAAAACTTCCATCGAAGAGAAGCAAATGAAAGGCTTTCATAAAAATTCTCGTAGAATCAACAGTATGCAACATGGTACATGGTATAGATTACTAGATTTTGAGTATCTTTCCAAACTTTAGCTTTGCTGGTATTAGTATTGAAGTATTTCCCTTTCCAGACAATTGTTCCTATCTCACATTCAGCAGACTATAACCCGTTTTTTTACATAAAATGCATGATGACCACATGTACAATTGCATCGCTTTATAAATGCATGTCTCTATTTATAATCCCTTTTGTTAACTATTGAAGTTCTTCCTCTGGCATGCAGTCGTTCCTTGGTGCAAAAGTATGAGACCTTTGACTTTATTGAAGTTTGCTGCAATCCAGTTGAGTCATTGAAGGAAGGAAGAAATTCAAGGTCCATTTAAATTTCACTATGCTCTGATGGAAATTGTGAAAAATAAAAAGAAAGAATCATTAGTAACAAATGCAAATATTATTTTTGCTCTTTTTAAAGTTAGTTTGAAAAAAGAAGGGTGAACTCTCTCTCCTCTTCTTCCAACTTTGTACACTAATACCAGCTACAGATGCTGCTCTGAATCATTAGTGTGGGTTCACTATCTCCATCATATTTTTATGATATGAACAATGTCAAGACTGCATGTGCCATATATTTCGATGTTAGATTTGTGGAGCAATTTGTGAAGAGTAAAAGAAACAACAATAGAAAGAAGAGGGTCATATTTCATGGGATCAAAAAATTTATACTCCTGACTTTTCATGAAAAGAAACAACAATAGAAAGAAGAGTGTCATAATTCATCAAATCACAAAAATTCAACTCCTACTTGACATTTCATGTGGCATGACGGGTGTCATTTTTATTTACGATGGTGATCCTACCTATCCATATAGATTATGATTGATTGTGGTATTAATTAGAGGGTTGGAGATTAGAAAACATGTTGGCCCACTTTAATTTTCAATGCGTTGGTGATGTATCCTATCATTATTCTTTTGTCGTTTGTGAACTGAATTGCACTTATTAACAGCTTTAGTGAAAAGAAGAAGATACTCTTGTAGATAAGTATCCTTCTTATGCAAATCACGGATATTTTTATCATTTTAGGGATATAGAATTGATTTGAACTCCTTTTGTTTTGTTCCATGTATGATTTATCTTCCTATTATTTAAAAATAAGCATATAATCCCTTATATCTTGGATTGTATTTCATACTTGTAAATTTTGACAAAATGATTGATAAAAAATTATGTGGTTATTTTAAATGATAAGGAGGTAATTTGCATACGGGTCAAACCATAAGATGGTTAAGTGAAATTTACCATTCAATCATGCATTCCATTGATACACATAAGGGTGATATAAATTTAATGATAAATAACATTTTATAAATTTTCAATTTCAATTTTATTTGTTTTTCCTTTTTCATAAATTTACGAGAATGTGGTTCCTTTTTTAACTTTTTATTTTTTTGGTTGAAAAAAGCTATAAATAAATAAAATAAAAAACACAATTAAAGTCACCTCATCACTGATGCAACTATCAAACAAATAGGGTTGTTTGATGCATTTTATTTAAGCTGTATATAATTTGTTTTTGTTTAGTTGTTTTTTTTTGTTTTCTTTTTTTTAATTTAGGTGTATCAAATTGTTTGGTACGATTTTTCCTTTTGTTAAGTAAACATAATTTAAAAAAAACACAAAAAGTTGATTATCTCAAGAGATGTGGTTAACTTCTACTCTAAATTTTTAACTTGTAACAAACTGGTATCAAACAAATCCAATAGCCCACTGGGGATAAATTAAGTCTCCTTGTTAGGGATGATTATCGTGCGGGTTTGTCATCTTTTGCTCCCGCCTCAATGGATAAACCCCACTCTTGCCCCCAGCTCAACCCTGTTACGAGTGAAATTTTTCAATCCCATTATTGTCCTCGCGAATATCTGATCACATTTTAAATAATCAAAAAAATTGAAAATTATTTAAATTTTTAACACGTTAAATAATTTCTCTTGTTTTTATATATATAAACAGTAAGACTTTTATGATTATTGTCTATACTATTATTAAAAATGAATGTCTTAGTTGGTGTCTAAGAAATCTCCGTGGCTTTTTTTTCTTGTGCCAAGTGTCAATTTTTCCATCCAAAATGAAAAAATAAAATAAAAAGCAAAAGTGGCTTTCTCTTCTTGTGCTAAGTGTCCATTTCTCCATCCAAAAAAAAATAATAATAAAATAAAAAGCAAAATCTCATTTTGCTGAGTGGCTTTCTGTTTTTGTATTAAGTGTTAATTTCTCCATCTAAAAAAATAATATAAAAAACAGTAATTAAAAGAGAGACGCAATAAGACTTAAATCTAAGACCATTTACTCAATTTACTAAATAACACTTTCATCACTTAAACAATACAAAAACATGTTATGAATTCAAAATTAAAATTTATATTTTAAGCACATCTATCGAGTGGGTTCACATCCCTAGTTTATTTATATTTAAACAGAAATAAGATTTTTAATATTTTTTTCTTATATCTAATTATATTATATATACATATATATTATTTGTTTATATATATATTTTTAATCATATTAGGTCGAATTCAGATCGGAAAGTTGATACTCATCCCCACCTCACCCTCGTTGCGAGTAATTAAAATATAATTCACTCTCACATCACATAAGTGTCGAATAAAATAAAATCTGCTCCATTCAAATAAATATGAACAGACTCTCACAAACCGGATTCAAATGACCATCACTGCCACTCGATGAGAAATAGTAAAGATGTTTAGATGGCGTGGTGATGATGTAGTGAGTGACAAAGTGTGGTGGATGTTCACCAAAATTTCATGTTTGTCGATTACAACAGCATGCATGCGTAGAGAGATCTTTGGGCCAAAAGTAAAAGAATAGTGATGTAGTCAGTGACATCATAGACTACTCTATGAAGAAGAAAACTCAAGGACGACACACACCATACACAACAGAAAGAGAATCCCCAAACCAAATGCAAGTAATGTGCCTCCATCTCCATCTCCATCAAAATCTAAATTTGCTTTTTCTTCAAGATTCCAAAAATCAAAACCCTACATGAAAATTTCCTACTAATTCCAAATATCCATGAAGAAAGCATTATACAACTTCCCACTTTCATTCTATACAAAGATTCTTCTCTCATTCAATGCTTGTAAAAGTACAAGTAGTGCTCCAAACACTATCACCAAAAATAAAACATGATGCATAATCTCTCTACTTCATCAACTTTCTCATACAAAAAAACACAAAGGATTTGATTTTTTCTCTCTCTCTCATATACATAGTTACTTTTATTCACCGTAAAGCACAAACATGTATATTTACATATCAACAATGGTAGAGGACCTTAATTTTTGTGGCTCAAATGGCTCGAATTTGTCAAAATGACATCGTTTTGAGTACAAAATAACATCAAAATTGCCAAAACAACGTCGTTTTGGCAATTTTGAGCCATTTGAGCCACAAAAATTAGGGCTCTCAAACATTTTTCTTTACATATATACTCCATCCTCAAGATTCTCTCCAAAACATGGTGAAAAAGAGGACACCTCAACTCTCCCACGGTGCAGAGTTTCATTGGACTTTCTCTTTCTTTTTGGCTCTAAATTTTCCACGAAAAACCATGGGATTTGTGAACCATCCATTCAAATTCACCGGAGGTGTATGTACATCAAAGGTCGGACCAATTAGTTTTTGAAGCAAATTTTCATGTGAGATCAATCATTGATTGGGTCTGTCCTCCATTGATGATCCATGGATGTCCTGCATTCAATAAAGACGGAATAAATTAAGAATATAATTCGGACGAAACCACAAAGAAAATTATGTTCAAATAAACACTCAATAAACGTTCTCTGTTTGGTAGCAGAGAAAGTCAACGAAAATCAGCAGAATGATGCCAAATCCTTGCTAAAACCCTTCATTTTTTAATATCTAAGTTAGACTCACTTGTACTAAATTATAGATTTACTCGAGAACAACTATAACACTAACATTTTTTTCCTATGCCATTTTTCTTCAATTTCTCAGCACCCAAACACTAAATTGGAGTTTGTCTAGCAAAATTAGAGGTAAATTGGAAATTTCAATATATAGACTAGGGTGGTTAAGCGAATCAAGCTGCTCGAGTCAAGCTCATTCGACATAGACTGATTATGTAAATAAATGAAATTTAAACAATTTACTACTCAACTCGATAAGCTTACCTGGATTGTAAAAAATCAAACTACTCAATCTCAACACTCTGTTCTCCACTCTTTCCCTTCATTTTCTCAGCAACTAAACAGACAATTACAGAGCATGAATGGATGTAAATACAGGAAATTGAAGTAGAATTACTTACTCAAAACTTGTTCAGCCGATAACCGCCTAGAAACATCCTTACATATCATCTTTCTCAACAAATCCTTCGCCTCCGACGACACCGACCTAAAAACCCTAGCCGGAAACCTCAAATTCCCCCTCATCACCGCCTCAAAAGTCTCCACCGCAGTCTCGCCGTAAAACGGCGGAACACCGGCGATCATGATATACAAAATAACGCCGGCGCTCCACACATCCACCTTCTCATTATACTCCCTCCCATACAAAACCTCCGGCGCCACATAGTACGGCGTCCCAACCACCCCTCTCATCGTCCGCCTCTCTCCGCCGCCGCCACCGAACCACTCGGCCGATCCGAAATCCGCGAGCTTCAATTTGTTCCGCGAATCGAAAATAATGTTGTCGGGCTTTATATCTCGATGAGAAACCCCCATGTGGTGACAGTACGATATAGCGGAGATGAGAGGTTTGAAAATTGAGGCCGCTTCGGGTTCGGAGAAGGTGGTTGTGGTGGTGGTGATGCGGTGGAAGAGGTCGCCGGAGTCGCAGAGGTCGGTGATGATGTGGAGGGAGGTTTCGTCTTCGTAGATTTTGTGGAGTTGGAGAATGTTGGGATGGCCGGACAAGAGGTGGAGGATTTTGGGCTCTTTTTCGAGGCATTCGAGGTCGGTGGAGTCGGAGAGGAGGCGTTTTTCGATTGATTTGCAGGCGAAGGAGTCGCCGGAGATGGCGGAGATGCAGCGGTAGACGACGCCGAAGCGGCCGCGGCCGATCTCTTCGCACAATTGGTAATCGCGCTTCAACCCTTCACACATAGTTTGCTGTTTTTGTTTGAATGTAAAGAAGACAGGCTGGTTTGTTTTGTGTTTATTCTTTGTTGTTTGTTTGTCTGGTTGGTTTAAGAAGAGGAGGGAGGGGCTTAGGGAGGTTTTATAAGAGGGAAGGAAAAGGAATATTCCTAGGTAGCTATTATTTGAAAATAATAGGATACTAGTATCATAGTAAACCACGGGGTGGTGGTGCCGTGAAGAAGCGTTGGTCTTCCACACGTATGAGCACAGCTCAATTTTTGAGAGTATCATTTATTTAATGAAATTGATTCTGCTGTATTTTATTTGTGATTTTGTCTTTTACGTTGGGTTGGTGGATTTTCCACTTATTTCGGTGGTGCGTTTTTTCTCTCAAGGAGTGTTTTAAAAAACAGCGGTTTCGAGGCCTCGAATTCGAGGACTCGAATTTGCCTCGACAATAATATTATTATTATTATTATTTTTATTTTTTTTTGCGTAATGGCTGTATTAGTTAGTTATTTTTTTATTTTTATTTATTTTTTTTTTTAAAGGTGATTTATGTGTAAGAATGTGTTAAAAAATTAGACTTTCTACACCAATTTATTGTATAAAATTATATAAAATTAACAAAATTTAACCAACAGTCTAACTGATCAGTCAATTTTGTCACTCAACCAGTCTAACTTAATTGACTGATCAGTTAAATTGCTAATTAAATTTTGTTAATTTCATATAATTTTATACGATGAGTTGGTGTGGAATATTTAGTTTTTTGGCACACCCCTACACATAACCTCCTTTTAAAAAAAAAAATACCAAACCAACATAACCCAACAAATAAAATAAACCAACATAGCCCTCTCAAAAAAAAAAAAACTCAGCCTATGTAGTTTGATAAAGTGAGTGAGTTAGGTTAGACTTTATTAAACCATACAGACTGAGTTAATGCAAGATGTCTAATATACATAATCATCCTTGCAAAAAAGAAAGGAAAAAAAAAAAGATTAAAAAAAAAAAAAAATCAAACACACAGCAAAAAAAAAAGAAGAAGAAAAATTTCGAGGCCTCAAATTCGAGACCTCAAGCATTAATCTTTAAAAAATCGATAAAAAAATAATTTTTAGATTTTGTTAATTTATTTTATTTTTTTTATAGATAAAACATATAAAAAGTGATATGAGTGAAAATGAGTAAAAAATTAAAGTTGACTTTTTATTTTCTTCTCAACAGAGTCCTAAATCTATCAAAGCCTAGAGAGTATGGCCATACTGCCTAGAGATTGTAAGAAATTCTGTTTGTTTCCATTTTTTAAAATTTTATTTTTTTATTTTTCATATTTTTTATTTTTATTGAATTTTTTTACTTTTTAAACATACTTAACATAAATATACATAGAAAGTATAGGGTATGTTTGGTAACGTTTACGTTTTCAGTTTATATTTACAAAAATTTTATAAACTGGTTTTTGTTTATTTTTAGAAAAACATAAACTACAAACGCGTTTGGTAATTGACAAAATGTTAAAAATATAAAAAAGAGTGAGAAATGGTGGCAAGTGACGGCACGTGGCGGTGGAAGACGATGGTGGAAAGTGGTGACGGTGGGTGGTGGTGGCGGGTGGTGGGTGGTAACGAGTGGGTGGTGGTAGTGGTAGTGGTAGTGGTAGTGGTGGTGGCAGATGGGTGGCAGATGGTGATGGGTGGAGGTGGCGGATGGGTGGTGTTGGGTGGGTGGATAGGTGACGGTGGCAGGTGATGGGTGGTAGTGAGTGGGTGGTGGTGGTGGTGGTGGTGGTGGTGGTGGTGGCGGGTGGTGCATGGTGGTGGCAGGTGGGTGGTGGGTGGTGGTGGGTGGTAATGGTGAGTGAATGGGTAACGGTGGCGGGTGGCGGGTGGTGGGTAGTAGCGAATGGGTGGTGGTGCTGGTGGTAGCGGGTGGTGGGTGGTGGTGACAGGTGGGTGGCGGATGGCGGGTGGTGGTGGACAGGTGGCGGGTGGTGGTGGTGATGGTGGATGGGTGACGGTGGTTAGTGGTAGGTGGTAGCGAGTGAGTGGTGGCGGGTGGTGGGTGGTGGTGACAGGTGGGTGACGGGTGGTGGTGGTGATGGGTGGATAGGTGACGGTGGTTGGTGGTAGGTGGAAGAGAGTGGGTGGTGGCGGGTGGTGGGTGGTGGTGACAGGTGGGTGGCGGGTAGGTGGTGGGTGATGGTGGTGGCGAGTTGTGGTAACGGCGACGGGTGGGTGACAAGTGGCTGGTGGTGGTGTGTGACTGGTGGTGGCAGGTGGTGGATGGTGGTGGCAGGTGAATGGTGAGTAGTGGTGGCGAGTACTGGTGGGGGGCGGGGGATGGTAGTGGTGGGTGGTGGGTGGTGGCGGCGGGTGATGGGTGGTTGTGGCAGGTGGGTGGTGAATGGTGGTGGCAAGTAGTGGTGGTGGCAAGTGGTGGTGGTAGGAGGTGGGTGGTGGTGGCGGAAGACGGTGGTGGAAAATAGTGGCGGGTGGTGACTAGTGTTGGGTGGTAAAAAAAAAAAAAAAAACTCAAAACTCAAAACGAAAACACATTTTTTGTATTTTCATTTTTTGGCCAAATTTATAAACTAAGACCACTGATTTATAAATCAAAAATTTTATCAAACAAGTTTTTATTTGAGTTTTTAAAATTTTTGTAAATATAAACAGAAAACTGAAAACGTAAGTGTTACCAAACAACACCATAATATTTGTGATTTTTTTTTAAAAAAAAAATTCACTAAATACCAAAAAAAAAAAGAAAATTCAATACATTTATCTTATTTTTGTGTATTTATTAATTTTTTAAAATATTTTTTTACAAAAAATTTACTATTTTGATACATCTAAGCAAGGTACATTTAAAAAAGTAAAAAAATTCCTTAAAATTTGAAAAATATTCACTTAAAATATAAAAAAAAAACACGAAAAAATAAAAATTTAATTTTTTTCAAAAAACTGAATTCAAAAAATTGAAACCAAACACACTAAATAGTTTTACCAAAATTTTTATCAAAATATCTTACATGAATGATGGACTCACATCTAAAATTTCTATCAAAGATCTCACATGAATGTAGAACTTACATCATATAAGTCTTCTATGAATTTCACTTATATGAGATATTTGATAAAAATTTTAATAAAATTTTTAAAATTTGTAATAGTGCTCGGATTGTAATGATGGTTCTAAGAAATACCTTTTTTTTTTTGTGTTATAAATAAATAAATAGTATCACAGTAAAAGCATGTTGGATGAGTGTTCTATATGGGCGGTCAACTTAAATCAAAAGTCGGCTTATAGTTTTTGGAAGGCTTTGTTAACTTCGTTTGGAGACAAAGATGTGGGCTATTCTAAAGTGACACTTATTAATCCCACTTTTGGTGAAAAAATGTGGATAGTTGACTACTAATTTCATGTTTTGTGAGGAAGTTATTGAATCCTATATAAAATGCTACTCGCGCCGTTTTAAAATAATAGTTTTTTTAGGAAATTTAATTTTTTTTCATAGTACAATTATTATATTTTAAAAATGTTAATTTTTCAAAATTATAATTTGACAGTATATTTTTTTGAGAATATCAATTATCATAATTATACTTTTTGTGTTATTAATAAATTTTAAAAAAGGACAAAATAGTAAATTCATATTATTTTATTTCTTAATTTTTGAAAAGAGACTAATATTTTGAGATAATAAAAAATAAAATAAGGAACTAATATTTTAGAACGAATGAAGTATATAATATATTTAAAATATAAGGTAAATTATATTTTTATTTTGTTTTATTATGAGTTATTTCTTATAATTGAATAAAAAATAATTTTATCATATTATTTATAAGGCAAATGTTGTTTTTGATCACCAATGAGCCCTTGTATTATATTCGCAAGCTCCTAGTTTTGTAAAACTTTTTGTTAACAATGATATTAGCGAGATGGCTAATCCACGATGTGTAACGAACTAATGTTATAAATAATATTTGTCTCTTTATCAAAAAATAAAAATAACTAAAGAATAATTTTATATCCAAGGGTGTCATATATAAATTCTTAAGATCAAACATGGAATATGTGGGGACTACATTTTATACAGAGTTAAATGAAAATTTTTCTCTTTATATCTTGTAATCAAACAAAATCTTAGAGTATTGTTTCAAATCAAGCAATCGTTATTTGCTATTTTTCTGTTATTCCTTTCGAACAATGTTACATACGAGCTGGATCCCACTATATATATAGTATACAATTATTTGATTAAAGTGGAATAAATAATGACATAAAATTTGAAAAATATTTTTGAAAACAAACGAAAAATCCTTGTTCAAAAAAAAAAAAGAAAAAAGAAAACAAACAAAAAATTATTTGGTGGTCCAAGGACATCACTCGGTAATGTCACTTACCAATCATCAAACACCATGTCTCTTATTGTTTTCTTATAATCTAATACAAAATTGTAGACTCTACCCTTCTATCAATAATAATACTTTTAAGGCACTACATGACCATACTTGAAGATTACTAAAATAACTTTCAAAACAAAGACACCCTAAGTAAGTGTAATCCCATTTGGGGAGTTGTACATATAATACATTGTACAGAGGAGTGCCAAAAGTGGAAATTCATCTGATATGCTAAAAGTGAGAAGCGTTTCCAAATTGTACTGCTTTTCTAATGTTTGACAATTTCGATTTTTCCTCCTTTTTTTTGGGCTGAATGAAAGGGAGGATTCTACTATTGTTGGTGTTATTCGAACAGCTTGCCTTGTAGAAAAGGATTAATTATGATTTACTCCTTTCAACTACAAACAATATAGCACAAAGACTTCCTTTCAAGAGGGGTAAGAACAAACAACTTCAATAATTGATGAGTTAAAAAATATAATGATAATTGAGGGAGAAAAGTGAAATTAGTTAACTCTAATACTAAGCCTTCGTTTGATATGTGAGTTGGCTTTTTAGTTTTATGGTTATTTTAGTTTGGAACTAAAAAGTTTGGTTCGGGATAAACTTTTTGGTTTTTTTAACTTTTGTGAGAGAAAAAATGAAATAATTATGATTTTGATATGACATTTTGTTTTATTGATTTTTTAACTCATTTTATATTTTTGTAGCTATTTTAGCCCAAACTATTTATGCCAAACATAGCCTACAAGTTACACATCGTACTAAAATATGTAATTTTTGAAAATATTATACAAAAGTAATGTAAAACTTCAAGTTCTGTGACAATGCTGTACACTCATCTAACCGAGCATACAAGGCTAAGAGTCCAATCAAATAAACCATTGGTATAAATACTCAAAATAAATCTTTAATTATCATAATGCCAAAATCTATAAGTAATAAATAATCATTATCATATAAAATTGTCCACTAATATAATCCACTATCAAAATAGTAATCCAAAGTAATTTAAAATCATATTCCTATCTCGGCACCCCCACAAGTAAAATTTCCGCGCAACTCTACTCCTCAGAATCTGGAAAAATAGAAGGGTAAACTAGGCAGCCTAGTAAATAACCAACTATCAATGCTAGTTGGATCACGTACACAAAGAAAATAGTCGAAAACCAATAAATGTATTTTTGCTACAATTTAATAAATGAACAATTATTTTGTAAAATGGTTTTATAATTGAAAATAAACAGTGTAGCAATACAGCTAATAAGACAATAAGATAATTCAAAATAATTTTGTTGTTCAAATCGATGGTTCAATATTCAAATGATTCAACGATTCGATTCACAAAATCCAAGTCTTCGTAACTACGGTCACTTAAACCCGTGACAAGACCCGGGACCACACAGAAGTCGGTGGTGAAGCCTCAAAAGAAACTAGTTTATGTCAATAAATAACTTACATTGGTTAGGGTCCAAATCATAGTCAAATTAGAGCGCTATTTAAAATTCAAACAATAAATTCTTTTCAAATAAAATGTTCGATATTTTTAGAATAAATATTTGGTACAAACTTTCAAAATAGTTTCACAAAATATTCAAATAATTTTCAAAATAATATTTGATACTATTTTATATTTGACCCATATTTTATTTTAAAAGAACAAGAGAGCTATAAATAAATAATTATAATTTCAAGGGATTCGATAGGAATAAAAATGCACCAATAATGATAGAGGGTTACTTATCTCGATAGCTAAAATAATATCTCAAAACTAACTCTAAATACTCAACTTCACCGCTTCAATTACATGAACCTCGTTTGGGAACTATCATTTTTAGTCAAAAAGTCACTAAATTAGTCAAAAAGCCAACAATCCATACCAAAAAATCAAAGATTCTCTTTCTCTCTACTTTTTGCACATCTTTTCGTAAAAAGCCAAAAAATTATTCCAAACATACTAATTTTTTTAACTCATATTTTAACCAAATAATTAAAAAATTACTAAATTAGCATGTTCTCAAACAAGAATAAATTAATATTTTATATCTTTCATACATCCACAGGAGAACCACTATATATATATATATAAAAATGTTTTGTAGCTCGAAAACCTATCCCCCGAATCCCCCGAATACGTGAAACGACGTCGTTTCACATTTTTTTTTTTTTTTTTTCTTCTTCTTCTTCCTCGTCTGCAACTTTGAAACGGTGAGGGAGAGAGAGGGAGAGAAGAAGAGTCGAAATGTCGCGTCCTTGACCGTCGCCCGTCGCCCGGTCAGCCGTACGATCCGCGTCATTGCTTGCCTTCGCTGTCAGAAGACCACCTGGTGCCTCCGCCCCGCCTCCTCCCACTGGTATGGCCCTCCAGGTCCTCCTCCCCCTCCCCTCCCCTCCCCCTTCTTCGTCTTCTTCCCCTGTAAAAAAAAAAAAGAAAAAAAAAAAAGGGGATTCGGGGTATTCGGGGGAGCTCGGATTCGAGCTCCCAATCACAGCTCATATATATATACACCGTGCTTTAATATCCAATAGATACAAATCAATTCCCCCAATTTAATAGCCAAAATACCAAACTTTATCATCAAATCACACCCACACACACTGCTCCACTATTTTTAAGAATTGTTTGGAATAATCTAAATAAGTATATTTTTTATCTTTTTATAAAAAGATATAAAAAAAATAAAGAAGTGATGTAATGAAAAAAAATAAAAAAATAAAATATTTAAAATATGTCAAACTTGACCTTACTATTCACCCAGACTGCACTCTACACGTTGCACAAAACCTAGGTACGCACATACGGATGTTCTAAAATCCCATAAAGCATCGAGTGTTTTATTTCTCAATAAAAATTTAGTAACTAATGATACAAGAAGGGTCTTATGTCAATCAATGAATGTATTAGCATACCAACGTGTTGAGCTCTCAATTCCTATCACAGCCTCTCTCTTGCATCCTCTGTAAAATTGTGATAATGAAATAATATGAATCCCCCTCCTTTTTTTTTATTGCCTCAATATAAAATAACCTAATTCTTCAAAATTAAAATGTTAGTCATCTAAGTTACAAAAATTATAAAATCACCTATAACTAATTTCTTATTATTTTAATTATTATATAACTAAAACAGGGATTTCACTGGTAAGAAATTATTTATTTATTTATTTTTAAATATTACTAACATGTAACAAAATAGGATAAATTACACTCTGCCCTCCTAAAGTTTCACCTATTTCCTATTTTGACCCATTAAATTTGATTTTTTTCACTTTGACCGTTTATGTTTACAATTCTTCCCACTTTAACCCTTCATGTTTGATTTTGCCCATTTTGATTTCTCATGTTTATAATCATTCCTACTTTACTCCTAAACTAACTTCAATCTAAAAAAGTAACAGAATTTGTTGCATCACTAACACATCAGCTCCATATGTGATGTAAAAAATCCACTAAAGATGTAAAAAATAAAATAAAAAATTAAATTTTTTTTTTAGTCTTTAGTGAACCTTTTTTTTCAAATTTATTCATAAACATTATTATATTATAGATGCATCTAAATTAGATGTAGCTAAAAAAATAAAAACAAATTTAACTATAAAAAAAAAAAGTTTACTAAAGAAGAAAAAAAATAATAGTAAATTTTTCATTTCAGAATTAACAATACAGGTATTTGAGTCAGTATATTTTCATTTTTTTACGTCTTTAGTAAACTTTTTTTATTTTTTTAGTTAAATTTGTTTTTATTTTTTTAATTGCATCTACTCTAAATGCATTTATAATGTAATAATGTTTATGAATAAATTTGTAAAAAAAAAAAAAAGATTTACTAAAGACAAAAAAAATTCTAATTTTTTTGTTTTCTATTTTTTATTTTTTACATCTTTAATGAATTTTTTACATCATACATGGAGTTGATGTGTTAGTGATGTGTCAGATTCTATTAGTTTTTTTGATGGAAGCTAGTGTAGGAATAAAGTGAAAATGATTGTAAATATGAAGGACCAAAATAGAATAGATTACAAATATAAAGGGTTAAAGTAAAAAAAATTAAAATTAAAAGGTCCAAATGAGAAATAGATGAAACTTTAGGAGGTAAAGTGTAATTTACCCGACAAAATATGAATGCTACGCCCCCACATTGAAATACAAGTGTCAGTCTGTAGTGTACTTCACTCGATGTAGTGCCCATATGCAAACAACCTACGTGAAGGTGGAGGGTTAGGTGTCCCATTCAATTCATTGTTTTGTAGACATCATTCATTCATTCTAGAGATAATGATAAAGTCTCTTTCAATTGCTTTGAAATGTTTATATGCCTAATTAAAATTGTGTAGTTTGCTCTCCATTTTCTCTCTATTAAAGAAAAATGAATTGTCTGCCAAGTTGACAGCATTAAACTTGCTTCACGCATTAAACTCCATTTGTCCCATCTTATGTCATAGTAGTTTGTAAGAAATTAGGACAATGATTCCTGTTCGACTTTCTTTACTTATGTATAAACCTACTTCTCTTACATTTATTTGAGATTCTTTCGACATTTGTTTTCATAATTTGATCTTGAATATCTTATTTGAATTAATGTAATACTCATAGAATTTGAATTTATCTCATTTCAATTGACAAAAAAAAAAAAAGAAGAAAAGAATAGCAATGCATTAGGCATTCATGCCAATGACACGTAAGACCATCATTAGTTATGTTATTTCAGATACTAAAATTAAAATAATGATGGTAGGTATCGTGAAAAACTTTTCATGAAAATAATTATGAAAACTTTATGATTCTTGGATTACACTTAGAATAAAGCACCGCACACTAATCAAGGTAATCCAAGAATCATAAATCTTTTATAATCATTTTTATGAAAAAAATTTCATGATCCGTAACTTTTCTCAAATTCAAATTTAGTAATAACTCTTTCAAAATTATGTTTAATGACAAACAACAATTTACTTGTTAGTGACGAAGGAGGGCCATGAATTTCTGCATAGTTACAATTTTTGAATTAATTTAAATTTTTTGTAAATAATAATCACAAAAAATATTTTTTTAAAAAAAGACACTATTTATAGCGTTAAAATGAAATTTATGATGAGTTCTTAATAATAATCATGCTGTCAAGTCCACCATAGACCAGTGACAAGTTTGGTCCGATGAAAAATATTCTTAATTATTGCCCAACGGCCCATGCTTATGTCAATTTGTGTCATTTTTTAAATTTATGGATAATATATATATTACAAAAAAATTGTATTAATTAATGCAATATAATTTTGTCATTCCTTACGTTTGTTTAATAGCTTGTGCCACGTGCAGGCTTGACATGCTAGGCTTACATAATATGATTAGTTTAGCAAAAATTATTTGTAGCTTATTTTATTTAAACTTTAAAATTCTATCATTTAGTAGTTGTTTATTTATTTATTTTTATTTTTTTAATTTTTTTGGCTTAAAAAAACTGAGTTTGAGAATTTTTTTCTTTTTAAGATATCATTTTCTAAACTGTAAATAAGTTTTATGAGACGAACCATCGTAGATGGTTAGATTTATATATAATGATGTTTTATTTTTACAGAGGATTTCTTTATAGTTAAACCCACATTTTATGTTCGATTGTTCAAACTTCTATCATAAGCAATCCTAATATGACTATAAGCTTAACGATAAAATATATATATATATATATATTTGTCGAGGTTTCGCCCAACTAATTTTCAATTACATAGAGTCTTTTTATACTATATATATTAATTATCAAGCCTAAAGCATGGAGGTAATCTCTAGTAGAAAATGAAAATTTAAACTATTGATCAATGCTTTTTGAAATTTAAATCTAAAATTCTCTCAACATATATCAGATAATTATCGAATATAAACCTGAAGATAACCATTGATCAACACTTTAAAATTCAAATTCATGACAACTAGCACTACTAAAATATATTTTATAACCAAGATATATATATTTACTTGATTATATTTAATACTCATTTATATAAAAAAATAATAGTTAAATTAAAAGAGAATTAGTAATATAAAACTAAAAGTGATTCTAATTATTTTATTTTATTTTATTTTTTTTTTATTTTTATTTTTATTTGGATAATAAAATATGTAGAAAATAAATTATACAAAATTTATTTAAAAGATTAAATATAAATATGTTGTGATTGGATTAAGAGAAAAAAAAATATATATAGGCATAAAAATTTAAATTAAATAATTTAATGTTAAATAAAAAATAATTTAATGTTAAATAAATAATTTAATATAGGCATAAAAAATTTAATGTTAAATAAATAATTTAATGTTAAATAAATAAAAGATTAAATAAAAAATAATTTAATGTTAAATAAATAAAAGATTAAATAAAAAATAATTTAATGTTAAATAAATAATTTAATATAGGCATAAAAAATTTAAATTAAATAATTTAATGTTAAATAAATAATTTAATGATAATAAATAATTTAATGTTAAATAAAAATTAAATATAAATTAATATTAAGACATCAATCGATAAAAATAAAAATAAAAATAAAAAATAAATTTAATTTGTGCGATACATGTAATTAACACATTTTGCTTTATTTATTTGTATATCAAGATAATTTTTAATATCATAATAATGAAATTATAATTATATGTATATATATTTATAGATATACTTTTATATTAAAATTGAGTGTATATACTATAAATAATAAATGAGTTGCTTAGTAGATTAGTGGTCTGGCCCATACTAACCTTGGACCACCACATGCTGCATCATACATAGTAGATGTTTCTTAATTTTTCAAGTTTTTATAAGTTAAAATAACTCAATTGCAATGGGTGTCCATCCATGTCCTAAAATATCCAGTATTATATAGTTAAAATAGTTTAAGATTGGAAGAGGGTAAAAAAAAACAATTAAAATAGGCAATACACACAATCAATGATTGTCTTCTTGTCGTTTATATTGCACTAGTGGTTAGTCCATCAACATGCCACATGTTCTTTCAGAAAGAGAGAGAGAGGGAAAGGTTTGTCTTTTATTTACTTTAACTTATGTGTTATCATGAGGATTCAGTATAATCTCTATGATTAGCATATAAATTAATGGCTAATCCGAGGTTTCAAATTATAAAATATGAACTAGGTTCAATAAGATGTATGTTGATAAGATTACTTGTTTATTCTATAAGATATATGTTGATAAGATTCTTTCTAGTATAAACTGTAATTATCACCTAAGTGAAGCTAAGAAACTGAAAGTACTTGATTAATTCTATTAAGAACTCGAAAATAAGGAGATTATGGTAGCGTTTGGTAGAATTTTGGAAATGTGATTTGAGAGTATGAGTTGTATTTTGAGTTTGTGTGTTGTGGAATTATGATTTGAGTGTAGAAAATTTGTTTGGTAAAGAGTTTTGAAAATAGTTTTGGAAAAGATGTTTGATTTAAGTGGGGAATTGTTGATGTGACATTTGATATGTGATACAAAAATTTACAACTCCTAACTAAACATACAATTTAAAATTATTTTAAAACACATAAAAAATTTAAAAATTTTCAGAAAATAATTTTTTTAATTATATAAGTCAATTGAAAAAAAAAAAAAAAAACAAACGAAATTCCCTGTACAGTTGAGGACATCCAAGTGGATGTCCCCATGAACATCCGGCCGGAAGTCAACAATTGCACCAACAACGGCAGATGTGGACAGTGGTCTCTGCAGAGCATTTGAAAACTGATTTCAGAAGCCTTACCAAACATCATAGTGGAAAACAGGAGTAGAAAATTGATTCAAAAACACAACCAAACAGAGTTGTAATAAACACTAATAAACAAAGTACAAACATAAAATTATACAAAACAAAATTATATCCATTCATTTCAAACCAAAAGGCCTACTAGCTCAGTACTTAAAAATACAATTACTACATCATTTTAGCTTCTTTTTTTTTCTTTTTTTTCTTTTTTTGTTTTTTTGTATAAAGTTTCATTTGCAAATCATTTTCCTTCTAATTTTAACATCCATGCACTTGAGAAATTCACAAACACAGCCAAAAGATTCCATGAAAATTCAAAAATCATATTGCACTTAATAGACTTTATTATCCCCAGTGGGGAAAAACAAAATTGCAACAAATTATTGTGTAGAAATTAAAAACAGACAAATCAACGTGTAGAGGCTCAGCATGCATGTGCAATTCAAATAGAGAGATTAGATTACAGATATCAAAGGAAATTTAAGAGTCCTATACAGATTAATTTAAAATATATAATACGACTAAAACAGTTATCTAAAGTTGAAAAGATGTCTACCCAAATCCTCCCTCCAAGCATTTCAATCCAACAAAAACTAAAAATTCTTCCATTTAAAATTCATTCATCCAAACATAGGGTCCTGAGATAAATTCTTCAGTACAAAGCACACAAATAAAAAAGACAAGCTCATCAGCCCTCAATGTCTATCACAGGTATGCACAGTCTCAATTTACAGAATACTATAATTATTTCAGTTTGACATCAACTTAGAAAGCAATATGGCAATTTGCAAGAATATACTTTTTTGACAAAAAAGATCCACAACACTACAGTTGCATAAATACATTATTCAAGTGGAGCCAATTCAATATTGATGGCAGAAACTGACCTTAAGAGAGTGGCAAGAATAGACCTGTCTGCAATAATAGAGGCTCATGCTTCTTCATCACTTAGACAAGACTCTGTTTTTGCTTCATTTGATTCCCAAGCTAATGGATGAATATTGAAGACAAATTCAACTCCTACAATAATTATAGTTGAGATTGAAATGACATTTTATACAGTTTTTGAACCGGACATTTTATACAGTTACTAGAAGTTTTTTTCACATATAGAACCTCTATGTTAAGTTCAAAGAGACTGATGAGTACAAAATTAATCTCTACATGCATTAAAAGAAGAGAGAGCCCAAGTCTAGTATGAAATAGCCAAATAACCCCGAAACACAAAAAGATAAATAAACAAAAATAACATTGCATGAAGAGTTAATGATTAACCGATGAATTTACACAATGAAAGGAAATGAAAGAAAAGAAAATAAATATTATCTTAATAAAGACATAACCAATATTGTGAAATCTACAGGTAAGAGATAGTAATTCAGCCAACTAGTTCAAAGCAATGAACAAGACATAATTAGATGGGTCTCTCAGCTACATAAAGAACAAATTTCACTGTTTGGTTGTCGAGAAACCCAAGGGAAGACATTCAGAATTAAAGAAAGAAAGGTTCCAATAAACTAAAACAAATCATGATCATTCTCACAGGACTTAATATGGGTCTGCTTCAAATTCCATCAATTTTTTATGGTGGTTAAAGTTCTTGAGGCATAATTTGCTTGTGCATTTAAAATAGCCACAATATGGCAATAGAAAATCTCAAAACATGGAACAATGAAGCTGACATTTTGCATTTTGAGGCCGATAAGTATATAAAAATGCACATGCACGAACACATGCACACTCACTTGGAGGGAAAAATATTCATATGAGATGTTGGCTAGTTTGAACTATGGATAAAGTTAAAAGCATTTATGATTTTGAGATAAACGATAACCTGATAACCTCCTCATCACCCACAACAAGCTGAGTGAAACACAAAAGACATTGAGAAATGAAATTCTAAGGAAAGCGGTAATTACCCCAAGCAACCACACAAGAATTCCACTCCTTATCCTAGAACCCATATGTTAGGACCGTGAGACACCAGAAATTAATCACACACAATAACACAAGAATATTTACGTGGTTCGGCAATTGCCTACGTCTACGGAGAGCTATCCACTATAGAATTTCCTGGAGGGAGATTACAACTCACACCTCACAAACACTCTCTATAGCACTCTCACTCACACTTGTTGCTCACAATCTCTCACAGATTACACACTCTGCAATCTATATCAAACCCCTCATCCTCACCTCAATTTATACACAACTGAGGGAGGAGCTTATTGGTTGCCACCTATCCCTTCCACTAGCTAGTGGGGTTGGTGGAGTGGAAGAGTGGGAGAGCTACCTTACCTATCTTCTTCCATTATCCATAGTAGTTTCTCCATTTGGGCAGTGAACTAACAACTCTCCCCCTCCATGCCTATATGGATAACTGACTTCTCAGTTGAAGTCTATCTCGGCAATGTCTTTGCAGATTTCGAGTTCGTCTCTCAAGACTGCCTTTGTAAGTATGTCTGCTGGATTCTTATCTGTATGGATCTTGATCATTTCCAATAACTGCTTTTCCATCACTTCGCATATCCAATGATACCGAATATCAATGTGCTTTGTGCGAGAATGGTACATCGAATTTTTGCTCAGGTCTATAGCACTTTGGCTATCACAGTGTACCGTGAACTTCTCTTGCTTTAATCCCAACTCTTGGAGAAACCGCTGCAACTACAACATCTCTTTTCCAGCTTCGGCGCGGCAATATACTTTGCATCGGTTGTGGATAAAACAACACACTTCTACAACTTGAACTGACAAGACACAGCTCCCCCTACGAAAGTGAACAGAAATCCTGATGTAGATTTTCTACCATCAAGATCTCCTGCCATATCGGAATTCGTATAGCCTTCCAAGACTGGTTTAGCATCTCTAAAGCACAAACACATTTTTGTCGTACCCTTGAGGTACCTCAGAATCCACTTGACTGCTTCCCAATGCTCTTTTCCTGGATTGGAAAGGAATCTGCTTACTACTCCAACAGCATGAGCAATATCTGGTCAGGTAGACACCACTGCATACATCAAACTCCCTACAGCGGATGAGTAGGAAATAGCCTCCATTTATTCTCTTTTTTTAGTAGAGAAGGGACAAGCACTCTTACTCAGCTTGAAATGATTAGCCAGCAGAGTATTGACTGGCTTGGAATCTTTAATGTTGAACTTCGCAATCACCCGTTCAATGTACTTCTCCCGTGATAGCCATAATTTCTTGGCTTTCCTATCACGCACAATTTGCATGCCCAACATTTGTTGTGCAGGGCCTAGGTCTTTCATGTCAAAGGACTGTGATAACTCCTTC
Source organism: Camellia lanceoleosa (assembly GCA_025200525.1). NCBI lineage: Eukaryota > Viridiplantae > Streptophyta > Magnoliopsida > Ericales > Theaceae > Camellia > Camellia lanceoleosa. The sequence goes on along the minus strand of CM045758.1, from coordinate 6,822,376 downwards.
TTCAGTGATCTAACTGCTGTGGCATCCTGTCCAACAATCAGCATGTCATCAACATAGAGCAGGAGTATGATGAAGTTTCCATCGGGAAATTTCCTGACATAGACACACTGGTCTGCAACAGTTCTCTTGTACTCATGACCCACCATGAATGAGTCAAACTTCTCGTACCACTATCTAGGCGCTTGTTTGAGGCCGTAAAAACTCTTCTTCAATCTGCAGACTAAGTTTTCTTTCCCTTTTACCTCAAAACCTTCTAGCTGCTCCATATAAATTTCTTTCTTCAGATCACCATGGAGAAATGTTGTCTTTACATCCATCTGTTCAAGTTCCAAATTCAAACTGGCTGCTAGTCCCAAAACTACTTGAATGGATGTCATTTTCACAACTGGCGAGAAGATTTCATCAAAATCAATACCTTTCTTCTGCCCGAAACCTTTGACAACTAATTGAGCCTTATACTTGACTAGCTTTTCGCTACCATCTTTCTTCAACTTGAATACCCATTTGTTCTGCAATGGTTTTCGACCCTAGGGAAGTTTTACCAAATCATAAGTCTGATTATTCTACAAGGACTACATCTCTTCTTGCATAGCTTGATGCCAGTTACTCTTCTCTTTATGATTCTGAGCTTTTTGAAAAATTTCTGGCTCCCCCTCATCAGTAAGCAAAATATAATCAGAAGTAGGGTATTTTGACGACGGCTTAGACTCTCTTATTGATCTTCGCAACTGTGGACCAACAGTCTCCAGCGGAGGGGGTTGTGGCTCTCCCTGCTCCACACCCTCTTCTTCTGGATCTTCTTCTTCTAGCAATTCATCCTGCAACTCTACATCATTGGTTGCATGTTGCGGTAGCTCTTCTTCATTAGTGGCATGCTGTGATGGTGCAGGATTGGGAACAATTTCGAAAACATCATTAACTTTAGGTTTGGCTGGTTGCCCAAAGTCTTCTAAGGTCTGGCCTTCTTGAAATACCACATCTCGGCTTCAAATAACCTTTTTGTTTTTTGGATCCCATAATTTGTATCCAAATTCTTCATCTCCATAGCCAATAAAGAAGCATGGAGTAGTTTTGTCATACAGCTTCTGTCTGTGCTCCTTGGATACATATGCAAATGCTTTACACCCAAACACTCTCAAGTGAGAGTAAGAAATCTCCCTTCCAGACCATACTTTCTCTAAAATTTCAAAATTCAGTGGAACTGATGGCGATCTGTTGATCAAATAGCAAGTAACACGAACAGCTTCTCCCCAAAATGGCTTTAGCAGCTTTGCCATTTTGAACATACATCTAACCTTCTCCACAATGGTCCGGTTCATTCTTTCGGCTACACCATTGTGTTGTGGGGTTCCATGAATAGTCTTCTCATGTCGGATGCCGCAAGTAGCACAGTAGGCTTCAAACTTCTTTGACGTGTACTCGCCTCCATTGTCTGTTCGGAGACACTTCAGCTTCTTTCCGGTTTCCCTTTCCACCATAGCATGAAATGTTTGAAAATACTGGAACACCTCAGCTTTGGTTCTTAGGACATAAACCCATACCTTCGGTGATGCGTCATCAATAAACGTCAGGAAGTATTTTCTGTCACCCAAAGATTCCACTTCTATGGGACCGCATACATCAGAGTATACTCTTCTCAACAACTCTGATTGTCTTCTGGATAATGAGTGGAAAGCGACTCTATGTTGCTTCCCAAACAAGCAGTTGTCACAAGGGTTCAATTTCACATTGTCTGACATATGGAGGCATTCTTCTTCTTCAACAGAGAATAATGCAATATTCTCTGAGACAATAACTACAATGTTCCCATCTTCAATTTTTGGCTGTCTATTGCCTTGTTTTTGTTCTCCTTTCAAGGCATAGCAATATTTCTTTATGTAACCCTCTTGGCCACAATGGTAACACTTGAACCTCGACCGGCTCGTACCTTCTTTGGATTTCCCTCTGTCTTGAAATCTTCCTCTGCTATGTCCTCGACTTTTGCTTCTTCCTCTGTCTCTGCCTTTACCTTTAATTTCTGTGACGAGGACATGGGATTGATCTTCACCCAAGTCTTTTCGCCTTGTCTCTTCATTGTACATGGCGTTTATGACCATGCTCATGGTCAGCTTCTCTTCTGGTGTAGAGTTGCTGAAAGAAGCCACCAACGTCTCCTAGCTATCTGGTAAAGAACTGAGCAGTTGAACGACTTGCATTTCATCGTCTAAGCGCATCTTGACAGTTGCAAGTTAATTCACCAGATTTTTTAATTCACGGGTGTGCTCAGCGATAGACATACCATTCTTCAATTTCAAATTGACAAGCCTTCTCATCACCAAGGCTTTGTTCCGAGCGGTCTTTGATCGGTATATGTCGTCTAACAATGTCCATAGAGAATAGTCATCTGTCTCTTCGGCGACATGATGGTACACACCGTGGTCTATCCATTCTCTGATACAACTGATAGTCTTGCGGTTCATCTTTATCAGTCACCATCCTTCACTACTTCTAGTTTAACCTCTTTTACAAAAATAGGTCAAACAGGTCTTTATAATACAGGGTGTCTTCCATCCGTGACTTCTAAATTGCATAATTGGAAGGAGTCAACTTGAACATAGATCCTGAAGTCGACGTTGATTCCTCCATCAACACTTTTCTATACAGAAAATAATCTTTGTTTGGAAAACAGGCTTCGCTGTTGAGTAAGCCAAAACAGTTTGTCCAAATACAAGCTGAAAATTTTTGAAATAGGATTTGCAAAATCTGACAGTATAGATGTGTCCGAAATACTCCAAATAGTTGGAAACCACTATTGGATCGTTAAAAAAAACACAGAATGGCTCAGATCAAGCCAAAACAGTTTGGACAGTTTAGATCTGTAGGTGTACCTTAGCCGTGAAGCATTGGATCAATCCTCCGGAAGGTTGACTGGTCAACTGAAGGGTTGATGTGGCTGACACGTGGCCGACACATGGTCGACGGTCGACCGCGTCACTGCGAGATGGCGTGTCGGATGGCGATGGCGATGAGGTGGCAATCGTGGCGGCGGCCGGCAGCGGCGTGGCTCGTCTTCCTCTTCGAGCAGCGTGGGTGCGTATGTGTGCGTGGGATGACGCGCCGACAGTGTCAACGACGCGTGGAGACACGTGGTGAAACTAGGCTTCACGTGCTTTCTTTGAGGGGCGCGTGTGGGCACGTGGAGAGTCTTCTGGAGCTCTGCTTTGCAGTTTGGACTCCTCTCTTTGAGACCTTGCTCCTGGTATGCTCAAAACCTGATTTTGAGCAACTTGATTTCAGGCAGTTTCGAAGAAACACACTTTGTTTTTCCGAAACGTAACCGATTCAGCTTTGATACCACTTGTTGGGACTGTGAGACACCAGAAATCAATCACACACAATAACACAAGAATATTTATGTGGTTCGGCAATTGCCTACGTCCACGGAGAGCTATCCACTATAGAATTTCGCAGAGGGAGATTTCAACTCACACCTCACAAACACTCTCTATAACACTCTCACTCACACTTGTTGCTCACAATCTCTCACAGATTACACACCCTACAATCTATATCAAACCCCTCCTCCTCACCTTAATTTATACACAATTGAAAGAGGTTCTTATTGGTTTCCACCTACCCCTTCCACTAGCTAGTGGGGTTGGTGGAGTGGAAGAGTAAGAGAGCCACCTTACCTATCTTCTTCCACTATCCATAGTGGTTTCTCCATTTGGGCAGTGGACTAACACCATATTCCTAACAGCATGCCAAAAATAATTGCTTTCAAGAGAGAACCTTCATAACCATTCGCCAAGAAAACACAATATTATTATTTTCTACAATATAAACCCTCCCTTATTCTTATGAAGAGAAGCAACATCGCAATTCACCAAAATACGGTGTTAAAAAAATAAATAAATAAAGAATTAAAAAAGATATAGAATCATGAAAATATAAGAAGAGACAATATCTAGAACAAAAAATACATACATTAGTGTAAATAGGGTCAGAGGCAGCATAGGCCGAGGGGTGTCTCATGCCCCCCTCAGTTGTGCAATTTATTTTTTTTTTTGTCATGTATAAAATGTATTCTGTTTTTTTTTTTCCTTAATATGTTCTTTGGCTGATGATTTATTATATTATTCCCAATAATGAATTATTTGATAATGTTAATGTATATTATATAATGTATAATGATATACATAGATTAATGTATACATAGGATACTTAGTGACATTTTCCTTTAAGCTTTTCCTTCCGGCCACTTTATATAATGGCCATAATAGTGTTTGTATTATGATGATATTTGTATCATATTTTCTCCTATATAACGGAGGCCATAACACAGATTCAATATATATGAATACACAATTTATTCTCTCTTTTTCTGAATACATTAAATTAACATGGTATTTGAGTGATAAGATTTAGGCATGTATTTTTTTCTCACCGGTGAGTAGTCGGCCGGCAACCTTGCCTTCACTGCCTGTTGGAGTTTTCTATCTTAACATCGTCTTCAATCTCTTTGCAACTTGCACAAACCCCATAAATCTAAAACTATTTGCAACACCCCGGTGAGTTAATGGAATGCCCAGCTCTGCTGTTATTCCTGAAGTAGCAGTAATACCTGGAAAGACTTGCACTTGAATCCCTTGTTGCTGCAGGAACTCCATCTCTTCCCCACCCCTCCCAAACACGAAAGGATCTCCTCCTTTAAGTCTTACAACAGTAGCCCCAGCTTCCACAAAACTCAAAAGCAACTCATTCATCTCCTCCAGGGTTCGGTTATGGTACCCAGTAATCTTGCCAACATAGAGAAGCCTAGCATCATCACCCACCAAATTCAATACATCATTGAACATCCAACAGATCAAAACCTCTTTACCTCTCGGATATACCCTCGGCGGCCACAAGCGCTGCCACTACTACAACGGTGACAACAACAACAACACCACCACCACCACTAATGGTGGAGCTCGTAGCAGTGTCACCTCATCAGAAGGTGCCGGTTGGGGTCATGTCCACCGTGAATTCGACCTCAACCTACCCGCCTTGCCGAAATCCCCCCATCTCACTTTGCTTCTGTCTACATTTCACTTTCTCTCAATAATGGCCTATGGCAGGCTTGCATCAACCGAGCCACTCGCCAACCAAAATCATGAAGCACAAATTTTTTTTCCCCCTCACATAGGCTTGTCCCCATTCTCTCCTCCTATTTTAAACTTTTCTTTAATCTTCTCTCACCCCACTAACATATATCTATACATATCTATACCATATCTCTCCATTATATATTAATTAAGTGTTTATCTACCCTACACAACACCTCCACCGCCATTTCCTATACAACCTACATGGTTCACCACTCTCTTAGTATATATATATCTATCTATAAAACCCAAAATACTCCCCCATTCATGTTCCCCGCTGCATGTATATTTTCTTTTCTTTTATAAAAAATAAAAAATAAAATAATTCAACATTCCCACCACTTGATTTTTCAGCTCAATCTTGTACTCGTTCATGCCATCTGGTTTGCCCACCAAACTTGTTTTATACATATCAGGGATCAACCCCGATCATCGGTCTACAAAAACAAAAACAAAAACAAAAAAAAACCACAAACAGGCAACCACACACAGAGGTTGGTTTTTTCTTTCCTCTACTCTGCCGCCGCTCTCTTCCTCTTGCCTTTGTCTGGGGCGACCCTTAACGACTCTACCTCTGTGCTTCTCAGTCCACCGAGCACGTTCTCTTCCCGCTGCTCCTCAAACACAGTATATAGCGGACCTCCGAATCGGAACATGGCGGTGGCCTTCCATTTTAGCTCCTTGTTTTCCGTCTTCAGCATGCAAATCTCTGCTTACGTGTCCTTATACATGCGTTGCAGCAGAGAGAGTTGGGTATTTAACTGCTGTACCTCACTTCTCCTATTTCGAAGTCGGTGAGACAAGTTAGTGACCGCAGTAACGGTCTCCACACATGACTTCAACGTATAATGGTTGGCCTCAATATCAGATTGAGCTGCCATTATTTGCTCAACTGACAGCATAGGAAAGTTCAACAGAGCAAAAACAGGGGCGCTTGGTTCGGGGGCGCTTGGTTGCGATTCAAAGGCAACAAAACCAATTATCTCTATTGTGGACTCGTTTAGGTCTGGAAAGAGGGTGAGCAAACTACGGGAAGAGGAGGCCATATCAGAGGCAGTACAAGCAGGGGGTTGCAGAGTGAACGAAAGGGGTTGCAGAGTTCATCGCTTTGGTTTGCTTTCAATCTTTAACCAGCCTCAGCCCTGGTTTAAATAGACAACGCAGAGACTAAGCCGACAAACGGAAGCAAGAGCCACGTGAATTGCGTGACACTCGAAGCCATAGTGTCATGCGCGACTTTCGATATATTGGGCGTGACTTTTGAAGGCGCGATATACATATATACATGTATATCTTTGGGCTGCTTATATACACGACCATACAGTGTATTTTCCAGTAGTTCGACACGACCACACAGTGTCTTCTACTAAGGTCCGACACGACTATACAGTGTCTTTTACAATAACATATCGTCTAACAATGTCCATAGAGAATAGGCATCTGTCTCCTCGGCGGCATGATGGTACACTCCGTGGTCTATCCATTGTTTGATACAACCGATAGTCTTGCGGTTCATCTTTATCCAGTCATCATCCTTCACTGCTTTTGGTTTAACCACTTTTACAAAAATAGGTTCAAACAGGTCTTTATAACACAGGGTGTCTTCCATCCGTGACTTCCAAATTGTATAATTTGAAGGAGTTAACTTGAACATATATCCTAAAGTCGACGTTGATTCCTCCATCAACACTTGTCTATACAGAAAATAATCTTTGTCTGAAAAACAGGCTTCGCTGTTGAGTCCGAACTAGTCAATTTTGTAACATCGCACTCCCGGGTCGTTAAATACACTAAAATAGCCTAAAACAAATACAAGTTTTGCTCCCAAAAATAATAATTACAAAATCGTCTCCAAATGGTACAATATCCTCCAAATATTCTAATTGCCTCCAAAATAAACAATATTACAACTCTCTCCAAATTTAATAATTATAGTGGTGGGTCCCAAATCTCTATATTAATAAATCTTTTTAATCTCAATTTTGAGCTCCGCTAAAATCTGCTCCGCACCTGAAAAATAAATTAATTCGGGAGGTATACAATATGACAGGAATACAAGGCTCGGATACATAATAAATTAATAGGAACCCAACAATTTATGACACTAAATCAACAATATGATAATCAAGCAATTTACCAAATTGCACAACAAAGCAACCATAATTTATCTAGACCAGATACCCAGTCCTACTCAGTACGTGACCAGTGAATAAATTCATTTATTCATCCACCTCACACAAGCTCCACGCTTATCCGGGCATATTGGTGTAAACAATTAATAAGATTCACTTGATCTATATACGGAGTATTTCCATGTCATTCAGTCAGACAAATCACCATTTTAATACTGAAATATTTGTAGAGAATTTTACCAAATGATCAGAATATCAACGATTTGACAACAAATGATTTTACCACAATAATCAAGTAGATTACAAATTGAGGATAATTTAAAATAGTGAACTCTTTGCAAAGAGATTTAAATAAAGCATATTGTATACAACCTGAATTTACCTCATAATAATTGACTTCGTCACCATAAATCTGAAATTGCTCCATGGATATCCAAAAATAACTCTGATTAAACTTCTACGGCATAAAGTATGTATAATTTAATAAAATCTACAACTCTCAATTTATTTATTTATTTTATAAAATACTCATTTTCACTCTAAACACTCCCATATCTAATCTTAATATTTCTATTCTACACAATCTATGAGAGGGGAAGAGTCGAATGCAAATAATGAATGAAGAATGAGGGAATGTGAGGAGCTCCCTCACTCTACCTGTTTATATAGGGATAAAGGAGAGAAAAAATATTAAAAAATTAAAAGTAAATGAAATGATGAAGTGATGGAATGGTGGGTTTGGTGTGCCATGTCAAAGAACTGTGGGTAGCCCATGGTTTTGTCTTTTCTTTTTTTTTTATATTGTTTCTTTTTCCACGTGATGGGGAATTATGGGAAAAATTAATTTATTATTATATCAAAATAAATAACAATATGATAGATATAAAAATGATGAGATAAATAATTTATTTTTAGATTCTTATCTAAAAATCTCACCATTAAATTATCATAATAAGCCACCAATACCACTCACTAAATATTAATACTTCAAAAATATGGGGTGTCATAAAATTAGCCGGAAAAGCACTTCGGATTGTCCAAATACGAACTGAACATTTTTTAAATAGGATTTGCAAAATCTGATTGTACAAATGTGTCCAGAATACTCTAAATAGTTGGAAACCACTATTGGATCGTCAAAAACGGACACAGAATGGCTCAGATCAAGCTAAAATAGTTTGGACAGTTTAGATCTACGAGAGTACCTTAGCTGCGAAGCACTGGATCAATCCTCTGGAAGGTTGATTGGTCAACTGAAGCGCAGACGTGGCTGGCATGTGGCCGACACGTGGCACCAACATGGCAGATGACGTGGCAACACATGGCGTTGATTGGGCACTAACGTGGCTCGTCTTACTCCTTCAGACGCACGGGGGCGCGTGTGTGCGCAAGGGATGACGCGCCGACTGTGTCAACGGCGCGTGGAGGCGCGTGGTGAAACTGGGCTTCACGCACTTTCTTTGGGGGGCGCGTGTGGGCGCATGAAGAGTCTTCTAGCGCTCTGCTTTTAAGTTTTGGACTCCTCTCTTCGAGACCTTGCTCCTGGTATGCTCAAAACCTGATTTTGAGCAACTTGATTTCTGGCAGTTTCGAAAAAACGCACTCTATTTTTCCGAAACGCAACCGATTCAACTCTGATACCACTTGTTGGGACTGTAAGACACGAGAAATCAATCACACACAATAACACAAGAATATTTACATGGTTCAGCAATTGCCTACGTCCATGGAAAGCTATCCACTATAGAATTTCCCAGAGGGAGCTTACAACTCGCACCTCACAAACACTCTCTACAGCACTCTCACTCACACTTGTTGCTCATAATCTTGAAGCTTTGATTAACCAGCTTAGGGTATGATATAAAATCATCCCTTATTTATAGATGAAATTAGGGTTTACAAGAGAGACAAGATGGGCCCTGAGGGCAGCATAGAATAATACAAACCCTATAATGCAACTTTCGGTGAATAGAAAATACAACACTTTCGGCTAATATAATATATGCTAACACTCCCCCTCAAACTGGTGCGAAGATATCTCTCATGCCCAGCTTGCCTAATATGTCATGAAATGGTTTATTCCCAACCCCCTTAATGAGAATGTCAGCAAGTTGTTCACCAGACTGGACAAAAGGAGTACGAATGGTACCACTAGTGAGTTTCTCCTTAATGAACTGGCGATCAATCTCAACATGTTTTATCTTGTCATGTTGAACTGGATTGTGAGCGATGTTGATAGCGGCCTTATTATCACAGTATAACCGTATAGAGTCCTTCTGATCAATACCTAGATCAATTAACAATAACTTGATCCATAAAAGTTCACACACTCCTTATGCCATAGCTCTAAACTCAGCTTCTGCGCTTGACCTGGCAACCACATTCTGTTTCTTACTCCTCCAAATAACTAGGTTGCCTCCAACAAATGTGCAATACCCTGAAGTCGATCTCCTATCAGTTACTGATCCAGCCCAATCAGCATCCGTATAGGCTTCCACACGAAGATGACCATACTTTGAAAAATAAAGACCCTTACCAGGAGCAGACTTCAAGTACCTCAAGATTCTCATGACAGCCTCAAAATGAATCTGATGAGGAGCATGCATAAACTGACTAACCACACTGACAAAGAATAAAGAATATCGAGAGTGAGATAGGTAAATGAGCTTACCCACTAATCGCTGATAGCTCCCCCTATCAACAACTTCTCCTCCTTCATCATCCCCCAATTTCTGATTGGGTTCCAGTGGAGTGGCACATGCCTTGCAGCCAAGCATCCCAGTTTCCTTCAACAGGTCAAGCACATATTTTCTTTGTGAGATAAATATCCCATCCTTAGAGCGAGCAACTTCAATTCCCAAAAAATACTTCAAGCTTCCCAAGTCTTTGATTTCAAACTCATTAGCTAAATATTTCTTCAACAGAGATATTTCCTCACTATCATTGCCTGTAAGAACTATGTCATCTACATAAACAATAAGTGCTGTAGTCTTACCATGTGAGGAATGTTTCACAAACAATGTATGATCTGCCTGACTTTGTTTGAAGCCATATTTAAACATAGCCTAAGTGAATCTCTCAAACCAAGCCCTTGGAGACTGTTTGAGACCATATAATGACTTCCGAAGCTTGCATACTTTGCCTTCTGTCTGATGATCCTCAAAACCAAGAGGAATGTCTATATATACCTCTTCTTCGAGGTCACCATGGAGAAAGGCATTCTTGACATCAAACTGATAAAGCGGCCAGTCAAGATTAGCTGCTAGAGAGAGAAGTACTCTGACTGAATTCATCTTAGCCACGGGTGCGACGGTCTCCTGATAATCAATGCCATATGTCTGAGTAAACCCTTTTGCCACAAGTCTTGCCTTGTAATGCTCAATAGACCCATCTGCTTTGTGTTTCACAGTATATACCTATTTACATCCCACAGGTCATTTGCCCATAGGTAACTCAGTCAATTCCCAAGTGCCATTCTTCCTAAGTGTTTTCATTTCCTCAATCATGGCTAGTTTCCACTCAGAGGTAGCCAAACCATCCTGAAAATGGTTAGGAATGCTAACAGAGGAAATATTGGACACAAATGCTCTATATGAGGGTGACAAATGAGAGTATGACACAAACTGTGAGATAGGACGTTGAGTACAAGATCTCACACCCTTCCGCTTGGTAATAGGAACATCAAGATCAATGGATTCAAGAGATTCAAAGTTACCTAGGCTCTTATCAGAAGCAGGAGATGGCAATGGAGTAGCAGAAGTGGTCCCTTGTATCCAGTTAACGTGTTGTCTGTCTATGTCCCGGACATAAACATGCACGTCCTTATCCACAGTGGGTTCTATAGTCTCAGTAGAAGAGGGTGTTGCAAGAACAGCTGGTTCCACCATAGGAAGCACATGACTCACTTCTACCATAGGAAGCACAGGACTCACTTCACACCAAGGCTCCCCCTGAAATGAGGACGGTGACACTGGAGAGGATAAGAAATAGGACTGGGACTCAAAGAAGGTAACATCCATGGACACAAACCACTTACGAGAAGAAGGGTGGTAACATTTATACCCCTTTTGAGTAGGAGAGTAACCAAGGAAAACACACTTGAGGGAGCGAGGGTCCAACTTACCACGAGAGGGAGAGTAATTATGAACAAAACAGACATAACCAAATATTTTTGGAGGAATAGAAAACAAGGACTGAGAACCGAAGAGGACGTGAAGAGGAGCCTATTTTTGCAAGACCTGAGTAGAGAGACGATTAATAAGATGGGCAGCGGTGAGAACAGCATCGCCCCAATAGGGTCGAAGCACATTCATAGAAAAACACATGCACCGAGCTATGTCAAGAAGATGCCGATTCTTGCATTCCGCCACCCTATTTTGTTGAAGGGTATTGGTGCAAGCGGTCTGATTGATAATGCCATGAGTAGAAAAATATTGTCCTAACCCAAAATCTATGTATTCCCCGTCATTATCAGAACGAAATAGTTTGACAGTGGCCCCAAACTGAGTACAAATCATCTTATGAAAAGTGCGAAACACAGAGAAAATCTCACTCTTATCTTTCATGAGATACACCCAAGTAGCACGAGAAAAATCATCAATAAATGTAACAAACCATCGATGACCTTTCACAGACATAACACGAGAGGGACCCCAAACATCAGAATGTATTAAGGAAAAAGGAACTAAACTTTTATTCAAACTGGGAGCAAAAGAAGCTCTGTGCTGTTTTCCAAGTTGACAAGACTCATAAAGAAAGTCAGACATATGATGATTTGCAAAACCAGAAGGAAATAAATGCTTAAGTAAATAAAATGAAGGATGCCCAAGACGTCGATGCCACAGCCATAAATCAGCGGGGGTAGTAGGAGACGTGATGGAAGAATAAGCAAGTTTGTCCGGTTGACCTAGGAAGTAGAGACCATTTTCTGCACTACCACTGCCAATCGTCCTCCTCGTGACAAGGTCCTGAAAAAGACAATGATCAGGGAAAAATGTCACACTACAATTCAAATCTTGGGTGAGACGACTCAAGGATAACAGATTAACAGAAAAATTGGGAACATGGAGAACAGAAGACAAATGTATGGTAGGAGTGACATGGACTAAACCTTTTCCAGAAATGGAAGAAACAGTACCATCGGCAATCCTAACTTTGTCCTGACCTGAAGAGGGCTTATAGACAGAGAAAAGATCAAAGGAGCCAGACATATGGTCGGAGGCACCAGAATCAATGATCCAAGGCAAAGACTTATGACACAGGAAAGCACAAGGAAAAGAGGCTAAGTTACCTGAGCGGGCAAAGGACGAGGAAGATGTATTGAGAGCAGTAGAAGACTGGCGGTCCAACAATTAGCGTAAAGCATCCTCCAACTCAGTATCAAAAGCTTGGCCAACAAAAACAGAACGAGAATCAAGTGGATTAACGACACTAGACTAATGAGCCCGGGAATAGGAACCACGTCCTCTAGATTGGCCTAACCGACCGCCCCGAGAACCAGACCAATCACCTCGACCCCCGGATGGAGTCCCATGAAGCTTCCAACATGTCTCACAAGTATGCCGCGGCTTCTTGCAATAATCACAGAATACAGACTCCTTAGTAGCAGACGGAGGAATGGGAGTCGAGCTGAGGCCATCGCGAGGAGTAGACAGTAATGTTGAACGGTCAGTAGAGACAGGGGACATCATAGCAGACCGGTGACTCTCCTCATTCTGTACATATGCAAATGCCTCCTGAAGTGAAGGAAGAGTGTCCATACCCAGAACTCGACCCCTAACGGGATCATACTCCATATTTAGGCCGGCCAGAAATTTAAAGACCCGTTCCCGTGCAATGAACTTCTTGTACCCAACAGAATTAGCAGGACAAACGGGCTTATAGTCTTCTAGGTGGTCAAGGCGTTTCCAGCCGTTGGTGAGGAAAGTGAAGTACTAAAGAACAATCTGCTCCCCTTGAATTGAGCTCTCAATAGAGCGGCACAACTCAAAGGCTTGTGAGAAATTCCCTTTGTGGGAATAGGTGACAGCCACAGCATCCCAAACTTCCTGGGCAGTCTCCATAGACAAGTAGCCCTCACCAAGTTCTGGAACCATCGAATGGATACTCATAATCAAAGAGTTGTTAATCTCCCATTGGTCATAACCTGAGTCAGTGGTACTGGGTGCCTGTATCCTGCCATCAACATACTCCATCTTCCCTCTGCTCTTCAAAAACATAGTCAAACTTTGAGACCAGGCGAGGTAGTTCTGACCATTAAATAGAGAGGTGGTGATTTTCAGACTAGGGTTGGGGTTCTCAGTCATGGTAGTAGGTATAATGAGATTCTCACTCCTCGGTGTTTGAGAAGAAGGAGACACACTGGAGGAATCTGTCATGGGTACAATACTACCAAATCCGCAACAAAACTAGTGGCAATCACAAACCCAGAAGGTGGTGGTGAAAGAACAGGCACAATAACCACTATAAGAGCATAACCACTATAAGACCATAACAAAATTAAGAAATCTTTTTTTTTTTTTTTTTTGTGCGTGTGTGTGTGTGTGTTTTTTTTTTGTTTGTTTTTATATATAGATATATATATTTACTGATACACATATTTACATGTATATTGACTAATATATTTACTTATATGAGTACGGTGGTAACAGGTTAGGTCATACCAGAGGAGATCGATGAAGACGGCGAAGACGAAGAAGATGAAGACGGTGACTGAGGAGCGAGGATGAAGACGAAGCCTGACGAGCCGATGAAGATGGCGACAGAGACGAGCGAGGAGATCGATGAGAACTGAGGACGGCAACGGCGAGGCGGAAGACGAAGACGAAGCAGAGTATCCACCGAGGTAAGTTTCGAACCCTAAAGTGAGGGTGTGCCGAAACCCTAGAGCAGAAGCTCTGATACCATGAAGCTTTGATTAACCAGCTTAGGGTATGATATAAAATCATCCCTTATTTATAGATGAAATTAGGGTTTACAAGAGAGACAAGATGGGCCCTGAGGGCAGCATAGAATAATACAAACCCTATAATGCAACTTTCGATGAATAGAAAATATAACACTTTCGGCTAATATAATATATGCTAACAAATGTCTCACAGATTACACACTCTGCAATCTATATCAAACCCCTCATCCTTACCTCAATTTATACACAATTGAGGGAGGAGCTTATTGGTTGCCACATACCCCTTCCACTAGCTAGTGGGGTTGGTGGAGTAGAAGAGTAGGAGAGCCACCTTACCTAGCTTCTTCCACTATCGATAATGGTTTCTCCATTTGGGCAGTGGACTAACTCCATATTCATAACAGCATGCCGAAAATAATTGCTTTCAAGAGAGAATTTCCATAACCATTTGCCAAGAAAACACAATATTATTATTTTCTACAATATAAGCCCTTCCTTGTTCTTTTGAAGAGAAGCAACATCGCAATTCACCAAAGTACAGTGTTAAAAAAATAAATAAATTAAACATTAAAAATTAAAAATTAAAAATTAAAAATTAAAAATTAAAAATTAAAAATTAAAAATTAAAAATTAAAAAAGATATGGAATCATGAAAAGGCAAGGAGAGATAATATCTAGACCAAAAAATACAAACATTAGTGTAAACAGGGGTGGAGGCAGCATAGGCCGAGGAGGATCACGTGCCTCCCTCAATTTTGCAATTTTTTTTTTTTTGGTCATGTATAAAATGTATTCTGTTTTTTTTTTCTTCTTAATATGTTCTTTAGCTGATGATTTATTATATTATTCACAATAAGTAATAATTTGATAATGTTAATGTATATTATATAATGGATAATGATGTACACAGATTAATGTATAGATAGAATAGTCAGTAGCATTTTCCTTTAAGCTTTTCCTTTCGGCCACTTTATATAATGGCCATGATGGTGTTTGTATCATGATGATGTTTGTATCATATTTTCTTTTATATAACGGAGGTCATAACATAGATTCAATATATATGAATACACAATTTATTCTCTCTTTTTCTAAATACATTAAATTAACATGGTATCAGAGCTATAAGATTTAGGCCTGTATTTTTTTCTCACCGGCGAGCAGTCGGCCGGTAACCTTGCCTTCGCTACCTGTTGGAGTTTTCTAACTTCACACCATCTTCACTCTCTTTGCAGCTTGCACAAACCCCACAAATCTAACACTGTTTGCAACACCCCGGTGAGTTAATGGAATGCCCAGCTCTGCTGCTATTCCAGAAGCAGCAGTAATGCCTGGAATGACTTGCACTTGAATCCCTTATTGTTATAAGAACTCCATCTCCTCCCCACCCCTCCCAAACACCAGAGGATCTCCTCCTTTAAGTCTTACAACGATAGCCCCAGCTTCCGCAAAACTCAAAAGCAACTCATGCATCTCCTCTTGGGTTCGGATATGGTAACCAGTAGTCTTGCCAACATAGAGAAGCCTAGCATCATCACCCACCAAATTCAACACATCATTGAACATCCAACAGATCAAAAACTCTTTACCTCTCGGATATACCCTCGAAGCCCACAAACGCCACCACTAAAACGGTGGCAACAACAACAGCACCACCACCACCAACGGTGGAGCCGGTAGCGGTGTCACCTCATCAGAAGGTACCCATTGAGGTCACGTCCATTGTGAAGTCGACCTCAACCTACCCGCCTTGCCGAAATCCCCTCATCACTTTGCTTCTATCTACATTTCACTTTCTCTCAGCAATGGCCTACGGCAAGCTTACATCGACTGAGCCACTCCTCAACCAAAATCATGAAGCATAAATTTTTTTTTTCCCCCTCACATGGGCTTGTCTCCATTCTCTCATCCTATTTTAAACTTTTCTTTAATCTCCTCTCACCCCACTAACATATATCTATACATATTTATACCATATCTCTCCATTATATATTAATTAAGTGTTTATCTACCCCACACAACACCTCAACCGCCATTTCCTATACAACCCACATGGTTCCCCACTCTCACAGCATATATATCTATCTATAAAACTCATAATACTACCCCATCCATATTCCCCGCTGCATGTGTATTTTCTTTTCTTTATACAAAAAAAAAAAAAAAAAATTCAACATTCCCACCACCTGATTTTTTAGCTCAGTCTTGTACTAGTCCATGCCATCCGGTTTGCCCACCAAACTTGTTTTATACATATCAGGGATCAACCCCGATCATCGTTCTACAAAAAAAAAAAAAAAAAACCATAAACAACCAAACATACAAATAACCACACACAGGATGGTTTTTTCCTTCCTCGACTCCGCCGCCACTCTCTTCCTCTTGCCTTTGTCTTGGGCGACCCTTAACGGCTCTACCTCTGTGCTTCCCAGTCCACCAAGCACGTTGTCTCCCCGCTACTCCTTAAACGCAGTATATGTTGGACCTCCGAATCGGAACGTAACAGTGGCCTTCCATTTCAACTCCTTTTTTTTCGCCTTCAACGTGCAAATCTCTGCTCGCGCATCCTTGTACATGTGCTGCAGTAGAGAGAGTTAGTCATTTAACTATTGTACCTCACTTGTCCTATTCTGAAGCCGGTGAGACAAGTTAGTGACTACGGTCATGGTCTCTACACATGACTTCAACGTATAATGGTTGGCCTCAATATCATATTGAGCTGCCATTATTTGCTCAACTGACAGCATAGGAAAGTTCAACGGAGCAAAAATAGGGGCGATTGGTCCGGGGGCGTTTGGTTACGATTCAAGGGCAACATAACCGATTATCTCTATTGTGGACTCGTTTAGGTCTGGAAAGAGGGTGAGCAAACTACAGGAAGAGGAGGCCATATCAGACGCAGTACAAGCAGAAAGGTTGCAGAGTGGATGAAAGGGGTTGCAGAGTTCGTCGCTTCGATTTGCTTTCAATCTCTAACCAGTCTCAGCCTCGGTTTAAATAGACAATGCAAAGACTAAGACGACAAACGGGAGCGAGAGCCACGTGAATTGCGCGACACTCGAAGCCACAGTGTCATGCGCGACATTTGATGTATTACGCGTGACTTTTGAGGGCGCAATATATATATATAGACATGTATATCTTTAGGCTGCTTATATACACGACCATACAGTGTATTTTTCATCGGTCCAACACAACCACACGGTGTCTACTACAGCGGTCTAACACGACCACACAGTGTCTTCTACTGAGGTCCTACACGACTATACAGTGTCTTTTACAATGGTACATGTCGTCTAACAATGTCCATAGAGAATAGGCATCTGTTCTCTTGGCGACATGATGGTACACACCGTGGTCTATCCATTGTCTGATACAACCGATAGTCTTGTGGTTCATCTTTATCCAGTCATCATCCTTCACTGCTTCTAGTTTAACCCCTTTTACAAAAATAGGTTCAAACATGTCTTTATAATATAGGGTGTCTTCCATCTGTGACTTCCAAGTTGCATAATTAGAAGGAGTCAACTTGCACATAGATCCTGAAGTCGACGTTGATTACTCCATCAACACTTGTCTATACATAAAATAATCTCTATCTGAAAAACAGGCTTTGCTGTTGAGTCTGGACCAGTCCAATTAGCTGAAAAAACAGTTCAGATTGTCCAAATACAAACTGAAAATTTTTGAAATAGGATTTTCAAAATCTGACCATATAGATGTGTCCGGAATACTCCAAATAGTTGGAAACCACTATTTGATTGTCAAAAACAGACACAAAATGGCTCAGATCAAGCCAAAACAGTTTGGACAGTTCAGATCTGCGGGTGTACCTTAGCTGCGAAGCACTGGATCAATCCTCCGTAAGGTTGACTGGTCAACTGAAAGGCTGACGTAGTTGACACATGGCCGACACGTGGCAGATGACGTGTCGGATGACGTGGCGATAAGGTGGCAACACGTGGCGCTGACGTGGCTTGTCTTCCTCCTTCAGATGCATGGGGGCGTGTGTGTGCGCGTGGGATGGCGCGCCAACTATGTCAACAAGGCATGGAAACGCGTGGTGAAACTGGGTTTCACGCGCTTTTTTTGAGAGGGCGTGTGTGGACGCGTGGAGAGTCTTCTGGAGCTTTGCTTTGCAGTTTTCGACTCCTCTCTTCGAGACCTTGCTCCTGGTATGCTCAAAACTTGATTTTGAGCAACTTGATTTTTGGCTGTTTCGAAGAAATACACTTTGTTTTTCTGAAACACAACCGATTCAGCTTTGATACCACTTGTTGGAACTCTGAGACACCAAAAATCAATCACACACAATAACACAAGAATATTTACGTGGTTCGGCAATTGCCTACGTCCACGGAGAGCTATCCACTATAGAATTTCGCGAAGAGAGATTACAACTTACACCTCACAAATATTCTCTATAGCACTCTCACTCACACTTGTTGCTCACAATCCCTCACAAATTACACACTCTACAATCTATATCAAGTCCCTCCTTCTCACTTCAATTTATACACAATTGAGAGAGGAGCTTATTGGTTGCCACCTATCCCTTCCACTAGCTAGTGAGGTTGGTGGAGTAGAAGAGTGAGAAAGCCACATTACCTATCTTCTTCCACTATCCATAGTGGTTTCTCCATTTGGGCAGTGGACTAACACCACATTCATAACAGCATGCCAAAAATAATTGCTTTCAAAAGAGAACCTCCATAACCATTTGCCAAGAAAACACAATATTATTATTTTTTACAATATAAACCCTCAATTGTTCTTATGAAGAAAAGCAACATCGCAATTCACCAAAATACAGTGTTAAAAAAATAAATAAATTAAACATTAAAAAATTAAAAAATAAAAATTAAAAATTAAAAAAGATATGGAATCATGAAAAGGTAAGGAGAGACAATATGTAGAACAAAAAACACATACATTAGTGTAAAGAGGTGCGGAGGTAGCATAGGCCGAGAGAGGTCACGTGCCCCCCTCAATTTTACAAATTTTTTTTTTTTATGTATAAAATGTATTCTGTTTTTTTTTTTTTTTCTTCTTAATATGTTCTTTAGCTAATGATTTATTATATTATTCACAATAAGTAATTATTTGATAATGTTAATGTATATTATATAATGTATAATGATGTACACAAATTAATGTATAAATAGGATAGTCAGTAACATTTTCCTTTAAGCTTTTTCCTTCGGTAACTTTATATAATGGCCATGATAGTGTTTGTATCATGACGGTGTTTGTATCATGATGATGTTTGTATCATATTTTCTCTTATATAACAAAGGCCAAAACACAGATTCAATATATATGAATACACAATTTATTCTTTCTTTTTCTGAATACATTAAATTAACATGGTATCAAAGCTATAAGATTTAGGCCTGTATTTTTTTCTCAGCGGCAGACAGTCGGCCGGCAACCTTGCCTTCGCTACCCGCTGGAGTTTTCTAACTTCACACCGTTTTCACTCTCTTTGCAGCTTGCACAAACCCCACAAATCTAACATTGTTTGCAACACCCCGGTGAGTTAATGGAATGCCTAGCTCTGCTGCTATTCCTGAAGCAGCAGTAATACCTGGAATGACTTGCACTTGAATCCCTTATTGCTGTAAGAACTCCATCTCCTCCCCACCCCTCCCAAACACCAGAGGATCTCCTCCTTTAAGTCTTACAACAGTAGCCCCAGCTTCCACAAAACTCAAAAGCAACTCATGCATCTCTTCCTAGAGAAGCCTAGCATCATCACCCACCAAATTCAACACATCATTAAACATCCAACAAATCAAAAACTCTTTACCTCTTGGATATACCCTCGGTGCCCACAAGTGCCACCACTACAACGGCGGCAACAACAACAGCACCACCACCACCAACGGTGGAACCGGTAGCGATGTCACCTCATCAAAAGGTGCCGGTTAGGGTCACGTCCACCGTGAATTCGACCTCAACCTATCCGCCTTGCCGAAATTCCCTCCCCCTTTTGCTTCTGTCTGCATTTCACTTTTTCTCAGCAATGGCCTACGACAGGCTTGCATCAACTGAGCCACTCCTCAACCAAAATCATGAAGCACAAATTTTTTTTCCCCCTCACATGGGCTTGTCTCCATTCTCTCCTCCTATTTTAAACTTTTCTTTAATCTTCTCTCACCCCACTAACATATATCTATACATATTTATACCATATCTCTCCATTATATATTAATTAAGTGTTTATTTACCCCACACAACACCTCCACCGCCATTTCCTATACAACCCACATGGTTCTCCACTCTCAAAATATATATCTATCTATAAAACCTATAATACTCCCTTATCCATGTTCCCCGCTGCATGTGTATTTTCTTTTCTTTATACAAAAAAAAAAATTCAACATTCTCACCACCTGATTTTTCAGCTCAGTCTTGTACTAGTCCATGCCATCCGATTTGCCCATCAAACTTGTTTTATACATATCAGGGATCAACCCCGATCATCGTTCTACAAAAAAAAAAAAAAACCCACAAACAACCAAACAAACAAACAACCACGCACATAGGATGGTTTTTTCTTTCCTTTACTCCGCTGCCGCTCTCTTCCTCTTGCCTTTGTCATGGGCAACTCTTAACGACTCTGCCTCCGAGCTTCCCAGTCCACCGAGCACGTTGCCTCCCCGCTGCTCTTCAAACACAGCATATGGCGGACCTCCGAATTGAAACATGACAATGGCCTTCCGTTTTAGCTCCTTGTTTTCTGCCTTCAACGCGCAAATCTCTGCTCGCTCATCCTTGTACATGCGCTGCAGTAGAGAGAGTTGGGTATTTAACTACTGTACCTCACTTCTCCTATTCTAACGCCGATGAGACAAGTTAGTGACCGCAGTCATAGTCTCCACACATGACTTCAACATATAATGGTTGGCCTCAATATCAGATTGAGCTGCCATTATTTGCTCAACTGACACGATAGGAAAGTTCAATGGAGCAAAAATAGGAGCACTTGGTCCAGGGGCGTTTGGTAGTGATTCAAAGGCAACAAGACCGATTATCTCTAATGTGGACTCGTTTAGGTCTGGAAAGAGGGTGAGCAAACTACGGGAAGAGAAGGCCATATCAGAGACAACACAAGCAGACCGGTTACAGAGTGGACGAAAAGGGTTGCAGAGTTCGTCGCTTTGGTTTGCTTTCAATCTCTAACCAGCCTCAGCCTCAGTTTAAATAGACAATGCAGAGACTAAGACGACAAACGGGAGCGAGAGCCACGTGAATCGCATGACACTCGAAGCCACAGTGTCATACGTGCCTTTTGATGTATTGGGCTCGACTTTTGAGGGCGCGATATACATATATACATGTATATCTTTAGGCTGCTTATATACACAACCATACAGTGTATTTTCCATCGGTCCGACACAACCACACGGTGTCTACTACAGCAGTCTAACATGACCACACAGTGTCTTCTACTGAGGTCCTACATGACCATACAATGTCTTTTACGATGGTACATATCGTCTACCAATATCTATAAAGAATAGGCATCTGTCTCATCGGCGACATGATGGTACACACCATGGTTTATCTATTGTCTGATACAACCGATAGTCTTGCGGTTCATCTTTATCCAGTCATCATCCTTCACTGCTTCTGGTTTAATCCCTTTTACAAAAATATGGTCAAATAGGTCTTTATAATACAGGGTGTCTTCCATCCGTGACTTCCAAATTGCATAATTGGAAGGAGTCAACTTGAATATAGATCCTGAAGTCGACATTGATTCCTCTATCAACACTTGTCTATACAAAAAATAATCTCTGTCTAAAAACAGGCTTCGCTGTTGAGTCCGGACTAATCAAATTAGCCGGAAAAGCACTTTGGATCGTCCAAGTCCAAACTGAAATTTTTTGAAATAGGATTTGCAAAATCTGACCATACAGATATGTCCGGAATACTCCAAATAGTTGGAAACCACTATTGAATCGTCAAAAACGGACACAGAATGGCTCAGATCAAGCCAAAATAGTTTGGATAGTTCAGATCTGCAGGCGTACCTTAGCCGCGAAGCACTGGATCAATCCTCTAGAAGGTTGACTGGTCAACTGAAGGGCTGACATGGTTGACACGTGGCTGACAGTCTAACACATGGCAGATGACGTGGCGATGAGGTGGCAACACTGGGCGCTGACGTGGTTTGTCTTCCTTCTTCAAACGCGCGTGTGTGCGTGTGAGATGACACACCGACTGTGTCAACGGCGCGTGGAGGCGCATGGTGAAACTAGGCTTCACGCGTTTTCTTTGGGGAGCACGTGTGGACGCGTGAAGAGTCTTCTGGAGCTCTGCTTCGTAGTTTTGGACTCCTTTCTTCGAGACCTTGCTCCTGGTATGCTCAAAACCTAATTTTGAGCAACTTGATATCTGGCAGTTTCGAAAAAATGCACTCTGTTTTTCCGAAATGCAACTGATTCAGCTCTGATACCACTTGTTGGGACTCTGAGACACCAGAAATCAATCACACACAATAACACAAGAATATTTACGTGGTTCAGCAATTGCCTACATCCACGGAGAGCTATCCACTATAGAATTTCCCGAAGGGAGATTACAACTCGCACCTCACAAACACTCTCTACAGCACTCTCACTCACACTTGTTGCTCACAATCTCTCACAAATTACACACTCTACAATCTATATCAAATCCCTCATTCTCACTTCAATTTATACACAATTGTGAGAGGAGCTTATTGGTTGCCACCTATCCCTTCCACTAGCTAGTGAGGTTGGTGGAGTAGAAGAGTGGGAAAGCCGCATTACCTATCTTCTTCCACTATCCATAGTGGTTTCTCCATTTGGGCAGTGGACTAACACCATATTCATAACAGCATGCCAAAAATAATTGCTTTCAAAAGAGAACCTCCATAACCATTTGCCAAGAAAACACAATATTATTATTTTCTACAATATAAACCCTCAATTGTTCTTATGAAGAGAAGCAACATCGCAATTCACCAAAATACAGTGTTAAAAAAATAAATTAATTAAAAATTAAAAATTAAAAATTAAAAATTAAAAATTAAAAATTAAAAATTAAAAAAGATATGGAATCATGAAAAGGTAAGGAGAGACAATATCTAGAACAAAAAACACATACATTAGTGTAAGCAGGGGCGGAGGCAACATAGGCCGAGAGAGGTCACGTGCCCCCCTCAATTTTGCAATTTCATTTTTTTTTTTTTTTTGTCATTTATAAAATGTATTCCGTTTTTTTTTTTTAATATGTTCTTTGGCTGATGATTTATTATATTATTCACAATAAGTAATTATTTGATACTGTTAATGTATATTATATAGTATATAATGATGTATAATGATGTACATAGATAAATGTATAGATAGGATAGTCAGTGGCATTTTCCTGTAAGCTTTTCCTTTCGGCCACTTATATAATGGCCATAATGGTGTTTGTATCATTATGGTGTTTGTATCATATTTTCTCCTATATAACGAAGGCCATAACACAGATTCAATATATATGAATACACAATTTATTCTCTCTTTTTCTAAATACATTAAATTAACATGGTATCAGAACTATAAGATTTAGGCTTGTATTTTTTCTTACCGACAACCTTGCCTTTGCTGCCCGCTGGAGTTTTCTACCTTAACATCGTCTTCAGTCTCTTTGCAGCTTGCACAAACCTCACAAATCTAACACTATTTGCAACACCCCGGTGAGTAAATGGAATTCCCAAATCTACTACTATTCCTAAAGCAGCCGTAATACCTGGAATGACTTGCACTTGAATCCCTTGTTGCTGCAGGAACTCCATCTCCTCCCCATCCCTCCCAAACACCAGAGGATCTCCTCCTTTAAGTCTTACAAAAGTAGCCCCAGCTTCCATAAAACTAAAAAGCAACTCATGCATTTCCTCTTGGGTTCGGCTATGGTACCCAGAAGTCTTGCCAACATAAAGAAGCCTAGCATCATCACCCACCAAATTCAACACATCAATGAACATCCAACAGATCAAAACCTCTTTACCTCTCGGATATACCCTCGGTGGCTGCAAGCGTCCCCACTTCAACAACGATAACAACAACAGCACCACCACCACCAACGGTGGAGCCGATAACGGTGTCACCTCATCGGAGTCGCGCGTATTTGTCACCTCTCCGGTGATTTGGTTCCCGCCGAGTCGCGCGTATTTGTTTATCGAGTTGTTGTAAATTTGCTTATCGAGTTGTATGTCACTCCCTTTAAATCTTTGCTGTGTCTATCAAGTTGTGCTTGCACTTGGCTAGTCTGTCGAGTCTTTGATTTGCTTATCGAGTTGTAAGTCGGTTCACTACCTGGTTATTACAACGCGACGCTTTGTTTTCAAGAAAACAGTTTCAATTTCATTCACATTGTTATGTGACGCCTTGCGATGCAGGGCACACAAGTGCAACACCTTTTCAAGCGAATAGCTGTTTCATTTCCATCATGTGTTTTTATAAAAACCCGCAATTTCAAAAGAATATAAGACCTGCCTGAGGCAGTGCAATGTGCTTAAACAACTAATGAAAAGGAATGTAAAGCAGAAGGCAGCGGGGTAACAGAATACCGGATTGGATACCGAAAACCTCCCCTTGCAATCAGAGTACCTTTCATGCCCTTGTCCGGTTTGATTACGAGGTCTGGCACCTTCGTCACTTAAGAACAGTGCGGGGAAGTGCACTTCTGGAATGATTAATGGATCTTTGAGTTGATTTCAAGCCATGACTTTTTGTGAGCAATGCTCGGAACATGCGAAGGATGTCCCTTCTCGTATCCTTTTATATCTTGAGAATTTCAAAAGAAATTGTTTCAATTATACTGTGTTGCAATACGTTGCATTTCAACATCATGCTTTACCGTGTTCAATTTCAAGTTCCTTCTACTATACACATTGCATTGTATGCGTGCATTGCTTTACTGATATGTGTTCAATTTTCTCTATACACATTGCATTGTATGCGTGCATTGCTTTACTGATATGTGTTCAATTTTCTCTATACACATTGCTTACACGCGTGTACTGCTTTACTCACATGTGTTCAATTATAACTGCCTATACACATTGTTTGCATAGACTGCACGCTTTACTTACATGTGTCTGTACTTTCACAGCATTGTTAGGCACCCCTCTCGATTTGCGCCGTCACGCACTTTCGATTACATGATATACATGTCACTAACAATATTGTACCTGTTAAGTTTACTTTCTTTTCAGGCACGATATTGTATGTACGGCTCATTTGAGGCCGGCGCGACCGGACGAGCCGCACAAGTATTGTATCTTCCGCGTGAGACGTTTTGAGAATTGTATAATTCTCTTACATCATTTCTACATTGTGGTGTAGTTTGGCGTATGCTAGCTTATAACTGTTGCATGTGTGCTTCATTGTGCATGATCCGAGGGGATAGTCTGGGACAGGGAATCGATGATGTAACAACCGTAAGGGAAGACCTAGCCAATCTCCAATTTTACAGCGACCAATACCCAGAGGACGCGGCAGTTGCGTGGTTCAATTATGAGGATTCAATAGAAGCTACCGGGTGGTTGGACGAGCGACGATGTAGGAGAATTTCAGTGCAGAGCTCAAGAGAATGAGAATATCGACGGCCGGAAGGGTCAAGAGCAGAAACATCGCCGGGCGCTTGTTAAGAATTTCGTGATTGGAACATTTTGAGTACGGAAATGATTGAACAATCAGTTGTGTCAGAACAAGGAAGTTTCGAGGATTCCGAGAGGATCAGAAAGGCAAAGGCTCGTGGGAGTGGAAATTGCTATGTGCATGAACCGAGAATGTCATGGGCATGTGGAGGAAGGTGTTATGAGCACGAACAAATGCATGCCAGAGTCTGGTGTGTTTATCAGCCGATGGAATGTGGTGGGAAGACGAGGACCTATGTCTTGCCCATACGGATGAAGATTGGGGGAATAACCAACCCGATAACACCTGGTACCTTGGAGAGGTTGACCACATGACACGGAGTGGGCGGTATTTCAAACCCCCACACTTGGATCAACCAAAGGCCTCAGGGAAGGACAGAGAGGCTGAGAAGCAAAAGGAGAAGCAACAAGAGGAAGCCGACTAAACAAAAAAAGATACAAGCAGATATCTCTATTTGGGGACTGCTCATGGCCTCACGAGTGCACAGGCAGGCCGTTTTGACAGCCATGGATAAAGCCAAACTCTCCATAGAGACTACGACAGAGCAGCTAGTTGGACTGGTCTTCCCGGGAGGAGGTTCCCCGACATTGACCTTTTCGGATAAAGAACTTCCGCCTAAGGGCGCGAATCACAATAAACCCCTCTACATCTCCGTGGAATGTAGAGATAAATGGATACCGGTACTTCGCCGATACGGGTTCTGCCATCAACGTCGCTTCAAAGAAGGACGGGCGATGCAATTGGCTTGAAAACAGATTTCATACCAATGCCCAAGTTATCCGCATACGACAATACAAGTAGAGAAGTGGGAACAATTAAAGTGCAGACAAAGGTTGGGCCGACGCATGAGATAGATTTCCACGCCCTAGAAGTTCCCACGACTTTTAATTTGCTTTTTGGGGCGGCCGGTCGCATCGTAAAGGCAAAGGTCATCCACTTTACATCAAATGGTGAAATACCCCTACGGAAAGGAGTAGCCATCGCCTTCGGAATTCGCCGATCCACCCACCACCGAGGTATCCACGCCTATTCGAGATCGAGCATGGCGAGAGGACGATTCATATCGTGGTTTACCTTGGCCGAGGCTCAGTTGCAGAATGTCATGGCCGCTATGAAGGGATATATGTTAGTGCCTGCCAAAGGTACCTTATGAACAAACTCCAATACATCCCCGGATGGGATTAGGGAAGAACGCGTCAGAAGGGCATTGCGGCGTCGAAAGTGCCAAGACAATCCTCATACCTTCGGCTTGGGTTATCTGCCCACCAAGGAAGATTGGGTAAGAAAAGGAAGAGAGATGGCAGGAAGGGCCAAAGCAAAACAGATGGGGAAACCTTTTGAATTGATGCACCGGCCTATCCGGGGTACCTTGAACGGACGTTTCGTTCGAGAGGGGGAAGACTTTCCATTCTGTGGTTTTCCGGAGCCATGGCTGAATAAAGAAAAGAAACGCATGCCGGGATTTGAAATTTTCTTCGACTTGCAGTTATCCGGGGATGATGTTGCCGAAGAGAAGACAGACCCGACAGTTGAGGCTGAATATAGCAAGGAATTGGAGTCTGCGGACACAGAGTTTGAAATGGGAGTAGCACTGGCATGTCTACTTTCAGATCCTTTGATCAACCAGTTGTGCTTGGGGGACGACTCTTCGGTGTCCATGATCGGAGATGAAACGGCTGCGAGCCTACCATCAGCTATTTTGGATGCATCCATTGCACCCTCCCTCACCTGGCAGTACGAGGAGGGATTTTTGTCAAGCAAGACCGGTCAGTAGTGAGCGGAATCGATTCCACCGAAGTCTTGTGAGTCTAATCAGTTCCACTGCGTCGAAGTCTGAGTCCCAGATTCTCGGGGTGATAACCCGGATGCCACAGTCTGCCTGTGTCGTTTTTTTCTTTTTGAGTCATTGTAATAGAAGAATCGGACGGTTTGGAAGTATCTAATGAGAATGAGGTAACTGTGGTTTTAGTACTTTTCTCGCCTTTTGGTTTATTGTTTAAATCAGACTTTCAAAATTTTGATGAAAACGACGAGGACGAAATTCTCCGGTTTTGCAAACGACTAATTGAACAAGAGCAAGAGAGGTTTGTTAAACCCTTAATTGATGAAATCACTACCGTGAATGTTAGACGAGAAGGACCCGCTGGCCGTCCAGACGGGTCCACGTTGTCTTCGAGGAACGCGAGCGCTTAGTCGCTTATTAAAAGATTTCAAAGATGTTTTCCCGTGGTCCTACGAAGACATGCCTGGAATCGATCCTGAGATCGCATAAAGACCGATCCTCTTGACCCCGAGGCTCGACGTCAAAAAAAGCTCAAGATCCGCCCTGATTGGGCCATTAAGATCAAGGAAGAGGTCACCAAGCAGATTGACGCAGGCTTCCTGTTGGTATCTGAATACCCGACTTGGTTGGCCAACATCGTTCCAATGCCGAAAAAGGATGGTAGAATCTGGGTATGTGGACTTGTGGATTTGAACAGAGCCATCCAAGGATGACTTTCCTTGCCGCATATCGACGAAGTTGGTAGATTTTACAACGGGCATGCTTTGCTCGCTCATGGATGGCTTTTCGTGCTATAATCGATAGTAATGGCACCAAGATCGGAGAAGATCGCTTTACCCCTGTAAGTACATATTGCTACAGAGTGATGCCATTTGGGCTAAAGAACGCTGGGGCTACATATCAACGGGCTGCAACCACAATATTACATGACATGATCCACAAAGAGGTTGAGGTGTATGTGGACGACATGATTGTCAAGTCCAAAGAAAGAGAGGGTCACTACACCGCCTTGCAAAAGTTTTTTCAAAGGATCAGGGAATTTAGGCTGTGGCTGAATCCTCAAAAATGTACGTTCGGTGTTACAGCGGGAAAAATGTTGGGATTTCTGATTACACAAAGGGGCATCGAAGTCGACCCTTCTAAAATCAAGGCCATCTTAGAAATGCCATCACCAATGACTGAAAAGGAGGTGCGAGGCTTTCTGGGTAAAGTGCAATTCATAAGGCGGTTTATCTCAAAACTAACCTTAACTTGTGAACCACTTTTTGGTCTTTTGAAGAAAGGAAAGAAGTTCCATTGGGACGGCCGATGCCAAGCTGCGTTTGAACAGATTAAAGAGTATCTACAGAATCCACCCGTGTTGTCACCACCAAAGCCAGGAAAACCGTTGATATCAGACATCGCTGCTGATCGAAACCACAATGGGCTGCATGCTCGCGCAAGAGTCGGAAGATAAAGTGGAAAGGGCCATCTACTATCTGAGCAAAAAGATGCTGGATTACGAGACCCGCTACACTCCGCTAGAGAAGGCTTGCTTGGCCTTGGTATGGGCTACCTGGAAGCTGCGGCACTACCTGTTAGCTCACTCTGTAATGTTGGTTTCACGACTTGATCCCATCAAATATCTTTTCGAGAAACCAAAGACACTGGTAGGCTAGCTCGTTGGCTGTTGTTGCTCTCCGAATTTGACCTCAAATATGTGACGCGTAAGTCAGTGAAAGGAAGAGCGGTGGCAGAGTTCCTTGCCGACCACCCGGTTGAAGGGGATGAAGCGGTTGAGTACCTATTCCCAGATGAAGCTATTATGCACATCGAAGATGAAACTTGGACGATGTACTTTGACGGAGCGTCAAATCAATATGGATATGGGATAGGGGTGTTGCTGATAGCGCCCGACGACTCCCGTATCCCTTTAGCATTTAAGCTCCGATTCAAAGTCTCGAACAATGAGGCAGAGTATGAGGCTTGTATTGCCGGTTTAGAAGCTGCCCTAGAACTAGGGGCAAGGCGATTGGATGTCATTGGGGATTCGAACCTAGTTGTGTCTCAAGCTAAAGGAGACTGGAAAGTAAAAGAGGAAAAGATGATAACTTACCACCAGACCTTGGATTTGTTAATTCCTCGGTTTGAAAAGCTAAATTTCACTCACCTAGTGAGAGAGAACAACAGGTTTGCAGACTCGCTAGCAACTCTATCTTCTATGATAGACATCCCATCTGGAGTCCGGATGCGGCCAGTCATTATTGACCAGAAATTTGCACCCGCCTACGAGTCGATCTCTGCCATAGATGAAGTGCAGGACAATAACCCCTGGTATTACGACATATGGAACTTCTTGGAGAATGAGACATATCCACTAGGGGCAAATGCCAAGGATAAGAGGGCCATCAGAAGAATAGCTGTTCAGTTTATCATCTGCGGGGGTAAATTGTACAAGAGAAGTCATTTGGGAATGCACAAGCTGTGTGTGGAAGCCGAAGAGTCGAAGCGCCTGATGGAGGCCATCCATGGAGGAGAATGTGGGGCACATATGAATGGGGTGATGCTGGCACGAAAGATCCTCAGACAAGGCTACTACTGGTCTACCATGGAGGAAGATTGTATCGGCTTTGTTCGGCGATGCCACAAATGCCAGATTCACGCAAACCGCATGAACATCCCTCCGTCAAAGCTATACAACATGACATCACCATGGCCGTTCTCAGTTTGGGGAATCGATGTGATCGGAGCTGTTACCCCGAAGGGGTCGAATGGGCATGAGTTTATCTTGGTAGCAATAGACTATTTCACAAAGTGGGTCGAGGCCCAATCTTATGTCAGATTGAAGGCTTCGCACGTCGCGAAGTTTATCCGAAACAACATTATCTGCCGTTATGGAGTTCCGAATGAGATCATTTCGGACAATGGTTCTCACTTCAAGAAAGAGGTGATTGATTTGCTGGAGAAGTATAATGTGGCTTTTCATAAGTCATCCACATATCGGCCGCAGACCAACAGAGCAGTTGAGGCCGCCAACAAGAACATCAAACACATACTGCAGAAGATGGTGGAAACCTATCGGGACTGGCCAGATAAGTTGTCGTTCACTCTGTGGGGCTACCGGACTTCAATTAGAACTTCAACTGGAGCAACCCCTTATTCACTGGTCTATGGGATGAAAGCTGTTCTACCGATTGAGATTGAGGTTCCGTCATTGCGAGTGCTGGCTGAGTGTCAGATAGCTGAGGCAGATTGGCAGCAGAGTAGATTCGAGGAACTCATGCTCTTTGATGAAAGAAGGCTGAAAGCACTGTACCATGTCCAAGGTTATCAACGCAGAATCGCCCGGGCTTTTAATAAGAAAGTTAAGTCCAGAAATTTGAAGGAAGGAGATTTGGTGCTTAAAGACAACCGAGCTCCCATCCACGACCCAAGGGGCAAGTTCAGACCCAATTGGACTGGTCCCTATATCATCAAGTCTATCTGGTCAGGTGGAGCTGTGGTTCTGATGGACCTAGATGGCCTAGAGTTCTCCCAACCGATCAACATGGACAAGTTGAAGAAATATTACCCCTGAGAGGCTCGCTAGGCCAAAAACCCGAAAGGGCGACCTAGGCAAAATTCAGAGCACAGAAAAATTAGAAAATATAAAAACTGAGCTCGCAAGGTTGAAAACCCACAAAGGGCGGCCTTGGCAAAAGTTAGAGCGCAAAAGGAGAGTGAAAATACTCGAGTGAACCCAAGCCTGTACTACGTAAGGCTTGATTCCCATCTTTGGGATACGTAGGCAGCTTCATCCTGAAGTTCAGCCATAAACTCTTCCCCGATCAACTTTGTCCATTTGATCATCTTGGTCATCTTTGTCCATCAGCATTCATCACAATCTCCGGTGCAGTGCTATTCAGACTAGGGGCAACTTTCCGTTGCCATGCAGTGCCGCGGTACTATTCAAACTAGGGGCAATTTTCCAATTATAGGAATCTGGGGTTGTGCATCTCAGTGACAAATTTCAGGCGTGTCCAGTTCTGATCCATATCGAAAATGGTTTTGAAAAGTTTTAATGAAGATGACTTCGTTCAAATAAATCTTTTTACAACTAAGACCATTTCTGGACCAAAACGGAGAATTTTCAGTACCACAACCTTCAATTTCATTGATTTCAAATAGAGTTCTCTTGCTCTTGCATACAATTGAAGTTGCTTTTTATTACATTCATAAAGAAAACTTGAAAGTACCAATAAAGCAATAAGCTCAGGGCATGGTCAAGTCAAAAGTCCCTGCGCCCCCTCCCAGAGCTAATAGAGGCCTCTGATGCCAAAGTGGGCCCTTCCTGTGCCTCTTCGTTAAGCCAATCCCAGCACTCATCAGACAAAGTACAACTGAAAGTGGGAGCGGGGGCCAGGAGCTCTCTCGTCCTCCATGCTGTGACATACCGGGCCAGCTGTGAGCCTCGGATTAGGAATGCAGCCAGGTACTCTATCCCTTCCGGCGGGCAAGTCTGATCATGACCAAACTGGCGCAGGATACGGAATGGGAAGTAGAAAACACAGTGAGTCAAGCCAATTAATTGGATCCCCGGCTGACGGGTCATGCTATAACTCATCATTGGGAGATTGAGCCAAGGGCACCGCCAAGCAATGCGATCTGCGGACAAACTGCACATCCATTCAAACCACCAACCTTCATCAAGGGCATCAACTAAGCGTTGCCTGAAGAAGTAGCCGCGAGCTGAATATGCTGGGCAAGAATCCACAACCTTCAGTTTATCCATTAACCACACCTGGGGAGGGATAAAAAATGAGAGAATAAAGAATAGAGAGAAGTGCGATGAGAGAAAAAGTGAGAAAAGGTTTCTGTGAGAAAAACCGAGCCTGAGGGCCGAGTGATGTAAGCAAACATAAAATGTGAGACGGGGTGGGGAACATTACCTGCAGTAATAGTGGACTCCCTGCTAATCTGATCGTCTCTCGACGATAAAAGGCGTCTAAGCCCAACAGTGTCTCAGCCAAGACCATGACAATACAACTCTGGCCCTCCTTCAAGCCTTAGGCAATTTCAATCAACCGAACACTGGGTCCTCCGGAACCAGAAACGAACAGAAAATGAGATAGCATGCATAGACAGAGGGCATGCCGCCGAAAGCCTTGCCAGTGATGGTCGCCACGATCACCAGTCCCAGAAAAACGACAAACCAAACTCGGAACATCGAATGTCCCGTCGCAAATCAGAGAACGAGCATCGGGTATTGAGAGCCCACACATTTGTCCTAAGGCTTGAGCATGGCCAAAACGAAATTGGGGCAGGATTTCCTCATTGCGCCCAGATTCCATTAGAACTTGGAAATCTTCGAAAGTGGGACACACCTCTTGCCCGCTAAAGCTAAAGACATGTGTTACCGGGTTCCAGAACCTTGCCGCGGCATGGAGGAACGGAAAATGCAGCGGGGTGCGGCGCAAAGTGAATAGTGCGTTTATACCGAAAGCCCGGAAATTCAGCTTTTCCGAGCCATCCAAGTTGTTAATCCAAGTTGCAAGATTTTGAGCAAGAAATTCCTCCATTTGGAGTAAATCAGTGTGGAAATGAAGAGGACCACGAGGCTAAGATCTTTTGTAGAGGATAAGGTTGAGTGGAGGACACGTGTCAACATTCTGCTAATGCTGAAGACTGGTGGCCGACCGGCAGGTAATAGTGCCGACCGGCCATATGTTTGTGCCGACCGACCAAGTATTGTGCCGATGGAAATTCCTCAAGGCCGGTGGACTTTCTGTCGGGCCGATGGCCCTCCCCTGTGTTTTCTAAGCTGTTTATGCTGAATATTGGGGAATTCCACCACTTCCAGCACTCTCCGGTGATTTGGTTCCCGCCGAGTCGCGCGTATTTGTTTATCGAGTTGTTGTAAATTTGCTTATCGAGTTGTATGTCACTCCCTTTAAATCTTTGCTGTGTCTATCAAGTTGTGCTTGCACTTGGCTAGTCTGTCAAGTCTTTGATTTGCTTATCGAGTTGTAAGTCGGTTCACTACCTGGTTATTACAACGCGACGCTTTGTTTTCAAGAAAACAGTTTCAATTTCATTCACATTGTTATGTGACGCCTTGCGATGCAGGGCACACAAGTGCAACACCTTTTCGCTTAATAGTTGTTTATTTCCATCATGTGTTTTTATAAAACCCGCAATTTCAAAGAATATAAGACTACCGAGGCAAAGGTAATGTGCTTAAACAACTAATGAAAAGGAATGTAAAGCGTATGCCGGTAATGTAATACCGGATTGGATACCGAAAACCTCCCCTTGCAATCAGAGTACCTTTCATGCCCTTGTCCGGTTTGATTACGAGGTCTGGCACCTTCGTTACTTAAGAACAGTGCGGGGAAGTGCACTTCTGGAATGATTAATGGATCTTTGAGTTGATTTCAAGCCATGACTTTTTGTGAGCAATGTTTCGAACATGCGAAGGATGTCCCTTCTCGTATCCTTTTATATCTTGAGAATTTCAAAAGAAATTGTTTCAATTATACTGTGTTGCAATACGTTGCATTTCAACATCATGCTTTACCGTGTTCAATTTCAAGTTCCTTCTACTATACACATTGCATTGTATGCGTGCATTGCTTTACTGATATGTGTTCAATTTTCTCTATACACATTGCATTGTATGCGTGCATTGCTTTACTGATATGTGTTCAATTTTCTCTATACACATTGCTTACACGCGTGTACTGCTTTACTCACATGTGTTCAATTATAACTGCCTATACACATTGTTTGCATAGACTGCACGCTTTACTTACATGTGTCTCAGATTTCACAAAGATTGTTAGGCACCCTCTCGACGGCGCCACACGCACTTTCGATTACATGATATACATGTCACTAACAATATTGTACCTGTTAAGTTTACTTTCTTTTCAGGCACGATATTGTATGTACGGCTCATTTGAGGCCGGCGCGACCGGACGAGCCGCACAAGTATTGTATCTTCCGCGTGAGACGTTTTGAGAATTGTATAATTCTCTTACATCCTTTCTACATTGTGGTGTAGTTTGGCGTATGCTAGCTTATAACTGTTGCATGTGTGCTTCATTACAGCTTCTTTTGTATGACCATAAGTTATGCCCGGCTTCGTGCATTGTCTTGCATTTTGCCCCTGCCTTCGGGCGCATATCTTACTTGTTTTGCATGACTGTCTAAGTCTTCGGCCTTGTCAAAAATGGGTCGTCTTTGGGCTTTGACATTCACTCCCGTCATCCTTATGACTTCCGAGTTCTGTCAAAGAGGGGCAACTGTAGACACCCCATTTTTGACCGTCCTCAAGACTTGGACGTCACTGTTGGAACACTCGGTGATTATCTATGTTTGTGTTCGTTTGGAGTTCCCGGAGTTCTCGGCTGCGCGCGCCTTGCCTCAGGATCTCCGAACTCGACCATTTGTGTTTGGTTTTGCACCAAACACTTGTGTTTTATATGAAGGCGGAATGCCTTATGAGGCATCCCTACACACCACCGGCTGGGGCTAGAGGCCACCGGCTGGCTGAAGCTTCTATCGGCACTTTATTGTGCCGACCGACACTCTTTTGTGCCGACCGGCACTGTTTTTTTTAAAATGGTACTCTTTGCCGGCCGAGCACTGTACACTTGCTTTATCAGATATTTTCTTGCAGCTGTAAAGTGTTTTGCTCCCCTCCATACACGTGTATGGAGGGATGAGCCCTTGGCTTGCTTAGTGGCTAAGCATTCCTTGCCTATAAGAGGAGAACTCTTCCTCTTGGCTCAAGGGTTAGCCTTTTGAGAGCCAAAACCAGAGCATTATACATATATCTCTGATATACATCCATAGATACATAGATCTCCCTCTCTCTCCTCTTGTGTGTGTGTTTTTAGGCCAAAAAGTGTAGTTTTACCTCATTTTTGCTCCTTTACACACACCATTACACCTTAGCTCGAGATTGAGAGACTTAGGAGGTTGTTTGTGTTGGTTTTGGACTGGTTTTGAGCACTAGAGAGAGGCTGCCTCACTTGTTCTTCAAAGGATCTTCAAGGGTAAGAACATCACTTTATATTCCCCATTCTTGCAACCTCTTTCTACCCTCTTTACTTTGTGTTTTTGAGTTTGTGTTTAAGATAAAAAAAAGTCTTGTTTTTACTTGTTCTTGAACCTTCATTAAGGTCTTTTTTTGGTTTGAGCAAAGGTCCATCCTATTAGGCCTTATATGGCCACTTTTGGTGCCTTTGCTTAAGACCTCCTTTGCTTGGTGTTCTTGGCCTTCTCACCACTGAAAACCAGTGGTTTTTCAGTGGTGAGGGAGGTGTTCTTAAGTCTCAAATAGGGGAGGGACACCCCTCTCCCCTTGGCCCTTTGTTTGCCTTTGTTCTTGGCCAAAAAGGTAGCATGTGTGCATGCTTGCATTTAGCTTCATTTCAGATATTTTTTGAGTGTTTTAGGTCATGTTTGATCTCTGTTTTAGGTTAGATTTATAGCCTTTAACATGTATCTCATGCTTGCTTTGTAATGTTCCTTTATGCTTAAAAGAATGCCATGCCTTAGAGCCATGTTCTTTGCATATTGTAGTATGGTTCTAGGAGAGTATTAGCATCGTATTACCATGTTTGAGGGTCGTGAGGCGCTGATTTAGTCATGTATAGCATGCTTGGTTCGGTTGTCTTGCATTTTGGTTTGTAGGCCTTACTTATATGAAGCTCTAGCATGCATGTTTGCTTGTTTTGACTTCATTTCAGAGCTTTTGTGGGTGTCTTAGGCCATGTCTAACCTCTGTTTTTGGTTGATTCCGTGGCCTCTTGCATGCCTCTCATGTTTGCTTTAAAATGCTCTTTTATGCTCAAAGGTATGCCATGTTTTGAGGCCTAGATTCTTACATGTTTTAGCATGATTCCATGAAGATACTAGCATCTCTTCGCTATGTGAAAGGGCTGTGAGCCACTGTTTTGGCCATGTTTGGTATGTTTAGCATGTTTGTCTTGTACTCTAGGCTTGTAAGCCTTGTATGTTTTGGCTCCTAGCATGCTTAACTTGTCTTGATCCCATGATTTGGCATCATCTAGGGTCATTTTTCAGTCCATAAATCATGCTTGTATACATGCATGTGTAACCTATTTCATGTCATAAGGATGTACTCTTGTATGTCTAGGATTGAACATTGTGCATGCTTCCATGTTTAATGCATTTTGGGAGATGCCATGAGGGGATTTGGGTGCCATTTTGCATGATAAAAAACTGTTTTGGTTGCCTAACATGTGCCATGTTTGGTCTTGTTAAGTGGTGGTTCAATGCCCCACTTTGTGCCTTAGCCTTATGCCTTATGGCTTGCATGCTTGTGTGGCATCTTGCTCTTGTTTTGAGGCATGCTTTGCCACTGTTTTAGGGGAGTTTGAGGGCTGCCCTCTATGGCTTAAGTCCATTATTGCATGCTCATTACATGGTTGTTGCATGATTGGTCAATGAAGCCTTGAGAGCATGCTAGTTCTATGCTTAATTGGTCCCTCTTTGCATGACTTCTATGCTTTCCATATTCTAACATTTTGCATGCCTAATTTGCTAGCATCTTAGTCCCCATGTTTGTATGTTTGCATGTTTGCATGTTTGCATGATTACATAGTTGCATTTCATTGCTTGGTTTGGGGTGTCAAACCAAGTGTGGGAGTTGAGGGGTGTTTGTACCTTAAGTGACAAAACACACCTCAATCCCCCATGTCGTTAGGGCCCTTGACATTAACATGATAGGGGCTTAATCCATTTGTTTGTTTGCATGCATCGTTACATCAGAAATAGCAATTTTGGTTCTTTAGGCTATCATGCATCCAAGTGCACAATTGATGGCCCAAGAACCAAGGGCCTTGCCTCCTTGAGTCTCAAAGCATGATAGGAGGTCATGACCATGCTTACACATGCCCAAAAAACCATGCCTTTCATCTTTGCCGCCTTTGTCACAAACTGTCCTCTGCAGGAACTTTCTGCCGACCGGCAGTATAATGTGCCGATCGGCACTTTGTTTGTGCCGATAACCACCACAAGCAGCCGATGGCCAATACAAGCAGCCGATGAGCTCTTCCCCCAGCCGGTGGGGTATTTCAGATCATTTGGGAGGTATTCTGAAACTTTGGGAATTTTTGGAGAGGCAGGGCAGTGAAAACAGAACCAGCAGTGGCACGGTACGGGTTTTCCGGGCAAGTCGGATCGAGCATGCATCATTCGCGCGCCCCAAGGCAGGGCCGAGGCCCCTTTTCTTTCATTTATTTAAATTTAGTAATTAGAATTTGTAATATTTATTCATTTATTTTGGGACTGTATTATTATTCGGTCCCTCCGAACGAGGGCAAAATTGTAATAAGTGTGCGTGAGTGGGTGTATGTCTTCCAACCCCCATTTCTTTTTCCCTTTTATTTACCCGCTTATATCGGTAGATTAGGGCACATTTAAATTAGCATACCTTATGCAATGCATGTGTGCATTCATGCATTTGTTTACATGCATTTGGGCTCGGCACATCATGCAAACTGCATCGTACTTTCAATTCCAAATTGAATACGTGATAGTTGTTGCATCTCATGTGCCATGTTTAGGGTTAGCCGAGCCTGTTTAAATTACACTCTTGTATGTGTCGCATTAGCCACTTAACATGGACTAGGTCATGCATGTTTGCTAACTAGTTTACTGTTTTGGCACGGAGTACGATGTAAGTTTTTATGGCTTTAGCATATCGCATGCGTGTGAATGTTTACCATGACAGTATGCTTGCCATGCGGCTAAGTGCTTACATGATAAACTGTTTGAATGCCTGTGGGTGGAGGTTGGATTGCCTGAGTTGGAACAACTCGTTGAAATCCGTGTTTTAGCCTACTTGCGAGTAGCAAAATCTAACACGTTTTTCGAGATAAAACGGATATGCAATGTTTATTTCCAAGTTAGGCGATCTAGTCTATACTTTTGTGTTATGCGCATCACATAGTAATTCTAGGTTAATAACCGGAATAAGAACGCATAAAGTTTTCAAAAACGGATATCACGGTTAGTAGAGGCCGGTCTTCGGACCGGGCGAAAGGGGGTGCTCATAGCTGACCTTCCCCGATCGTACCCAAACTCCCGAGCCAAGACCACTTTGGTGATGACGGACATGTGGCCTTCGGCACCGAGTCAGGGTTTCCTAAATTTCCCATTTTAAAAAAATATTTAGGTGGCGACTCTGTAATCTGGCAAAGCAGTCCATGTTTGGCACTACTTTTCAAAAATCTGTTTTCTCAAACGATTTGCCGGATTTGGACTCTTTGGTTCAGATTTAGAACCGACACAAAAGGGCGTCCGAACTGTAGTGCGAGGTCCCTCGCGGACGTGTTACAGTTACTCTCTCCAAACTCGTGTTGGTTGGTACCTATCCTCCTTGAATTTGAGGGAGGCAGTTAATGTATATTATATAATGTATAATGATGTACATAGATTAATGTATAGATAGGATAGTCAGTGACATTTTCCTTTAAGCTTTTCTTTTCAGTCACTTTATATAATGACCATGATAGTGTTTGTATCATGATGATGTTTGTATCATATTTTCTCCTATATAATGAAGGCCATAACACAGATTCAATATATATATAAATACACAATTTATTCTCTCTTTTTCTGAATACATTAAATTAACAGATATTTTGAGAACACTATGTGATATTATTTATGTAGTAGTTTAAATCAATAATGTAACGAAAAATATTATAGATTGGATATAATGAACTCATTGTTTTCAAGTAGTTGACACACCACTTAGTGTGATTTGTGATTTTCTATGCTTTGAGCATCACGTAGGTAACGTCATATGGTACTCTAAGACTGTTTAATAATTTTCATTCAAAACACATCATTTATAAGCAATGGCATCTCTTTAATATTTTTCTGTCAAATAAAAATTAAATAGATTTTCTAATAATTTGTGCTGCAAATGATGTGTTTTTATTTTTTTAAATTAAGAACTTTGATCCATAATTTTTATGTTAAAATTAGAAAATTACATCATCATCTCACACTGAACTATTCCACACTATTATAAAATTTTGATTCGTTCTTATTAATAATGAATATGTAATTTTTTATGTTTAAATTTATCTCATAAAATGATTATTATCTTAATGTTGCTCATGAATTTTTTTAAATAAAAAATTATAATTAATAAGTGTCCCTCTAATATAATTTCCAGCCTCCGCCACTAAACGTAAACAATATTTTCTTTTTCCTCGTTGATTTCCAA
This sequence comes from Camellia lanceoleosa, assembly GCA_025200525.1. NCBI lineage: Eukaryota > Viridiplantae > Streptophyta > Magnoliopsida > Ericales > Theaceae > Camellia > Camellia lanceoleosa. Next base: position 6,782,515 of record CM045758.1, on the reverse strand, counting down.
TAGTATCCAAACAAAGGGGGAAAAAAAACAAATAGTGAGAAGGCAAAAATACTGTACAAGATATGCTCCAAAAAATTAAGATTACATCTCTAAATGACAAGTCAAAAGCAAAGATTATAACATAAAGCCCTCTGTGATACCATCAACTGGAGCTAAAAATCTCCAACAGGGTAGGCAAGAATTGCATCAATTAGATGATGTGCCAGAACTCTATGTTCACTGAGATGCTGGGGTAGGAGAGAATTCTAACTTAGAAATTAGAGAAGAATCTGCCCAATTGGGAGATCATAGATATAGTTTAGGAAGGATATAATTTGAACAAATAAAAAAAAATGAAAATAAACAAAAGAGGGAGTTTTTGTCCAGAGAAACTATAAAGCAATTAAGTGAAGAGTGATGTTATTAGTACTCTATAAATTATTTTGGACCTCCAACTTTTGGATAATTCTATTTCCACACACCAAAATATCTCACTCCACATCCTCTCTCAATACACACACCAACTAATTTTGAATGTTGTAATTTACTCAATGCACAACCCTTTTTGCCAAAAATATCCTTCTCTTTAACATTGAAAATCTAAACCAACATTCATTCTCTAGTTAGTAAATAGCAGTTCTTCAAGCATTCTGGCAATGGCCCGGTGAAAAAAAATCTTCTTTCTGCAAAAATGAAACATATGTATGAATTGGGACACACAAGCAAACAAATAATACATCAGCATAAAGATATTAACAAATCAATTAAAAAATTCACTCACTCTAGAAAAAAAAAAAAAAAAAATTTGAATTGAAAGAATATTTACCACTAAATCCTTTGTTTTTGGATGTTTTTTCGTTGAGAATAGAATTCCTTATAGTAATGAAAATGTGCAAGTATGAGATAGGCACACAGGAAACAAAATAAATAAATAAAGAAGAAGAAGAAGAATAAGTGAAACAGTAAAAATAGAATATTGTGAGGACTTTTCTTAAGTGTGCAACTTACACCTTACACTTATGCCTTTTGTGTTTGCTGTCCTTTTTCATGTTTATACCTTCCACTTAAGCCTTTTGTGTTGGTTGCATATGGTGTGCAACCTTAAAGGGTTGCACACCATAACATGACCCATATTGTGAATAGCCTTTTCAATAGTGAAAACAAAACTGTAATAAAAAGCTATTGAAAACAATAGTAAAAAGCTCTTGAAAACAAGTATATAAACAATGTATTAGGAAAATTCCCACTCAATTGGTTAGTGTTGAGATCAAAAGATCTCAATGAACTTAGATTTCCAAAACTGTAATAGCAGCGGCAATAGCGGTGGGCGGTAGCTAGGGTTAGGATTAAGAAATTAAGGTTTTGGTGGAGAAGATAAGAACATTTTAGTAATTTTATTTTAGGACAAAATTGTAATAAAAAAAATAAATCATTAAGTGTGTGCACAGAGATAAGTAGATGTGGAAATAAAATTTCTCCCAATTTTTAGCATTTTTTTATTATCATAATAACCTCAAATAAAATTACTACAAAGGACATTATTAATTTTAGGACATCCCATCCCATAATTAAACTTACACACCCACTACATCATGAATTAAGCTTTATAAGAGCATCCACCTCCATTACCACCCATTCATTTTTCCCAAATTCCATCTTCAAAACCTACCCACCCTCAAAACTTTGAAAACCCTTTAACAGCAATATTCCGATAGTAACGGTGACAACTATTTCTTAACACATTGAACAGTCAAAATTGTTAACGGTTTCAGAAGTTTTCATTTTTTCAAGTTCGGAAATATAGGTCTGGACATTACTTATTTGTTTATGAAGATGTTCCAGAACAAATAAGTAATGTTCAGGAATGCAGATCCAAACATGAAAATTTCTTAACACATTAAACGGTTAAAATTGTTAACGTTTGCAGAAGTTTTCATTTTGGCCCGAACATTACTTATTTGTTTGTAAACACATTCCCGAACATAGATTATTTGTTCAGGAATGCATGCCCGAATATGAAAATTTGTTAACACTTTCAACGGTTAAAATTCTCAACACTCGTTGAAATTTTATTTTTTTAAGTTCGATAGTTTCAGTTTTGAAGAAGCAATGAGAGTGAGAGAGAGAGAGAGAGAGAGAGAGAATACCAACTATGACAATGGGTTTTGAAAAGGATGGGTTTTGAAAAGGATGTGACAATGGGTTTTCAAAAGGATGAGTGTTGAAATTTTACACGTTCTTCTTCTTCGTGTTTTGAAAAGGATGGGACTCTCCTTCTTCTTAATGGATTTTGATATGTTTTTTGGAAGGGAGGTTTCTTTGGAGGTGTGGGGAATGTGCATTCAATGGATGAAATATTTAAGAATAATTTTGGTATTATTTGGAAGGAAATTTTTTTTAAGGATTTTAGAATTTATAAGTGAGGATCCAAATAAATAGAAAGTTTAAAATAATTTATGGAAGGCTAATAACACCGCTCTTAAGTGAATTAGTACTTTTAGAGATTATAGAAATAAATTTTACAAATAATTTCCCATTTAGTTTGGATCAAGAAATAGCCAGAATGACATTTAAAATCATACCAGAAATGTTAATGAACAATTAATCCAGAAATAAAAAATAAAATAAATTGTGGAACGTATTCTTTTCCATTAAAAGAAGAGACAATTTTGTATACAACATATCAAAGTTATCAATTGGTACTGGGAAAAATTACAGCAGATGAAAAAGAATCAGATGTCTAAACTAACAAAATCCCCTGCAATATATTACAAGTCAATCACGGGTTAACATATGTTAAGAAAATCACAGATTAAAAAATAAAAGAGAGAGGTGCCCGCTGTTCATAGCTTAAGATTAAGCCTCCAATCAGCATCAGAAACACATGTTCCTTGTCCTTGGTACGTTCTTTTCTTCGAGACCTCTCAAAAATGATCTAATCCCAAGATGTTCTGAAGCATAAGTCATGAAAGATGCCAAAACTAGGCCTCCCACAAACATCAAGCCTAACCTGCAAGGAAGGGCAATAAAGTGAGAAAAAACACCATCATTGACTTGATCACAAACAAAAGTCGCATAACATGAATTTTTTAATTGCTTGCCCATCCGAGCAGGACTAAAATGTCGTACACAACACGCAATCTGGCAGCCATACCCAAACCAACAAAGAAGAAGAAAGGAAGAAGTACAAGTAAACGAAAACTGGATATAGCATACTCCAGCCCCCCAAAGCAGAAAATAAAAGACACTCTGACCCCCAGAGAATTCCCACAAATTTGATGCAAAATCTATGTAGAAAGATTAGTTGCTGAAAGTTGAAAACCTAAGTATCCCAGTACATGCACTTACCAATGTGCAATTAGCAGCCCCTTAAAATATGTTGACACTCTAAAAAAGTCTGAAATCTCCTCAAGATAACTGAACAAGCAGAAGAATGTAGTTCTGACATTCAACTAGTACAGACAAATTATCCCCAAACATTATTATTCCAGTCACTCAAAAAGGACAGTCATGTAGTGCCTACTAATTTAGCAAAGAAGTTTCAGGTTCGAATTTATAGATTTTGTGAAACAAATGAAACAGCTTCATAAGCAGAATGCACGAGAAGCAACCAAGAGAAGTTCTTCGAGGTCAATAAATACAAGCAAATATAAGCAGGTTTGCTTAACAAGGGCAGAACCTGAAAGCATATAGATTTTCAAAGCATCATAAAATTCAATCTGCTCATCCCCAACACCCACACCCAAAGTGGAGGGGGCAGAGAATTTGGTTGTGTTTCCATTTTTGTTTGTTGTGTTTTCAGAAACCAAAAAATAAAAAATGAAAGGTTTTAAGACACCCATCATTTTCATTTTTGTGCAAAAACAGTTTTCGATACTTCAAACATATATTTTTGGTGTTTCTTAAAAATTGTTTTTAGAAAATTTTCCCAAAATAGTTTTCAGAAACAGTTCATTTTATCGTTTTCATTATGTTTCATATTACAGAAAAGAGAAATCCGAAAAGATGCAGGGAAATAGTATTAAAATCTTATGCTAACTGTAAGCCCAAATGAAAAATAATAGGATATAACCATACAATTAATAAGACCAGTTAAAATGCAGATTATTAAAAGTTCTGAGATGCATGTTACAAAGATTCGAACACATTGTATTCAAGTAAATATGAAGTTCCATAATTTTCACCACGACCATGAAAACCTAAATGAAACCCATTGTTTTGAGTCTTTTGACTGCAACTGAAGCCACACCCACAAACACGAGTAGGAATAAAGTAAATAATGCTCCAAATCGCAACCTATAAAGAATTTCTCTTATTCAAATCAGTGAGCACTTAATGCATAACAGTGATGCCACTACAAAACTAGTCATGCAAGTTACCTCAAGAACAGGGCAGTGATCCCCAGAAAACAAGGCAATGAAGGGGCAGCAACAGCCAGGAATGCCATTCCTAACCCATAATAGCATGTAGCAATGTCGCAAGAAGATACCTGCCGCTGATGGCCTAAAACACATCACCATAGAAAAGTTGAAATAATTGGCATCAATTAAGGATGACCATGTACACTAAACTTAGTCATGTGTAAACTCAACCAACCTTTCCCAGAATCATAATCAACAGATTCAAGACGAGAAGAAACAGATCCCACTTGATATGCCTTCATCTTTCCCCACTGATAAATTAAGTGTAGATAACTTCCAAACAATAGGAAGAAGATCATGAATGTCCACTCATACATCAGAAGCATACCAGTCCATGGCATTACTTGCCGAGGGACAATCAGTAGTGCAAGTGCGAGGGATATAAAGGCAGCCACAAAACAGACAAAAACAGAAAGTCCACCCAAAAACATAGGCACCTTGGACTGCAATCCGTTTGGGAACTGCTTATGATCAAAACAAAGAATTTTTAACAAACATCAAAAAAATAAAAATAAAATAAAATAAAATATTATGTACAAATGATTTATAAGTTTTACATAGCAATCTAGGGAGGGTTAACACCCATTTGCACCCCAAAGAAAGCATCATGATTCATGACTAATGGCTACTCTATGAGACAGCAAATATATCTCCATATAAATTTTATTAAAAAGAAATGGAGACAAAAACATAGATAACTATCATACACTTTTCCTAGAAGTTGGAGACTAACCTGTTGATCAGAATTAACTATAGACGAAGAAACAGCAGAATAAGCAAGAATACCCCTAGACCTGAACTTGTAGTAAAGTTGCCTAACGTGATCGCAAAATGAATGGATCTGCATGAAAATCAAATGATTTCACCTCCAAAAAAGGAATTATATATCTGCCAAGTGTTAAAGAATGAGATTATAAGGAAATTGCTGACCTGAAGAAAAGATCGATAGTAACAGAAAAGTAAAGTAAATAACGGGAGCAGAAAAAGAAGTTTCACTAGAATTTCATCTTTAGGATTTTTGCCACCACCAGTTCCAGGAAGGGTTTCTTCAAGATGTTCCCTAGCATTCTGCAGCATCAGCAAACAACAAATTTATATCATTAGGGGGTGGATTTGCTGCATGAATCCTCTTCAACTGCATAAAAGAATGCCAGAAGTACAGGATTGAGTGCAGAAATTGTGTAATTGGTTGGAAAGAAAAGAAACTGCATATGAATAACTGTTATGGAGTAAAATAAAAAGTACCTGCCAGACATCAACAGGTTTTAAAAGCCAAGATGTCCACCAATCCCATGGCTTAAGAGGGCCAAGTGTATAGTGAATAACACGAAGTTCTTTCTCATCCACCATCCACTGCATGTTAATGTGTAAGAACATTAGAAAGTTCAATTAACAAATTTGATGCAAATCAAAGGACACAGTCAGAGTCTCATTTTTATGACGCTATGTCATCAATCTTATATTGACTGCAGCAATTATTTTCAGACTTATGGGAACCATTTTTAGATAACAATTAGAAATACACCCATCATGATAATCAAAATATTTGAGGGTTGAAGCTCTATATTCAAACATGAACAGAAGTCAGATTTTAGCATAAGCATTCAAGACGAAGTCTTGATTGAATATCACATTGGATGATTTTTTAAAAGAAAAAAAATAAAATAAAATAAGACCTAAAAAAATCCAAATATATTTAATCAAACAACTTCAAAGGGAATGTCAAATTCATCCTTCACTGTTAAAGGTAAATCAGTATTACTATTATTACAAAACATAAGAAAGTTCATAAACACTATTGTCATAAAAGCAACAATGAAAGGCATCCTCTACCAGAGCTATCTCAGACAACTTCATAACTGGATTTTAATACAACCAGTGATCAAGATGAAGAAACAGAAGGTAGGTCCAGCAAATGAACCAAACTTCGATTTGATTCATGGTGTAATGGTATGGCTGCAAACCACATTGGTAGCAGTTGCGGGCAACATTCAGATTTAAAAGTATAAATTTATTCAGGCAACTTTACCAAATAGTAAAGAAAGCTAATGATAACGTTAAAGGAAAACAAAAATGCATGGTATTCAACTTTACTGAAATTACAAATATATTAGTCTAGCCGTGGTAATCAAATATAAATAGCAGGTACTGTTTGAAGTTAAGGAATCATACCTTGTTTGCAAGCATGTAAAGGCCAACATCTGCATTATATAGAGTTGAGAGTCTCTCCATCTCAGGAACTGATCCAGAATCTAATACTTTCTGTGGCAAGTCTGGCTCAAAAACATGTGCATTAGCAAACCCTGCGTAATAGGAATTAAGAAACCCCTGATCTCCTGTGACATAAAAAGGATGTCAGGTTTTATTTTAAGCCACACATCTACTGTGCAAAGCCTCAAAACCCCATGTTCCCTAGATCCTTGGTATAGAAGTAATTTCTGAATATGTTGTAATTTGTAATGACCAATTTAATTATATAATAATAGGATTAGCCTAATATTCTCTATGTTACATGGCCTAGGGTACGAGTGCGCGTGTCCAAGCATCAGACTTTCATAAACCTAAGTCTTAATATGTACCCAAGAGTTGGATATAGGTATGGGGATGCGTCATGGACACTTGTATATATATTGCATATTGTAATATTGTATAATATTATTAGATAAGATGTTGCAAATTATATAGAAATGTAATCAAAATTAAATAGGATTAAGGGAAATTAATGAATTTTTATCTTTCATCCATGTGAGAGGATAGAAATGTTGTTTTACTAGCAAATATGAGTTTCAGCTTCTTCAAACATTTTAAAAAATTTGAGGACCCAAGTGTCTAAATTGGGTACTAGTATCGGACACATGTCCCACACCTTTACCCTTGTCATATCCGAGGAACAGGGGTACTTTGGGAAAAATATAAGAGTCCATGTAACACAAAATCTACTTGACATTGTAAACATTCAGAAAGATAATACTCTTACTAATAATAGAATGCAACACTTTTACAATTAATTAATAAACAATAAATAACATATAAAAAGTGGCAGGCAACAAATATTACATGAAGCAAATCTCATACCTCCAGTATAAGAAGGCAAAGTGTTTACTTTGGTCATCATGTCATTAAAAACTGTTTGAGATGGTTCCACTACCAGGACTCCTGAATTAAGCCTCTCTGAGTGCTTTAAGTTGGCACAGAATTTCCCACATTTAAACAAATCTTCAACACTCCTTACAACTATTGTATCGGCATCAAGATACACCACTGCAACAACCAAAGAATAAAGAGAGAATAAAAGATCAACACCATTTAGAATATCATAATGAAGCAAAAAAATATATATATATATATCCATTAATTGCTACTTCAAAGAAAATTTTGCTAAGAAAATATAGGGGAGCTAAGCGCCGCTCTGGGATGAAGCAGGAGTTTGCTTTGAATTGACTGCATATTTTTCATTTTCTTTCAGATGAAAACTGAACCACTATTTCATAATTTTGGAAACTCAGTTGACTGGCTCCTTCATTGTTGTAACGGAAAAGAGAAGGAAGAATCATGGTTGGAAGGAAATGATTTTTGTGGCATGTGGTAGCTGGGTAAAGGAGGTAGAAGAAACTGAGAAGCAAATCTCAGAACAAGAATGGGTACCTAAGCAGCTGGAAGAAGATGGTTACATGTTCAGCAAAGATGCCAAAATTCCTTGCAGACGAAAAGGCTCTCACCCATCAGCACAGTGCAACAAAGGCAGCCCTGCCTGCAACTGTGCAAATGCTTTGGATGGGCACATGACACAAATGCAATTCAAGCAGGCAGCACTGTTATATACATATCCAATTCTAGCTCACGAATGAAGTATTGAAGATGTGTTCCTATCTACTGATCCAAACAATGCCTGAATAATAATCGAGAACTAGAATCAAGGACCATGGGACTAAGAAGCAGTATTCCATCACAAAAATTCTGAACTTAAAACTTGTGAACACATACAAGTAAAATTGTAAAAATAGCTCTGCAGCCAATTTCTTTGTGGTTTATAGAGAGCTAGGTTTTGATTTTCTTTTTGAAGCCAATGAGCATCCTTATAAAGCTCAAAATCTAACTGAAAATGACACAGACGGATATATCTACTTCAGGAATTACTTTCATATTATAAAATTACTTACAAAAATAAATAATAAAAAAAAGGAAGAAGAAGTTGTGGGACACAAGAAACAAAAAAGTGTCCTATTTCTCTTTTCACTAGGCAAAACAGATTGTTCATCTGAGCATAATGCAACCAATTTGCTTGGTTGATAAAGTTATTCATTTTCTCTTGGGCCTATGAACACGGATATTTGTGATGTGATGGTCTGTGATTGATGAAATAGTGTTTTGTATGTTGAATGATGCTTAAATTATAGATTGAGTGGGTTTTTCATGTTGAATTAGTTATTTTTTGGTTGTTTATGGATAAAAATTAACATAAATATATATTATTTGTATTTTTTTTTTAAATTGTTGTGTCTGCATCCATGTTGCTTAGCTTGAGGAAACCAAAAGAATTAGAAAAAGAGATTCCACATTTCATTTGGACTTCCCGTCCTCGATTTTCTTTGCAACTGAAGAAAGAATAAGAGAAGTATGTTACCTTTCTTGTAGTTGGTCATGTTGAATATTTTTAGCTTTGTGTAGACTCCCCAAAACCTTTTTGGTCTAATTTGATTAGGATTTGCCAATAAACTAATTAGCTCCACAATCCAACCATCAGCCTGCACATATAAAAACCACCAAAACTCGTGTAATGTTAATGTGTGTGTAAGAGAGAGAAAGAACTACATGAATTGAATCTATATAAATTTTTAGCCAAAACCAACTACTCAAATCATGAACATGGCATCAGGAATGCATTTCAAGTTCTCATCATGCTGGGTCAGATTAAGCCATACTTTGTTTCTTGCTTTTAAAAGCAAGGTTATACTTCAAAATGGCAACCAAACACAACAAAATTAAATTTATAGAAAGCATAAGGAAATAACATAAGTTACAACTTGAAACCAGATATTATTAGAAAAAGCAACAAACCTCTCCTCAACTGATTGAAGTGAGTTTCTTATGGATTTGTTCTAATCTTAAAACCAAAATAACTTAACACAAGATTCAAAAGAAAAATTCCCTCAATTTTCTTAGCAGCGAAATAGAGAAAATAACTGGTAATTTTAATACTCTAAAGTCCACAACCTCTACCAGCTGAGCAACAACTTCATATTCATAATGTCCTCTCTGTTTGGCAAGTAAGAAAATATAGCAACAGTTCAGAATTTAAAAAAACGGATTCTCTTATTTATTACCGCGAACTAACTGGGGACAATGTAAAAGAAATCAAGATCAAATTTGATTCTCTATTCTTTTTCTAAATTCATTACCAACCAAACAGAGCAAACAGAAAATCTAGCAACACTTCAAAATTTAAAACCATATTCTCTTATTTATTCCACTAAACCAAAACCTGCCCACGAACTGATTGGCAACAATATAACTAAAACAATATCAAAATTGATTCTCTATATTTTTTTCCCCTGAATTGATTCTTATGGATTTGTTCTAATCTTCAAACCAGAATAACTTACCATAAGATTTTTTTTTTTAAAAAAAAATTGCCTCAATTTTCTTAGCAGACAAACAAAGAAAAGAACTGATAATTACTAGTATAAAGTCCACAACTTCTACCAGTTGAGCAACAACCTCACATTCTTAATCCCCTCTCTGTTTGGCAAGTAAGAAAATATAGAAACATTTCAAAATTATTTATTCCCACAAATCCAAAACCTGCCCACCAACTAATTGGGAACAATGTAAAAGAAATCAAGATCAAATTCGATTATCTATTCTTTTCCTAAATTTATTACCAACCAAAAATGTAAAAGCAAAACCTGCCCACGAACAAGTTCAAAATTGATTCACTAATTTTTTTTCCCTAAAATTTTCTTAGCAACCAAACAATCAGAGGGAGCAGAAAAATTGAAACCTGGAGGAGCTTCGTGGCATAGTCCGAAACACCATCAGAGACAAGAACAACCATGTCCTTAGTAGATCCCGTGTCCCGAATCGACTTCCCGAGAACTCGAACACCCAGTAAGAACTCATCGCCGTATAGAAGAGTCACGTAAGCCTCGTTAGAAGACTGACGAACACAGATCGCATGCTGAAGCAGAGTGAATAGAAGCAAAAACCCTAATCTCCAGTAATTTGGTTTCATCGCAAAGTGAACCGAATTCGAGAGAGAGGACCTTGGGAGAGGAAGAGAAAGTTGAGATTTTCTCGAGAAAAAGGTGTCGAATTTGGCTCGAATTGGGAGGGTTTAGGGTTTGAAACGCATTTGAATTTGAATATTCGTGTACCTTGTCTTTTTCGTTGAGGTCGTCCCTGTCGTCTCTGAAAAGTGTTCCCAACTTCCAACTGGTTTTTGGGAAAAATTACACAACCCTCCCCTTCAAATTAAGAAAAATACACCATGTTCCACAAATTTGATGTAAATTACAGAACATCCCTTCAAATTAAGAAGAAAAAAAATTAATTCAGTGGGTTTGGATTCAATTTTCTGAAAATTGAGTCTTTTATTTTTCGTATTTTTTTATTTTTAGTAAATATTTTTAAAATTTTAAATAATTTTTTTACTTTTTAAATGTATTTTACTTAGATGTATCCAAAATATAAAATATTTTAAAAAATCAATAAATACATAAAAAATACGAAAAATGTATTGAATTCTCTTATTTTTTATTTTTTTAATATTTAGTGAATTTTGTAAAAAACAAATTTCACAAATATTGTACTTTTTAAATATATTTATGTTAGGTGTATCTAAAAAAAAAAAATTTAAAAATTACTTAGAATATTAAAAAAAAATTAGTAAAAATAAAAAAATAAACGAAAAATAAAAAATTTCAATTTTTTAAAGAGTGAATCTTAAAAATCCAAACCAACAATTTCTCTTTTTTTTTTCAATAAAGTGTTATTATTTCTTTAGCCACGTAGATATAAATTTGATGTTGTCAATTTTTTTATGTTGAGATATATTTGTTTTTAATTATTGGAAATTTTTAAAAAAAATCATCTTTCAAGTACTTGTATTCTAATCAGTTCATAAGATATTCTTATATTTCAATAAGTCTTATTATTTTAGACATTTGATTCACAAAATCTTGATTCTTATATTTAAGATATTTTATAAATAATTTTACCCTTACAAATATTTTTTGAACCCTTACTAACTTGGTGATGTAAACATTCACATTAAATAAATTTGACAGTATAAATATTCACATTAACAATGTGAATGTTCACATCGTATTTATCAACAAAAAAAAAATGTTCATATCATGGAATATTCACACTGTCAATGTGAATATTAATACGTGCTTTATCCTATTATTATTATAGATATTTTGATAATTATGTTACCCATAAGACTTATTCAAACATAAAAAAATAATTTGAACTAAGTGAAATACAAATAAATGCCCCTTAATTATTCTTAAATCTGCATACTATCTTAATTAATTTAATTATTTTAATCTTACAAAAGGAAAATTTATATAATTATATTTATAGACATTAATTTAATTGTTTTAATCTTTAAAAAATGACATTGACATAGGTTTAAAAAAAAATCAGTTTAATGAGATGATTATTATTTTTTCTGTTACAATTGATGAGAAGGAAATAGTGAAATAAATAAATTATACTTGCATCAATAAAACTCGAATTTAAGTATCCCACGAATACTTCATTCACCAATATAATCCTTTAATAGTTAGCTAATTAGACTGAATGAAAATGGTGAAATTACATTTTATTATTAAGAAATTTGTACATTATTGTTAAATGATACAATTTTTTTTGGGTAGGTAATCAAATGATACAATTACTACTACATTCTACTTCAAATGCCTTTCATACTCGATCTAATTCAATCAAATTGCCCTTTTATTCCTTACATATCCACCTCATCTCCTTTCAATCTCTCCTTTGTATCATAGCAACCTTATTTGGTATCATAGAGCTTCTGCCAACTGGGGAGCTGGACAGGAAAGGCCTAAACGAGCCCAACAAGGCAGAGTACCTCACATGAAGGATTTGTAGGCCCTTCCTCAAAATGGATTTCAGCCATAGCCAGATCAGAATCCCACAAAAAAATAGATTCAAATAATCAAACCCATTGTCATTAAACCAAATGAAAGTAATGGTATTCAATCATGAATGCATCCCAAAGCTTTAATAGTACCCAGGCTTAATCTAGCAATAGTTTCACTGTGGCCGCAGGGAGATGAGAAATCTTATTCAAGGCAATTATAAGTTTTAGTACAAATCAGAAGTAAATAAACACTCAAAAGCACGCACATGAGCTCTCTATGCAACTCCCACATAGTTGTTGCATTTTCTCCCAAATAGAAATGGTGTCAATGATCATCTTAGCATTGGTGTGGAGGGTAAATTCCGGGAAATGGATTTGGGGGGCAGAATCCTGCAGAGGGAGGTGGCGGGAAGACTCCTGCAGGCGGTGGAGGCGGGTAGACTTCTGCATATGGAGGTGGTGGTTGGTAGAGTCCATTTGATGGGCCTGAAACTAATATATGCATATTAATATATAATTAGTAGTTGAAGAAAATCATCAATTTATTCATACTGATAAAAAAAATGGAATAATAGAGCTTTGTATGAGGGCAGAGCATATGGGAATTTTAACATTTAAAAAAACATTGTCATGATGGTAAAGACAAAGATGGGAAATTATCTATCCATTTTTTTTGTGTCCGATTCAGTGTTTGGTTTCTGTATTCATAGAGTAACTATAGAAAATTAAACATACCTGGTGGATAGCAAATGGAGGCCTGAGGAGGAGGATATGGCTGTGAATGAGGTGGGTATGGCTGTGAAATGGCGGCTTGAGGAGGAGGCGGATATGGCTGTGAATAGGCATCTTGAGAAGGCGGTGGGTACGAGTATGACTGTGAAGGGGTGGCTTGAGAAGGAGGTGGGTATGGTTGTGAAGCTGAGGCTTGCGGGGGAGGCGGATATGAGGTGTATGACTGTGAAGGGGTGGCTTGAGATTGAGAAGGAGGTGGGTATGGCTGTCCAGGATAGCCTGCAGGAGGATTAAAATTTTCAGATGATTGAGTGGGAGGATAAGACGATGGCGGATACATTGCCGAATCAGGAGGATAAGTTGTGTTTGGATATCCTGTTGCAGAATTAGGAGGGTATGTTGCAGAAGGAGACATGGTGGCTGAATATGGAGGGGGTGTCACGCTCGGAGACGAACCAGCATATGTCATGACAGCAGGGAAAGGAGTTGAATATGGTGGTGGGGTGGTTGTAGATGCAGAATATGGTGGTGTTGGAGTGGCAGCTGAATATGGAGGGGTTGTCATGGTTGTAGATGCAGCAGAGTAGTAGGGTGCGGAGGCTGGATAGGGAGCTGAATATGGGGAGGTGGTTGTTGTCATGTTGGGTGGAGATGCAGCAGAGTAGGGTGGGACTGCTTGGTAAGGAGCTGCCGGAAACGGCGGTGGTTGTGAGGCATTATAGGGAGGAGGAGCAACAGTGGAGATTGTTGAATTTGGTGTTGCATATGGTGTTCCTGGTGGTGCATATTTTGTTGTTGTACTAGACGAGCCCAGCTTTTCTTGTACTTTGTCCTTCACAGCTGCAATAAAAAGTAGTGATCTTCAGAAACCCATTAATGGAAAAGATTACATAATTGTGATAAATAAATAAAACTTTGAGACAAAAAAAGAGAAGAGTGAATGGTTAAATTAAGTGATGGCTTGATGAATGTGGCCTGAAAGGACTATGCTGATAAAGATCCATATATACCATTGACAGCTCCAGAGATCGGTCCGGCCACCATGACTGCCCACTGTGTGTATATGCACACCTTGAATTAAAACATGATGATGATACCTATTATGATATAAAAGGATGGAGGAAACCTTATGAGGATTTTTTTTTATTGGTGATGTTAACAATATCCCAATAAACGAAAGAAATATATAAAAATGTCGCTAAAAATTTTGTATTACATTTTTTTTTTTTTGGGGGGGGTAGAGGTTCAATTATGATAATGGAGAGTTGACTTGACGTTTTAGTCTTCTTGGCCTTAATAATATAAGTGGGCATAACCTTTGATAGACACTGCAAAATTTGCGGCAACTTGCTGAAGTATGGATGGCATAGAAGTCCAACACTAATACCAATTCAACGCTCATCTGGCAGAGCATGTGCCATGGAAATGAATGAGAGAGATTACTGAAAGCTGGTCTACTTTATTATCTATACACAAGTGTTTACACATATATTAATTGGATCCAAATCAAAGGAAACCATTGAAAATGAATAAATTTATCATCATATCATGATTGGTCTTGGTCTGGGTACATTCATAATCACAATGGGGGTGCAATTCTTCCATTCAAGTTGCATAAAGTCAATACCAATATATGGTCAACCAAAGCCCAACTCTCTTATTTTTGTTTGCAGCTTCTTTGTTTGACTTCAAATATACTACTAATACTTATCCAACTGGCTTGGATCAACTCCTCATTGAAACCAGGGGTCGTGGATGGGTTGAGTTGGATTGAGATATTTTTCAAATCAAATCGTTTTTGGTGAGTAGATTTTTTTTCGCCCACACCCAATCCATCTATCATCAAAGTCGACGAATTGAATGAACTTTATGGTGATTTCAAATCGGTGAGTTAACCTTGCAAATTTTCAATATACAAGCTAAAATAATGAAATTACTAAAATATCTTATAACGACTACCAAAAAAAAAAAAATTTAAAATGTAACATGTTATATGAAAAAAAGGAGCTTGAAGGCTTTGAAAGATAATTTGTTTATTTTTGTCATATAATAACACTTTGGGAAATTTGGCCATAAACCCTTCTTAAGGACAAAACAAAATTTAGTACTTTCAGAACTTTCCCATAATATAAAATTGTGTGTGAAAGACAAAATTTGTTATTTAAATATTTTATCTAACCATTATATCCCCTCTTTGTCTCTCTTTCTTTTACCGCACTCTCTCTCTCTCTCTCTGTGTATAACAATCCCAACCCGTAATTAATTACTAATCCATAATTGAGGGTGTTAATTAAGGGATTAAAATAAATCATGTGTTTATTGTGTATTTTGTATGCTATTTGACTTTCTATATGTTATTCGTAGAAATATCTATCTGGAATTTTGCTTTGATCTGAAAATTGAAAGCCTTATTGACATCTGAAACTAAAATTGGTTATATTAATATGTTATTCATACTTTTTAGAATTATATGGCAAATTTTATTAAAAACTGATTCAGTTTAATTAATTAAGTTGTGTTTGGTTGGCCAAATGTTCTAATTATTACATAATAGCATCATGACTATATATATGAGCCTTAAGCTCATTCTTGCGCTCAATTTGCTTCATTTGAGTGCAAAAATCTGAGATTTGCATTTTAGAGAGAGAAAACTCTCATTTTAGAGAGAAAAAGGAAGAGATTGAAGAGGAATTGAAGGTTTTGTGTTGAGTTCATCAAGATTGTGTAAGAACAAGTGTGTTTGAAGACTCCAAGTAAGAATTCAACCCCCTAGTTTATGAATCTAAGTTATCAACAGGAAAATTATGTGTTTAGATGTGTAAATTGAGCTTAGAATGAAGAATTAGATTGTAATTCATACATGCAAGCATACATAAGTGTTAAGTCATCATTTTGATCATGAGCTTCATCATTCGTGTTGAATTTGGAGCATGAGATGTACATGCATGTATATTTTACCAAGTTTTGAGAGTGAATTCCATGTTCGTATAGTCTTAGAAGAAAATTGAGAGAAGGATTTTACATGCATGCAAAAACATGAAGACTTTTGCCATGTTGAGTTAATTTTGAACATCTAAGTTGTTATCATAAGTTATTTAGTATATGCATGTGTAATTCATCATGTTTTAAAGTTTAAATTCATGTTTTGAAAGGGATTTCTCTCATGTATGGAGCTTTTGAGCTCAATTTTGTTTAAAACCATGGTGTTGAAGAAAAATGGTTTATAAAACTTATATACATGGAAGTTTGAACTCAATTTTGGTGAATTCATGAGTTTTGAGCTAAAAGAGTTAGTGAAAATCATATGTTTATGTCATGACCCGAACCCGCCCCTATGGGTTAAGGCCATAACCGGCCAGTAATCGTATGATTACCTACGACCTTAAACCTTATAAGACAAAACTCATCAGAGTAAAACCATGGTGAATTCCATGTTCGTATAGTCTTAGAAGAAAATTGAGAGAAGGATTTTACATGCATGCAAAAACATGAAGACTTTTGCCATGTTGAGTTAATTTTGAGCATCTAAGTTGTTATCATAAGTTATTTAGTATATGCATGTGTAATTCATCATGTTTTAAAGTTTAAATTCATGTTTTGAAAGGGATTTCTCTCATGTATGGAGCTTTTGAGCTCAATTTTGTTTAAAACCATGGTGTTGAAGAAAAAGGGTTTATAAAACTTATATACATGGAAGTTTGAACTCAATTTTGGTGAATTCATGAGTTTTGAGCTAAAAGAGTTAGTGAAAATCATATGTTTATGTCATGACCCGAACCCGCCCCTATGGGTTAAGGCCATAACCGGCCAGTAATCGTATGATTACCTACGGCCTTAAACCTTATAAGACAAAACTCATCAGAGTAAAAGGGGCCAAACGGAAGCAATTTAAACTTTGTCCATAGAGCCGTGCTTATATGCACACCATAACATTTCAAACATTTATATGTTAATAACTCACAATAGATTATGTACTAATACAAAGCACTGCACATACAGGATCATACAGGTTTAAGTCGATCAAACCCAAGACTTATATACAAAAGTGGTCCGATGTCTTCACCAACAAAACCAAACTATAAACAAAAGACAAAAGGGCGAAGACAGTCTCATGCATGAGACTTTTGGCTGACTCTTCAAAACTCTGATTGTTTCTCACAATTCACCGGGGCTAGTTTTGGACGTCCCTTGGCTCACCTACATGTACATGAATGAGCGTGAGCGAATGCCTAGTGAATAATATCAATTAAGAAGGATACATAAGTAATCATTGAAACAGTTATAGCAAATGGCCTTTGGCCCAATCATGTATATCCATCGGCCTTTGGCCCAATCATCTATATCTATCATTCGTATCTATCGGCCTTCGGCCCAGTCATTCATGTCAATCGGCCTTCGGCCCAATTAATTATATCAATCGGCCTTTGGCCCAATCATTCGTATCAATCGGCCTTTGGCCCAATCAATTATATCAATCGGCCTTTGGCCCAATCATTCGTATCAATCGGCCTTTGGCCCAATCAAATATATCAATCGTTGTCCGCCATTCAAATTAATGAACATACAAAACTTACATATAAGTAAACAATTGAACAACAGTATACTTCAAATATCTTATTAAGATATTACTCACAGTAATCGGCTTGTGGATTTGCCCCGGAGCTTGACCCTACACATTTCATGTACACAAAAGGGTCACTAATCAATTCAATCCGTTCCTTAATTCACATATTCCTCTTTAGGCTTTATTCTTATCTCATCAACTCATTTACAATGCTTAGCATATGCCTAAGAGTGATTTCAAGTGAAAGAGAACGGAAAAATGAAATTCAGAACGCATAAACAAAATTTTAGAAAACAGGGTCCCTGCTCGAGCGTGGACTTCCCCGCTCGAGCGAACCCAAGAGGCCTGCAAAAGTACTGGTTACCTCAAAATTACATTCGAGCGTAAAACATCCCGCTCGAGCGAACATCCAACTCTGCAAAAAGTGCTGGGAGCACAATTTTTACGCTCAAGCGGGCCTCAAATTTCTGGAAAATCCAGAACATGTTCTTGAGCTTCAACTTCACATTCAAAGGCCCCAAATGCATGGTTTGACCCAAAATTCATATATATGTGCACTAACATGGTACAAACATTGAATTACAACATTTTGAAGCTCAATTTCATGATTTATTTGCATGCATGGCCCAAAATATTATAACCCATCACCAACATGCTCAAATTCAAACATGCAAAGCTTACTCTTTTATGATCTACTCTTGCATGCAAGAAATACACATTATTCACAACTTATTTGGTGAAGAGATGGTCATACACATGGATTTCATTCAACTTCAACATAGAGTACACAAACTAAGCTCAAACATGGAAATCTATAGCAATTGTTTACATGCATGCTTCTATAATCTTGAAATCCAACATATACGACTCAATCTCATTACATTCAAACTAATTCATGCTCTTGACCATCTATTTAACTTGAATTCACAAGATGATGACTATAAATGCATGAATCACTTACCAAGGAGCTTTAATCTGCCCAATTTAGCAATACTTGAGCTTAATCTCCAAAAGGTCCAAGTCTTGAACCACAAATGCACAATTCTCCCCTCTCTCTCTTTAACAGTCGGCTCTCTCTATGTTTTAGAGCTCAAACTCAGCCAAAATGTAACAAGGAAGGAGAATTGAGGGTGTAGTGCCCTTTTACAACATAACCCACTAATTCAATATAATTCAATATAATAATAATAAACAATTGGGCACTAATTCACTAAATTAATCAACTTAATCTGGTCTGAATTAATTTTTCAATTAAACTTCACCGTAGGCTCTAAAAATTACGCTGATCACAAAGGCGTAATCAATTTTGGATTCCATAGCCGATAAGGCCTTCAATTAAATTTCCAAAGCAAATTATTCAAACAGATATTCCTACGGTGAACAGGTAAAATTCTCAAATCATATACATAATCACATAATGGCACACAAAACCATATCAAAACATATAATCACACACGTATTAGGGACCAATTAGCATAATACTGAACAGGGGTGTCACAGTTTATGTTTTGGAAAAGTTTTCAAGCTTTAAAGACAAGTCATGCATGAGTTTTGTCTTTGGATTTGCATTTTGGAAGCTTAAAACCTTGTTTTGAAAACCTAGAATTTTTGCAGGTCACTCAAGCGAACATTTTGAGTATCCAATCGTTTTACAGTTTATTACAGATTGCTCGAGTGAACCCTTTGTATTTTGTCTGACCGCTCGAGCAAAGGAGTTATGGCTTGAGCGTATTTTTCACTCATTCAGTACTTTTGCAAGCAGATCAGTCCGCTTGAGCGACCAGGCCAATTTCAGCATATTTTTGGAAGATATTCAATGTTCATATTTTTGTTCCATCCTTTTCTGAGCATATTTAGGCATGAATTATGAGTCATTAAAGAGTAATAAGCTAAGGAATGACATGAGTAATTGAATTAGAAAATATGAGACAAATCCGAGATCCGAGAATGTGATTCACGTGGATAAGTTATGAGAATGGACTGAATAAGAAATCAATGTAAAGAAAGTTAAGCCGTAATCACCAAGTATATGTGTAATGATAAGATATGTTTGTGTTATGCACCTTTGTGTTTGTAGGTCAACATTCGAAGATTGATTAACTGTTTTTGGAAGCCCACTGTGAGTAACGTTATTGTAAAGATATGTTCATACGAATTATGTTCCAATGTGATATGATAAGTTATGATTTCTAAATTGCAATTTGTTTACGTGAACGAATGTCCTATGTTTGAAATCTATTATGGCATCCATAGATAATCCCAAGTCATGGGAGACGGCATGTTAATGCGGGTCCATGACATATATGTGATTACGAGATCTCGTTAGCCACTTCATTGTGGTGATATGTGTTTAATCGGTATCCGGAACCGATTATTCTAGTCAGAAGATGATGTGATATATTCTATTGGATGTATCATTATTATGTTCGGATATGAGGATGATTATGTTCTGATATGTTTTATGGATATGATATGTTCGGAATTCGCTCACTAATCTCTTTACATTAATGTTATTCATTGGGCTTTAGCTCACTGTGTGTATATATATGTAGAAATGAGCGTTCTGGAGATCAAGCCTAAAGACTTTTGTCTGGATCTATGTTCTGTTGTCAGCCAACCATTGTGCCTCACGTGGAGGTTCCCGAATGCCACGTGTTAGAAGCTCCAGCCATTTCTATATATAAGACTTTGTTTGTTTTGTTGGATGTACTTAAGATGCTATTGTTAAATGTGTGGGTATAACGTGAGAATGACTTTTGGATATGTATTTAAATATTCTGTTTCATATAAGTCTGCACAGCTCATTGGATGATTATATTTATGTATTAGCTTCCGCTAGCCCCTTATTGTGTGATTTTGTTCATGAGGTCGTAGGTAATCTTAGAATTACTGGCTGGTTATGACGCTAAACCTATAGGGGCGAGTTTGGGTCGTGACACTCTTTCTCTTCAAACGCAAGTATTACTCCACTCAACCTCTCTTCCAACGGTGGCACCAACCGTAACTTCACATTCTCTTCTTCCTCCGTCGCAAGTTGTCGACTGTCATTGAGCCTAAATTGTTGCTATTTTTGGCTAGTTGTTGATGATTATTGTGATTGTAGAGCTCAAAGATTGACGATGATTCTGAGGATGCTGAAAACGAATATCTTCATCTTAGATCCAAATTTCTCGAAGACAAAGGCGCCATCACCTTCGAGAATGATATCTACACTGCAGATTTCTAGGACTTCGATTAAAATTCTAACTCTTTCTAATCTCAATCATTGTTTTTCTATTTCATGAATTGATGATTTTGATTCCTCTGCTAAAAAAGAGGTTGAGCAAACAAAATTTGTTGTATTAATATGTATGTTCATAGCGGCGTCTTCGATTCAATATGTAGCTTCTTTATCGTCATTAGCGTCTATATGTACATCCACATGTAGCCTTCATCCTCAATCCAATAAGTTTATCCACAATCGAGAGTTCGAGAGATTTGTAAAAAAATTGAGAAGTCTAGAGATTGAAATGAAAAATCAAGAGTTTTTTTTGTTTGTTTGTTAATAGATCTAAAAGTAAAATTCGACTATAGTTCATTCATCTAATTTGTTTGAATTTTTGATTAATTGTTTGTTTGATTGTTTGTTCGATCATATACTCTATTATTTATTTATTTATTTTATGTCATATTTATATGACAGTAACATATTACTTTGGCAGTGTATTCTTATGTGATTTGTTTTCTAAACTCGTAAAGAAGATATGTTTCCTAATGTATTGACAGCAAAACTCTACTGTGAATTAGAGTAAAATGTTATTGTAAAACGGAGTAAAATTTTACTGTCTATATCAATTTTGACATTTTTTTTTAAGAATTTCATAATCAATCTACGAGCCAATTTCTACTCTAATCTCTTTAAATGAGAAGTTGCAAATGAATGATGGAGCAGAGAAGTCGAAGCTACCACCTATTGAAAATTGGTTGATTCACTAAATTATCTCACTAATACAAGGCTAGACATTGTTTACTCTGTAAATCTTATTTCCATATTCATGCATTAGCTGAGCAAGCTACACTATGTAGCAACGAAACGGATTCTTCAGTATCTTCAAGGGACCAAGAAACTCGGTGTCACGCCCCAAAATATAATACAAATAACCCAACTCATAAGAGACATGAATATAATAGAATTCATGTATTTTCATATATCAGAGTTTGTATTACAAAAGATATTACATGCATTATACATTCATGAACATTCATCATGAATCTACAGCATGTAACACTAGCTATGGGGACATATTTTCTGAGTGCCAATACGTGGCACAAGTGACGCCGAAGTGTCAGCCGAGGTGCCACGTGTCCTGGTTATGACACCGAGATGATCCCGGCTAGGCTGAGGTTATCTCCGAAGATATCGGAGTCCGCGATAAGTGGATAAGGGACAAGAGTCCTAGAATGAAAAAAGACTTCAGTTTGGGAAAGGATAAGACTCTTAGAAAGTTTATCCCAATCCTACTAGAGTCCAAGACTGACAGTAATCCTAAGTCCATTAGAGCTAGGCTTCTATTGGGACTAGGATTGTATTAGCTATAAAAGAGAGGCATTCCCATGGGCCTAAGGTATGCAATTTATATTCAGAACAGTGAATTAAGCACTATTGATTATCTTTAAGAGATATTTGATTACTGACATAATCATCGGAGTGCTCCTCGAGTGGACGAACCACTGTCGGAATCTCTTCTTTCTGTTGTAGGTCATTCAGGCGCCATCTATTCTGCTAGTGCTTTCTAGCTGAATACTGAGTTGGCAGTGTGGTTAGAAATTCACTCACACAATTTGGCACCGTCTGTGGGAAAGAAATGAGAGTAGATGGCCAACGACAGACAGAAAGAGAAGATTGGGGATAACACTCCTACTGGGAGTGGGAGACCTATTGACGTTGACGTCAAAGAGGACAACTGCAACGAAGAAACTCGTGATAAGAATCACGGAGGAAAAGACGTCGACCAGGAAGGCGATGTACTAAAGAAAACGGACCAAAGCGGGTACTACAACGAGGATGACCTCCAGGTATGGAAAGAAAGATGCCTGCGGAGGGACGATGAGGTAAAGACCATTGCGAACAAATTGGCGGACCTACAAACAATGGTCAATTTCATGATGCAGAACAACGTCATGTAGCCACCATTCCCGCTGCAGGACACGCCGATTCTAGCGACCAATGCCCAGAAGGGAGGTCAGAAAACAATCTTTGTAGCCCCCCAGCACGCCAGGAGCGAAAAACACTCTCACCGACCGTCAAGGGAGGTCGGGCGAAGAGAGTCGAGAAAAGAAGAATCTCGAAGGACACACCGCACCAAGGAGGCAGACCCTAGAGAACATCGGCATGTTCAAAGATAGGAGTTGTGCTTCGACGCAACTAATGGAGAAAGGTCGAAAAGGGCTCACAACGAAGTTGAGAGCAGTGCACCTAAAAGGCTGAAGTCAGGAGATAGCCGAGCTCCTGGGCGGACCAAAGAGGACTTGAGAGATTACCTCAAGAGGAAGCAACAAAATGACAAGGTAACTTCCCCTATTAAGCCGAGAACACCATTATTGGTGGAGTTGGATAAATTTGAGGCACCAAAAAGATTCAATATGCCGAGGTTCCAGATATACGATAGGAAGTCGGACCCCAACTTTCACGTCAAATTATACCTAAACTCGATGGCACTGTACATTGGGAACGAACCGTTGCTCTGCAAGGTGTTCCCCTCATCCTTCGGGGAGATTGCATCGGATTGGTTTCACAAATTGCCGAAGGGAAGTGTGAAGCCCTGGGAAGGCCTGGCCGAGATGTTTGTGGCCAGGTTCGTGACAAACAAACTACAGCCATTAAGGGTGGACGCCCTGATGGCTCTGAGAATCAGTGAGGATGAAGGCCTTAGGGCCTACGCAAAAAGGTATTATGAGGTGTTCAACCACATACCCGAATGCAACCAAAAGGTGGCGGTCGTGTCTTTCAAGAACGGCCTAAAAGACGATTGTACATTACGAAAGTCATTGGCAAAGACATTGCCAAAAAGCATGGAGGAGCTCATGGCCAGAATTGAGAAATACGCCAGAGCCGAGGAAGACACGCCAGGGATTAAGGCGACAAAGCAAGAGAAAGAAAACGGCTCGCCGAAGCGAGGCCAAGGCAACAACGGATCCAACAAACAAGAGATAGGACTGAGAACCGCACAGGCAGTCATGACTGTATTCTGAATCCCAATTCACAAAGTCCTGGATAAAATCCGAACCCAACCCTATTTCAGAGCACCGGCAAGGGTTCCAGGAGAGTTTATGGGAAGAAGCCTTGGGAAGCATTGTGCTTACCATAACAAAGATGGGCATCTGACTCAGGGTTGCAGAGCCCTGAAGTCACACCTAGAAGACCTGGTAAGGCAAGGCCATTTGAGGACCTTGTAGATGAGGCCAGGACAAGGGAAGAGTAAGCAAGACTTCCTCAGGCACCAGCAGCTCCACCTCTCCCAGCACAGCAGCCACAGGCTGGCGAACCTCGGGTAATTAATGTAATTCACTCGAAGGTTAACGAAAATGAAATACGAAGGGAGATCCAAAAGGTGAAGCACTTGCGGCATGTGTACCAGGTACAGGAGAAAAGACCTCGGGCCAAGGAGTGCCAGGGACCAGTAGTGTCCTTTCCTGAAATCGACCTGGAGATGGTACAACATCCGCACAACGATGCCTTGGCAGTATCCCTCCAGGTTGGGGAGTGCCAAGTGAAATGCATCCTAATTGACCAAGGCAGCTCTTGTGACATCATGTATGTCAGATGTTACAAGGAGCTTGGCCTTCACCCAGATGATATGGAGCAATCCAATTGACCATTAGTTGGGTTCAATGGAACGCCGACATGGCCACTGGGAGCAGTAAGCTTGGATGTGTAGGCTGGTACCAAGAAGATAAAGACAAAATTCACCATAATCGACACACCCTCCCCTTACAACGTTATCCTAGGAAGGCCATGGTTGCATGCAATCGGGGTTGTTCCCTCAACATTGCATCAATTATTGCGGTTCCCAACAGAGCATGGGATAGAGGAGGTCAGAGGAGATCAGCTGCAGGCAAAAAACTACTCCATGGCCGCAATGAAATCCACCTGTAGCATACGAGAACCAGAAAGGGTAGAGATCGAAGACAAGGACGTAGAAGTCCTAGAAGACGTCGATAAGGAGCCAGCTGAGAAGAGTGAAGAAGCCCTAAAGAAAATCCTCGTCCAACAGGGGGATGAAGAACGCTTCTTCCTTCTCGGCTCGGGCTTAGCAGAAGAAGAAGAACAAGAGCTGGAGGCGTTCTTGAGAGCAAACATTGAAGTGTTTGCCTTGACGCCTTATGAGATGCCAGACATTGACCCCGAGGTCACTTGCCATAAACTGAACGTACACAGGTTGGCCAAACCTGTAATCCAACGGGCAAGAAAACCGATGTTGCTACATATTGAGGCAGTAGAAAAGGAAGTAAACAGACTTCTAGATACCAGAGCCATTCGAGAGGTAAATTACCCGACATGGCTATCGAATACAGTGGTGGTGAAGAAAAAGAATGGTAAATGGAGGGTCTGCGTGGACTTTACCAGCCTAAACAAGGCCTGTCCCAAAGACAATTTTCCTTTACCCAAGATTGACCAATTGGTGGACGCCACTTCAGGGCATGGAAGGATGAGCTTCCTGGATACCTATAGAGGGTACCATCAAATAGCTATATACCCGCCCGATAAGGAGAAAACTACGTTTATCACCCCAAAAGGGCTGTATTGCTATAGAGTGATGCCTTTTGGGTTGAAAAACGTAGGAGCAACTTACCATAAATTGGTAACCAAGATGTTCAAACATCTAATTGGCAGAACAGTGGAAGTTTACATCGATGACATGGTCGTGAAGACCAAAGAACTTGAGGGTCATCTGGCCGACCTAAAAGCAGTTTTCGATATCCTTAAAACATATCGGCTCCGACTCAATACATCAAAATGCGCATTTGGAGTTGGATCTGGTAAGTTCTTGGGATACTTGGTGATAAGAAGGGGCATTGAGGCCAGCCCAGATCAGATTAAAGCCATCCTAGAACTGAAAAGTCCAACATCAGCAAAGCAAGTACAGATGTTAGTTGGAAGGGCTGCGGCCCTGAATAGGTTCATAAGCAGAAGTTCTGACAAATGCAAACCCTTCTTCAACTTAGTGAAGAAGGCCACTGACTTCTTGTGGACAGAAGAATGCGAAGTCACCCTGGCCAACTTGAAGAAGTATCTAACCACGGCTCCAGTTCTCTTAAATCCAAACACAGAGGAGCTGTTCAGATTTAGCGCTTTGAACATGCAGTAAGCGCAGTGGTAATCCGAGAAGAAAAAGGGGAACAAATGGTTGTTTACTATGTAAGCAAAACCTTGGCTGATGTAGAAACCAGGTATTTACCCTTGGAGAAGTTAACGCTGGCCTTAGTAATGGCTTCAAAGAAACTGAACCATTACTTTCAAGCCTACAAAATTGTGGTGCTAACTAAACATCCTTTGAAGTTCCTGTTACAGCAGGGAGATCTAACAGGCAGAATAGCCAGGTGGGCAATGACCGGCCAATATGACCTGGAATACAGACCCAAAATAGCAATCAAAGGCCAAGTCCTGGCCGACTTCGTGGCTGAGTTCACGCTAGGATCCATCATACATCGGGCTCCGTTGAGCCGAAGTGAACGAGGTCCAAGCGAGCAAAGAGGAGCCCAGTCAAAGGCAATGGAACAGAGGAAAGGTGAAAAACTCAGACCCTGCAGCATTTACATCGGCGACTCCTTTTGACTATTTGTTGATGGGAGTTCAAACCGACAATGAGCGGGGGCAGGAGTAGTACTGGTATCTCTAGATGGACAGATACTAGAGCAATCCATTCGTTTGGGGTTCAAGGCCTCAAACAATGAAGCGGAGTATAAAGCACTGATTGCAAGACTGAAACTAGCAGTAGCAGTAGAAGCAGATGAGGTGATAGTCTTATGTGACTCTCAGCTTATAATCAGCCAGACAACAGGCAAGTTCGCAGCCTGAGACAAAAGGATGTCAGCCTATGTAAAGGAGGTCGGCAGATTGGCGGCCCTGTTTCAGAACTACCAACTACACCAGATTAGCTGAGATGATAACAGTCACGCCGATGTCCTGGCCAACCTGGCTAATGCAATACAACCTGGAAAAGCAAGGACGATAATGGTCGACTACTTGTCGGGCCCAAGCATTGAACCACTGATCACAGAGCGTGAATTAATGTGTATGGACATGGGACCAACCTGGATGGATACAATAGTAGCATTCCTGAAAGAAAGAAAATTGCCAGATGATCACAAAGAGGCACACAAGATCAGATTGAAGTCGGCAAGATTCAGTCTGACAGCAGAGGGACATCTCTACAGAAGATCCTTCATTGGACCCCTTTTGAGGTGTGTACATCCTTCACAAGTTGAAGATTTTTTATACGAAATACATGAAGGAATATGTGGAAGCCACGCTAGAGGCAAATCACTTGTTCATAGGGCCATTACCCAGGGGTATTGGTGATCCTATATGCAGAAAGATGCAGAGGCCTATGTCAAGAAGTGTAAAAAGTGTCAAAGGTTTGCACCTCTAGTACACCAACCAGCAACAGACCTAAACCCAATATCCAGTCCTTGGCCGTTTGCCCAATGGGGCATGGATCTCGTTGGGTAACTGCCCAAGCAACTAGGCAAAGGAAGTACCTGCTGGTACCAACAGATTACTTCACCAAATGGATAAAAGCTGAACCCCTTGCCAAGATTCGAGACGTGGATGTGAAGAGCTTCATATGGAAGAACATCATCACCAGGTTTGGGATCCCAAGAGCACTAGTTACAGACAATGGAACACAGTTTGATAGTAAGCTAATCAAGAGCTTCTGTGCAAAGTTCAAAATCAAGAATTATTTTTCCATCCCAAGTTTTCCTCAAAGTAATGGACAAGCAGAAGCATCCAACAAAGTCATCTTGGATGGAATTAAGAAGAGGCTACAAGCAGCAAAAGGAAAGTGGGTGGATGAACTGCCAAGTGTACTCTGTGCATATCGGACCACGCCGAGAAGATCAACTAGGGAATCCCCATTTGACATGGCTTATGGTACAGAAGCAGTCATTCCTCTAGAAGTCGGCATGCCAGGAATTAGAACCTGAGGAGTAGAGAATGAAACTAATGATGTATTATTAGCCCAAGATCTGGATCTGCTAGAAGAAAGAAGGGAGAGAGCTGCAATTCAGCTGGCGGCATACCAGCAGCAGCTTGCTAGGGCTTATAATAAGAAGGTCAACCCAAAGGAGTTTCAAGTTGGTGACCTCGTCTTGAGAAAGTCATCGGCAATAAGAAGGATCCCAGAGAGGGCAAGCTTGGCCCAAATTGGGAGGGACCTTATAAAATCATCTCGGTATTGGGCAATAGGGCATATCGGCTTGAAGATAGTGAAGGCAAAGAGTTGCCAAGGCCCTGGAATACTTGCAATTTGAAATTTTTTTACCATTAGACTTTCTTGTTCTTTATTATTTTTGCCAAAGTAATAAATAAAAGTTCTAGCTTGATTTTATCACACTTGTGATTGATAAGATAGTTGATGATATTTCTGGAATACATGCATAATGAGAGCCCAAGTGGAACTTAAGTTTACATTAGGGAGCAGAGAGCTGGAAAATGGTTCCTGAAAAGGTAGAATATACAAACCGAGATCATGTTTAACACTTATTGAAATTTGAGAAAAATTTACAATTTGAAGTTAAATCGAGATCATTTTTAACACTTGTTGAAATTTGAGAAACATTTACAAGTTGAAGTTAAACCGAGATCATGTTTAACACTTGTTGAAATTTGAGAAAAATTTACAAGTTGAAGTTAAACCGAGATCATTTTTAACACTTGTTGAAATTTGAAAAAAAATTTACAAGTTGAAGTTAAAAAGAGATCATGTTTAACACTTGTTGAAATTTGAGAAAAATTTACAAGTTAAAATTAAACCGAGATCATTTTTAACACTTGTTGAAATTTGAGAAAAATTTACAAGTTGAAGTTAAAAAGAGATCATGTTTAACACTTGTTGAAATTTGAGAAAAATTTACAAGTTGAAGTTAAAAAGAGATCATGTTTAACACTTGTTGAAATCTGAGAAAAATTTACAAGTTGAAGTTAAACCGAGATCATATTTAACACTTGTTGAAATTTGTGAAAAAATTTCAAGCTAAAGTTAAACTGAACACTTGTTGAAATTTGTAAAAAAATTTACAAGTTAAGGCCAAGGTTGTATTAAAATAAGTACTAATGTACTTGTCGATGTAAACCGTTGGTATAACCGAGGTACTTCACCCCGAGAAGATTACATAGTAAAAGTGTACATTGAAGATATGCAAAATATTCTAAGTATGAGAATCATACAAGAGCAGTAAGGGGAAGATAAAGATACAAGCATTCAGGAAAGGAAGCTGTATTAACATTTAAAAGAAGGCACATCGGCCATATAGAGGGCTTACATTGTTTCAAGGAAAAGAAAGAAGTACAAAGAAACAGAGAAAAGGAGATAGAGAACATCAAACTAAGATTCTTCAGCACCACTAGCAGGTTGGGTCTGGAGCTCGGAAGACTGCTGAGAAGACATGTCGGCCGCCTTTTCAGCCGCAAGCTCGGCATCTATTTCTTGGAGGGTTTGGTCGAGGCTCTTATCGGCAATAGGCACATCTGATGTTGCCTTCTCAGGAATGGCATCTTTGGGAACCTCTTCACCCTCCTCATCTTGAGTCAAGTCCAGGACTTGCTCATTTGGAGTAGGGGACTTGGTCCCAGCAGCTTCCTTTGACTTCCTCACCAAAGCTTTCTCCTCAGACTCAAAATCATCGTCGGATTGGCTTGGAGTTGAGGGGAATGGCAGGGCAAGGACGTCAGTGTTCCTAAGAGGGGAGTCCTCGGGGATTTCAAGCTTTTTCAGTAAAGTCATCCAACCAAGGGTGAAACCCTTGTTGCATGCCTCCTTCACCTGTTTCTCGTAGTCCGCCGTGACATCGGCCACCCCCTTATTGTATCCCTTCTCATCGGCGGCCTTGAGCTTGGCGTCTTTTGCGGCCAAGGCATCCTGCAGCTCTTTATAGGCCTCGGCCGTCTTTTCTTCGACCTCTTTCTTCTGGGCCTCAAAAACTTTGTTAATGGCCTCAACGGCATCCGTTTTTTCTTTGGCATCATCCTTAGCTTTGACAGCAGCCTTGGCCTGGTCTGCCAAAGTCTTCATTTTTGCCTCGGCCCTTTTATTGGTCTTTTGTAGACTAGTAGCCTCCTAGTCTTGTCGGCCAACGCCTTCCTTGTCTCAAAAGATTGCATTGAGAAGAAGTGGGCGTGTTGGATTGCCTAAAGAAAAATGGACAAAGCAGAAGTTAGTAAAATTCTCTAAGTATGAAGGGATAGAGAAAGAAAGATACCAAGTATGAAAGACTTACTTGAACAGAACGCTGGAGCATCAGAGCAAAGTTTTCATACTCGCTCATCTCGGTGTTTCGGTCAAGATCTCTAGGAAGGAGCAAAGCTGTGCTAAAGGCAACACCAACATTAACGTCGTCGGCACTATCACCAACTCTGACCGACTTGTCCTCCAGTGTGATTTGGGGGGCCCAAGGGGAGTCAGACTTCATGGAGCCCAAAGCTATTGCAGATTCAGACCTCGGCCTTTTTAACCGAGTGGATTGAGATGGTTGGGCCTCGGCGGGCCTCTTCTCGGCAGCAGAAGGGGTTTTCTCGCTCGAAGCCAATTTGGAAATTGGCAAGGTGTCCTCAGTATCAACCTGAGTCACCGTTGCCTTTGGCTAAGCCTTCTTCAGCCTTTTTTGTTTTGGCTTTGGAGGCTGAGTTGGTGTTGGTTGAACGTGTATGGTGAATGGAATATTGGCCAAAAGGTCTTTAGCGACTGCTTTCTGGCGACCCATCTCAATAGCAAAAACAGTTCGTTGTCGGCATCGGCGTTGAGATGGTGCGATTAGTTGTGGAGCTGAAGTGGATGGCTGTTGTGCTGGATTTGAGGTTGATCCTTGATCTGACCGAGATGATAAGGCTGTTGGAGGAGTAATGACGGACGGAGGAGACTGACTCTTCTTCTTCTTCTTTGGAACGTCGGGAAGAACCGACTTGTAAGTGGAAATGAAGTTGAGTAGCAGTGGGGCTCTCTGCTTATGAACTGGCAAATCCTATAGCTTCTTCAAGTCCTTGCTGGGAAAGAAAGACTGGCAAAAGCCTTTTGGTGGCTGAAGAATAACTGCAAAAAGAAGAGCACAGATATTAGAACAAAGTATTGAAAACTTCAAAAAAGAGAGCAAGAAAAAGTGACACTTGGCCCTTACCATCTCCTTCCCCGAAAACTGTTCGACTTAGGGGATAAAGGTGGAGGTCATCGTTGGGCTGAAACTCCCAGTTGCCCAAGACGATGAAGTAATCATCTCCAACACCCTTGTTTGAGTCTGAGAGGTCGGCCATGAGCTTGTACTTAGTGGACCTCAGCTTGAGGTAATAGATGTGGCATTTTTTCGATTTCAGGCAACACATAGTGTAGCAGTACTGGAAATCAGCAAGGGTAACCCTAGCATTTTCTTGTTTGGATAAGGCTATTGTGCCGTTGGTAACTCGGTAAGAATTGATGGCAAGCTGTATTGGGTTCAATTTATAGTAATGAAGGATTTCTCGAAAAAAGGTGTCAAGTGGAAACCTAAGTCCACACTCGATAAAGGCCACTACTGGGAAAGGCATGAGGTTCACATCGGGCATGATGGAGTCATCCTCTTTAGCCAACCTCAGATGAACGTCGGTCGGGATGTCAAACTCCTGCCTAAAGTGTTCTAATTTGGTCAGGGTGTCTACCCTATGCTTCCACATACCCATAACGTCGGCTTAAATTGGAGGAGCTGGATTTCAGAAAGAAGGTTCTTTGAAAGGGTTATAGGGACCTCAGCAAAAACCCAAATGTGAGCTGGGGTAAGAATTTGTGGGGATCGTTTCAGTTCTTCTTAGAATTTGGAGGTTCTATAAACAAATCCCAAACCTAGATCTATGGAAACGAATATTGGAGGCAAGAATCTAAAAAAAAAAAAACACGGCAAACAGAAACAAAAGCAATGATTTAGAATCAAGAATAGGGGTGAATCATCAAGAACACTGTGACAGAGTGTATGCCAAGGTGCAAGGCCAAGAACAGTGGCAGAGTGAACAAGTATATGGGTATTATGTGTATATTAAAGAACAGTTTGGGAAAAAAAACAGAATCATGAAACAAACGTGTTCAAATACATGGTGGAATTCAAGATATAAGTTAAAATACCAAAGACATGAGCAGGATTGCAGAAGCAGCAGGTAAAATAGTGGAGTTCAGTAAAGAAGAACAAAAAAATGAAACAAGAAGTTAAATCGGGAAGAAACAGTAACTCACTGAAGAAAAGTGAACCTGGTGTTGATTTCGCTGAAGTCAAACAAATGGCAGCAACGGAAAAGATTAGCAAGAGCCTCGCCGGAGGAGGTGAACGACGGTGGTAGCAGAGCTTGAGAGCTTGGAACAATGGAGGAATTGAGAAAATAAGAGAGAGAGAGAGTTTGAACAAAGACGATGATAAGTGAAAAGACGAAGAGAGAGGCACGAGGCGGTTTAACGGCGCGTATCAGACACAGTCCAATGGGTTAAAAACGTGTGGCAAAAACGATTGAAATGTTGTGTGTGACAGCTCATACGCGCATAGAACTCTTGGAATTTATGATTTAACCAAGTTAAGACCTCAGCGAGTAGGGCGATCTCGGCTAAATAAACTCGAACAAACTAGGTTATTGATTATAAAGCCTTGATAAGACAGACTACAGATCTTGGTCGTGTGAAGCCGACATATTATGACCTCGGTAATGGATGATAGAGTAAGATAGCCGACATGCTATGCGGTTTGGCGATATAGGTTCCATCACCTCATGATGCCGAGGTAATAGAACCTAGGGGGCAGTTGTGGGGACATATTTTCTGAGTGCCAACACGTGGCATAGGTGACGTCGAAGTGTCAGCTGAGGTGCCACGTGTCCTGGTTATGACGCCAAGATGATCCCGGCTAGGCCGAGGTTATCTCCGAAGATATCGGAGTCCGGGATAAGCAGATAAAGGACAAGAGTCCTAGAATGAAAGAAGACTTCAATTTGGGAAATGATAAGACTCTTAGAGAGTTTATCCCAATCCTACTAGAGTCCAAGACTGGCAGTAATCCTAAGTCCATTAGAGCTAGGCTTCTATTGGGACTAAGATTGTATTGACTATAAAAGAGAGGCACCCCCATGGGTCTAAGGTATGCAATTTATATTCAGAACAGTGAGTTAAGTACTATTGATTATCTTTAAGAGATATTTGATTACTGACTTAATCATCGAAGTGCCCCCGGGTGGACGAACTACCGCCGGAATCTCTTCTTTCTATTACAGGTCATTCAGGCGCCATCTATTCTGCCAGTGCTTTCTAGCTGAATACTGAGTTGGCAGTGTGGTCAGAAATTCACTCACACACTAGCTAATAACAACAAAATAAATGCCCTACAGGCTTACATCTTTCCAAGACATTACTTGGTTACAACAAAAGAGAGTTATAAGCTCTATACATATAAAGCCCTAGGCTTGAATAAACATTTAAACACAAACTAACAAAATAGAGCCTCCAGCTCCTAAGTCCTTCCAAGCTATGTCCTTGGAGGAAGCATATCACTTGTACCTGAAAATAATTTCCCAAGTAGGGTGAGTCAAAGCCCAGTAGAAATA
The DNA here is from genome assembly GCA_025200525.1 of Camellia lanceoleosa. NCBI lineage: Eukaryota > Viridiplantae > Streptophyta > Magnoliopsida > Ericales > Theaceae > Camellia > Camellia lanceoleosa. Next base: position 6,748,904 of record CM045758.1, on the reverse strand, counting down.
GTCTAACACAATATATGAAATTTAACTAAGATATAAGTGTCAAGTACACATTCAATATTTATGACCAACGTACATCCTTCTCATGAACATTCAATACTAATACTCATATCACAATCCATTTCCATTTATTCATTTCAGGTTAATTCGTTTCACTTCAACTCATATACCAAGTGTATAATTTTTCAAATAACCCAACTGAGACTACAACTCAATAGTTTTTAAACACTTCAATCTTGCCATTTTACGGAAATTTCGTCCGTGAGATCGGCACCCATGTATACATAAGATTTCGGGATTTTTACCCTAGACACTCCGACTAACTTAATTTTCAATGGAGTCCATTTCATATCTCCTCCCAAAATATGGACTACATTCCCTTTCTCTTCTCAAAACATTATACATATACAATGTATTTAAAGACATCGTCATATTCAATGACATTCAATTACACATATTCAATGTCTTAACACCATCATATTTAATGATATAGTTAAATGATTAGTTTTAATTCTCCTAATCCTTATGCAATTTCTACAACAATCATAGCTATCCTCCACCAATGGCCCAATATAGATGTTTCTAAACAGATATACAATCTTTATAACAGATAATTTATCAAATTTTCATAGGTGAGTGATTAAACAAATCCAACTACACCATTCATTTATACATCTACCCAATTTCGCATTCTTCATCTCAATTCCATTATTTATACAAAATAATTATTACATATATATTAGGACAAATTTTCCCCGTATTTCAAATATTACTCCAAAGGCAAAAATCAACTATTTTAACACAAGATACCCTCACATCCAAACCCTATAGTCATTTACATAACATCACATGGAAACCCCTCCTTTAGACTTGACCTCAAACCCTAGGTTTTGTTAAAACACCCCTAAATCTCATCATTTATACATAACAACAAATACCTAGGTTAAAGATCATATTAAGGTGTAGAATATTCATACCTCAAGTGTAGAAGCCCGATCGAGAAGAGGAAGAACTTCAAGAATGACGAAATCAAACATTAATCGGATGAAATGGAAGCTCTTGAGATGCTCCAACTCTTTATCAAAGAATATAGGGTGTTAAGATCCTTAGATCTAGGTGTATTTGTAAAGAGAAGTCGAATTTTAGAGAAAGGGGGAGCTGGTTTATGGTTTTTGTGAGAAAAGTGTCATGAACCAAACCCACCCCTATAGGTTTAACGTGGGAACCGGCTAGTAATCTGTGATTACCAAAGGCCTACTTAACAATAATGACAATAACACAATAAAAGAGGGCTAGCGGAAGCCAATTCAATAATAGAAAAGAATGTCCAACGAGCTGTGAGGACTTAAATGTACAGACCTACTTTCAAATATTTATGTATGCACAAACACTTAAGTTCACAATACAAAATGAAACACAAGTTAGGGAATTAAATCCCATAATTAAAACAGTACAAACAAAAGTCATAAACCACTCTTGCCATTAGACCGATTTTTAAAGGGTGAATCTGAACCACCCAAAAAGCCTTGACACGTGTTGGCTTGGAACCTCGCGGTGAGGCGCAATAGTTCGCTTGACAAAAAAGAGAGTTCGGGTTGGCGCCACTAACTCTGATCCGGTGCCCGATCACCTATATGCATATATTAAACAGTGAGCTAGAGCCCAGTGAATAATCCCAATGTAAAATTTCACAACTTATATAAGCAAAACAATGTTCAAAATATTTTTCTGGATACTTGTACTAATGAATAAAGTTCCATAAATCTTCAGTAAACTTTCCATAGATCAACACATAGCACATACGTTGTCAAAAGTGTTCCTAGACTTTTAGCAAAATACTATACAAAAAGTTCATGACGAAACAAAATATTTATGAAACATATACATTCAGAAGTCATAAAGTTCTTTATACCATTTAATGTCACTTTCATTTCGTGATGTGATCCAATAGTTATTGGTTAGCAAATTAGCATAACGTCTACAATGGAACGAGAATTTAGGCATAACGATCGCAACGTATCGACATATACATAACGATCGCAACGGATCGGCATATACATAACGATCGCAACAGATCAACTTAGACATAACAACCGCAACGAGTCGACATAGACATAACGACCACTAGGGATCGACGTAAACATAACAGAAGTTTCCGATAATCACAACACATGTTCATGGTGTCACATTCATTGATCAAATAGGAAGGCTTATCATTCTTATCAAACATAATTTCTCAGAAAACTTGTCACTGATAACAAAACGTTTAAAACGGTCCATTAACCTATACAGAACGTCATTTATGGATCATAGACAAAACAGTGGTTACTGAATGATCAATACATATTTTCTTATTAGTTGTTTAAAGGGAACTCATTTACTCCTTAGCGAATTTCCTTTTTAGGAAACAAATTACATTGTACACAATTCGGTATGTCAACGCATAACTTTTAGTTTTAAAGGATTTATTTATAAACTTCATCACATTTCATAATTCTTTGTCTAGCAAAACTAATTTCAAAGTAATTCATACAAAAAAACGGTTACAAAGAGATTACTCACCTCGAGTAGGTTGGTGTCCTTACACAACGTTCAAACCAAGAGTTTAATTTTGGATTAAAAGATGAATCTCCCTAGCTCTCTTCTTCTTCCATCCAAGCTTCTCTCACTCCCTCTCTTTCTCTCACTACACTAAATTATACATACAAATCTGGTTACTCAGTGTGCCCGCCAGATTGCTTAGCACATACACACCCACACAGATTTCTCTGCACACACCCAGATTCTCAGCACACTCACTAGCAAATAATCTCCTACACTCAACATCATTAAATGTCCTATGCTCGAGCGTGTAGACCCGACTTTCTTCGCGTGCCCCCTTTTCGGAGAGGGCGCAAATTGGTCTTACTATAGTTAGGACTCCTGTCACGATTCTAAATCTAATCTCACAAAGTGCAATGTGAGACTAATAAACACCAAAGAGTCCAAATCCGGCAAATCGTTTTGGAAAATCGATTTTGAATAAAAAAGCACCAAACATGGACTGCTTTGCCAGATTATAAAGTCACCACCTAAATATTTTGTTTTGGAAAATTTAGGAAACCCTGACTCGTGCCAAAGGCTACGTGTCCGTCATCACCAAAGTTGCCTCAGCTCGGGAACTTGGGTACGAGAGGGGAAGGTCCTGAAATGAGCGCCCCCGCTTGCCCGATCAAAGATCGACCTCTACTAAACATGATATGTTGTTTTATAAAACCTCATGTGTTCTTATCCGGTTATTAACTAACTTACTATGTGATGCGCATAGCATACAAGTATAGACTAAAATCACGAGAATCAGAACAAAACAACTCATGTTTGTTTTTTAAAATGGTTTGAAAGTGCTACTTGCAAGTAGGCTAAAGCACGGATTTGCCACCCTCAAGGTGGGCTTTAAACAAGATTTTGTCACTTCGCAAAGTGGGCTTAAAACTCATAATAATCGAGTTGTTCCAATTCAGGCAATCAAGCCTTCACCTACAGGCATTCATACAGTTAATCACTTAAGCAAATAGCCTCATGGCAAGCATGCTATCATGGCAACACTCACACTCATGCAAGTATGCTAAAGCGTAACACTTATAGTGTACTCCAAGCTAAAACAAAAGCTAGTTAGAAATCATGCATGATCCTAACTATGTAAGGTGCCTAATGCAACACATGCAAAAATGCAATTAAATAGACTCGGCTATCTAAGATGGCATATGAATACAACAATTGATACACGTATTCAAATAGGTATTGAAATACGATGCAGTTTGAATGATGCGCCGAGCCCGGTACATGCAAGACAAATGAATGATGCAAACATGCAAAGCATAAGGTATGCTAATCAAAACATGCCCTAAAACTAACCATCGAAAGCGGTTAAGTAAAAGGGAGAAAGAAGTGGGGTTGGAAGACATGCACACACACACGCATGCTTATTACAACATTATGCCCTCGTGAAGAAAAATCTAAATAATTACGCTAACTAACTACGCTAAGCTAAGCTAATTATTACAAACTAACTAATTAACTAACTTAGCTAATTAATTTTTACAAACTGAATTGAAACTAGCTATGCTAAGCTAATTAGAATATTACAGAGATGAATTAAATTAGCTAAGCACATTAACTAATTAATTACAAAACCGGTAAATTAACTAGCTAAGTAAAGCAATAAAATGGCCTCGAGAGGGAGCGAGACATGCATGCTCGGTTTGCTTTGCCCAGAAATGCATTGCCTTCCCATAAGTTGCCTCTGTTTGCACTCGCGGTGATCTCAGAAAATCATATGAACTTTCAGATTGCATCTGCCCCAGCACAGGAACACTTTGGACGATTTTCCCTGTAGGTGGCCGGCCGACCACCTCAACTAGTCGGTAGGCTACCTCAACTGGCCGGCTAGTGCAAGTGGTTAGTAGGCTAGTGCAAGTGGCCGGCCGGCCACCTCTCTTTCCAGAATTCTGCCTTTGCTGCAACAAAGAGCAACAGAGCCAAGACAATGTATTTGACAAGAAATGTGTGTACTACCACCCTCCTCATCACGTCTCAAGCTCAAAGGAGTATGGTACTTGGCTCTCAAGCCACTAATCAAGCATCTCAATGCATGATAGACGAAGAACCAAGCTTGTACAAGCTTAGTGAATGCGCACATAAGACTCAAAGTGCCTCCACCCGATCATGCATGATCAAGGGTGTCGGCGACCAAGAAACGTGGCACGTTTCATCACTTTGAATATAAAACGTCTCACATTTCTTGTGTTTGGATTAACGTCCGATCCAAACACATGCAATGCAACACACATCTGTTATCTTGCACATGTTTTACTTGGTTCAATTCTTGTTTACTTATTTACATTACCAAACCATTCCTTAATTGATTTGGTCCAATGTGAAAGTCCTCTAATGAGAGAGGGGATTAACCAAAAGAATGGCTTAAGGCATAAGAGAGATCGTGCCTTTGGCTAGGAGGAATCCTCAGAAGAGGATTAAAGCCATTTAAGCACAAACTTTATCAAGCTTAAACATAAACACAAGCACAAGGTAAACCAACCCTTAAAACAAATCAAAAGTGAAGAAATGTGGGAGGTGACAGAATTTCAGTGCTAAGGTGGCATGAAAACAACACTCTAACATGCAAACAACTCATGTACAACATGTTAGGAGACTTAAGCATTGAAACTAGTGAAGGACACAACACTAGAGGCATGCAATACAATGCTCAAATGGTCAAACCAGCCTTAGACAGACCTCAAACATGCTAAAACAGTGGCCAAAATGTGCTGAAATTAAAGCACAAAAGAGTGGAAGATCATGCTCACATATTGGCTCGCAAGCAAGGCATAAGGAACAACTCTTAAAAGCCATTAAAGAGCGATATATGTGAGAGTATGACAGAAGTATATGCTCTGAAATTACATGTTAAATGATGCCATATCATGCAAACAACTCACGCAAAGCATGTTAAGGGCCTTGAAACACAAAACTAGTGAAACTAACTACACTATAGCTATACAAAGCAAGTCTCAAGGGACCAAGACCACTCAAAATAGAGCTTAAACATGTCAAAACAAGGCCAAAAACATGCTGGAGTCAAGCTAACACAAGCTAGAACGATAGGCTAAAACATCAAGCACACTAGGCTAGTAAGCAATATTGCACTACATGTGGAAGAAGCAAACAAGAGGTGCTCCAACCAGCCAAAAACAGAGTTATAACATGTTAAAATATGGCCAAAAACATGCTTGAACTAAGCTAACATAAGCCATAAAAAGATGCTACTTTGTAGTGCTAACAAGGCATGGCATAGAGAGACAATGAGGGGAGGCCACCCCGCCCATTTTGGACCTCAAGACAAACTTTCTACCACTGAAATTCCCCTGGAATTCAGTGGTTTAAAGGCCAAAACAAGATGCTTCAAATGGCTTTGAAAGGGTGGCTCAAAAGGCTTTGCAAGCCAAAAAGCAAAAAGGGGGAAACCACCCCCTGACCAAACAAAGTTCAAACCTCAATTTTAAAACCTTAAAATCAGAGTTTTTGGAGGTCAAAACCAGCCTCAAAGTAGTGTAAAAAGATGGCCAAGCACTTAGCTAAAACAAAGCTTAAAAGGGAAAAGTTCTTACCCGTTAAGCATAGCTGCAAAACAGGTATAAATCTGAGCTCAAACCAACCTTAGGAGCTCCAAATAAGCCTCAAAGCACCTCAACTCCAAGATAAGGATGTTTGATTAAGGGTCTCTTTGCAAAAGTGTAGAGAATTCTAAGCTTAAGGCACAAAACAAGAAGAGAGAGAGGCTTCTAAAGAGATCCCAAACTTGCCAACCTTTCAAAACAAGAGATATGGCCTCCATATATAACAAAAAAAAAAGCCTTGGTCGAAATATCTGAATTAGGACAACTGGAGGAGTGTGAAAATAGCTGGAGGAGAAATATCTACAAAATATTTGAGTTTTGGACATAAGTGGCCGGTTGGCTACCTTTCCTGGCCGGCCGGCCACCCCAAGTGGCCAACCGGCTACTTTTCTGGTCGACAGCAAAAATCAGCTCTGCATGTCAAACTTCAAATGGGCATATCTCCTTTATATAGAATCCTTTTTCAGGTCATTCTTGTGTCCAAATTGAAGCCTTGAAAGTAAACTTTCCAATGGTGGCAGCCTCAAATCAAAATGCCATGTGTGCTAAGAGATATCCCTCTTTTAGTGAAGGTTGCTCATTTCCAACTCAATTGGATTGATGCCCAACTTCAACTAACCATATCTCCCTCATCCGGACTCGGCCTTAAGAGATTCTTGAGTGTAAAATGAAGCCCCAAAAGTCCTATTTCCAACGGTGGTAGCCTCATAGCTGAAATCCAAATGTACAAATGGATAGGCCCAATTTAGCGAGGGCTGCTCGACTCTCTCTTAACAATTCATGCCCATCTTCTTCCCCAACTTGGTTTCTTCCCTCTCTTCTTCTTTTCTTCAACTCCAAACCTCTAAACAAGATGTTTTGAAAGATTTTTCAGAGATTTCACCTCTCTTTCATTCATTTCCACTTTGTCCTTGCTCGGTTTATCAAAAAGTGCAACATTTAACAAAATGCGAGCGTCGGAGCATCGTAAAATCATTTTCAAAAATTTTTTTGAAAGAGAGGGTTTTAAGTTATAAAAGCTTTTTGGTCCAAAATGGGGTGTGAGGTTGGGATTTGACTCTCTCCTTGCCAAAGAAATTGAACATTTGCACTGCACACCTCATCACCAAGTAAACAATCAGTGGTGCCCAAGTCTTAAAGGCGGTCAAAAATGGAGTGTATACAGAGCGCAAGAAGCCTCGCTCGAGTGAAGAACACTATCCTCCCAGAATCTCTGCACCTCTATAAAAATGCTGAGAGTTCACCAAGCTCGCTCAAGCGTAAGAAGCCTCGTTTGAGCGAAGAAGCCAAAATCTAGGCAACAACATTCTAGACCAACTAGCAACCAACCTGTCCTAAACATACCCAAGACATTTCAACACTCAAATAAGAAAGAAAAAAGAGGGAAAGAGACATAAATAAAGATACTAAGCCACGAAATCCGAATCCGGAATACAATAAAGGTCGGGTCAAAATCGGAATCGTTATACTCAGCATCAGGTATGTGAAAGAAAATGACAATAAACTTATTGGCTACACTGATAATGATTGGACAGAATCATTAGATGATCAAAAGAGTACATTAGGTTGTGTATTTTGTATTGGCTCTAAGATTATCTCTTAGAGTTCCAAGAAGCAAAAGATTGTAGCTCTATCATCAGCAGAAGCAGAATATATTGTAACTATAGATGCAACTTGTAAAGCAATCTAGCTTTAAAGAATTCTCTTAGATATGGAGCACAAAGATGAAGGTTCCATGGTAGGACAAAGCACATTGAACTACGACATCATTTTATTCGAGACAGTGTATAGAAAGGTGAAATCCAGTTGGAGTTTGTCAACATAAAGGAGCAATTAGCAGGCATCATGACAAAAGGAGTGCCAATAGAAAAATTCTTACAACTTCAAGAATGCATGAAGATTACAAATTAAGTGGGGGTGTTAAAATGTGATTTGTAATCTAGAGAAATCTAGAACAATAAATAAATAATTTATGAAGATATTTATCTAGAAATATCTAGTAGATTAAAAATAAAATACTAATAACAATAATAAAATATATATACATGCATCTAGATTTTTATAGATGTATAATTGTACGAGCAAGAAATAATCTTCTCGTATAATCCTGTTGATCAAGTTTGCACTCCTCCAAACATCGTCGCTTTACTACCTAAAAACACAAATGTGAGCTAGCCGGCAGGTATGTACTGGAAACCTTTCTGATGCCTAAGTCAGCAAATAGACAATAGACACAAAAGCTCTATGTATTTGAGAGTAAAAATACCTGTACATAGGTCCTGTCATGAGCTTTTATAGATTCCGCTTGGCACAATCTAGTAGGACTTCAACTCTCTTTAATAGAGTCCTCCTAGGAATCACAAAGATAATGCTTATCTTTTTACACCCTTCTCACTACTTAACCATGTGAGACGGTTCAACCACGATCTAATAGCAGTACAACCGAGCTATCACTGTCTTGCTTTACACCAGTTTTAACCATGCTTACTTAGCTTGGTGTTACCTTGGGCATATAGCTCGGTTCTCCTTCCACCTATATCTTGGTCTAGAGCACCCAGACTAGGCTACTAGCAGACATCCTTGACCGAATTGACAGGATCAAGGACAAAGCTATGCAGGCCATTACCTCAGCCCATAGCTCGGTCCATTTTCCATGTGGTTTTAGCTCAGCCTAAGTTCACACAAAAATTACTCTCTCAATTGCCCCTTAATTCCATCTGCAACTCATGATTTGGGATTATTCTTCTACAGTCGAGCTAAAACATAACCAAAGTAAAATACACAACACCACCGAGATTTAAAATACTCAACCCCACCGAGCTGGTTTAGCTCGGTCTTCAGTGTTGTGCCTGTCGCAGCCCGTCACTTCACGTACCTGACATCATGTCCTGTCTGTGACACGTGGCACACGTCTATTAATTTTTCAAACTGTGACAGCCGTCCTACATTTATAAAAAAACGTTTCAAAAGTCCCGCCGTTTTTGTGCTTATTCAAAACCCATTTCATGAATCACACCCTCACTATTCATCTTCTTCCCTTCTGCACTTCTGAGACTTGCTTCTGTGCCTCTTGTGCTTCAGTCTCTTCCGCTTCACTTGCTCTCTTGCTGGTTGGATTTTTCTTTCACGCTCAAAATCGTAAGTTGCTTAATACTTCTTTCTGATGTTCCTTTGTATTTATTTCTATATCTTCAGTGTTTAATCTCCATATACGTTTATTTATACGCATTAGAATGTTTGAACAAACACCATGAACCCAAAACCTTACTCCCAAGCTTAAAGGCTGTCACGACCCAAACCCACCCCTATAGGTTTAACATCAGAATCGCCAAGAATCCGAGATTATCAAGGCTCGCTAATAAAGAATACAAGAAAACAGAGGTATGGCGGAAGCCAAAACAGTAAATAAACAATGTCCAATGAGCTGTGACAGTCTGTATGCAAAAAGGCTTTCATTCATATGTACAATCAGTGACAAAACAGTATGCACAATATTTACAATCCGACAGAACAGGGACCAAGTCCCTATTAAACAGCAGCAACAGTCTATACAGTATATACTGTACACAAAACAGATACAGAGACAGACAGGGGACTAAAACACCCCTAAGCCATAGCTTGGTAGGCTCGGAACCTCGCAATGAGGCACAGTAGTTGGCTTGACAAAAAGGGGAGTCTAACCCACGCTCCTAGCTCCGGTTTGGTGCCTGAACACCTACATATATATATATATATAGTGAGCTAAAGCCCAGTGAATAACATAATGCATAAAGAGGTTTAGAATGAATGTCCCTACGGTAATGAAAACAGTTCATTAATTCAGTATATCAGTCATTCAGTCATATGTGGTACATTCATTAGCATAGCGAAGATAAGAACAAGAGGTCTTGGAAGACCGAATATTAATGATGGCCATCAATCGAACAAGAATGGTTCCAACAAAGGAACCGACAGAGATCTCTCAGAATAAGAATCAAGAATAAGATGCCACAATGTCTGATTTAGAATATAAGACATACATTCATTCATCCATGATGGCAGTTCGAAGCGATGCAGTTCAATTGTTCAAGATAATCATTTTGAACATATCTTTACACGATTGTTACTCACGAGTTCGGGCTACAAGAAAGCTAGAGCGCGTCTCGATCGCCAACCCTACACGATTCTGAGCGAACACACACTAAGCTACATAGTTGGGAAAGATAATAACTTAATCCCTAATTGCCTCAGTGTGTTCTACATCTATATCCTCCTTAAGATGCCTTAAACTAGGCCTAAGAATGCCTAGGATAGAAAGAGGATGCAAAGATGCACTTTTAAACACTTTACAAAATTTTCAGAAAACAGGGGTCTCGCTCGAGCGTGGCTTTCTACGCTCGAGTGGACATGCAAACAAAGGCGTTCCGCTCGAGCGTGACTTTCATCGCTCGAGCGGACTGTAAGCTACAGTGAAAATGCTGGATGCTCAAAATTCACGCTCGACGGGCGCTCGACCCTCGCTCGAGCGTGAGACACAAGTCCTCGCTCGAGCATGGATTTTCTCGCTCGAACAGACTGTAAACTCATGGAAAGTACTGGATGCACGAATTTCACGCTCGAGCGTCACTTTTCTCGCTCGAGCGGAAGGCATGATCACAGAGTGTACGCTCGAGCGTGGACTTCCTCGCTCGAGCGTGGGTCCAAAATCTGGAAAACCCAGATTTGAGTCCCAAGCTCAAAACCAAGTTTAAATGCATTAAAATCGATCCTCTTGGGCTGAAAACCTGGAAAACACTTGTAAACACATAATGTTACATGTTTCAAAGATCAATTTGATAAATCAAAGCCCAAGGATGTTTCAATTAAATCCAAATTTCAAACCAATTTTCATAGACATGAAGAACATGCAAACATGCATGAATTTAAACCATTTTAAAGCTTCAATGCTTGCTCAAATGAGCTCAAATCTTGAAAAAACATGATGACAACATGAACTATAACAATATTATGAACATGCATGTGAGGAATTATGAACTTACAACCTCAAAACCCAAGAATGGTAACATGCATGCAACAATTAAGCTACAATTCAACATTATAAGCCATGCCTAGGCTCCAACCTTTAACAATTCTCTAAAACATGCTAGAAGAAGCTCAAATCAAACACAAGAAGGCAAAAGCTCTACCTTATGTCTTGAATTAAAGGTAAGGAGGCTCAATTATGCAATCTCTCTTTCAAATCTTCAAGTCTCCAAGCAATTTTCAAAACGGAACTCAATTTCTCTCCCTCTACCTCTCTTGGTCGGCAAGAACAAGGAAAATGAGCTGATGAAAAGTGTATGAATGAATGCAAGAGGCTCAAATATGCATAGGTAGTGGCCCACTCACAATGGCAATGTTGTAGATAAGCCTAACTCTTTCATTAGCTTTATTTTAATTATACTAAATCACTTTTCAGATAATTACACCATAAAATCACATAAAATCTAATGGTCCTAAAACATCAATCAATTTCTAGTTCGGCCGCCGATAAGGCTTTCAATTTGCAGTTCAAACGTAAAAACATGAACAGATAATCAAACAGGCAACAGATAGAAATGAAATATGACAGATATACTTAATCAATTCAGTTTCAAATTCTAGTCAGTCAGTCCAGTATTTTAATCAGTTCAATTACTTATCATAATCAGTCTCAGTTTAGCAGTAATCGGTAGTTTATCAGTGATCAGTGACGAGGGGTGTTACAAAGGCTCATTTACTAGTTTTGAAAAACATGATTTTTGATCCAAAGTCGCTCTGTAACCGAACTAGGTACTTGTTAGCGACTTCTAGGCTTGTTCCTAACTAAGCTATAAACCTTGAGTCGGTCCCATTTCACGACCGAACTAAAAACTTACCGTAGCCCAGATGTAACCGAGCTAGGTTTATTTTACTCTGCCTATTTACTTAGCCCGGTCCAGTTATCTGGACATAACACTTTATTTTCACTTTGCAGACTCAACTAGGTTGGCCAGGCACACCTTTAGCACTTTGCCCCAGGGCGTTTTTGCTCAACCAAGCTATCAGAAGTCATACCAGCACCGAGTTAGGCTGTCGTTTCCATTTTAATAAAAACCATCCTTTAAGTTTCAATGGGTAAATACCGGCTCCTAGTAGACTCGCCTAGAGCCATGGCCGAATTTCGTAGGGACTACCATATTCCTGAGGACGTCCACCTCTCTTTAGCCAAGCTAGACACCAAACCTTGGGAAAAACCGAGTTTTGTCCCCTTCATAGTGATATCAATTGTAGAAGTCGGGCTTTAGTTCCCCGTACAACCCCTTGTATGTGAATTCCTTCGCCAGACAAGATTGTGTCCAACCTAACTTTCCACAAATACTTACAGAATAATAAACAACATCGCCAAGCTAAACTACAGGCTCGGCCTCAACCTCGGATTAGCCGAGCTATTTCATCAATATTTGCTCGGCCAAAATGACGATGGTTGGGTGTACTACCTTCGAGTAAGAAGAGGCCGAGAAAAAATTATAAAAAAAACACATCGGATAAAGACTTGAATGACGACGACTTCCTTTGGGTTTCTAGTAATTTTGAAGACCAAGAAGCCCAAATATCGGGCTACAATATAAACTAGAATAAAGGGACCGCTGGTAAGAACACTTCGGTTCAATTTTTCTTTGTTGCTTTAATTAATCACCAAGCTAACCCACTACGTTCCTTGCCTTTCTCTTCTGTAAATTTAAACCAACTTAAAACACATTACGCCAACGCTAATCAAGATGCCCTTCACGCCGCCCTCGGATACTGCCACCGAGATTGAGCCGAGCTCCTAAACTTCGAGCCGACCTACTGATATAGTGGAAGGAGAAAAACAAGGGTCATTGATTTTCTTCTTGAATCATCACCCGAACCGAACCCCACCTTGTCCCAGATCAACCTCATCCCTTTGACCGAAGAGTAAGAAATGGCCAAGAGGAGAGCCGTACAGGCTTTAAAGACATGAGTAGGCATCCTAATCAGACATTGGGGTCCAGACCGAGCAAACCACAACCGGTCAAACCTTAGGAATGGTTGTTACATTGCCCTCCTCCCGAGCTACCTTATCTCGGCCCAACAAGAGGCCGCGAACCTCGGTCTCTGAACCGCAACGGCTGATAGATGAAGAGGACACCAAACCACCAGAAATCGAGCCAACCATAACCCAACCCAATTAAGGGGTTGACACCATCGGCCATGCTAGCTCATCTTCGGAGTGGGCGGCGGCCGTGACTTACAAAGGCAATGCAGTTACCGCGGCTGACACTGTCACCGCCGAGAAAGATCACCTACTCACTTTCAGCCTATCCAAAAGTCTGTGCCTTCCAGCTGATATGGAAAGGCATGAACGCTTGACCAAGCTAAAGGCGATTCGGTCTACCACGAAGTCGATGGTCCTGGTAAATTCTAGTCTTCTCAATAAAACTGTTGTTTTTAGTCATCTATTTGCGCTGTTTAAAACTTACCCTTTTGTACATTTTGCAGGCCATCTAGAAAAATTACACTGCCCACCAACGTGTGATCGAACTGCGAAAGACAGCCAAGGCAGCTGTCGCCAAGGTCAAGACAAAAGAGGCCGAGCTAAAAACCCTAAAGGCTTCCCTGGCTGAGCTAAGCGCTGTAAACAAAAAACTCACTGAGCAACTCAACATAGCTAAGTCTGACAAACAAAAGGCCCTAGCTAAGAAAAAAGATAGGTACCTGGGGGAACTTGCTAAGCTCGAAAAGAAGAAGGACGCCGAAATAAAGGCACTGCAAAAAGAGATGGAAAGTGCGAAGGACCGTGGCTACAAGGAAAGCGAAGAGACCTATGTCCAGCAGTGTGAGGCTACAAAAGACATTTTTTTCAAGTGCAGTGGAAGGCTGCAGTCGAAAAGCTCGGTCAGTTGCACGACTCCAACATAGGGGTGTTTTGGCTCTCTTTAGGTAAGGTCTTGTGAAGGATTTTTTGTACAATGCGAGTGATGGAGAGAGCCAAAATCACTGTGATTTTGTTCTAATTTTGTTGGCTTCTTTTTTTTCTTCAGGCAAGATGCTATCTTTTAAAAATACTATGATGGGGTCCATCTACAAATGGCCTAGTTCGGCACAACATGCCTCGGCTGCTTCGGGTTCTTCAATACTTGATCTGGATAGGAAGTCGATCAGTAATGGGTGTGGGATAAATGTATCTACCATTGATGCAAAACCAGCCAGTTCATCTGTTCTACTATTTTCCTCTCGTCCGATTTGCTCTATCCGGACTACTTCGAACTTCATGCTCTCTTTTCTGACCAACTCTTGGTACTATCATCTTTTGCCTCGTAGTCACCTAAAATCTGGTTGACTACCAACTGGGAGTCACTGTACACCATCAACTCAGTGGCCTTCATGTAAAGTGCGGATTTTAAACTTGCTAGCAATGTTTCATACTCCGTCTCGTTGTTGGATGCTAGGAAGCCAAGGTTGACTGTCTGTTCAATTATTAGGCCATCTGGTGAGATGAGGACTATGTCAAGTCCTACACCGTACCTGTTGGATGCTCTATCCACGAAGAGTTTCCACATCTCTCCGACAAATAGTTTCCAGCAAGTAGAGGGATCGGATGATGCCTTAGGATCAGGGGTGTTACTGATGTTTCTTTTAGGTCGATGTCCGCTGTCGGGGTTTGATCTTCACTGTCTGACTGCCTCAAGTCTTTACTTTTTGGTAAGTCCCTGCTGAGAATGGCATGGTCTGTTCCTTCTTCCCTCTCCTCAAACCTATATGGCTTGCTATGCAGCTAGGCGTCCTACTTTGGGGGCTACGTAGTTCCCACGGCACTTCCCTCCTTTCTTTCGATTGTCCCGGTCAAATCGATCAGACAGACATGATGACTTCCTAGCATGAACTCAGCCACAAAGTCTACCAAAGCTTGGGCTTTTATTGCGGTTCTTGGTTGAAACTTAATATCGAACTGCCCCAACTCCACTGCCTATTTCAAGATTCGTCCAGAAAAATTTGCCCTCTCAAACAAGGCTTTTAAGGGGAAAGCCGTTAGGACAATCACGGTATGGGCATAGAAATAGTGTGACAACTTTCTTGAGGCCATCCTCAAAGCTAAGGCTAGCTTTTCCAACAGAAGTTACCTTGTTTTAGCGCCCAGGGAAGTCTTGCTAGCATAAAAGATAGACAGGTGTTGTATTCCCTCCGCTCTGACCAACACTGCGCTGACTGCATGTTGTGAAATTGCTAAGTACAAAAAGAGCTCTTCTCCTAGTACCGGGGTTACTGACAATGGAGGAGAGGTCATGTAGTCTTTCAAGCTTTCTAGGGTGCGGTCATACTCATCATCCCACTCAAATTTGGCCTTTAGTGCTTGGAAGAATGGTCGACACTTGTCTGAAGACCGACTTATGAACCGGTTGAGTGCGGCTGCTAGACCAGTGAGATGTTGTACTTCTTTGACTGTGTTGGACCTCTCAAGATCTTGGATATCTTTGATCTGAGAGGGATCAGCTTCTATACCCCGGTTGGTCACTAGAAAGCCCACGAATTTGCCTGACCCTACGCTGAATACGCACTTAGATGCGTTTAGATACAACTTGTAGGATTTCAAAATTTGACACATTTCATCTAGGTCCCTGAGATGGTCCTTCTCATCTTTGCTTTTGACCACCATGTCATCTATGTAAGCCTTCATTGTTCTGCCTAACAATGGTTCAAACATTTTGGTGACCATCCGTTAGAATGTAGCCCCTGCGTTCTTTAGGCCAAAGGGCATGACCTTGTAACAGTATAGTCCTCTAGGTGTTCTAAACGATGTGACCTCCTGGTCCGGTTCATACATAGCAATCTGATGGTAACCTCGATATGCATCAAGGAAGCTAAGTCGGTTATGCCCTGTTGTCAGGTTCACCAATTGGTCTATTCGTGGTAAGGAAAAACTGTCTTTTGGGCATGCTTTGTTAATTGTTTTGTAGTCCACGCAAACACGCCATTTGCCATTCTTTTTTGGCACTACTACAGTGTTGGAGATCCACCTGGGATAGTGTACTTCTCTGATTGCTCCTGTCTCTATTAAGTGTCCCACTTCCTCCGCCACTATCTCTGTGTGGTGGAGTGTTGATCGGCAAGTTTGCTATATAATTGGCCTAGTAGTTGGATCGACATTAAGCTGATGGTAGATGAAATTAGGGTCAATGCCAGGCATGTCGTACGGTGTCCAAACAAACACTTCAATGTTAGAGGTTTAAAATTCCATGACCTCTATTCTCTCAGTGCTGGACAAAGACGAGCTGAGCAAAAAGAACTTTTCTGGGTTCTTTTCATCTATCCTTACCTCTACCAAGTCTTCCATTGCCTTCTGTTTGGCTGCTTTGCTAACATTTGCAAACAGTTCGTTACTTTCTAGCTCCTCCACCATCTATACAAACCCTTTTGCAACACGGCTATCGTTTACCATGACGAAGCACTATTTCGACATAATTTGGTCTCCTAAGACTTTTTCAATCACTCTAGTTTTGTTGGGGAATCGTAGTTCCTGATGGTAGGTTGATGCCACCGAATGCATAGCGTGCAACCATGCTCTTCCCAAGATTATGTTGTAAGTGAAAGGGACCTTCAATACCTAAAATTCCACCTGTTTTGTCATTGTTCCTGTCTTGATTGACAGAATTATCTTGCCCACTGGCTATTCTGGCATTGAGTTGAAACCGACGAGGGGAGATGTCGCAGGCGCCAAGTCTTTGTCCTCCAATTTTAGTTGCTTGAAGGTCTCGTAGTACATTATCTTGCATAAGCTTCCTTGGTCAATCAGAATTCGTTTGATGTCGAAATTCTTGACAAGCAAAGTGACCACCAGTGCGTCATTGTGAGGGCAATGTAGCCTTGCTAGATCCCTGTCTGAGAAGAATATGACGTTCGTTGCCTCCGTTTTTTCCCTTTTGACGGTAGGTTGTGCACTTAGTACCTCCCTCAAGTGCTCAACCTTTTTGATCATCCCTCTGAGCTCACATACCCACTCAGGTTCGACAATCCCATGTATAACGTTGATTATGCCTTGGGGTGGACCGTCGACCGACATCCAGCTCGGCCTGTTGTGGTCCTGGGGGGCTGGCTATGTTCCCCCTTCTATATACTGGTCCAGGTGACCAATGGCCACTAACTCCTCCAGATGTTGCCTCAATGGTGTACAATTTTCAGTTCAGTGCCCCTTTTCATCATGGAAGGTGCAACAGTACCTCTCATCGTAACCTCTTTGTGCTTCTCCCAACTTGGCTGGCCGCCGAACGAAGGGTTCATCGCGTATCTCGCTAAGAATCCAGTAGATAGGTTTGTTGAATACTGTGGTAATGGCAGTACGAACTCTCAACTTCCTTGTTTGAGGGCCCTCTCCGTTGGCTCGTCTGCCTCGTCTATTCTTGCATAGCTATTCTATCGTATTGACTTTTGCTGTAGTCTTTTTATTCGACATCGCTGTTGTGCTAAATTTTGCTTTAGCGCGGGCGCTATCTTCTTCTACCTGGATATATTAATGCACTCTCTCCATTAGGGCCTCCATCATAAGGGGTGGCATCGTCGTCATTGAATCCCTCAACTTGTTACCGACCGGTAAACCCCGTCTGTACTGTGCGATGGCGAGGTTTGTAGGGCAATCCCCAATCTAGTTAAAAGTCTCCCAATATCGACTGTTGTAAGACCTCAATGTTTCCTTCTCGCCCATGTCAATGAAGAGTAGCTGGTCAATCTCCACTGGTGTCTTGGTATTTGTTCTGAATCTAGTCACAAGCGCCTCTGCCAACTGCGCCCATGAGGCTATGTTGCCTTCTGACAACCTTTCGAGCCATGTTAGACCCAGGTCACCAAGGCTGGAAGGAAACAAGATACACATTAGAGCCTCGTTTCGCTGGTATACTGCCATAACCTGGCAAAAGTGGTTTAAGTGCATGTAGGGGTCTGACTTCCCCTCATAAGTAGTGAATTTGGGCTGGTGGAAGCCTGAGGGTAGTGGTGCGTTCTCAATTGCTGGAACGAACGGCGAGCTCTGTAACCTTGCTAACACTTTATCTGTTGGTTCGTACGCAAAGCGTAGCATTAGCATCCCTACCTCAACACTCCCATGTGTCCTAGGGGCCAATCGTTGTAGGGCTGAAACCCTACGAGGGTCGTGAGCCCTGGCCTGGTGTCCTCCTTTCATCGGGCCCTCTCCTTAAGCACTATTCGCAGGTCTACTGACCTAGGCAACTCTGTGTGCCTAGATATCGTTTGATGTGTATGCAAGGGCCGATAGCTACTTCTTTCCATATGCGACCTTTCAGTCCTCGTTTTCTCAGACCTGGAGTAACGAGTCTTGGAAGTCCTTGATTGAGTGTCGCCTGTTCCGAGGCTCCTACTTTCAGCTTGTGATGGTGTGACTTGTCTGCTACGATCTTCTGAGTGGTAAGAGAGCGTATTGCCTTTGCGTCCCTCTTCCGTCACCACCCCTTTACCCTTTATCTAGCGCTTTATAGTCTCCATGTATGTCGCCATCCTCTTTATTAATTCGTCTTGCTCCCTTACGCGATCCTCCAGAACCTGAGAATCCAACATCCGCCTCTGCCTTTCAGGACTTTGAGAACGATGAGAACTGGTGCCCCATCTCTCTCGTGTATCCCTCCGGGAGTTCCGTCACTGGGGGTCTAATTCTGCCATGGGTGGAATAGAAGGTAAACCTTCGCGCCTCCCGCACCCCTCCGAGATTTTCCCATCAATAGCCGATTGTGGCAAATCTTCATTGTGCGCCATTGATTTCAACCAATGAGGAAAACTTGATCAAAAGGTCTTGTTCTTTGTTCTTCCCACAGACGGCGCCAATTCTACGAGCATGAAATAATCTTCTCGTATAATCATGTTGATCAAGTTTGCACTCCTCCAAATGTCGTCACTTTGCTACTTGGAAACACAAACGTGAGCTAACGGCGGGTGTGTGTTGGAAACCTCTCTGATGCCTAAGTTAGTAAATAGACAATAGACACAAAAGCTCTATGTATTTGAGAGTAAAAATTGTGATACCTGTACATAAGTCCTGTCATGAGCTTATATAGATTCCACCTAGCACAATCTTAGTAGGACTTCAACTCTCTTTAGTAGGGTCCTCCTAGGAATCACAAAGATAATGCTTATCTTTTTACATCCTCCTCACTGTTTAACCATATGAGACGGTTCAACCACGGTCTGGTAGTAGCACAACCGAGCTGTCATTGCCTTGCTTTACACCAGTTTTAACCGTGCTCACTTAGCTCGGTGTTACCTTAGGCATATAGCTCGGTTCTCCTTCCACCTATATCTCGGTCTAGAGCACCCAGACCAGGCTACTAGCAGACATCCTTGACCGAACTGACGGGATCAAGGACAAATCTATGCAGGCCATTACCTCAGCCTATAGCTCGGTCCATTTTCTATGTGGTTTTAGCTCGGCCCAAGTTCACACAAAAATTACCCTCTTATATAATGATGGTGTTGGGTGATATATAGAAAAATCAGACCTCTCTAGGAGAGGACAGGTTAGTGGAGAAGCCCTATAAATAGAGCTTGATGTGCTTAAATTTTCTATGTAAGAAATCTAGACTTGTAATCATTTGCATTAAACAAGTTTTATCATATTGGCACTATTATCCTACTTTTCTTTCTAAATTCCCTTCCTAACTTGCCCAAACTCTTATCAAATATACTTTGCATCCCAACAGAAGGTGTATATGAGGTCTCTCTCTGAGTTTCATACGTAAGCACAAATTTTTTTCTTTCTTTTAAATTTTTTTGTAATTAGTCTCTTAAATTTGTCTCCAAAAAACACATGGCTTTTTATTTTTTAGATTGAGAAAAGAAACTGGTAGAATTTACTTTGAGTTTGCTACAAGCGAAATTTTGATAAAAGTGTAAAAAGCCTAATTAACAATAGAAAATCTTAACAATAATGCAATGCACCTTGATTCTATTGCCAAATTGGAGTTAAATCTTTTAAGCTCGTCTAATATAGTTAAACGTGATTCAGATTCAACCAAAAAATAATGGGACGCAACCCATGGATCATCAGAATAGCACAGTAGGCAACAACCAAGAGAACAATATAGATGCAAACAAAACGATCCTCGTCACAAAACAAGTTAGGGTAGTGGGATTCAGGGATTCAGGGATTTAGTGGCAACTACTATATTTGCAGCTCTTTACGCTTTGCCTAATCAGTATGCTGGGTATGAAAAGCTCATACTCAAAGTTTGAGATATATTGCACCGTAACATGTGGCCATCTCATTTCTTTTCGTTCATATTGTTCACATTTGGGTTTTCATCGGGTTTTCTTGCGGCAATGATTCCACTATGGAAAATGGTTATGGAATGGTCATTTTATTTCGAGCTTTTATGCTTGTTACTGCGACTGGATTCTATGTCATTTTTTGTGTTATATTGAACGAGAAGTTGCCAAATTTCACCTTAGGCAACATTCCAGATTTGTTGGTGGTGTGGTTGCTTGGCTGTTCTTTGGTCTTCTTGGAAGTTGCAACATATGCTATAATATCGAAGGCCTCTAGTCAAATTGTTACTTCATAGAAGTTGCAACTAGCTTTTCTCCTTTTGGAGTGAATTTTGGTTCAATTTAGATCCAACTGGACTGACACTAGAGTCCCCACTACAAAAGGTATAGAAAAAATGTATATGTTAACACTAGAGTCCCCACTATAGAGGTATCCTAATAGACTAAAGGTAGCACATTGTTTTCATATGGGTCCTATTGTGCTCACATAATGAAGAAGATAGCAAATGACCATGTTCGTGTTTTGAGAGAAAAACATGCAGCTGATGATTTATTGGCTAACCTTGGAAGCCTACCCCAGTCTAGATTTGGAAATTTATACTTTAGTCATTTGTCCTAGTCGGATATTGCTCTTCTGTCTTGTTTGTTTGTTTGCTTTTGTTTCCCATGTACTGGGGGAAAACATTGCAATCTTCACTTAAAGTTCAAGTAATTTTTTTGTTTGGCAAACCATATAGTGCACAGGGTATGTATCTGTACAGGGAGCAAATATTCCGGCAAGCCCGCACTCCTTTCTCCCAAGCTCCTGTCTGTCCGATCGACCTACGAGCACAACGGCGATGAGCTACCCGGCGGGGTGTGGCCGGAAAACCCTTCCGACGATCAAGTTAGTACACACCAGGGGATAGATAGAGAGAGTTAGAACTGAGTTATGTTTAGTGTATATATCACCAAAATGTCATCTATATAGCATAGGGGGCGCAGACTCGCTTATATACATTCTGCACCCCAAATCTACTCCCATTAGTCTCTCGACACGTGATGCTGCTATCCCATCTATCAGCACAAATCCAGCAATCACCACCTAACCAAACTGTTAGGATATATCGGCGGAGCTCGGCAGCCCGGCGGAGTCACCTCGGCCTTCCACACTAAAGCTGACCTTCACGACCGTGCTCCTCTCGCTGAGCTCAATGACGACCGAGCTCGATTGCATTCCGGTATAGCCAAGCTCAAGACTGGTCAAGCTGGTAAACCGAAGGCCTTTCCAGCCGGGCTAAACGTGCGAACCATGGAAATCGGAGCGTCTGGCAATCATCTCGGCCGAGCAACTCAGGCAGCTCGGTTCAACATGATCCTGGCCCTCCACCAAGCAAAACCTTCTTCGGCCAAGCTCAAGCTATCACGGCCCCAAACATGTTCGGCCTAACCCAGCTCGGCCCAAATATGCTTGGACCACATAGAGCTCGGCCAGAACTGCGGCCCAGGCCGAGATTGTGAAATCTCCCTCACAATTGCCCCTTAATTCTGTCCGCATTTGCGTGACCGGAATTATATTACAAGGTCGGGCTAGACTTTCTGCTCAGTGGTTCACTTTGCTCGGTTTAGAAACTTCAAAGTTGGCAAGCTAGGTCCGCTCCGCGACTTCCTTCTTGGCGAGCAAGATCAGCTCAGCAAGGAACTCCAAGGTCGGCGAGCAAGGTCCGCTCGGCGACTTCCTTCTTGGCGAGCAACATCAAC
Organism: Camellia lanceoleosa; assembly: GCA_025200525.1. NCBI lineage: Eukaryota > Viridiplantae > Streptophyta > Magnoliopsida > Ericales > Theaceae > Camellia > Camellia lanceoleosa. The sequence continues at coordinate 6,726,747 of CM045758.1, read as the reverse complement.
TCGGCAAGGAACTCCAAAAAGGCGAGCAAGATCTGCTCCACGACTTCCTTCTTGGCAAGCAACATCAGCTCGGCAAGGAATTCCAAAGAAGGCGAGCAAGGTCTGTTCCGCGACTTCCTTCTTGGCAAGCAACATCAGCTCAGCAAGGAATACCAAGGCCGATGAGCAAGGTCCGCTTCGCGACTTGCTTCTTGGCGAGCAACATCAGGTCAGCAAGGAACTCCAAAGAAGGCGAGCAAGGTCTGCTCCGCGACTTCCTTCTTGGCGAGCAACATCAGCTCGGCAAGGAACTCCAAAGAAGGCGAGCAAGGTCCGCTCCGCGACTTCTTTCTTGGCAAGCAACATCAGCTCAGCAAGGAACTCCAAAGAAGGCGAGCAAGGTCCGCTCCGCGACTTCCTTCTTGGCCAGCAACATCAGCTCGGCAAGGAACACCAAGGTCGGCGAGCAAGGTCCGCTCTGCAACTTCCTTCTTGGCGAGCGACATCAGCTCGGCAAGGAATTCCAAAGGAGGCGAGCAAGGTCCGCTTCGCGACTTCCTTTTTGGCGAGCAACATCAGCTCGACAAGGAACACCAAGGTCGGAGAACAAGGTCTGCTCCGCGGCTTGCTTCTTGGCGAGCAACATCAGCTTGACAAGGAACTCCAAAGAAGGCGAGCAAGGTCTGCTCCGCGACTTGCTTCTTGGCGAGCAACATCAGCTTGGCAAGGAACACCAAGGTCGGCGAGCAAGGTCCGCTCCGCGACTTGCTTCTTGGCGAGCAACATCAGCTCGATAAGGAACTTCAAAGAAGGTGAGCAAGGTCCGCTCCGCGACTTCCTTCTTGGCGAGCAACATTAGCTTGGCAAGGAATTCCAAAGAAGGCGAGCAAGGTCCGCTCCGCGACTTCCTTCTTGGCGAGCAACATCAGCTCAGCAAGGAATACCAAGGTCGGCGAGCAAGGTCCGCTTCGCAACTTGCTTCTTAGCGAGCAACATCAGCTCGACAAGGAACTCCAAAGAAGGCAAGCAAGGTCTGCTCCGCAACTTCCTTCTTGGCGAGCAACATCAGCTCCGCAAGGAACTCCAAAAAAGGCGAGCAAGGTCCGCTCCGCGACTTCTTTCTTGGCGAGCAACATCTGTTCGACAAGGAACACCAAGGTCGGCGAGCAAGGTCTGCTCCGTGACTTGCTTCTTAGCGAGCAACATCAACTCGGCAAGGAACTCCAAAGAAGGCGAGCAAGGTCCGCTCCGCGACTTGCTTCTTGGCGAGCAACATCAGCTCGGCAAGAAAATCCAAAGAAGGCGAGCAAGGTCCGCTCCGCTACTTGTTTCTTGGCGAGCAACATCCGCTCGACAAGGAATTCCAAAGAAGGTGAGCAAGGTCCGCTCTGCGATTTCCTTCTTGGCGAGAAACATCAGCTCGGCAAGGAACTCCAAAGAAGGCGAGCAAGGTCCGCTCCGCGACTTGCTTCTTGGCGAGCAACATCAGCTCGGCAAGGAATTGCAAAGAAGGCGAGCAAGGTCTGCTCCGCGACTTCTTTCTTGGCGAGCAACATCAGGTCGGCAAGGAATTCCAAAGAAGGCGAGCAAGGTCCGCTCTACAACTTCCTTCTTGGTGAGCAACATCAGCTTGGCAAGGAATTCTGATCTTTCCATCAAAATGATTGCCAATTGCCCATTTTCCTCAGCCTTCTGATTAATGTCTTCCAAAACCAAACTCCCTAGATCTCTTCCATGGTTGTTTGCACCGTCATCCTCTGCGTTTCCCACCAAACCGGTTATCTTGTAAAGCCCTTTTGTCTATTGCCACCGAGGTTGTCTTCGCGTTGGACGCCGCTGCATCATCCTCTACTTGGATGTGCTCATTGATGCGCTGCATTAGTTATCCCCCGGATGTCAGCTGGTTTATTGTAAACGAGTCCCTCAGCCTATGTCCGACCAGGAGACCGCACTTATATTGGGTGATTGCCAGGTTGATCAGGCAATCTAGGACCTCATTGAAGGTTTCCTAGTATCTGGAGTTGTATGCCTTGAGTGTGTCGCTCGGCTCTATCTTGACACTGAGAAGGTGGTCAACTTCCTTTGGCGTTTTGGTATTGGTTTTGAAACGCGTCACAAAGGCTTCTGCCAACTACTGCCACCTTTCGATGCTCCCTTCTGGCGGCCTCTCAAACCATTTCAAGCCCAGCTCGCCCAAGCTCGACGGGAAGATAAGGCACATAAGTGCGTCATTCCGCCTATGTCCGACCATGACCTGTCGGAAGTGGCTTACATGCATGTAGGGATCAGTTTTTCCGTCGTAGAGCGTGAATTTAGGCTGGTGGAAGCCTGCTGGAAGCGATGTCATTTCTATCTCCAGGGAGAAAGGGGTGGCGCTCAGCCTTGCCAAGTCTGTATCTGGAAGGAGTGGCACTGCTAGGCGGGGTGGAGGCATTCCGACCTCCTCGCTGGCGTGAACCCCATAGGATAACCGCTGGAACGCCGATACCCTCTGAGCCTCCCGCCGGCGAGCCCGTTCCTTTAAGACTGCCCGCAAATCCTCTTAACGAGCAAAATAGGAGTACCTCGACGTCGTCACTGGACATGAGGGCTGGTAAGTGCTATCTTGCGCACTGGACTTCTCTGCACGCACATCGAAATCACCAACCTTGTAACTTCTAGTAATAGAAATGAACGGAGTGTGTCGCTGACTCTGACTGCCTGAACGACGGGGTTGGGTGCGCTCACAGTGGTCTCCCACTCCAGCTACACCCTTCCCTTTGACATGCCACTTCAGCTCCTCCATCTCTGCCGTCATTCGCCGGATGACGGCGTCCTGGTCCCTTAGCTTGTGTTCCAGACGTCTGGCATGTGATTCTCTCCGCCGTTGATGACCGTCTGGACTCCGTGAATGACCATAACTTCTTCCGTGCTTATCTCGCGCGTCTCCCGACTGTACTCCGGGGAATGTCTCCAGGTCCGCCATTGGAGGGATGACGGGATGTCCTTCTCTCCGTCTGCCTGACTCCGGCGTAACTCCGTCGATGGCAGACAACAGAATCTCGTCGTTGTTCGCCATAGAGGGCGATCAGATGAGCCTAGAAGACAAGGTTTTGTCTGTCAAGTTTCCCACAGACGGCGCCAATTGTACGGGGAGCAAATATTGCGGCAAGCCCGCACTCATTTCGCCCAAGCTCCTATCTATCCGATCGACCTGCGAGCACAACGGCGGTGAGCTACCTGGCGGTGTGTGGCCGGAAAACCCCTCCGACGATCAAGTTAGTACACACACCAAGGGATAGATAGAGAGAGTTAGAACTGAGTTATGTTTAGTGTATATCTCACCAAAATGTCATCTATATAGCATAGGGGGCGCAGACTCGCTTATATACATTCTGCGCCCCAAATCTACTCCCATTAGTCTCTCGACACGTGATGCTGCTATCCCATCTGTCAGCACAAATCCAGCAATCACCACCTAACCAAACTATTAGGATATATCGGCGGAGCTCGACAACCCGGCGGAGTCACCTCGGCCTTCCACACTAGAGCTGACCTTCACGACCGTGCTCCTCTCGCTGAGCTCAATGACAACCGACCTCGGTTGCATTCCGGCATAGCCGAGCTCAAGACTGGTCAAGCTGGTAAACCGAAGGCCTTTCCAACCGGGCTAAACACGCAAACCATGGAAACCGAAGCGTCTGGCAATCATCTCGGCCGAGCAACTCAGGCAGCTCAGTTCAACATGGTCCTGGGCCTCCACCGAGCAAAACCTTCTTCGGCCAAGCCCAAGCTATCACGGCCCCAAACATGTTCGGCCTAACCCAGCTCGGCCTAAATATGCTTGGACCACATACAGCCCGGCCAGAACCACGGCCCAGGCCGAGATTGTGAAATCTCCCTCACAGTATCATATGCCATATAAAGATTTATGGTCTTAATAATCACTCATGTTAGTCTTTGGTTATGTGATTTTGTGATGTTAAATCTGTAGTGTAACTCGTTATGACACTTTTGCAATAGTTGGCTATGATACTTTTGTGGTCTTCTTTTATTATCACCCAAATTTGTTTTAGTTATACCACTTTGTAGTATTTGTTTATGAGACTTTTTTGATGTTTTTGTCATGAAATAATTTCGTTTTGTTATCCGATACAAACCATATGTGTCTTTTCAGGGGTGTAGTAGTTGACACTGTTTTTGTTTTGTGACTTTTTTTGTTTTCAGCAATGTTACAATCCCCCCAAAACAAAAATGATGAGTATTTGTTTGAGTTGGTTTTAACTGTCAATGTCTAGGGTTGGCTTAAGCCTAAATTAAACAAAGTAAATGTGATGTTTTTGTAAGTAAATTTTCTCAAGACCCAAAAGATATACTCCTTATTTAAACTTTGTGGTGATTGATATGAGATTTTTGTGACATAAATTATCTAAATTAGTTTTAGTTATAAACCCAAGTCATTATAGTAGGCTTTGTGTCGTTTTGTTAAGAATCAAAGTTATACATTAGACTTTGATAATTTCGTTAGGAGGCTTGTATGATATTTTGTTATGAACTAATTTGATTTTAGTTAAAGTTTTGAACCATCTATACATTTTATAGGTGTGTATAATAGCATTTTTCAATATCTAATAGAGAGATAAAGAGAAAGAAAAATCTGTATACATTATATTGAATGAGACAACTAACAATACAATAGAAGAGACTTATTTATAGGCTGAGAAGAAATAACCTATAAGAAAGTTAACTATGGTAATGCACAATATATGGCAACACAACTATGTATAGCTAACACCCCCCCTCAAACTCAAGGTGATTATGTAAATATCAACTTGAGCTTGGAAAATAAGGCAGAAAAGCGTTATGGAAGATGAGCCTTAGTGAAGATAGATATTATTTTATAGATCTTGATGAGAGGATTCTAAAAATACTAATTTTATTAAAAATCAATATTTAGATCAAAAGTTATATCATTTTAAGTTTTTAAAATATTAAATTAGCCACTAAGAATATTTTGATAATAGTGATGTATGCTGAATTTTTTAAGAAATTATTTTTATATTTATCCTTAATGTATTACATTTTATTATAAGGGGATTTGAACTAAATTTTCCAAACACTTTTGGCACTAGGGTTTAATAAATATGTGTAAAGTTTATCATATTAGTATACTACCATACTAAGTAATTATGTGGATTGAGTTCAAAGAAGTTGTAAAATTATAAATTGTAAATTGTAAAAAAAAAATATCTATATAATAAAACAGAACGATTTTCAAAAATATATAAAATGTATCAAAGATATATTTCGGATGAACAATTGAGATGAATCCTAAATTTATATTAATGGTTCAGATCAACAATAGTTCCCTCCCAAACATTTCTCTCCTAAGCTTCCCATCTACCTACGTCTCCTCACCTTCCCTCTCTATCTCTCTCTCTTTTTCTTTTCTCATCCACGTCTCATCTCATTCCCTCTTTATCTCTCTCTACCTCTCTGTTCTTCTTCTTTCCTACCCTCCATCTTTGCTCGCTCCCAAAACTACTCTCTAGTCCTCGATTCCTGCCTCTCGAATTCGTCTCGCAAGGTAAGATTCTCTCTGTTGAGCTATGTCTGTTTTTTAATCAAACCCTCTATCTTCGCTCGCTCCTGATGCTTTGAACTCGACTCACAAGGTAAATCAACATAATCAAACAGGTTATTTTAGGGTTTTGTTTACAGGTTATATATTTGTAATTTCTACCAAATCTTGTGAACATATATGTTCATACTGTGGTTATCTTCATCATAGAATGCTCTATTCCAAGCATAAATCGGGGTCCCTCACTCCACTGCAGCCAAGACAACAATACAAGTTGAAAATCTTTCTTCGTTAAGTCGACAGCTCCGAAGTGAAGGAGATTCCAAGATTCAAAGTGAAGAACCCTAATCGTGAGTGAACTAAAACCTTAATTTCACTTAATTTTGAAGAATCCTTGACTACTACTAAATGTTTGATTGCTAATGAATAGAGTTTATTGATTCTAATTTCATGATTGGTATATATCAGCTCTCAAATTATATTCTTATATTCTTATTTTTTGAATCCATAATGGTGGTTATCACTTGGCTAGTGATGTTTTTTAGTTTGTTTCATGGTTGCTCATGGTTGTTCTAATTCAAAAAATAGTATAATGATTTTGTTTTTAATAGATTGGGGTAAATAGTATAATGATTTCTTAATGGTAACGGTTTTTTTTTTTTTCCAGTTAAATTCTCAACCTTAGAACTTTCTTTATTTTTTTAGAAAATTTGTGTTAGAATGTTTGGTACCACTTCTGCCAATAACTTATGAGATTTTGCTTAATTCTGTTGTATGTGTATTTTTTTTTTTTTTTGGTTCTAATTTTGTTTGCACATTATATCATTTAGTTTTCACTACTCATGGATTGCAATGTGCGACATGGAAATTGCTCTTATTGTTGTTATTATTATTGTTTTATTTCGTTTCAGGTGTCGTCTGTTGGTTTCAATCGCAATTTGAATTCTGTAAAGTTTCAATCAAGCATTTTTGATACTGTTGTTCCTGGCAAGCCATCTTCCTTACAGTTGAGTAATCCACTGTTTCTTCTGTGTGCAGTTGAGTAGTGTTTGCTTATATTGTTATGAACACAGAATGATTTGGTCCAAACCATACAGAAAATGTATTGCTAGGAGTATACAGCCTATCAAAGCAACTACAATACCTCCTACAGTTGTTCTTCAACCAACATCACGTACTATTCTTTGTTTCAGTTGTTTATTGACTATGTATGTAATTTATTTTCCTTCGATAAAAATTTGACCTTGTAAGTAATTGTTGGTGTATGATCCATAGCATCCTTGATAAATTAAGAAGTTATTTTGACTAACAAAACTGAACTAACTCAAATTGCTTACTTTTTTAGGTTTTCGTCAGATTCGAAGATTAGTATTATGGATAGCAACATCTAAGGATAACATGGATGTTGTAGCTGTCAATGATCCTTTTGTTGATGCTAAGTACATGGTAAGAAATTGTGCTTTGCTTCTATTTTCTTTGGGTTCCTCCCTAGACATCTTGAATTGTTTTACACGTAATGTATTTTCAGTAGTAACATAATCTCCTTCTAGTTGTTGGACTGTAAGCTAAACTTAGCAGTTTTTGGCAAGCTCAAGTTGCTAAAAGATAATTGTAGCTCATTCGATGACCCAAGTTTGAATGTAAATTGTACATGTTGTTCTAGGTGTATGATCCCAAGCATCCTTGCTAGATTAAGAAGTTTTTTTGAAGGATGAAGGATGAGAAATTGTTTGAGGAGGTTTTTTGGGTTCATTAAATCATTTGGAATTTTAAAGTTTTTTTGAAGGATAAGGATGAGAAGTTGTTTGGGTAGACATAACTAATTAAGTTAAGAAACACAAATCTAATTAATGGTATCATCTCTCTCTTATTTTGGTTTATTTTCTCTGGTGTATCTTTATTTGGGGTTTTATGAAATGGTTCTTTTAATGCCTTTGGTTCAATTCTGGGCAACATTTACTTTCGGTGCAATGTTTGGTTGCTAAGAATTTAAAGGAAAAAAGGGGAAAAACAAATAGGGAAAGTAAACAAGTTATTGTTACCAATTTAGGTTTTGGGTAATAGTAAAAAGAATTTAATCACCGAAATTCATAGTGATAAAGGCATTAAACGTTTGTATTTGTAGCTAAAGGTGTAATGTGGTTGCATGTGCTTCAATTTATTATAGTAAATGAAAAATCTAGAAACCTTACATGTTGATTTGTGATTATGTACCAATTTTAAGTAGAATATAACAATCCCAATCAAACAATAAAAGACAAATCGACACAACAATTTTACGTGGAAAAACCACAATTGGACACCTCCAACTGTGATTAAAAAACCACAGGCAACAGCCAAAAAACAATCCACTAAGAAGATTTAAAGGAATTACACAGGTATACTCTCAATTACCTAGTGAATCCACGCCTAATTGAACCAACCTCTATGTGCCTCTTCCAACCCCATCTTCACCTTGGAATTGTCTTTACGATGAGCCACTCCAGAATCCACCGAAGCTTCAGGCTCGAATTCTTCAGAATCCACCGAAGAACAACTTTCTCTCTCTTGTATATAACAAACAAAACCTTTGATGTACTCTCTTTAAACCATGAGTTGAATACTCAATAAAATATCAAAGAAAACTAACAAAATATCCCCAGATATAAACCTTAAGAACCAAAAAGAAGATCTAGAGGAATTAAATAGTTTTGGGAGAAAACCAACTATTTATAGAAAATCCAAAAGTAATCCTAATTTTGGAAGAAATCCAATTACTTATAGAAATCCAAAAGTAATCCTAGTTTTGGAAGAAAATCAACTTCTTATAGAAATCCTTATCAAACGGGATTGCCAATAAAAAAGCCTAACAATCTCCCCCTTTGGCAATGCCATGACAAAACACACCTAACAAATAAAATCCTAGTCACCCCAACCCATTATAACCAACAAACACAAACGTCTTTCTCAAGATAAAGATCTGCAAAACAGCTATTAGTGCCACGATCTCCAAAACAACTATTAGTCTCACAAGAGTATATGAAAAGGCAATAAACACATGGCTAGATTATCTTGAAGCATTTGAAGCATGAGATGGAAAACATGAATAGATGCAACTTGGAGATTTTAAGAACATATAGCATGAATAGATGAAAACTAAGACTCGTGAAAAACAACTTTCTTTCCCTTTTTGTCACGAATTGACAAAGGAAACTCAATCAACTAAAGCAAGATCAGAAACCACACAAGCAATGATAAGACTATGTAAAAATCAAGAGCATCCAAGAAGGAAATAATAAAAAAGTAGTGCAAGGCAACATGCAAACCAAGTATAGCCAATCTCCCTTACCAAACAAATCAAAGTGTTCATACTAACTAACTCTTGTAATGAAAAACCAAACTCCCCCTTACTAAAAGTAACCACAAGCACTGAAAACAGTGAACTGGAAGAAAATGACAAAAATAATATAGTGGAGCAAGCAAGGAATTTCTGATTTGTACCTTGAAACACACAAGATTATCCAAGAAACACAATTACAAGAAAACACAATGTGCACAGTCTCTAGAAAATCCCTCATAAAAGAAAGTGATGCATTATGTGAAAAGCATAGATCTCATGAGAAAAGTGTGTGTGTGACTCTTGGGATTCGACAAACACTAGATTCAAATTCTAGTAATGATATAAAAGCTGGACCTCTAACAAGAGAATTTAAGCATAACTACGGAAAGTCAAATCACTAGGAATCAAGGGGTATTTGGTGAGTAAAAGCGGAGGCTCCCCCTCAATCAATGAATCATTTATTTTTTTCTTTTTGTTTTTCACATCTTTTTCTTTTCTTTCTTTTGCACATTTTTTTTTCTTTTTCACATTTTTTTTTCTTTGTTTTGCACACTCATTGGCAGCTGACATGCTCAAGAGTATGGAAATCGAACCAAAGAAGCATGGATATAATAAGGATGGCCTGATTGGTGACTCTGAGATAGCCTTTTCCTCATGCCTGGACTACAAAGAATAGAGGGGAAAGTCGTGGAGGTGCAAAAAGATGGAAAGTGGTTAAGAGATTCAACATCACCCATGATATGCTAGTATAGGTCAATTCCTCTAGAAAAGCAAAAGATACCATGCTATAAGTCCAAAAAAAAAATGATCACTAAGATGGAAGACTCCAAAATTTGCTAATCCAAGAGTGTGTACAGAATGAGACATACTAATCAAAAAACACACACTCCAAAATGAATAATGACCACAGAAAGTACAAACATGGTAATATGTAATGGATATTCTCATCAATTACAATATGCATCAAGGACCACTCAAAAATTTCAAACTTGCAAAACCATACTAAGAAAATCTTTTTGGGTTTTTTTTTATTATTTTTTTCTTTTTCTAAACCAAGCAAGACAAAAAATGAAAAAGCACACATTTTTTTTTCTCATTAAAAAAAACACACAGAAATCCAAAAACTAAAACAAATAAACAAATTAACACAAGTCAAATTTTCTCACCCAAACCGCTTTAGTATAAACAAAGTTGTGAGAATTGCGGTTTTTGGGTGGTGTCTTGACGTTATGGTTCCCTTCTCCTTCAATGAGAACCCGTCTTGACATGGTTTTCAACTTCCTATTCCTAGGTCTACCAATTGAGAAATCTAGAAACCCTAGATGTTAATTTGTGATTATGTACCAATTTTAAGCAGAATATAACAATCCCAATCAAACAATCAAAGACAAATCGACACAACGATTTTACGTGAAAAAACCACAATTGGACACCTCCAACTGTGATTATAAAAACCACGGGCAACAGCCACAAAACAATCCACTAAGAAGATTTAAAGAAATTACACAAGTATACTCTCAATTACCTAGCGAATCCACGCCTAATTGAACCAACCTCTATGTGCCTCTTCCAACCCTGTCTTCACCTCAAAATTGTCTTTACGATGAGCCACTCCAGAATCCACCGAAGCTTCAAGCTCGAATTCTTCACGAATTGAATCCATTATCACAAATCAAACAAGATCTCGTTCTAAAAGAATTTTTTTAAAAAAAATAGAACGACCCGCTCTGATACTAATTGAAAAATTTAGAAACCCTAAATGTTGATTTGTGATTATGTACCAATTTTAAGTAGAATATAACAATCCCAATCAAACAATAAAAGACAAATCGACACAACGATTTTACGTGGAAAAACCACAATTGGACACCTCCAACTGTGATTAAAAAACGACGGGCAATAGCCACAAAACAATCCACTAAGAAGATTTAAAGGAATTACACAGGTATACTCTCAATTACCTAGTAAATCAACGCCTAATTGAACCAACCTCTATGTGCCTCTTCCAACCCCGTCTTCACCTCGGAATTGTCTTTACGATGAGCCACTCCAAAATCTACCGAAACTTCAAGCTCGAATTCTTCAGAATCTACCGAAGAACAACTTTCTCTCTCTCTTGTATATAACAAACAAAACCTTTGATGTACTCTCTTTAAACAATGAGTTGAATACTCAATAAAATATCAAAGAAAACTAACAAAATATCCCCAGATATAAACCTTAAGAACCAGAAAGAAGATCTGGAGGAATTAAATAGTTTTGGGAGAAAACCAATTATTTATAGAAAATCCAAAAGTAATCCTAATTTTGGAAGAAATCCAATTATTTATAGAAATCCAAAAGTAATCCTAGTTTTGGAAGAAAATCAACTTCTTATAGAAATCCTTGCCAAATGGGATTGCCAATAAAAAAGCCTAACAGTAAATAAATTATTAGATGTTATCAGTTGAAGTTTCTAGCGTATTTTTGTTGTTTTATTTTATTTTTTAAAAATTTTTCCCTTCAATTTTTTTTGTTTAACTGTTTCTTGAATTCTTCTTTCCTTTTTTGGGTTATTTATCTGTTTGTTAACTACATGTTTTGTTGTTTCAAAATAAGGTATTCAGCATATTTGTGTATGAGAAATGTCCCATCCAAATTTCTCTTAGGCCAATGATTAAAGGTAACCATAGAGGAGAAATTCTCTTAGGTGATCATAGAGGAGATATTACATAAATTTTTCTTTCCTTTCATTATTTTTTGAAAACCAAACAAAATCCAAAATAATTGTTACTAACGAGTTGTGATAAAATTTATATATCCATTGTTACTGTTAGGTTGTTACTGCCAATGATGTCATGATAATGCTAGCTGATTGGTAGACCCAACTTAATGATGGCCGCACATGAGATCACACAAGATCACTTCGATTATGAGTCGGGGATGTGAACATAGTAGCTTTCTTTGTACCATCTTGATTCAAATATCCTAACAACAAATTAGTTGTGAGAAATTGTGTTGCAAGTTTGTTGACAATGATTGAGGCAAGTTTCATTAAGAGCTGCAACCAGTGATGGTTGTTGTGAATTTACAGTAAATTACTGCTTTTGACAAAGTTGAAACTTTTTATTGTTATTTTTTAATAATTTTTTGTGGTATTAATATATTGAGAGCCATGAATTAGAAACCCAATTGTTAATGCAACTTATGTAATTGTTCCTAAACCATGGGTCTCCAATTAATAGGGGTGTACACGGTCCGAATTGGTTCGGTTATGAGAAAATCCAAGAACCGAACCGATCCTAACGGTTCTATGATTTTGAGAACCAGACCAGACCGTTACACTTGTAAAACCGGACTAGAACCAAACCGAAAAAACGGTTCAGTTTCGGTTTGGTTTACGGTTCCAAAAATTTCTATTTACAAGAATAAATTATTAATATTAGCAAAATAATTACTCAAACTAATTACATTTAACTCATGATAAAAACTAATAATATTAAGGTATTACTTAATATTACATATATATACCATCCTAATATCATTAAAATTATAAAAAACCAATTAATAAAAATAAAACTTGATATTATATATATATATATCTTTTAAAATTCGGTTCGGTTCGGTTCGGTTCGGTTCGGTTCGGTTCGGTTCGAATCGCGATTTTTTCATAAAATCCATTAACCGAACCGTTTTTACGGTTCTCATATTTTTTAATCCGAAACCGAACCAATTCTTAATAGAACCGAACCAAACCAAACCGTATGATTCAATCTGGTTCGATCCGGATTACCGATTTGAACGGATTTTTGAACAGTCCTACCAATTAATGCCTATGTTTGGTTATATTTGGGTGATAGTGGGCTGCCAAAGAAAAAATTCTTGCAACTTTTCTCTCTCTCTCTTTCTCTCTCCCCACTCAATGGTTGTTCTTGCAACTTTTTTCTTTCTCTCTCTCTCTTCTAAATTGTGCACAGTTTTAGTTTGAGTAACATTTTAGTTTTTCCTTAGCTTGAAGTTGTCCTTAGCAAGGATGTTTTTATTTTTAATTTTTGCTTTGATATGAAGTTTACACTTTAGAGTCATAAAGTTTGTTAATAAAACCAAAATGTTTATGATCGAGTTACTTGCCGTACTTTAAATAGTTGATTAGGAAATGTTTATTTTTAAAATATACAATTAATCATATTTTCAAGTTTCAAAAAAAAAAAAAATCTTTTCAAAATTAACTAGACCTTAATTCATATTTTGACTTTAAATTTTTAACAACAAATTGGATAAATTATATTTTAACTCAACAATTTTATATTTAATTACATTTTGATTTCATCATTATTTACACCGTGCCTTTAAACACAAGCACACGCTAGTGTATATATATATAGAAATTGTTGTAACCAAATCAACTCACTTATTTTCATCTTATAACCCACCAAATTCAATCTGTCAATTATCTCAGATTATCTGCTCAGTTAGATTGGCCGATTAAGACTTATTATAATAAAAACATAATAAACTTGTAAAAATAATTTTAGATCAATAACTTTTTTTTGTAAATTTTAATAATTAAAATTATAAATTTTTTATAATAATTATTTTGAACATATTTGACTGGTATGTAATTCGTCCTATTCTAATTATTTTTTATTCCCCTAGTGTGTAATAATTTTCCCAAAGTTTGGTTTGAATTTTTTAAATTAATTTTTTTGAAAATTGAGTTTTTATATTTTTATATTTTTAGTAAATATTTTTAAAATTTTAAACATTTTTTTAAATTTTTTTAGATGCATCTTATTTAGATGTGTCTAAAAAGTAAAATACTTGTGAAAAAATATTTTAAAAAATTAATAAATACACAAAAGTATGAAAAATATACTTTAATATTTTTTGTGTATTTCTTTAATAAATACACATAAAAATATTATTTTTTTTATATTTTTGGTATTTAGTAAATTTTTTAAAGATTTTTTTCATAAAAATTATACTTTGTAAGTGTATTTATGTTAGGTGTGTCTAAAAATTTTAAAAATTACTAAAAATATTAAAAAAATTCAGTAAAAATAAAAAAATATGAGAAAAAAAAAAGTAAAATTTTTTAACAAGTATTTTTAGAAAACTCAAAACAAGCAAGGTGAATTTTATTTTTAGTTTTTTTTTTTTTTTTTAAAGTTTCTTCCTTTATTTATTTATTTGATAAAATTTCGTTTTCCTGCTTCACTGTACTTTTTTTTTCTCGCCCTTTTTTCTTCTCACTTCTATTTTTTTTCCTTTGGCAAAACCCTAGGCCACCATCACCGCATGGCCGCTGCACCACCAGCCTCTAAAAAACCCTAGAAGGAGAAGGAGAAGGAGGTCCTCCTGAGGGGGTGAGAAACCAAATCAAGCGAAGATGAGGATCATGATAAAGGGTGGGGTGTGGAAAAACACTGAAGATGAGATCCTGAAAGCGGCGGTGATGAAGTATGGAAAGAACCAGTGGGCTCGCATCTCTTCCCTCCTCGTTCGCAAGTCCGCCAAGCAGTGCAAAGCTCGCTGGTACGAGTGGCTCGATCCTTCCATCAAAAAGGCGTGTCTTTTCTCTCTTTCTTCTTCATTCAATTTCACTACATTACTTGTTACTTGCCAATTCTGTTGCTTGCGTGTATTGCTGCTAGCAAATTGAAGGTTTCAATGTTGTTATTTCATGTTTTATAGTTCTATAAATGTGATAAACTCTCACATAATATACTGTAATATATATATTCGCAATGATATTGCGAAAGCAATTCAAACTTCCAAATTGCATGTACAACAAGATTTAGAAATATTAATATCCTATTGCCACAACAAAACTGAAAAGAGTGAGACTGTGATTTTTAGGCAATTGAGCAAAGAGAGCAATGACATAGACAAGAATGAGCATCTGCCATTTTTAGGATTAAAAGTGCAAATTCAGTATAACAGTGATATCGATGATGCGGTATCACTAACACACAATAAACCCCACATGTGGAGGCTCAACCCCCACTTTCTAGGTGCCACATATACATTGGAGGGTAAAGGTGAAATTATTGGATGGTGATACTGATGACGTGGTATCACCGTTGCATTGAAGTTTTTTCTCATTTTTAGGCCATTGAGCACAGAGAGTGAGAAAATCGACAAAATTAGTCTTCACATTAGGGTTTAAAAAAAACACCTTGTAAACAC
This sequence comes from Camellia lanceoleosa, assembly GCA_025200525.1. Lineage (NCBI taxonomy): Eukaryota > Viridiplantae > Streptophyta > Magnoliopsida > Ericales > Theaceae > Camellia > Camellia lanceoleosa. Next base: position 6,711,721 of record CM045758.1, on the reverse strand, counting down.
ATAAGAATCCTGTACTTCAATAAGGGTGACTCTCAACAAGGTTTTAATTAATTAATTAATTTTTTTAACAATTTCAATGATGTCAAATTATTAAAACCTTCTAAAATTTTTACATAATATACTATATAATCCTTAAATAAATAAATAAAAAATCAAAGTTCAATGGGTTCGAAGAGCTCTGGCCGTGGAGATAACGCTCCGTCTGGTTGATGGAAAATCATGTGTACCTTGCTTTCATGTTCGAAAACTTATCACTGTTCTTGGACCTTTTCTAGTACGACTTGTTATTTGTTTTCTTTGTTGGTTTGGTATTTATGGGCTATGAAGCACGGACACCTCTCCGAGGGCTCCGTACCAGTGTCAGACACGCGTCGGACACGCGATTGACACGTGTCCGACACTCAGCAAAGAGTGTCCCATTTTTTTTAAAATTTTTTTACATCCGGACACGTTTAGGACACGTTATAGACACGTTTGGGACACGCGCGGGGGCAATTTCACAATTTACCAAATTTTTTTGGGGTCGATTTGAAAATAAGCAAAGACAGATCAAAATTTGCCCTAATCATACTTTGAATCTACTTCGAATGTAAGAGAAACAGAAGAGAAAGGGTGAGAAAGAGAGGACCTGCGATCTTCAGTCGAGCTTCAGTCAAAATTTGCCCTAATCTGTCGTCGGTCTGCGATCTTCAGTCGAGCTTCTTCTTCTTCGATCTGTGATCTGCGATCTGCGATCTGCCATCTTCAGTCGATCTTCTTCTTCGCTAAGGTACGACTTTCTTTGATCTTCTTCGATCGCCCTCTCTCTCTCTCTCTCTCTCTCTCTCTCTCTCTCTCAGCCCTCTTTCCTCGATCTTCGCCCCTTCTGATTTCATTTTTTTCTTTTATTTTTTTTTTCTTTTTTCCTTTTATTCTGATTCGATTTTTTTTTTCTTTTTTTCTTTTATTTATTTTTTCTTTTTTTCTTTTATTCTGTTTCTTTTTTTCTTTTTTTTTTCTTTTATTCTTATTTTAATTTAATTTTTTCTTTTCTTTTATTTTTCTTTAATTCTGATTTTATTTTTTTAATTATTTTTTATATTCTGATTGCAAACAATGCAATATAAATAAATATAAATAAATAAATAATATAACCCCTAACCTTTTTTTTGGTCTTAAATAATATAAATAAATACAAATAATATATTTATTTTTTAATTTTACATATAATAAATAAAATTAGTATATATTTTTTAATTTTACATATAATATATAAATAAAATTATATATATTAAACGTGTCCCCAGCGCATCGTGTCCCCCATTTTTTGAAAAATTGCGTGTCCGCGTGTCTGTGTCGTGTCCGTGTTGTGTCTCGTATCCGTGTCCGTGCTACTTAGTTTATGGGAAATGGGAGGTTTTTTGCCTATGAGACTACAGTAATGCTCTGTTTGGTTGCTAAGATAGTGTAAAATGAAAGAAGAATCTTATGTTTGAGAGAATAAAATGTCTTTTTGGTATAGTTTACATTTTCAATGTTTTTGTTTTTCCTTTTTCATTTTTTAAGACAAACAACGAAAAGAGATTGAAAACACCCATAGCTTTAACCCCAAGGGGCTGGCCTGGTGGCATGGCTTTGGGTTTTGGGGGTGTGCTCCCTCTAAGGTTCAGGATCTAAACCTCTTAGGTGCTGATAATTCCTTAGGGTTATTGGACTAGGGGAAAACTCTTGAATTAATAGTGGTGCACTTGCGGGAAATTCCTTGTTGAGGGTCTGTGCACCTCTAGGGATGGGATTAGTCAGGCTTTGAACCGAAACCCCGGTGTCAATTAAAAAAGAAGAAAAAAAAAAACACACCCATAGCTTCCATTTTTGTGAGAAAATAATTTTTAAAACGAACTTCAAATTGTTTCTAAAAAGACGGGGTGTTTTCGGTAAAGTTTCTGGAATGCTTGGAAGTTGAAATCACCATCGTCATTATTGTTGGACATTTGTATTGGTTTGTTATTTGACGATTATTCCTCGACCATGAAGCACAGACACCTCTCCAATGGCTATTTATTAGTGTCCGGCACGTGTCGTACACCAACACATTAGCCCAATCTTCTTCTTTTTCTTTTTTTTTTTTTTTTTTTTCTGGGTTCTGGTATGCAAATAAATGAGAAACTCTTTTAAAGCAAGCATAATAGTTGTCCTATACCAAATTTATTTATTTTTTTAATCTTTTTCTTATACGCAAATAAATGAGCCCAATCACTTTCATAAGCCTTTGGTTTGTCTCCATGATTCTCAACTAATGAATATTCTAAGTTGTGATAAGCTATTTGTAAACTTTCTTCTGAAAGCGAAAATGAAACTGAAAGTAAGAAAGAAAATCATCGAAATATTCTTTGTCCATTCCATTGCTGCATTACATTGCTACATCATCTGTATATATATGCATACAATGTAAGAGCTCTAGAAAGATCTAAACTAGCTAACATACTGCTCTAAGTAACTGCTAGGTGCATGACAAAAATTAACTACTGGACTTTCTGTTGCAGCAGATCTAATTGGCTAACAGTTTCTTGAGAAAGAAGGTCGATTTCTGTATAGATATTAGCTTGCTGAATTATTTCTTTTGCCTTTCTCCCATTTTGTGCAGCTATGCTGTGAAGGACATCAGTCAACATTTTCTGACATTTTATTTGTCTTCTGATTTCTGTTCTAAATTACAGTGCAAGCAATTTTTTGTAAGTGAGAAAACTAAAATTTGTTTTATATTATGTGTAGACTGAGTGGACCAGAGAAGAAGATGAGAAACTGCTTCACCTTGCTAAGCTTATGCCCACACAATGGAGAACAATTGCCCCAATTGTGGGTCGTACTCCATCTCAATGCCTTGAACGCTATGAGAAGCTCCTTGATGCAGCCTGTGCAAAGGATGAGAACTATGAAGCAGGTGATGATCCACGGAAATTGCGCCCTGGAGAGATTGATCCAAACCCAGAATCGAAGCCTGCGCGTCCAGACCCTGTTGATATGGATGAGGATGAGAAGGAAATGCTTTCAGAAGCACGAGCTCGGTTAGCCAACACTAGGGGCAAGAAGGCAAAAAGGAAAGCCCGGGAAAAGCAGCTTGAAGAGGCCAGGAGGCTAGCTTCTTTGCAGAAAAGGAGAGAACTAAAGGCAGCTGGAATTCAAACCAGGCAGAGGAAGAGGAAGAGGAAGGGTATTGACTATAATGCTGAAATTCCCTTTGAGAAGAAGCCTCCTCCAGGCTTTTTTGATGTCACTGATGAAGATCAACCAGTGGAACAGCTCAAGTTCCCTACCACCATTGAAGAACTTGAGGGTGAAAAAAGAACTGATAGGGAAGCAAGATTAAGGAAGCAGGATATTGCAAGGAATAAAATTGCAGAGAGGCAGGATGCCCCATCTGCAATACTGCAAGCAAGCAAACTAAATGATCCAGAAGCAGTCCGGAAGAGGTCAAAACTGATGCTTCCTGCACCACAGATTTCAGATAATGAATTGGAGGAGATTGCGAAGATGGGTTATACTAGTGATCTCCTTGCAGGGAGCGAGGAACTCATTGAAGGGAATGGTGCAACTCGTGCTCTACTTGCAAATTATGGTCAGACACCACGACAAGGAATGACCCCACTACGGACCCCTCAGCGAACACCTGCAGGTAAGGGTGATGCTATTATGATGGAAGCTGAAAATCTGGCCAGGTTGAGAGAGTCTCAGACACCGTTACTTGGAGGAGAAAATCCAGAACTGCATCCTTCAGATTTTTCTGGGGTCACTCCTAAGAAAAGGGAGATCCAAACGCCAAACCCAATGTTAACTCCTTCAGTGACTCCCGGAGATGGTGGTATGACACCAAGACTTGGCATGACTCCGTCAAGGGATTCATTTGGTCTTACTCCAAAAGGAACTCCAATTAGGGATGAGCTTCATATTAATGAGGGCGTGGATATGCATGAAAGTGCAAAACTTGAGCTCCGTAGACAAGCTGATTTGAGAAGGAACTTACGTTCTGGTTTGAGCAACCTTCCACAGCCCAAGAATGAGTACCAGATAGTTATCCAACCAGTCCCTGAAGATAATGAAGAACCAGAGGAGCATATTGAAGAAGATATGTCTGACAGGATGGCTAGAGAGAAGGCTGAGGAAGAAGCGAGGCAACAATTGTTACTTAAGAAGAGATCGAAAGTGCTGCAGAGGGAGCTCCCTAGACCTCCCGCTGCTTCATTGGAACTAATTAAAAATTCTTTGACAAGAGCTGATGAAGACAAGAGCTCCTTTGTTCCCCCAACTTTGATTGAGCAGGCTGATGAAATGATAAGAAAAGAGCTTCTATCCTTATTAGATCATGATAATGCAAAGTATCCACTTGACGAAAAAGTGGACAAGGATAACAAGAAAGGAGCCAAGCGGGCTGCAAACAGAAGATCTGTTTCTGTCCCTGTGATTGAAGACTTTGAAGAAAATGAGCTGAAGGAGGTATGCTTTTGCTACATATCTATCTATTAATACTGTTAGTTATTCTTGTCTGTCATGAAATCTTTTTCTCTTTGTTTTCTTATGGTAGTTTAATCTTCAACCACCTTAGCATACCTGTTCATATTTGCTTCATATGTTGATGCAATCATAAAACGTCAGGGTAAGTTAATAGTTTTAACTTTATGCAAGTTCTTCAAATTATAGATAAGTGGTGATGCTCCTCTCATGGTGCCATAATTTCATTATCCTAATTATGAACTTTCCATAAGGCTCTGTTTTTTAGAATGAAAAAAGTTAGTAGAATGGAAGTACAAGAAATTAGAGCAAATGAAAGGAAAATAAAAGCAAAAGTAAAAGTTCAACATACATATGGTTAAGTAGAAAGTTTTCAGAAAGATACAAGAATACAATATTATTTTATTAATTATTTTACTCAGTCGATTGCAATAATTAGCATGGAATTTGAATAATTATTTTAGTAAAACGCTTTGTGTATGTTCACAAATTCACATGGGAATTTTTGTTGTTGCCATATGCCATATTTGGTTTTTGAGTTTCATGATATGCCATTTTGTTCAATTCCTTTTACTCTGGAGATTTATCTTTAGTATTACATTTATTTCTAGTACTATACTTAAAATTCAGTAGTTGAGTCTTGAAGTACACCTTTGTATCTGACATGTTCTTGAGTCATCTTCATATCTCATTTACCATGCAGGAAGAAGTAAGCTGATTATTAAACGAGCAAACACTATAGGAATAATGGATGTTTGCTCGTTATATTTGGCCAAAAGTATATGGATTGTGGCCTTTTATAGCAATATGATGTTCTCGTGCAAACATTTATCTATTATTCTAGTGGACTTTCCCTTATCATTGTAGTTCCAATTCTTGAAACAAACATGACCATTGTGTCTTTTCCCGATTTATGGATTACTTTTGTTTCCTGAAATTAGAAGATTCAGAGCTCATACTTGTTTGATCTTGAACATCAAATACGTTATTTTGTGGCATACTACTGCCTTTTGTTACTACAGTGCTTCAGGTGAAGCATGTCATAACTAAATGTGATTTCATTGACATTTGATAGATGATACACTATCATAATCTATAAACCCAAAAAAAATAAGGTGCCTAAAAGTGTTGTTACAAGTCAAGAGAAATAACCTCCTCTCCTTACCTCTTGTGTTTTTGCAGGCTGGTTATTTCATTAAGGAAGAGGTTCAGTTTCTTCGCTTGGCAATGGGGCATGAGAATGAGTCCCTTGATGAGTTTGTTGAAGCACATAAAACATGTTTAAACGATATCATGTATTTCCCTACTCGTAATGGTTATGGTCTATCTAGTGTTGCCGGAAACATGGAGAAACTTGCTGCCTTGCAGAATGAATTTGAGAATGTAAAGAAAAGGATGGATGATGATGCTAAGAAGGCACAACGCCTTGAGCAGAAGATAAAACTTCTTACTAATGGTTATCAGGTATGCAGAGTTTCTTGGGTGACTGTCAATTTATCATTAATATTAGTTCTTTTTCTTTTATAACTTAAAACATCATAGCAAATTTACAACATTGAGATTGTAGTACAAGTTTACTTAATAATTTCCTTCCTTTTGTATTTAATTGGTATTTGTTGCTTTTACGTCCACAGCTTAGCAGCACATTAAGTTGTTCCTTTTGCTTGCTTTTTTATCCAGGAGTATTTTCAAAGATGAATAAGATAGAGTTCCTTTCCAATTGCCTTAAATATTTTTAAGTATTTTTAGTACGAATTTTCTTTGATCAACAAAAAGATAAATGTTAAGGTTTTTATGTTTGCACAGTTAGCACAATTGACTTATTAATGCACTATTGCTTGTTGCAACTGCCACTAGTTAAGTGAATAGATCTTGACTATGATTTGATGCAATGAACCTGTTTATATGAACTGCAAGTCATGGATGCAAGAAATGCATGGAAGAACATACATGTGTTCATGCATACACAAACAAATTCACAATTCTTGCATTTTAATGCAAGAATACTCAAAATTTACTTTATTTAATGGCATATGAATTTTTATATAACTGCAAGTCATGGATTAGTTGCTGTTTGTTTTAGATTCAAGTTGTAATGGTTCTGATAGATGGACATTGTCAATGATCAGATGCGAGCTGGGAAACTTTGGTCACAAATTGAAGCAACTTTTAAGCAGATGGACACTGCAGGAACAGAACTCGAGTGCTTTCAAGCTTTACAAAAGCAAGAGCAGCTGTCAGCATCACATAGGATCAATGGCCTCTGGGAAGAAGTTCAGAAGCAGAAGGAGCTTGAGGGAACTTTGCAGAAACGCTATGGGGATCTTGTAGCAGAGAAAGAAAGGATCCAAAGCCTCATGGATGCTTTCAGAGTACAAGAAGAAATTGCAGCAAAAAATCGTGCTCTTGGGTTGGCAAATGCTGCAGCAAATGAAACTGCTGAGCCTCCAGCTGATGAAATTCCAAGCCAAGAGATTGATGCTGCTCCAGTACAAGCTAATGCAAGTCCAAAACAGGACATGGATGCTGATGGAGTGGTCGAGAATGCAACTCCAGTCGTGGATGTGAGCTCATCTGACATCATGCCCTCTGTTTCTGCTGATGATGCTACTCAGCTCAAGAGTGTGGATGAAAATCACTCTAGTGACATTCCAGATCAAAATTCTGCTGTCAAATTGAATATTAACTCTGACCTTACTGATGGAGACGAGATTAGTATGTGTGGTGACACTGTCAATGGTACTATTGGTGAGAATTTAACGAGCCCAGAAGTTGCTGGGGGGGATTTATCAGCTAAGGATCAGCAGAATGCTGGGGAAGATGGAATCAAGGATAATATCCTGACCAGGCCAGAAGACATTGTCCCAGAAACAGCTGAAGATGGTAATGCTGATGAGGACAGACAAGTTTCTATGGAGGTGGACGGTGTAAATATGCAAGATGCATAAAAAACTTTCTGTCAAAAAAGTTCGAATAAACTTTGGATGCTGATGAAAGACCATATTCTTCTAGTGCCCTTGCTTGTTCTTGATTGTGCTGCTTGGGGCTGCTCTCTGATGCTGTTGGAATTACTGTTTGCATTCTGTTGTCTCCTTCTATTGCTGATTTTTTAATGCGAGAACAAGGAGATGTATTCATCCGGTTTGTGGAATCTCTGGAAAAAGAGACAAATCTTGATAGGAAAATGGCTTGCACGCCTGAGATTTTATCCCAATGCCAACCACATTATTGGTTATTATTGGCCTTAGGTTTGCGGGGTCCTAACAGAGGATTAATGATAGCCGAGGCAAGATGAGTCCGGTCTTGTTCTGCGATTTGGTCTAACAAAGCATTATTCATCTTGATGTGTTTGGTATAAATGTCATCACATTCAGGAACTGTAATATATAGCATGTTCTTTTTGAAGAATACACTGTTGAGCCACTCTTTTGCATGGAGTCCTGCATTTTGTATTTGGGGCTTTTATAGTGGCGTTATTGACTTTATATAGTTGTACATAATGGCAGCCATACTGGGGGTGTAAAACCTCTATATTAGCCCACCCAGGGTAAGTAAGGTTTTCTTACTGAATTGGACTATTTTTTGTGATATATGGATAATCATTGTTTATATTATTCAAATTTATTTAAGTAATTGACAATCAAGTCATCTTTTAGGTAGATTCTAACAATAAGAAATAGAATTTATTTTCATCATAAATAATAGTTTAGGAGTTTCTGTTTTTGGGTTTGAATTTCGAATTAGAAGTGATACAAACTTGATTTATTGAATAGTATTTAGCCAAACTTGATTTATTGAGTAGTATTTAACCAAACATATCATTTAAACAAATTAGTTGTATTCGACCTCGATTAATCAAATAACTTTACTTTTGGATAAATTATTTAAAAAGTCATTAAAAAATAAAATTTGTAAATTAGACTTGGTATTATTTTGTATGTGATTAACATTGGCTTTGTTTGAGAACAGGTTATTTTAGTAACTTTTTGATTTTTTAGTTAAAATATGAGATAAAAAAAACTTAGGGCTAGTTTGGCATGTACTAAATAAGCCAAAAAGTCAAAAAGTCACTATCTTATTTAAGTCACATCATCTTATTTAAATCACATCACCTCTCTAACACATCACATCAAACCCAACCTAAACCCAACCCAAATCTACCAATAAGTCAAAAAGTGTACTTTTTTAGAACATCCCAAACCAACCCTAGTATGTTTGGGATGACTTTTTGACTTTTTATGAAAAGATGTGCAAAAAATAAAAAGAAAATGAAATCTTTGACCTTTTAGTATAAGTTGTTGACTTTTTGATTTTTTTAATAATTTTTAAATTTTTGAGCTAAAACAGTCATTTGTCAAACAAGGTCTAAATTTTGAATTTACGCTACATATTTCATTTTTGAGGCCCTACCAAAAGAGCAAAGTAAGAGAAGAATCAAAAGGGCAAGAAGTGAGGAAAATTTTATTTTCACACACTTATCTACCTCAGTACACATAATTTCTCAGTGCACACACTTATTAATTTGGTTATTGATTATTTTTTTTATTTCACACATTTTATGTTCCAATTATACCCTAATTTATATCTTTGTACGTACACCACCTAAACCCTCTTTCTACACACCTTCACCCATTCGGTTGAAAGCCGTATTTCACACACCTGATGTATGAAAATGATCCATTGAAAAAACAATGAAGAAACAATGAATTCCCTCCATTCCCATGAAAGCCCCCTTATTCTTTTCGTCATAATTCCGTCAATTCTATGTTGCTTTAATGTTACTAAATTCCTAAATTGAAATTTATATAGTTTAAAATCACTCTTATACTAGAAGAATTCTAGATCATCTGAATGATTGTTGCATGGTATTCGTAAGCAGTATAAATACTATGGGTATGTTTGGTTTGAATTTCTAGAGTGATTTTGGGGAAAAAAAAAAAATTTAAAATTAAAATTTGTTTGGTTTGTAAATTTTTCAAAATAATTTTCAAAATCACTTTTTTCTTTTTTTTTTTTATTACAGGAAAATCCTCCTTACTCTCCCGCAGGTCCAAGGCAGCGCCCCTTGCAGAAATCACCAAGGTATCCTGTTAGTCGTTTCGAGCGAGGAGACTATAACCTGGAAATTTGCCCCGACTCCTCATTTCGAGCGAGGAGACCATAACCTGGGAATTTGCCCCGACCTCCCAAGACAAGCTCCGCTTAAGTCAGGGCTCGCACAGCGGGGGAGCATTGAACCCACACCAAATGCTGTGAGGTCCAACCTCCTAACCAACAATGCTTCGTCCAGGAGATTGGCCCAAGGGAGAGAGGAATTGAACATGTGACCTTGGGGCCTAAACCCTAAGCCTTAACCACAATGCCACCCACCCTTAGGTTATACTTTCTCTCTCTTACCTATTAATCAATCACTTTTTCTCTCTCCTCTCTCATTTTCAATCATTTTTTCTCTCACATACATCTACTCAATTATAACAAAATATCAAATCATTCCAAACTCCCAAACTCCAAAACTACTTTCAAAATACACAACCAAATAAATCAAAAAAAATTCTAAATTCTCTCTCCAAAACAATTTTTAAAAATTACTCTTCCAAAATCAAACCAAACATACCCAATGTTTTTGGCGTCAATCATCACTGCAATGCTTGATAAGATCAGAGTGTTTAAGTATGATAACTTGGCTTTACCAAAACAAGAGGTGAAAAGAAAAAAATAAAAGTAGTTGTAACCACTACACAGAGTAGGTGAAGAGGAAGAAAGAGATTTGAAAGAGATTTTTGATGTGTTAGATAGAAAACAACAATCTGAGTTTGAACTGCTGTATAATTTTTGATTCTTGATACAACAAGAAGATTAATCATCTTTTACCTTTTAAATTAGGAGTCTTTTTATTAAAGATGTGCATTGAGTTTTTTTTTTTTTTTTTAAAGATGTGTATAGAGAAGATTGGAGTATAATTTTAAATATGTATTTTTGATGTTTATTATAATTATTTTATTTTAAAGTGTAATTGTTATTAAAATAAAATTTTATTAAATATATGTACGGATATAATAAATAAATGTGTAAGAATAAAATTTTCCCAGGAAGTGACAAGCAAGAGAAAAACAAGAAGCTTATTTATTTATTTATAAAATCAATCATTCGTTATGGAGGCATGTCACGTCAGTGGGTTTTGGACTCTTGGACTGTTTTTTCTCTCGGTTCAGTGTACAACCCACAAATCGATTGAAATTGAATTACGAAGATAAACTGGGTTGCATTTGGGGTTTAGAATTCCAAAATTTCTTCATGTAATGGATTGTGTTTTGTTCATGTTTACAACTCTCTCTCTCTCTCTCTCTCTCTCTCTCTCTCTCTCTCTCTTCCAAAGATACTAAGAATTTTCTTTTTTTGGGTTCTGCGTGTGGTTGATTTTCGTTTCTTGTTAACTGTTTTTCAACGCAACCTGTTTGATTTTGTTGAAAATTTTGTGGGTTTTGTGCGCAGTTGTCCGAAACTTCAGTGAAGGAGGCAGTGATAGTGAAGAATAGCTTGCAAGAGGTATGAGCATCTCTCTCAGGCTCAGCATTGGATTTTTAATTTCCTTAAAGATTAATTCAATAAAAAAAAACAACGCACAATTAGTGGAGAAAGATTGGCTATACAATTAGCTTTTGGCATGGTGGATAAAATGGTTGCTCCTGACTTGAATCCATAACCTGAATTTTTTTTTTTTTTTTTTTTTTTTTTAACTGATAACCTCAAGTTATTACCATTAAACCAATGGTCACCCTTAGAGCACCTCCAATCCTTCATCATCAGATATTTCATTAAATTTGAGTAAAAGTTTGATTTGATACTATGCGCTCCAACCTTTTCATCAAATCTGGCCAGTCATCCGTCTAGAGTAAATTTTCATCAAATTCATTTCAAAATTGATTGTCCAGGAGGATGTCCGGCAGATGTCTGACCGAACAGTCACCTAAGGATGTCCGGGCGGACGTCTGACCCAACAGTCACCTACAAATTTGATAAAAGAATAAATGCTCTATTCATTTAATGAAAAAAAAAAAAGTACTGCTTCTTTCATTTGATACCAAACTGATGAAACGGTTGGAGTACCATTTTCATTAGTTTTTCATTAAATTTAAATTTGATGAAAGATATGATGATGAAGGATTAAAGATGGTCTTAAAGATTAATTCAATATGATGTTTTAATTCATTTTTTTAGTCATTTACTTTATCTGTAATCACTTTGATCAATTTTTATTAATAGTTCTACTCTGTACACAGAAATCAAAAAAAAACACAAAATGAAGACAGAATACACGTGTGTATATATATATGAACATTGTTATCAAATTGCAAATCCAATGGTGAATCCTTATGCTAAAATAGTGAATAGTGATTTGTGAATTGTGTGGAAAATAGTAAAATTTACTTTATTTAACAAAATATATAATTTTTTATGTGTATATTATATATAAAAATATACACAAGTATTATTTATAAAGATATGAATCTACATATAAAAGCATGTATATCAATATAATTAATTGATCTATTTTTATATTTTGCGAAAACAATGTTATATCATACATTATGCAATGAATTGCATGAATCGTAGCAAATCATAGTGAATCGCAAGTGAATCCTGCAATTTACTTAATTTAAGATTCAACAACACAAATCAAATCTTCTTGGTTGAAACTCCTATCCAATCATACGAATCGAACCGTGAATAGTAAAGTTCTAATAATATGCACATGAATGAACTCGACATTTTACAGGATTCATTAGTGGTCCCACTTTTGAAAACTGTCTATGGTTTTGTGACTGAATTCTATGTTCTTAGGCGGCTTCATTAATTTTCTTATTTGTTGGTGTATTTTCTAGTTTAAATTCAGCAAAAATGGTGACCAGAACGGTGGATCTCCGCTCCGACACAGTGACCAAACCAAGTCAAGCAATGAGGGCAGCAATGGCAAATGCTGAAGTTGATGATGATGTACTGGGTTGTGACCCAACGGCCTTTCGCCTTGAAACAGAGTTGGCAACAATCACAGGCAAGGAAGCGGCCCTTTTTGTCCCTTCGGGGACTATGGGTAACCTAATCAGTGTGCTTGTTCATTGTGTGGTTAGGGGTAGTGAAGTCATTCTTGGAGACAATTCTCATATCCACATCTATGAGAATGGAGGCATTTCCACAATTGGAGGTGTACATCCAAGGACAGTGAAGAATAACAGAGATGGGACAATGGATATTGATCTCATTGAAGCTGCCATTAGAGACCCTAAATTGGAAATTTGTTACCCAACTACTAGGCTTATCTGCTTGGAAACCACGCATGCAAAGTGAGTACTTGTGTCTTCATGAATGCATTTGAAATTTTGATGGAGAATTAGAAGCATGGTTTGAATCGTTTGATCATATTCACTTCTAATAAGCTTGCCACTTAAGGCTCCATTTGGATTTTTTTTTTTTTTTTTTAATACAATTATTATCAGTAAGACGTGAACTGATATCACAACTGAATAAGAAAGCACCTGATCTACTAAATCAATGCCTTGCTCTCCTCCACTTGGATAAATCAAGTAGATAGAAAAAGAAAAGAGGAGGTTAAGCAAGGGACCTTCTGATGGACCTGTCCCATGTCTAATGCAATGCTTACTGGTGGTATCTTACTAAATGCAGCTGTGGTGGTAAATGCCTTCCTGTAGAGTATATAGACAAAGTTGGGGAGCTAGCAAAGAAGCATGGGCTGAAACTTCACATCGATGGCGCCCGTATATTTAATGCATCAGTTGTGAGTAAAAATATTTCCAACCTTCTAGTTGTCATTATACAGTTGTATGCTATAAATTATGGTGTTCACTGGTCAGTAAAGAGAGATATTTAGAAGAATGATTGCTTATGTAGTTAGATTTTAGTGCTTTATGTTGGAACTGTTCGAGGAAACTAAGAAACCATTTGTTTTTTGAGGATTTTGAATTGAAGAAAATTTGCACTACTGAATGCATTTATGATGGCAAGGGGGAGTGCTACAATAGGTTAATATCGTGGAAACTTGATTGAAACTTTTTTACTTTCTCATGGTTACCAACACCTGCGACCTTTTTAATTTGGAGGTGTTTGAACATTTTTGTTGTTGTACATTAGCAACAAGTTTATTTGGATTGAAGTGCAGTACTTTAATTTTTGGTATCAAGAATTAACTTGCTAAAGAACTATAATCACGATAATCTAGCAGTTTGTATGTTGACTAATATTCGTGTACATTGACTCCAGTGTTTTTAACTAAAGGGATCCAAATATTGAAGGTCTTTATTGTAGTTTGCATGGCATAGGAGGTTGAAATGGTTGTAATTGAAGTGGCCACATTAAAGATGGAAATTTCTAAACAAGATAGGGAAATTAAATTATTTCCTTCTGTTTTTTATGTCATTGGAGTGATTCTCATTCCATAGATAAATCTACTACCACCTTGGTGAGATTTGATACGAATGTGTTTCATGTTGTCTGCTTGTGTTTTACAATTATGGTTTGAGTTAAATTTGAACAATTTCATTTCCATCCGGTGTCAAAACTTACATAATTTTTTGAGACTCAGGGGAGAGTTAGACTCATGATTCATCCATGATTATTTTGAGTTCTGTACTTCACTATATTTATTAATAAATACATCTATGAAAGGATGCCCAAGTTTTTAACTTGATTAAATTTGTTCTCCAGGCACTTGGCATTCCCGTTCATAGGCTTGTGCAGGCTGCTGATTCAGTTTCGGTAGGGTTACATGGTGACTGACATTCTAAGTTATATATATATTTTGGTCTTGTGTTTTTACAACTTAGGCCTCGTTTGGGATCAGGCTAATTTAATAACTTTTTGGTTATTTGGCTAAAATATGAGTTAAAAAAAACTAGTATGTTTGGAATGACTTTTTGGCTTTTTACGAAAAGATGTGCAAAAAGTAGAGAGAAAAGAGAATTTTTGACTTTTTGGTATGGGTTGTTGGATTTTTGGTTTTTTTAGTGACTTTTTGGATTTTTGGCTAAATAGGTCGCTTTCCAAACGAGGCCTTAGTTCTTAGTTGGACCTGTTTTTTTATTTGAAGCTGGCATGAAGAAAATTAAATTACATAATTGAACAAGTTATCTTCTCTATTTTGTTATATTACATTATTTCACATTATGTAATCCAGGTATGTCTATCAAAAGGATTGGGCGCTCCAGCTGGAACTGTCATTGTTGGTTCAAAAGATTTTATTACTAGGGTATTACTGATATTTTTGCAACAATTAAGAATTCTGTTTTTCTCTCATTGTAGAAACTTGATACCTATCTCTCTCTCTTTTTTCTTCTTCTTCTTTTTTTTTGATGGTTTTGTAGGCAAAGATTCTAAGGAAGACCTTAGGTGGTGGGATGAGACAAGTTGGAGTCCTTTGCGCTGCTGCTTTAGTTGCAGTGCAAGAGAATGTTGGAAAGCTCGAGAATGATCACAACAATGCTAAGTTTTTAGCGCGTAAATTTTTTCTCCTTTTTAATACATTATCATACACATACAGTGGCAGACCCATAAATTCATGTTTTTTTATGTTTCTCTTTTACATTTTTATAAATTTGGTTTTCAGAAGGACTGAATAGAATTGAAGGACTAAAAGTGGATGTCAATTCAGTGGAGACCAACATAGTAAGTAACCTGAAATTGACATATGGTAACATACAATGTAGAATAAGTAGTTTGTTTGGTTAATATATGTTTTCCCCCTCCATTTAATCTTTCTGGGACCGAGATTAGAATTCAATTCATATTTTCTAGTTTAAACGTTGTAAAGACCAACAGTGTGGCAGCAGAAATTTTCATACTCGAGCTGCACAAAATGCACGAGTTTTAGGGATCAAATCCCATTCGAGACCTTCCCAATTCCATTCAGCTTCTGGGTAATAGGTTGTTGCAACATGTTTGGCTCAATTATTAGCAATGGATGAGAATCCAAATTCCCCCAAACAATAAGAGAGGAATAAAAATCTCCAATGGCATGTGTTAGTTTTGTTTCTTAGCTAGTTGAATGATTGACTTTGGATTATTTCAATTGAATTTGTGTTCTCACATAGTCTGTTTACGACATATACTTGAGCTGTTTGTTCTTTTTCTATTCAAATGTGAATCTTAACTCTCCATTCTTAGAATATAAACAAATTCTAAATTCACTTTTCTTTTCTTATGACCAGTTATATTTTGATATTTTAGAGGGCACAAATATTACAGCCCTAAAACTCTGCAAGAATTTGGAACAACATGGCATACTTGTGATACCAGAGAGCTTATCCAGGTGTGTTTTACCGCAAAAAAAATTGTTTAAAATCCATCAACTTCCTCTTTTTTCTTAATAAAACATGGGATAATAGGTAGCATTTTTTTTTGGATTTTAGCCCTCGAATATACATGAACACTGTATAAATACAAAAGGTCAGTGTTAGTATTTATTTATTTTTGACAAAATTTTTTTAATGCAAGTATTATATGGTTGCAGAATTAGACTTGTCCTTCACTACCAAATTTCAGAAAGTGATGTGCAATACACCTTGTCGTGCATTCAGGTAATGAATTATCAAGCTGGTTTTCATCTTATGCTCAGTTTGTTTTGACAGAAAACATTTTCTGAAAAATATTTTTTGCATTTTCTAGAATTTAGTATGATGGAAAATTAAAGTCAACAAATCTTTTTTTCAGGATTAAAGGAAAACAAGTTTATTTGAGTGGAAAAAAAATTTCACTTTTGAAAGTGGAAAACCTTTTCTATACTAGTCTGACCACCACCATCACCATCACCGCTACCTCCAACACCCCACCCCACCACCACTACCTCCAACACCCCACCACTAATGTTTTCAGTTGAAACATCTGGAGGGTTCATGTTACTCATTAAAACTGGCACTGACATTCATCTTATCTAAAAATTGCAGCAAGCTGTAACTGGAGTCCCGGATGAAAATGGTGGCAAGTGAGATGAATATGAAGAATAACCATCATGTCATTTCCATCTGTAATAAAGATGTTCAAGCTTCAATGACATTATAAATCTTCCCATCATCTCAGAAGTTTTTGTAACATGTCGTGTGATTCTGCATCCAACTTTAAAAACTGTGTTTTTTTTCCTGTTTGTCAAATGTTCATGTAAAATATCATGGCTTTTAGTTTTATCATATGTTCAAAACTCAATAAAGTGGAGATTTGAGTCAAACTGAGTCACCTCTGCTATTGAATTGGTAAGCACTGTGGAATGCTTGGGTGCATATGCATAAAAATAAATAAATAAATAAAAATAAAGACTCTTGCTCAAATAAATTCAGGTTCTATTTAGATTGAAGGATTTCAAATGAACAGATTTAACGTTGAATTTTATAAAAATATTAGATATCAAACTATAATCGGTAGATTGAGAAACTAACAGGGAAGATAAATTAGACATAGAAGAGAAGTATTTTATTAGGACCATTTTAAAACTAGATCCCTTGCATGAATGAAGGAATTCAAATGACTAGTTTTACATTGATCATGACATGGCAATACTCTCAAATTCAATACTGAAATCTATATCTAAACTATCAAATCTAAATTGAGCTTCTTTTTTTTCCCCAAAACAGGAATAATGCTAAATCCTTTTATTTCAATTTCATAAATCCGAACGCAACTTAAGAGTGATTTGGAGACAGAAGATTCTTGGCTATCGACCTTTGTTGTCAGACTTGATTCATAGAGATTGCATCAAGAAATGGCTCCTATCTCTACCCAACAAACATATCAACATCTTCATTATTATTATTATTATTGATTTTTCATCAATTTAAGGACATAGTGGTTGTTTGGGTTTGTAGTGGAGGTATAATCCTTTTGATTGAGATAGGAACTGCTACAAGAACTTTGGAGGAGAGTGGGGGGAGGAGAAGGGAATTGCTATGAAGTTTCCTGGATTTGTTGCTTCTTTCTGTTACGTCTATTATAATTTGTGTTTTGCACAAGTGAGTGCTGACTATTTATAATTCGTCTCCAAACATTTCCCATTTGCACTAGTGCCTCTCTTTAACATTCAAATTTGCTTATGAATGTACAAATTAGTAATCAAAGTAACAATTTTTTAAAACTTTTCTTAATCATTTAGACTATGTTTGAATTATGAATTTGGATAGAAATTTGAAAAGAGAAAATGTGGATGAAATGTGAAATAGTTTCTGAATTCATTTAATGAATCACACAATTCAAGCCGGTTACTAATGAAATATTGAAACTTTAAATGATAATCATGACGTTAGTGTTAAAAGTTGTGTGACACCTGGGCTACTCATAAAGAAGTAAACCCCACTTCTTGATTCCCAAGAGCCTAGTGGTAATACATACTTTTTAATCCTATTAATAATAACTTTGTAGGTTTGTTTGGGGGAGAACCCAAATGCAGGAGGTTTGTTTGCTTATGCAATTGCAGTTTTAGGTAGTTTTGCCTAAAATGGAAATATTATTGTAAAGTTTGTTCCACACTTGACAAATTTGTCACTTCTCTTATGTTCCATAAATGCATATATGTGGTCCTAATCCTAAACATTGAAGATCAAATTATTTATTTAAAATAGATTTTTTGCCTAACCTAGACTAGATCTTAGTATTTTAGTTAGTAGATTTGTTCATGACCATCTATCCATACACTTGGATGATGGGAGTCACGTTTATGTCAAAATATGTTTAACATGACAAATATTATATATATATATATTTGTGTTAGATACACTTTTTTTTTTTTTTTTAAATGTGTTGTGAAAAATAATTTTTTAGAAACATTCTATGCTGTTAGTTGAGAATTTTCTTAACTTTTCATATATAGGAGAGTCAAACGCTAGGCA
The DNA here is from genome assembly GCA_025200525.1 of Camellia lanceoleosa. NCBI lineage: Eukaryota > Viridiplantae > Streptophyta > Magnoliopsida > Ericales > Theaceae > Camellia > Camellia lanceoleosa. The sequence continues at coordinate 6,693,353 of CM045758.1, read as the reverse complement.
AATTCAAACGGTCATATTAAAATGAATTCAAATGATTCAAGTAGAAATAAATAACACTAATCATTCTTGATATTTACCCTTAGAAAAAATACAAGTATTACAAATTTGATGTCTTTTTTTTTTTTATAATAAAACTAAAATGACTGAAACTAATAAAAAGAATAGGTAGACACAAGAATAAACATAAGTAATATATAAATTTTAATGTAAAAGTTATTATAATATATATATATATATATTTTTTTTTCATCCATATAACTAACAAGTTATTGATAGAATGAGGCTAAAGAGATTAGTGCAATTTACTCTTTAAATAATTAGATCCCATAAGGTGGGGGTTTTTTGGGGGACTTATTTTTCTTTTTTGGGGGGACTTATCGTGAACATAAATTTGGATTACCCAAAAAAAAAAAAAAAAAAAGTGGAAGGTAAATTATAGACACACCCTAGAAGTTTATTTAAATTTTGAATTAGTTTTATAGTTTTGAAAATTACATTATGCCCCCTAAGATTTTTAATTTCATAACAAATAGCTCTTTTGTTAATAAATTATCAAATTAATTAACAGTTTTTAATAATGTTAAAATTTTATTTCAATTAATAATCCAAATAATTTTATTATTGTATATGAGAAAAATTAAAAATTTCACTTTTTCAGTTAATGTCTGTTAAATAAAAATTTTTGATAAGAAGATATTTATAATTTTTTAAATCACAAGGGGTAACTCGTATTTTAAACAAATCTCAAAAAATGTATTTATATTTTATCCAAAAAAAAAACACAAAAAAAAAAGTGAGTAAAAGTATAAAATATATATATTTTTTCATGAATAATGTTTTAGAACACTAAATTGGGAGCTCTAGAGCATCACTAATGATGTGGCACAGTGGCCCCCACCAAAGTGATGTAATGTTTTGGCTTGAGTTTTTTTTTTTTTTTTTTTTTAAGCTCATTAGAGCTATTAGTGGTCCAAAAATTAGTGGGATGAATCACCACTCTTTTTTCATAGTCCAAAAAGAACAACATAAGATTATAATCTTTTGCTACATAAAAAATAACAGAAGATTTTCATAAAGAGAATGGTTTGTTTCTAGTTAAAATTTTAACTGGACCAAATAGTTGAGGTATCTGATTCATAAGAATCGAATAGTTGAGGTCTTTGATTAGTAAGAATCATTAAACGAAAAACTTTGACCGGCAAGACTCACTAAAAGGATTATTCTTAGCGGTAAAAATTTTTGAAAAAAAATTAACTAGGTCATGTTTTTATAGATTCTTACCAATAAAAAATTTTTGTTGATAAAAAATCTCAACTGTCTAGTCCAATTGAAAGTTGAAAGCTAAATCTTTCGGGCCATTTTATTTGAACCAAGAAATTATCTTAGTACACCCAACTTAAATTTTAAAATTTCAATTCCTATTATATCCCAATGTGAATTTACTAATAAGAATAACACATATTAAACCTTAAAACAAAATATTATTTTTTCCCATACTGCATCCTAATCAATTATAAGTATTCTTCCCATTCAAATCTCTTCATTTTCTTCTTTTAAGTTTTAATTATTCTCTCTTCCTCTTACTTACTCTAAAATTTCAATCCACTCCACCAAATTGACTTCGTACAACCGAACAAAATGACTATTTACGGATGCAAAATTACATACAACCCAGCTTCCAATTAACCATTTGTCTTTCATACTCAGATGCAAATCCAAAATTCGAAAATCAGTATCCAGTCAAAAAATTGAAAAATGAATCAGATTGTTTGGGTTTGGGTTTGGTTTTGGTTTTGGTTTTGGTTTTAGTTTTGGTTTCTAGAAAACACTTTTCAAAAAATTCTTTTCTTTTTTTTCTTTTTTTTTTCAATGATTTTTTTTAACATTTTAAGAAAATTTTTTTTTAAATTTTTAGACACATCTAACATAAATACACCTAAAAAGTATAATATTTGTGAAAAATATCTTCAAAAAATTCACTAAATACCAAAAATATAAATAAAAATTCAGTATATTTTCATATTTTTGTGTATTTATTAATTTTTTAAAATATTTTTTCACAAATATTTTACTATTTAGATACATCTAAGTAAGGTGCATCTAAAAAAATATAAAAAATTGCTTAAAATTTTAAAAATATTCACTAAAGACAAAAAAAAAATACAAAAAATAAAAAACTCAATTTTCAAAAAATTCAAATCCGGAAACTGAAATTAAACCCACTGAATGATTTTCTTGGTCATATAATTGTATTATATTACAGGTTGCTCAATAATATCAAGAATGTTCAAAGAGCATACAACCCAACAATGCACTGTTTGCTTTGTCAATAGCCGTGGCCATCCTTATTATATTCCTCACGTCTTTTGTTAATTTCAACTTGGTAAAAGAAAAAATGTTGATGTTAAATTTGATGTTGCTAAATCAAGGACGTGGTTGGTATGTTCTTACTTCGCCATTTTTCTTTGTTTGTACCGCCTTCATTGGTATCGGATTCCTACATGTACATGAATAAAAGAAAAAAAAAAATTAAATAATTTTAAATTTTAAATTTATTTTATTTGAATGTACCTCAGAAGAGTAATTCGAAAAAAAATAAAATAAAATAAAATGAAAATAAATTATAATTTTAAATAATTTAAGAAAATATATTAAAAAATTAAACTCACTTATATATTTTTTTTAGGTGTAAATAAAATTCCTCAAATCTTTCAGAGATGTGGGAACAGGAAGAGGCAAAACATCTTAAGATCACGCAATCCAAACATTGGAACCAGTACTAGGAAGTGGGGACCAATACGAAACAACATTAATCGAGGTCTATTCCTGTAAATAGCAAACCCTATCGAATCCAATTTTGGAAAATTAAAAATAAATAAAGGATGCATTACAAATACACTTTTTAACATTTATTTAAAATATAAATTACTTCTATGATTTGAAAAATTATAAATATTTTTTATTAAAATTTTTTATTTAACAGAATTAAGCAAAAAAATAAAATTTATAATTATTTTCTTATATAATAATAAAATTATTTAAATTATTATTTAAAATATATTTTTAATATTATTAAAAACTGTTAATTAACTTAATAATTTATTAATAAAATAAATAATTTATTACAAAATTTAAAACTTCAAAATAAAATATAATTTTTAAAATTATAAAAAATAATTTATATTTTAATCAAATTTTAAAAGTGCATTTTTAATCTACTCATCAATGGATAAAATTGTGGATATACCTAATAACTTAGCTACTATTCTCCATTATTCTCTGCTTTTGTACGGAAGATTAGAGACAGTATCAGTAATGCATCGGACGGCTGTAGTAGGTGCCATGTGGCGGTGAATCAGCTAAGGAAGCTGCGGCGATCAAGGAGGAGGAAGGGCTGTGTCGGGCCGACAGTTGGTACGAGAAGCCACGTGGTAAAGTTCAAATGCACGCCTCAGGTCTGGGTCCCACATAGGCACGTGTTGCCACTTGAGTGCCTCCCCACCCCCTCCGATTACGGACATCTTTTTTAAGTACGCTTCTCCATTTTTATGTACTAGAAAAAATTTTAAATATATATATATATCTTTTTTTTTAATTAAAATTTTACAAATAAATCATATTGTAATTTATATAAATAAAAATGATTTAATTATTGAATTTATTGTCACTTAAATCGATTGAATTTGTGTCAGTTGAATAATCATTCAAATAATCAATTGGATGATCGATTTTACTCTCATCTATCACAATTATCAACCTGCTATTCAAACAACCAACATAAATAAAATCAAATAATTCAAATGATATCAAATTCGGTGAATGTAATATTGTTCTTATATAAATTATTCTTGTGATTTATACTTTTTGGATGTATTAAATTTGTTACAATATGTTATGTGTGTGATTTGAATGTCATGTTTGGAGTAGTTAATTACATGTCTATAATTTTATGTTATTTTCATAATTTAGAAAATTTGTGTGACAATGTCAAGTGTAACTTTTATTTATAATTTGAGCTCATTTAGATTTTTAGTAATTTTTTATTAATATATATATATATATAAAATAAAGAGAATGACTTCACAATTGTAATGACTTTTGACTTTTTTATTAAAATGTTTGGTTTCCAAACATAGCTTTTATAAAATAGAAATAATTTAAAAAAATTAATTACTATTTGAAAATCAAAAGATGAGTGCTTATACCTTCTTTTTTTAATTATTAACTTTCAATAAATTGCACCTATAGCTCTAAAAAAAAAACTATAAATTAAAATTAAAATTAAAATAAATGGTTGGGTTAGTGAGAGTTTGATTTATTGGTATAAAGATTGTAAATTTTTTTTAAAAATCAAATTTTATGAGTTTAAATTTTCATTTTTTTTTTTTTACAAATGAAGAGTCTGGATATTTTGTTGATTAATTTTTGTCATTTGTCGAGTTCAAGGTTGAGGAAAATAGTAAAAACTTGAATTTTGTGAGAGGTCTTTTAAATCTGAAAGAGCAATCAATTCATTCAAAAAATTTATGAAAGGTAGATTATTAGTATGCTTGATCTACCCTTCCTACCAGTGGGACAAACTCTAGTGATACTTGTTTTACTTTGTGTCATTTGGATGATTACCTCATATCAACACAAAAGTGTTTTCATGTTTTCCACATTTTTAAAACAATTCATACAATTCTATTGTAAGCATTGCTTTAAAATAGACTAAAATTTTAAATCACAAATTTCTTACTTAATTTTGAATATTAAATGCTAAATTTTTTCCTCTTATAATTATATCGTAGTTAAGGTCTAGTGCTATGACTCCATTAATGCTACCATTACCACCACCATTGTTATTGTATTATCACCGACATCGTTACTACCACTGTTACCAAAATATCGTTAAGTATTATAAGAAATTATTGAGACTAAATTAACATGAGAGACAAATCTTATAATAAAAAAATTAGTCAAAAGTACAATTTTTGAGGTCATTATCAAATTTGCATTCCTTTTTCCTTTAATATAAGAGAAGATAATATCTTCAGCATGGTTTTAAAAAACAGTATCGGGATACGTTATTCACAATATGGTCATGGATTGATCAATGTCAGTATCAAAAGTTAAATATCTTAATAAATGTTTATCACTATTTAAAATGTTGCCCTTCACTGTCTAATTCTTCTTATTACAAACCAATTTGAATTTGAGTTAGCCTTAACTTCCAAGATTTTGAGAGGAATATCTATCATGGATGGGGTACTGATTGCTAATGAAATAATTGATTGGTGGAAAGTGAACAGGAAGAAAGGTACAGTACTCAAACTTGACTTTGAGAAAGCATACGATTCAGTGAAATGGGTTTCTTATTTTCCTTGTTGGCAAATTTTGGATTTGGTGCTAAATGGATCAGTTGGTTGAAGTACTGTGTGAAATCTGTTAGAATCTATGTATAGGTTAATGGATCACTTACACATGAATTCTCTCTTCAAAAGGGTCTTAGACAATGGGATCTACTATCCCCTTTCCTATTTAACATTGTTGCTAAAAGATTAAGGCCTCGTTTGGGAACAGGCTAATTTAGTAACTTTTTGGCTAATTGGCTAAAAAGGTTGGTAAGAAAAACCTGTATGTTTGGGCCAACTTTTTGGCTAATTACGAAACGACGTGCAAAAAGTAGAGAGAAAAGGGAATCTTTGACTTTTTGGTATGAGTTGTTGGCTTTTTGACTAAAAAGGTAACTTTTTAGCTAATTGGCTATTTTAGCCTCTTGCCAAACGAGGCCTAAATAATGTATTACTAGAAAGAGCAAAAGAGGATTAGTTTACTTAAAGAGGTTAGTGAAAAGAAACTGATTTTATCTTTTTCATTATTCAATAGTATCTCAATTACAAGTATTTATACAAGTGGGTAAACTAATTATGTCTAACTAACTGTATCTAACCAACTCTTACATTTCTCTCACTACATAAGCCACTTCTCTCTAACTCATTTCTTATGCCATACACTGGTATACACCTGCGTCAAGGGAGTTGCATCTGGTGCTGCAGCTGTGGCCTTGGCTACAGTGCTTCTTCTTAAGACTTCAAGTTGTCACTTGAACTTGAACTTATACTCTTATCAATTATGGTTGGAGCAAATTAGATAAATATATCTCACCTACAGTTTGTGGATGACACCATTATTTTTTATGAGGCAAATTGGAAAGAGATTGTAACAATGACAAGAATACTAAGGTGTTTTGAGGCTATGTCTGGGCTAAAAATTAATTTTCACAAGAATGTGGTGTGTGGAATTGGTTATGATAATCTTGTTAATGAGTTTGAAACAAAATTGAATTGCATGAGTCATAAGCTTTCCTTGAAATACTTGGGGTTGCCTCTTGGAGTAAATCCAAAGAAATTAGCAACATGGCAACCAATAATGGAGAAAGTTAAGAAGAAATTGTCATCTTAGAAGAGGAGGATCCTATCATTTACTGGGAGATTAACTCTAATAAAGTCAGTCTTAGCTAGCTTACATATTTACTATATGTCCATTTTTAAAATGCCTAAGGGTGTGGCAAATAAAATTAATAGGTTGCAAGCAGCTTTTCTTTGGGGAGATTTCGAAACAAAAAGAAAAGTGCATATGGTGAGTTTGAAGGTGGTATCTAAGCCCAAAAGCCATAGTGGTCTTGGTGTGAGGAATATTGCAGAAGTAAATGATTTCTTGCTCTTGAAATGGTGGTAGAGATATGGGGTTGAAGATATGTCACTGTGGAAAGCAGATTTTATGCAGTAAATATGGCTCTTTTGGAGATAGGCGGTTACCATTCCAGGAGGGTTCAGTTGTGGTTTCTACAATGTAGCAGAGTATTATTAGTATTGCTTCTTTTAACTCACAATTAGTTGATTTCTTTAAGGAAAATGAAAGAACTGTGGTTGGTGATGGGATTAGAATTACAAAAAAGCTAGAGACCCTAAATGTTCTACCAAAATTTTTACCAAATGTCTCACATAGGTATGGAACCCACATCCCACACCCATGTGAGACATTTAGTAAAAATTTTGGTAGAACTTTTGGGGTCTCTAACATTATTCTTAGAATTTTTGGAGTGACAAATGGTTTAGGAATATCATCCTCAAAGAGGAGTTTTCTAGATTGTTTAGTATTTCTATAGAGAATGCGGACCCTTTGAGTCAAATTAGTTTGAGAAAGGGTAATTCAAGTGATTGAGATCTAGGCTTTAGAAGACCATTGTTTGTTTGGGAAATCGAAAAGATAGGAAGATTGTATGCTTTGCTGTTGGTGGCCCCAAGTATTAGAGAATCAGTGGAGGATTCTTTAAGGTGGACAGCATCTTCATCTAGATTATTTTTTGTAACTTCAATATGGAGATGAAAGTGGAAGCAAAGGGCCCTAATTTTAGAATTTCTGAGTTTGTACGGGGTAATGTGGTCCCTTCAAGGTGAAGTTCTTATGTTGGTTAGCTTGGCTTGGTAAAATTAGAACATCCGATTTCTTACAGAGAATTAGAGTTTTAAATGATAATACTAGCACTTTGTGTCTATTTTGTAGAAATGAACCGAAGTCTCTAAACCATATTCTTTTTCACTACCCAAAGGTTTGGTTGATCTGGTCTAGTGTGATAAAGTGGTGGGATCTATGGTGGGCAATACCAAGATCATTGGTTAAGGTGTTGCAATGGTAGGATGGAGTGAGGATGAAGAAAAATAAGAGGAAAATATGGAAGGTTGTGCCTCTGATTCTGATGTGGTTTGTGTGGAATATGTAACAACCCTCGTTGATGTTTACCGAATAACCATTGATTACCGTTAAACTGAAACTGATTATGACAAGTGATGGAACTGATTGAAATACTGAACTGACTGACTGAAATCTGAAACTAAATTGATTTAATATATTTGTTTAGTTGTATATCTATCTGTTGCTTGTTTGATTATCTGTTCATGTCTTTATGTGTAAACTGCTAATTGAAGGCCTTATCGGCGGTCAAACTAGAAATTGATTAGTGTTTTATGATCATCATAATTTATGTGGTTTTAGGGTGTAATTATCTAGAAACTGATTAAGTATGATTACATTAGATTAAATGGTACCACATTACATGAATTGGACTTATTTACAATTAGACCACTTAGTGGCCACTACCTTACACATTTTGAGACTTGTATACATTCAACTAAAACATTTGATCAGCCATATTTGAGAAGCTCAACCGACCAAAGAGAGAGAGGAAGTGAGGGAGTTGAATTCAACTTGTGATTTGCTTGGAAATTGAAGTGTAGTTTGCCATTTGGGCTCCTAGTCTTGTAATTGAAGCTCTAGGTAAGGAATTCAAACCTTTTGATTTTGAATTTAAGTGAGTCTTGCATGATCCATGCCAAATTGTAGAACTAAGACATGATTTAGCCTTAGATTGTTGAATTATAGCTTAATTCATGCATGCATGTTTACATCCTCGAGTTTTGATGTTGTTTTTCATGAACTTGTACATGCATGTTCATATTCTTACAATGGACCATGATTTCACCATGTTTTTGAAAGTTTTGGCTCACTAGAGCATGAGATTGAAGCTTTGAATTGAGTTTAATCCATGCATGTTGCATGTTCTTCATGTTCATGAAAATTGGTTTGAAATTGAGTTTGAATTAAACACCCTTGGGCTTTGATTTCTCAAATTGAGCTTTGAATCATGTTGTTTTAAGTGTTTACAAGTGTTTTCCAGGTTTCAGCCCAAGAGGATCGAAAATTTTGCATTTAAACTTGATTTTGAGCTTGGGACTCAAATCTGGAATTTTCAGATTTTAGGCCTACACTCGAGCGAGGAAGTCCACGCTCGAGCGTATACTCTGTGATCCTGCCTTCCGCTCGAGCGAGAAAAGTGACGTTCGAGCGTGAAATGCGAGCATCCAGTACTTTGCATGAGTTCACGATCGCTCGGCGAGAAACTTACGCCGGCGAGGACTTTCTTCTTCGCCGAGCGAGGTCGGCGTCCATCGAGCGTAAATTTGGAGCATCCATATTTTCTTTGTAGCACCACGATCGCTCGAGCGACGGAGTTCACGCTCGAGCGGAGATCCTTTGTCTGCATGTCCGCTCAAGCGTAAAAAGCCACGCTCGAGCGAGACCCTTGTTTTCAACAAATTTTGTTAAGTATTCAAAAGTGCATCTTTGCATCCTCTTTCCATCCTAGGCATTCCTAGGGCATATTTAAGACATCTTAAAGAGGAGATAGATGTAGAACACACCGAGGCAGATTAGGGATTAAATTATTATCTTTCTCCAACTGTGAAACTTAGTATGTGTTCAATCTGTTAACTGTATAGGGTTGGCTTTTCAAGGAGAAGCTTTAGTTCACTGTAGCCCAAAACTCTGTGAGTAACAATTTTGTAAAGATATGTTCAAAATGATTATCTTACGAATCTTGAGGCTATTTCTTGAATCGATATTGTTTCTTGAATGAATGTATACCATATATATTACGAATCTTTGTGGCATCCTTAGCACCTCTGATTTCTTTATTCTTTATTCTGAGATCTCTGTCAGTTCCCTCGTGGAACCACTACTGTTTACTAATTGATGGCCATCATTACTGTTCAGTTTTTAAGACCTACTGTTTACTGTTATGCTAATGGATGTACCACATATGACTGATTGACTGAAAGACTGAAATACTGATTTAATGAACTGTTTTCATTACTGTAAGGACATTCATTCTAAACCTCTTTACGCATTATGTTATTCACTGAGCTTTAGCTCACTGCTCATATATATATGTAGGTGTACAGGCACCAGACCAATGCTAGAAGCGTCGGGGTATTTCTAGTTTTGTTAAGCCAACCTATGTGCCTCCCTGCGAGGTTCCGAGCCTGCCAAGTTAAGGCTAGGGGTGTTTAGTGTTCCCCCTCCTGTACTGTTTTGTTTACTGTATAGACTGTATAGACTGCACTGTACTAGTTAATAGGGACTTCATCCTTGTACTGAATGTTTATAAATGTTTTGTATACTGTTCTGTATAACTGTATGAAAAATCTTTTAGCATTCAAACTGTCACCGCTCATTGGACATTGTTTATTTACTGTATTGGCTTCCGCCAAGCCCCTGTACTCTGTATTATTGTATTACTATTACGCAGGCCTTCGGTAACCTAGGATTACTGGCCGGTTACGGTGCTAAACCCATAGAGGCAGGTTTGGGTCGTGACAGAATATGAGAAATGAGATGTTATTTAAAGGTATGCAATTGGTGGTTGATGAGATGCTTGAAGTGATCAAAACAAGAATGGCACTATAGGTGAGGAGCAGTTAGAAGGGTTCATTACTCAGCACATGATTTGGTGGCTAATCTTAAATAGGTCAGATACTATTTAAGACAAAGGGCTTTGATGAATTGCAGAATAATTGCTAGTGGTTATTGCTTCAGTGGTTTGGTGTTACTCTGTTGCCGATGTGGTCTATTTTGTTAGTGTATTTGGCTTTAGATGTATTGTAGTTGTTTGTTTTAGTTTAGTTGTTTTGGTTATTTCTTGGTGGTTGGTTGGTGCCTTACCAACCTTGGCATTGTACCAGCAAATGATTGAGCTCGTGTGTGGGTGCCAACCTAGTTGGAATTGACACATTGGGTTATGATGCTTGAGCACTAGCCTTCTTCTTTATTAACATATCACTTTGTAATACTTTTTGTGCTCATCAATAAAGATTCTTTTACTAATCAAAAAAAAAAAAAAAAAAACTTTAGAGTCTTCTAGGGCTTGATAAGTTCGTTCTTACGATGGCTTAATATTTCACGAACAAAGCAACTGCTCTTTTATCTTCTTAAATTCATCATGTTCTAATTTTCCTTTTTGTTGTTTCTTCTTTTGAAGTTTGGAATAAGAGTTTTTGTCGCCTTTTCTTTGTCCTTTGACATCGAATTGGTTGTGCTAGAATCAATGGCAGAGAATGCCCTCTTGACGTAGGTGAGCAAACGATTTCTTCCTGACATCACTGAAGACGATTTTCGGTATAATTAAATTATTTTGATGAAGAGAAATCAACAAATGAAATTCTGAAGTTATGAAAAGAAATGAGAATATGTAGAGGAGAACATCTCAAGGAAATTAAATAACACCAATAAAAAAAAAATGCACCTGATGAATTGAAAGTTCAGTTTTAGTAGTTAAAGACCAATGTTAAAATTTGTTTTACTAAAAGTTTATAGTATTGAGTACACAAAAAGGTGATCAATGAGACAAATCTCTTAAGAGAACAAAGAAAATTCATTATTATGTACTATGGAAATTTTATTTTGGATATTGAAATTTGAGTGATCTCACATCAACTAATAATGGCTTCAAAATTTAAGTTTCAAGTGAATATTGTATTCAAACAATATGGAGAGAGAGAGAGAGAGAGAGAGAGAGAGAGAGAGAGAGAGAGAGAGAGAGAGAGAGAGAGAAGGATTTGAGTAATGTTAGCAAAAATAGAAAAGGCTTCGAGTAATGTTGGCAAAAATAGAAAATTAAACATCAAATGATATAAAAAAAAATAATTATAATTAAAAATAGATAAAAACCTGTAAAATAAAAAGGTAAGTTATTGAAAACCATATATATGTGCAAGTTACAATTAAAAGCAGTGAAGGATATGAATTTACATATAGCAAAGGACAAGAAAGCACCAAATGCAGAACATAACACTTGGTTTTTCATCATGAGAGAAAATGATCATAATGAAGATTACTTACACTTAAGTACTCTCTCTCTCTCTCTCTCTCTCTCTTCTTCCATTATTGAATTTTGAAATATGTTTAAATAATTTTATATGAACCTAATGAGTAGTGAAAATGATTTATTTTATCTTATTTTATTTTATTATTTTATTTTATTTTTTGTAATGGTAGTTTAGATCCCGATTGACGTAGGTAAAATCGAGTAGAAAAGAATGATTTATCCATCCAACCCCATTTGATGAGATTTAAGACTTGACTTGGTTTGATTTGACAGGTTAGATCCCAATTATAACAATGAATATGAGAGCTTTAAGTGGATGAATTTAAAATAACTTGATAAATCTAGTTGTTTGATATCCTTTTATGAATTTCTTTTGAGAAATAATATATAACTCAAATATTCTACCAAACTTTTTACATGAGTGAGACTTACACAAATCCACATGTGTGTGAGTCCCATACTCATGTCAGAGGTTTGGTAAAATATTTATATTCCTACCATAAATTTTTTTTTTTTTTTCATGAACGTGTTTCATTAATGACTCTAATTGTGATCTAATTAATGACTCTAATTAGTTTCCTATATTGATGAATGAATAATGTTAAATCTATTCATTTGAAATCTAATTAATTTAAATGCAACCTAAAGTATCTTATTGTTTATTTGCATTTGTGTAGATTTAGCTATATCATCTATATATTATGAAAAACTTAGATCTAGGTTTTGTCTTTTTCACTAAATGTAGATATTGTTAGATCATTAATAGGTCAGCACCTACTCCATAATTCACTTTTTTAAAGCTTGTCTAATTTTTTGTCCTCTTTTAGGAACATCTAATCAAAGCCCCAACACCATTTATCTATGTTTGTATAGGAAAATTGTAATATACACTCTATTAAAAAATACATATACATTTTTTTTTCAAACTACATTATAATTATTCATAATAATTTCCTAACGCTCATAACAAAACTATAATACCATAGACATATATGAAGTAACGAGAGAATTAGAAAAGAAAAAAAAAAAATGAAGTAGAAGAAAGAATTAGAAAACTGAATTGTGTCCGTCACTAGCAAACAGGAATGCCTTCTGCCTCACCTGAGAAAGAAAGAACATAGTTTGGAACTGTCTCCACTTTCATAAATCCTCCTCTAGATCATAAAATTTGACTCTTGAGATCTTTCAAGTACAAATATCAAATATTTTTAACCATAAAACTTGTATAAGATCTCTGTGGTTATCTTCTCTTTTGCTAAGAAGTAAGAAGTAAATTCTTCAAGAAAACCAGACCGGATTCTGTCTTACTCTCTCTCTCTCTTATTCATTTATTCTAAACCTCTTCTTTATCAGAGAGAAATTTCATAATAAAAAAGTATTTAAAATAAAGAAAGTGTTTAAGACGGAAGGACAGAAAAGAGTGGAATAGAGGATTCTCAAACATTCTTCAACACCAAATCGAGAGATTTGGAATATGAAGATAATAACTAATGCTATGAAACTTGAATTGCAAATGTTTAAAATGTAACAAATTTTCAAGTACATATTATATAGCCGTACATGATATGCATACAATGTCTATTACTATAGCCTGCCATTTGTTACTACTTACTTCACTGGAAACTCTCCTTATATTTCTATATTTCTATTCTTGGTAGTCCCAAACCCTACTGTTTCCAATAAACAGCAAACTGGAGAGATTGCATATCCACAAGTCATGGTCTTGAACAAACCTAATAAGTAAAACACAAAAAAAAAAAAAGACCATTTCTACATGCTCTAATTGTCCATCAAAAATGGAAATTAAGCATAGAATATAGAAGATATAAAAATTCCCATATAGAGCATCTAGGTCAAAGTTCTTAAATAACGGCTCATACATATACATATCTAAATTTTAAACGTCTGATACTGGTAACCCTTATTTAAAACCATCATCTAGGTGCAATTAATAAATTCTTACATAAAAACTTACTTAAATCCATACTCCATAGTGCAGACTAGTGTACATCACTGAGTTGCAACAGGAGGTTGTTGCGGTGGTGGTACCTTCTCCTTCGACCGCTTTCGCTTCTTCTCATAACTAATCCCTCTAGATTTAGCTTGAAAATCGCGAACCTCACGCAAGAAAAGCCTCACTGCTCTTGCCCCAAACGGGTTCACTTCGGGTTTCCCACCGTGCTCTTCGTAGGCCGCTCTAAGGCGGCCTATGAGAGCATCGAGGCTTCCCCAGGCTTGCCTGAGAGGGCAAGGGCACGGTGCAGGTGGGTTAGGGACCCCAAAGAAAGGGCATGTTTGGTTATGGACTTTGGTTTTTCCAAACTGGTCGAGGTATCGAAGGAATTCAAGGACATGAGCACTAGAACACATGGAGAGTGGGAGTGGAGGCCTGTGGTTTCTCAAGTACTGCCCAAAGGTGTTCCAATCTCGGCGCTTCTGGCTCTCGTACCGGCTAGGAACAGAAGGTGAAGCTGAAGTTGATACTAGTCTTGTTGATGAAATGCTTGGGTTGTTGTTGTTGGTGGTGGTGGTGTTGGTGGTGGTGATTATTTTTGGAATGTGGGGAATGTTGCTTGGTGGTGGTAGTGGTAGTGGTACTGTGAAAAAATCCATGGAAGCAAAGATCTGCGTGTGTTGTGATCTTTATCTTCTTCTTCTGCGGTCTTCTAAGCTTTTTTACTCAATCTTCATCAGAATCTGACTCTGATAGTGGTGACTCTCCTTCAGTCTTTATAAGTTCTGCAACATTCTTCGCTCAGATGGATCTAGTTGTTGAAGAAGAGAGAAAGATAGAGAGTGAGTACAAAGATGCAATGCACTAAAGAGAGTGTGTATGGCTTTCAAGATATCAATGTAATTGGACTATAACCCTTATAAAGTCAAGTGGTGAATGCTCAATGGCCTCAATGCATATAATTTGTGATGAGAGAGAGAGAGAGAGAGAATTCAGGTGGACAAAAAGATGTAGTGGGTGAAGAAAGATGAATATGAAACTATAGTTAAGAGAGAATAGAAAATAAGATATTCCTGTTGAAGCTTGTCTAGGATGGGAAGTACCTGAGATTGAAGCATAGTGCAATCAAAGAGAGATCTTGAGAAAGTGGACTTGTTCTGATTTATGGGAAGTGCTTTAAGAGTAAAGAGAAGATCAGATCATCATCTTCAGAATCAGAATTTCTTTCCAGCAAAAGGGGAAGCAACTGAAGTTATAGACTGTGCAGAGAGAGAGAGAGAGAGAGAGAGAGAGAGAGGAGTGGTCATTTCATTTTTAGGAAGAGGGCATGTTGCGAGAAAGGGAAAGGTTTTGGCATTGAGTGCAAGTGGATATGAGAGAGACTGTAGAATTGAGGACTATGGTGACACATTTTTCAATTCACAATTATATTACGAGAAAAGTCTAGAAACATTGAAATGTTTGACAAAATAAAATACAATTTTCATATAAAATAAATTTTATTTTTT
Organism: Camellia lanceoleosa; assembly: GCA_025200525.1. Classification (NCBI taxonomy): domain Eukaryota; kingdom Viridiplantae; phylum Streptophyta; class Magnoliopsida; order Ericales; family Theaceae; genus Camellia; species Camellia lanceoleosa. The sequence goes on along the minus strand of CM045758.1, from coordinate 6,678,187 downwards.
CATATAAAATGAGTTTTATTTTTTTTAGTGTTGTTTGGTACCATTTATATAGTTATTTAAAACTCTTTTTTTTTTTTTTTTTTGATGTGAAAAGTTTATGTCAATTTATTTGGTGCAGTTTTTATTTATAATTCAAGAAGTAAAAAGAATTTAAATAAGTAAAAAAATTAATTATTTGAAAGTTAGGAAAAAATTTTAACGGATCAATTTTTACGTTGAGAAAAGCTACACTAAACTGACATTTTATAGATCACACACTCATGTAAGAAAACTATATAAATTTAATTTCGTGATTGATCACATTACCTATATTAAAGATAATAGCATACTCATTTTTACACCAAAATATGCCCATAAATGTGTTTATTGCGTGATCTTATCACATTTTATATAGGAAACATGTTACTATTAAATTGATAACAAACATATATAATCGAATACGTCAAATTAATATAATAATAAAATATAAAATAATATGCAAAATTATTAAAGTAATGTAATTATTATAATATTATTGTTATAAATTTGTCACAATCTTATCATCGCTCATTTAGTGAGGGCGTGTAGCACACACAAGCCTAAAAAGAAAATTGTTTGAAACCAAACAAATCAAAGGAAACTTCATAGCAATTCCCTATATTCATCCAAAAATGTTATTAACAAAGCTAGATTCCATGTGAAAAATTGAGGATAACTGGATTGAAAAGCATAGTTAAAAACTTATTCTGAGTTGACCTAGTGTTTGTTTGGCAGTCAGTTAAAAAGTTAGTTTATTAATTAAAAATATTAATCTTATAAAATTTAATTTGATTGATATATTTTTAGTTTTTTAATGACCTTTTAAAGTTACTAAAATAAGCTTTTAAGTCTTCTTTAGCCACAGCAAACTTATAATTTAAAAGTTTATCTTCTCCAATTTTAAAATAATTAGTTTTTTTTTCAAAATTATTTAAACCATTTTTAATGCATAACTAGAAGCTACAAACAATAAATAATCTTGCACAAAATCTTAATATATATATATATATAAAATAAGCAGTCCATTTAAGCTAAAACAAACTACAAGTAATCCATAAAAATTGCAATAAACTAATTTTTTAGGATTGAAACCATCAGGGTCCTAACCATTACAAGAAGTTGTCTGATTGTTGGAGTGAGCAGCATAGCCTGTAATACAAAACGTACTATTTCACTTTCCTGGTTCAATAATTTTGTGTTTATCTATTTGATTAGCAAATCTTGAAGTAATGGTGTTTTCAACACAAAATTCTAAGATAGGAGGCTCAAGAAACTCATTACATCAACAAAGAAGTTCTTGACATTCTTCACGAGTACCGAATTAATAATCTAAAGAATAAATACACCACCTTGTAGGAGGATCTATGAAAAAATTACAAATAATCAACCATTGTATAAAATGGAGGATGGAATCACAAGCCAGCTGAGACCAATCCATGCAGTGTAACAATACCAATCAAGATGTTCTGACTATCGATGACAGGCAAGAACTGAACAGGGGATGGAGGAGATTCCATCTTCTGCATTGCTTCAACTGCCATTGCACCGGGACCAATTGTCCTTGGGTTCCTGAAATGTCATCCAAGTTATTGGCGAAAAAAAATTTGTCATGCAGACTGACATAAAAGAATTCCATTTTCTAACTTATTCACATCTATTATTACATGTAAGTAAACATTACGCTGGTTGGAGAGTTTGAACTCTCTGATTTTAGCCAACTGCCAGACAAGTCCAAACCAGACAGTCTAGAAGCATCAAATCTTGATAATCATTGGCATCAAAAAATAACTTTAACAAAGTGATTTAACCCAAGTCAAATTTACAGTCTAGATATGCCATAGAACCAATATTTTCCCCTAAGATCTTAAGTGAGACAATTACCTGTTGCACATTTCTCCCACTGTGAGTTTAAAGATGCCCTCCCCACTAGCTTTCAGGGTGCGCCGCAGATCACCGTCAGTAAATGTTCCTATAAGGTGGTACTTATCATCAATAACAAGGAGGCACCCGCATCCTTTACTGGTTAGCTCTACTAGCTGATCCATTATCAAATCTCCTTCCCTACAGACTGGAAGTTCCTCTTGCTTTTTCATAACATCCTTCACCTGCAACACACAGAATTCAGTCCAACCAACCCAAATAGTTGGAATGCAATACCCACATTTTTTCCTTATTTATTCTATTTTGTATGGGTGCGTGTGTGCGCACCATCCACTAAAGTTTTTTTCTTTATATACAAAAAAAAAACCACCAACTGAAAGCTTTGTCAGCATTCAATAGCAACAAAACAAGTTTCCAGTTAACTCCACTACTGGTTTAAATTGCACTTGTTCCTCTAGAAATCATTTTCCTGGGAACATGATATTAGAATTCAAATCACTTATTCCCCTTCCAGTTTAATCCATTTGTTGTAGTTGTATCAATTATGAGCCGTGAACAAAGAACACAATATCGACTATTCACAAATCCACAGAACTGGTGTTGAACAAAGATTCTATTCTAGCAAGCCTCCAAACACATTACATGCCTCAGCTCCAAATGCTCCCTAGTTCTGGCCGAGGAAAGAACAGTTTTCATACTAAAATTTACTGGAGTCCCAACTTCACATAATTTAACTGTAAACATGTCCCTTGAAAATAAATGAAGAAACTTTCTTGAAAATTTGATGTAGAACCACCAGATTCACCAGTCCTGACAGATGTAACATGTGTTCACCAAGGAAAAAATTTAATTGAAAATCTTTTCAATAAACTCAAGGTATGTGGATTTTTCAATCTAACCTTGCCCATTCCATCCACTATTTAAAAATGAAGCCAGCCAATAAATTTTTTTTATTTTTTATTTTATTTTTATTTTTTTGTGGTTATCATAATAAGAAATGTCCAAAAACTGATCAATTAGCATCCATCAATTAATCTACGTTATCATCGGCTATGTTGTCACCCCTTTATTGTGACGAAGAAAGGTAGAGGAAAAGCAAAGAAAAAAAAGAAACTGACTTATATGTACATTAACCAAACAATTACCAATCAACATTAAACATAAATGACATGACTTCAAGTATACTCCACAGACACAAGACTCAACCTAGATGAAAATCATATTATCAACAGTAGGATAATCTAATAGTATCCATATCAACTCAACCAATCTTTATTTGTCCTAGTTTCATACCCATGACACCCCTCAAGTAATTCAATCTCTCTCTCTCTCAAGAGAACCCATGCACAGAAATATCCCAAGAAAATTCATTGCAGGGCTTAGATTCACTTTAAATGTGGGCCCTATAATACCTTGGTTAAATCCGAACCACACAATAATTTCCTAGTTTTTTTTTTTTTAGCACCAATTATGTGCATATATCTTTACCTCAACCAAAATGGACAGACCCACCAGTTTGCAACACCATCAAATGATTAAAGGAAGCGTTTGATTAAGTCCTAGATCTATCAAATTTTCACCCGATCCAAATCCGCAATCACACAAAAACTAGTAACAAATGCAAATTGTGAATGTATACGCGTTATATCTAGATTATGATTACTATTCTAATATTCTACCTAGATTAGGATTTACCATTCCAACCATTCCTTCCTCAATATTTAGGACTTATTGTACACCATATAAACGACCTTGTACTTGTGTTTCGTTATGATGATTCAATATACAGATTATTCTCTTTTCTCTCTCTTCATAGAATTATATTAACGCAAATAATTCTCAAATTTCAGTCAAACCAACACTATCTCACCTTGAAAATCAAGCTCTTCCCGATCCGCCCAGCTGGGTGATTCGCGGCATACTCATCCTTAGTCAAATTCCTTGCACCCATCAGGGCAATTGCCACAGTGTCCCCAAAAACCATCTGAATGGCAGTTGATGTCACCGGCGCAAGATCGAACGGGCACAATTCCCTCTCCAGAGGCAAATACACATTCAAATCGCACAAATCCATCAAGCAATTCGACTCCGTGGAAGTCACAGAGATCAAGTACGCACCTTTGGCCTTGGCACACGGCACGAGCCGCAAGAGCTCGTCGGTGTTTCCGCTCTTGCTGAACATCACGAGAACATCGGAGTCGGAGAGAATGCCGATGTCGCCATGAAGGGCATCGACAGGGGAGAGAAACCCAGATCGGATTCCAAGGGACACTAGGGTTTGGGAGATCTTGCGAGCTACGAAACCAGATTTTCCGACTCCGGAGAAGAAGATGGTGCCATGGGAATTCAAGAGGGTTTGAGTGAAGGCTAGGGTTTGGGAGAGATCGAGATGTTGGAAGAAGAAATTTAGGTACTTCTGCTGGGATTTGAAGAGGTTGAGAAGGTCGTTTGGGTCGATTAGGGTTTGTTTGGAGGATAGAGAGAGGTCTGAAGATTGAGGAGGAGGAGAGAGAGACCCCATTGAAGATTGATTGATTGATTCTTTCTCTGTCTTCTGTGTTCTGTTATCTGTTGTTTTCTACAGAGAGAGAGAGACGTCAGGTTTTGAACGATTTGATTCCGTTATGCAGCGCGGGGACGAAGCAAGGCAGTGTTTGTTTGGTTTCCCAAACAAAACTAGGGAAAATGTTATAAAAATAAATAGGGTAGATTACACTTTTCTCCTCTCTTTTTTTTTGGGTCACTTTTTCATTTTAAATATTTAATTTTTTTTATTTTTTATTTTGACTTTTCATGTTTTAAGTTTTTCATAATTTAATTTTAAAACTAAATTTACCCAAATAAATTTTATAAGGATAAATTACACTGACACCCCCTAAAATTTCTATTTAATACAAATTTTTCTCTCACGTTTAAAAAATTACATTTTCTCCCTAAAGTTTATAATTTCATTATAAATTGCCTCCTAAATGCTTTAAAATTTTCTAAATGATCATTTGGCCTTTTATTCTACTATTTTTTCTTTTTATCATCATGATTACATCCTACAATTTTTTATCATTAAATTCTACTTAAACATATTTTTATTGAGTCATATACAAATATAAATTTTATATACAATTTTCAAACACAATAGTATAGCTTAATGGCGACTTTTCACCTTAAAACAAAACACCCATAAACATTATTTATATTTACAATAATATCACTATCACAATATTTTTATAATATTTTTTTGTATAGATTTTTATATATTAATAGAATTTTTCATTTTTATTTTCATCTTAATTTTTATTTCACGTCTATTTACCCACATTTATTACAGTATTACCAAACACCATCATTTGCATTTATTAGAGTATTACTGAATTTTTTGATTTTTATATTTTTTGTATTTGGTGAATTTATAAAAAAAAAATCCCAAAATATTATATTTCTCAAGTATATATATATATATAGATTAAGTGCATCTAAAAAATAAATAAATAAATAATTGCTTAAAATATTAAAAATCAGTAAAATAAAAAAATACAAAAAATAAAAAAAAATAATTAATTTTTTGTGTGAGTTAATCCAAAGAAAATTATTGTTATTTCTCTTAAAATGACATGAATAAAATATCACCATTATTTTATTATTTTATATTTATAAAAATTAAGAGACAAATATGTCATTTTAATTTGACAGGGAGTAAGTATAATTTTTCAAACGTAAAGGAAAAATCTATATTAAATAAAAACCTTAGGGGTGTCAGTATAATTTACCCATTTTATAAACTAAATTGTTTTAATATTCATTAAATATCTAATTTTCTTAAATCTTATTCGTTAATTTCTATATTCATATTTTTATTTTTATTTTTATGATATTTCATTTGTTATATCAAATATATCAATAGTTATGTGTGTTACTTTTCATATATCTAGATTTTACTTGTCATTCTTTTTTGGCTTTTTTTTTTTGTGTTTTTGGTTTTTATTTATATATCTCTAATATTTTAATCAATACTCAGGTCATAAGTTTATTTTGAAAATTTAAAAGGTAAATAATATATTCATTTTGCCTAAAAATCTATCCAAATTTTAGTACTTGAAATTTTTATTTTTTTATTTACAAAGATAGCATTAGTACATTACAATAGTTATACTATAATTGAAATGATTCGTCGCTACTTCATCAGTTTAAACTTTTGACCTCCCCTTATCACACTTTAAGATATAACTATTAAACCATTGGGCCAAACTGCAGTTCAATCCTTGAACTTTAATGACATATACATCACATATATATGGACTTTTCACTAATAAATAATATCTTAATTTAATATATTATAATATATTTTCGTCTAATTGAAATTTTCATTTGCTCTTCTTGTGTTAAAATTAAAACTATGCACAAAAAACTCTTTTAAAAATATCGTTCTTTGGTAAAAAAATTATAGGGTAAATTACATATACACCTTATAAAGTTTGCTTAAAATATAAATTGACTCTATAATTGGAAAAATTACAAATACTCCTTTATTAGAATTTTTAATTTAACAAAATTAATTAGAAGAAAAAAAATCATAACTATTGTCTTATACAATAATAAAATTACTTAAATTATTAATTAAAATATATTTTTGATATCATTAAAAATTATTAATTGATTTAATGATTAATTAATAAAATGAGTCATTTGTTATGAAATTAGAAATCTCAATGATGAAATGCAATTTCCATAATCATAAGGGCAATTCATATTCCAAACAAAACTCTAAGGGTGTGTTTGATTGGAATTTGGAAATCCCCTATTTGGTCGGATTGGATATGTATCGTGTTTGTTTTTTCATGGGATTAGATGTGCGGAAAGGACTATTTAATAGGATAAATGAGCAAAAGACTATTTTGCCCTTTTTAATTAATTATTTTAATAGGATAATTATTTAATAAATTATTTTTGGATAGGATAATTATTTGGTCGGATTATTTGGATAGGATAATTATTTTTGGACAAATGAATCCAACGTTTAATTATTTTAATTAAATAAATTTGTTTTTTAAATTAAATAAATAAATAAATAAAATATCAATAAAATTTGTTTTAAATCATTATTGTATAACAAATTATTATTTTTTTACATACAAAACTTACATACAAGTCATTAGTGAATCCAATTTATTTTTTTACATACATAACTTTACAAAAAAAATTTTACATACACAATTAAATAAATAAATAACCACTAAATTTGATTTAATAAAATCTTTGTATAAAAAATTTATATTATTTTTTTAATTAAAATTTTAAATAAATTTTAAATAAAACACCTATTACAATTTAAATAATGAAAATAAATAAATTATAAACAAAATTTTAAAATAAAACATCAATAAAACATCTATAAAAATTTATTTTAAAAAATTAAATAAATAAAACATCAATAAAAAGTTAAATAAAATTATTATAATTTTAAATTGTGACATTTAAATTTTATTGAATTTTATTAAATATAATACATAATTAAATAGACATTCCTCCCCACCCCCAGGATAGTCCCCATATCATATGGGGACAAGAGTCGGACTGATCCATGTCCATCAAAAAAAAAAAAAAAAAACGGATGAAAGAGACTATTATTTTTCTCTCAGTCATAATAGATATCCCCCCAACCCCCCAATCAAACACACCCTAAGGGTGTATTTGTAATCTATCCAAAATTATAAGATCAAAATGAAGCGTTTGCATATTGAATTGAATTTTTTATAAAAAAAATTCCTAGTCTAGAATTTGTTTTTTTATATAAAAAACAAAAAATAAAACTTAACAGCCAAATTATTGCTGGCAAATTATTTTTACACAGAAGTCTTAATAAATGACTGACATTTTGGTCACATGAATTAGTATAGTTGGTTTATTATTTATTTTCAAATAAATGCACAAAAATAAGCCTTGACATTTTTAATTTATTTTTTTCGTGGAAATTGGTACTGCATTTTTCTAACATTCTATCCAAACAACCCTTATGCTATTCCCCTTCCTTCCATTTTTTATTTTATTTTATTTTTTTTTTTTATATTTTTTTTCTCTACCGACATTGCTCATCTTGCTTTATGTTGAGTCGGCAACTTTCCTCTTTAATTTAAAATATAAATTGTGTCATATAATTTTTCCACTACACTGTTTTAAGTTTTTAATTACATAATGAATAATTATTTTTTATTAATAAATTATCAAGTTAATAAATATTTTTTAATGATATTAAAAATATATTTCAATTACAATTCAGACAATTTTATTGTTATCTAAAAGAGCAATTAAAATTTTTAGGTAGCGTTTGGTTGTGTTTTGTAAATGTGATTTGAGAGTATGAGTTGTATTTTGAGTTTGTGTGTTGTGGAATTATAATTTGAGCGTAGAAAATTTATTTGGTAAAGAGTTTTGAAAATAGTTTTGAAAAAGAGGTTTGATTTGAGTGGAGAATTATTGATGTGACATTTGATATGTGATACAAAAATTTACAACTCATAACTAAACATACAACTCAAAATTATTTTAAAGCACATAAAAAATTTAAAAAATTTCAGAAAATATTTGTCCTGATTATGTAAATCAATTGCAAAAAAAAAAAAAAAAAATTCTGGGAATCAGCCGGACATCCGGGTGGACATCCGGATGGTCTACCGGGTGGACATCCGGGTGGTGGACAAAAAAGGCGCCTGTGCCAGAGTTCTCTCTGCAGAGTGTAGAAAATTGATTTGAAAACGAAACCAAACATCATGCTCCAACACATGGGTAGAAAATTGATTACAGAGCACAACCAATCAGAGTTTTTCTATTAATTTTGTTAAATTAAGAATTTAAAAAATATATATTTACAATTTTCAAACTATAAAGGATAATTTGTATTTTAAGTAAATTTTAAAATATATATTTATAATTTATCTTTTTTTTATATATATATATCTTCTAAAATTTTATTTTTATGTTAACTTTAGTGTCTCCGTCAGTCATTGGCAAACTATATAAATTATTAAATTTACAATTTTTTATTAATTATTAATTAATGTGATATCTATCATATTATTTAAAATAAATAAATTAATTTTAAATTTTAAAATTCACCTATTGCATGACCACTTAAGCACCTTTCATAAAAAATAAAAATAAAAATTGGAGGATAAAAGCTTGTTTAATTTAAATAAGTATATTTTTTAATTTTTTACGAAAATATATGCAAAAAAATAGAGAAATGATATGACTTAAAAAATAAAAAGATAAAAAAACACAATTTTTCTAGTGCACCCAAAATTGAATTTGAATTGAGTTTGGAAAGTTAGCTATTTTAGTAGGCTAAAATATTTGTGTTTGAGAAGATGATTAGAATTTTTTTATAATTAAATGTAATGTTTATGAGAGAAAAAATGAAATGATTATGGATTTGATATGAAATTTTATTTTATTAATTATTTTAATCTATTTTATCTTTTTGGTAAATTTTAACCAAAAAAAAAAAAAAGAAAACCCTTTGCCAAACAAGGCCATGCTTAGGTGTTAGGCCATCTCCAACGGTTCACCAGAACCATCACCAAATTTGAATTTAGTGAAAAATGACACATTTTTTTGTCTCTAACGATTTTATCAAAACGATATCAAATTGAGAACACTTCAAAATTTTCACCAACTGAGAATATCTTGCACCTTTTCAGCAATTTACTATGCATAGCCGTTGAGTGGTGATCCACTGAACGACCGGCCGAATCTCCTCCTGAATCACCACCTCAAGGGAAAATTTTGTGAAAAAAATTACATTGACTAGTCGACCCCCCGATGACCACCAAAGTTGACTGATCAGCTTGATCAAGAAACTCTCAACCTGCTTGTCCAAGCACTCCGTGAAAAGGGATTCACACACAAAAATCAAGATGGAGACACATATTGCTTTAATAACTAGTTTTACTCAAGAAAAGAAACTTGACAGGGGTCCTCAATTGCTGAGAAGTTGCACGTCTAGATAAATGGTCACCCAAGCTAAGGGATTGTAAAGCTCTTTGGGATTGTCTATGCCAGAAAGGACTTCTCAAGGAAGTACTCGAGCTTTTTGACAGCATGCTGGTGGCATATCCTCACACAAGATTGAATACTTGTCATGATGTCCTTGAAAAGCTATGCAGTACAAGGTTTACAAGAACTGCACATGCTTTGGTGGAGGAGTTTCAAAAACAGGCTTTGTCTTAGATCACATTGCCAATAGCCATCTTATAAAAGGGTTTACAGTTGCTGGTCGACCGGCCGAACGTCTGGCCAGTCATCCCCCCGGTCGACCTATGTTTTGATAACAGCACCATTGGAGTGGCTGATATTAGATAGAGGAATTCATACTTTTTTATTCAAATTTGATGAAATATTTGATAAACTGTTGGAGATACCCTTACTAGTATAATTTATTTATTTAAAGTGGACTGACTTTTAAGTATGACTATAATTTTTTCAAATATCATTGATTATTTTAATAGGAAAAAAATTGTAAATAATCATAATTTTATCATTTTTTTGGTTATTTTATTTGTACCAAATATTTTTTTATACTACTATTTTAATTAATTTTTCTACTTACGATATACCTACTGAGAGTATCATATCCGATGTTTTATCAAATTTGAATTTGATGAAAAGCGTCTCATTTTGGCGCTTTCAACTCTTTCACTAAATTCATATTAAATATAAGGAAAACCAAAATTTTCATCAAATAAAGAGAGTTTGTCATTTTTTATCAAATTCAAATTGTTACCATTGAGTCAGACATTCTCTCAGATGTCCACCTCAAGAGCAACTTTAAACAGTTTTTTTGTTCATGTCCAAACGATCTTCAAGGCATCCACTCGAAAGTTCTTCTAGACAACCAGAGATATGAAAAAAAATGATACAAATTTTAATTTTAGTATTGAAATGAATGATGTCAAATCAAATTTTTATTTAAATTTGATGAAAATTTTAATTTACCGTTAGATATGATCTAAAGTAAAAATTATGAAGTAAATACACAACAAAAAAACAAAAACAAAAACAAAAAAAACCCCGAAATGTAATCCCACTCCCTCCCTCCCAGCTAAGCCTAATCACCATCCCTCCACTTCCACCTCTCTCTGTACGGACAGGTTGGAAGCTCACCATTGTTGGGATCTCCTCAAAAAGACACTATCAAAACCCCCACATCGCCGACCAAGTCTCCCTACAGGTTCGCTCTTCTTTCTTTCTTTCTTTTCTCTTTTAGTGATTATTGTGGATTAGGGTTTGGGGATTCTGGAGTGGAGTTAGGGTTAAGGTTTCTGTGGTTGCTAGCCGGCGATGGTGGTGGCGGCGTCAGCGACAATTGGTAGTTACAATGGAAGGGAAGGTGGAAAAGCACAAATTTTTATAAAAAACACTTTTTGTGTGTTTTATATTTACAAAAATTTATAATGATTTTTGTTTATTTTTGTTTATTTTAGAAAAATATAAACTACAAATAATTAACAAAATGTTTAAAAAATTTAAAAATATAAAAGTGTGTGGTGGGTGGTGGTGGTGGCGGTGGGTGGAGGTGGGTGGGTGGTAGGAGGGGGGGGGGGGTGGTGGTGGCGAGATGGTAAAAAAAAAACTAAAAACTCAAAATGAAAACACATTTTTATAAATCAAATATTTTACCAAACAAGTTTTAATATCCGTTTTATTTTTTTTTAGATGAAATTCGACATTATGGTTACTGGCTTAAGCAAAAAAAAATTAAATGCCCTCTTACATAAATAATCGTGTAAATTACGTATATTTTTGTCATTTTATTGTGAATCAAAATGTACTTTAACTGTTATGCTTTGCATACATTCTATTTGTGCACATAACTCTTTTATGTCCGGACATGTGTTTAGACGAAATATTTAATAATAATGCACTTTATATCCCATAATATATTTTGTAAAATAAATATGGATAATATATATCTAACCTTATATATCAAGTCAACAAATATGAATTGGGGGATATATTATCCAATATATATATATATATATCATATTCATTATATATTCTGACTAAATCCCGCATCATATTATATCTTCCATTTTATATCTAGTGAAACAAACAGGGCCTTAAATATTAAAGTTTTTTTTTTCATTTTGACCCTTCATGTTTTAAGTTTTTCATAATTTACTCTTAAAACTAAATTTACTCAAATAAATTTTATAAGGGTAAATTACACTGACACCCCTTGAGGTTTCTGTTTAATATAGATTCCTTCTTACGTTTAAAAAATTACATTTTCCTCCTTAAGATTTGTAATCTCATTACAAATTGCCCCTTAAATGCTTTAAAAAAAAATTAAATGATCATTTTGTCATTTTTTCTACCATTTATTCTTCCTATCATCATGATTATATTTTACAATTTTCTATCATTAAATTCTATCTGAACATATTCCTATTAAATCATATACAAACATAAATTTTATATAAAATTTTCAAATATAATGATATAGCTTAATTGTGATCTTTTATTTTAAAACAAAACACATATAAACATGATTTATATTTACAATAACATCACTATCATAATATTTTTATTATATTTTTTATATAGATTTTTATATATGAATATAATTTTTCATTTTTATTTCTGCTGTCATTTATATTTCTCATCTATTTAGCCACATTTATTATAGTATTACCAAACACCATCATTTACATTTATTACAATATTACTGAATTTTGTATTTTTATATTTTTTGTATTTGTTGAATTTATAAAAAAAATCACAAAATATTACATTTCTCAAGTATATATAGACTAAATGCATCTAAAAATTAAATAAATAAATCAGTAAAAATAAAAAAATATGAAAAAAAAAAAAAAAGTTGTGTCAGTTAAATCAAAGAATATGATTGTTATTTCTCTTGAAATGACATGAACAAAATATCAGTATTATTTTATTATTTTATATGTATAAAAACTAAGTGACAAATATGTCAATTTAATCTAGCAGGGGATAAATGTAATTTTTCAAATATGAGGGAGGAATATGTATTAAATAAAAATCTCAGGGGGTGTCAGTATAATTTACCCATTTTATAAACTAAAAAGTTTTAATATTCATTAAATATCTAATTTTCTTAAATCTTATTCGGTAATTTCTATATTGGTATTTTTTTAATTTTTTTTATGATATTTCATTTGTTATATCAAATATATCAATAGTTATGTGTGTTACTTTTCATATATCTAGATTTTATTTGTCATTCTTTTTTGGTTATTTATATATATATATATATATCTAATATTTTAATAAGTACTTAGGGCATAAGTTTATTTTTGAAATTTATAAGGCAGAGAATATATTCATTTTGCATAAAAATCTATCCAAATTTTAGTAATTGAAATTTATTTTTTTTTATTTACAAAGATAGCATTAGTATGTTACAATAGTTATATTATAATTGAAATAGTTTGCCGCTATTTCATTAGGTTAAACTTTTGACCTCCTCCTTGTCACACTTTAAGGTATAACTATTAGATCATTGGGCCAAACCGCAATTCAATCCTTGAACTTTAATGACATATACACCATATATATGGACTTTTGACCAATAAATAATATCTTAATTTAATATATTATAATATATTTTTGTCTAATTGAAATTTTAATTTGCTCTTCTTGTGTTCAAATTAAAACTATGCACAAAAAACTCTTTTAAAAATATTCAGTGTATTTGATTTGAGTTTTCTGAATTAAGTTTTTTGAAAATTGACTTTTTTGGTTTTCGCATTTTTTTGTTTTTAGTGAATATTTTTTTAATTTTAAATATTTTTTTTTAACTTTTTTAGATGCACCTTACTTAGATGTATCTAAAAAATAAAAAATTTATGAAAAAATGTTTTAAAAAATTAATAAATACATAAAAATACAAAAAATGTACTGAATTCTTGTATTTTTTTTTGTATTTTTGATATTTAGTGAATTTTTAAAAGATTTTTTTTACAATTTTTTTACTTTTTAGGTGTATTTATGTTAGGTGTGTCTAAAAAGTAAAAAAAATTGCTTAAAATATTAATAAAATTAGTAAAAACAAAAAAATACGGAAAATAAGAAAGTAGAATTTTTTGAAAAGTGAAAACAAGTTATTCTTTTGTAAAATATTATAGGGTAAATTACATATACACCTCATGAAGTTTACTTAAAATATAAATTGACTCTATAATGTGAAAAATTATAAATATTCTTTTATCAAAATTTTGTATTTAACATAATTAATTAAAAAAAATCATAACTATTCTCTTATACAATAATAAAATTACTTAAATTATTAATTAAAATATATTTCTAACATTATTAAAAATTATTAATTGATTTAATGATTAATTAATAAAATGAGTCATTTTTTTTTATGAAATTAGAAATCTCAATGATGAAATGTAATTTCCAGAATTATAAGAGGCAATCCGTATTCCAAACAAAACTCTAACACTATGTTTGGGAACCTAGGAGAGAAAAGAAAAAAAAAATATTACTTAAGTTGTAAGAGAAAAGAAAAGAAATGAAATAATTGTGATTTCTCTCCTTTTTGTTTGGATAAGTGAGAAATAAAATAAAATAAATGATTATGATTTATCTTCTTTTTGTTTGGTTAGATTTCATAAGAGAAAAGAAAATAAAAGAAATTATATTATATTATATTACCAAAATAATCTTTTTATATTTTCAATCATTTTATTTCTTTTATTTTTACAGGGACAAAATTGGTATTATGAAAATATTGATTTTTTTTCTCTCACAATCTCTCCACTTTTAGGAAGATTGAAAATGAGGGTTATAAGATAAATGAGTTTCTCTCAATTTCTCCTCATTTTTCTCCACTTGAGTTATCAAAACAAGTAAGAGTTTCCAATTTTTTTCTTTTCTCTACAAATCACTCAATTCAAACATAGCGTAAGGGTGTATTTGTAATTTATCCAAAATTATAAGATCAAAATGAAGCATTTGCATATAGAATTGAATTTGTATAAAAAATTTCCTTGTATAGAATTTACTTTTTTATATTAAAAACAAAAAATAAAACGTTACAACCAAATTATTGCTATCATATTATTTTTACACAGAAGTCTTAATAAATTACTGACATTTTGGTCACATGAATCATGGTAGCGTGGTGGGTTTATTATTTATTTTCACATAAATTCACAAAAATAAGCCTTGACATTTTTAATTTATTTTTTTCATGGAAATTGGTACTACATTTTTCTAACATTCTATCCAAACAACCCTTATGCTATTCCCCTTCCCTTTTTTGTTTGTATTTTTTGTTTGCTGCATTTGAAATGTTATGCTATTCCCATTAAGCTCGTCTTCTCTACCGACATTGCTCACTCTCGCTTCAAATCTTGTTTGGAGTATTTTTAAAAAGTCAAAAATTCATTATCTTATTTAAATTACAATACCTCTCTACCACATCACTTCAAACTCAATCTATACCTAACTCATATTTCACAAAAAATTAAAAAAATCATCCCAATCCACCCCTTAATGTTGGGTTCGCAACTTTTCTCTTTAAATTTATTTAAAATATATAATTTTTCCATTACGTAATTTTAAGTTTTTAATTATATAATAAATAATTATTTTTTATTAACAAATTATCAAGACTGATATTAAAAATATATTTTAATTAAAATTCAGATAATTTTATTATTATATAAAAGTGCAATTAAAAATTTTATTTTTTCTATTAATTTTGTTAAATTAAAAATTTTAACAAAGAATATTTATAATTTTCAAAACTATAAAGGATGATTTGTATTTTAAGTAACTTTTAAAAAATATATTTATAATATATATATATATATATCTTCTAAAATTTTATTCTTATCTTAACTCATCAGTCATTGGCAAACTACATAAATTATTAAATTTACAAATTTTTGTTGGAAATGGTTATAAATTCTGGGTAAAATCATAATTTTATTCTAAGTTTGGTTTAATATTTAGGTGAGTCTCGTGCGTCGATTTACTCGGGTCAAAGTGGTAACGCGTTCTATGCTACGTTGTGATTCACGTGGTGTATTTGGTTGCTCAAAACCATTACCGAGTGAATGGGAAATTGAAGCCAAAGTGTACTCCATGGAAATGGAGTTTTTGTGAAAAATCTTTAAAGGTATTGAATAAAGCTTGTCCCACATTGATTTGGTGGGAGGTTTTGAAAGGATTTATAAGGTATGTGTTTGGTACTTAGGGTATGCCCCAAAGGGTACCCAAGTGTTTTAGAGGGAGAGGTTATGGGCTAGACCCATTTGACCCAAAAATCACCACGCGCACCGCCGTCCATCCAGGCTGGGCTGGGGTGCGTGGTGTGAGATTGGGTTGGCCTTGTTCGGCCCAATACTAATATTTTTGGATCAAAAACATTTGAATTTAATTTTATTTTTAATAAAATAAAATCCAAAATTCAAATTAAACTGGTTTGGATTTACTGTACATCTAAACAGGGCCCTTCCCGTTTTCAAACAGAAATAAACTAGTTTGGTATTATTGCACACCCAAACAGGGCCCTTCCCGTTTTGTATCTGTTTAAATTTAAACCCAACAGATTCAAATTTGTTTGAATTCAAAGCCAACAGGTATCATACCTGTTCAATTCAAAATCAAGAGCTACCTTTACATCTATAAATAGACCAGCCTCCCATTTGGATTTTACTCCAATTTTCGTACTCCATCATCTGCTTTAAATCTCTGCATTTTGCTGCATTTTATTTCTGAAAGAAAGAGTGTAAACACCTAGTGTGTTCGACGAACGAATAAATTGTAGTGCTGCTTTTATTCGTTAATAAAATCATTTTATCTTAGGAGATAGACGTCCAAATTTTGAAAGCACCGTGGAAAGGATGAATCTATCTTAAGGACACAGTGTCAAACACTGGACTTCATCAGTTTATAATTCGAACAAATTAAATCAAGTAAGTTATTTAATTTATTTTCAGTGTTATTTTTATTTGTTTAAATCAGATTTTAATTTTGTTTTTGTAACAAAATAAAATCTGTTTTTATTTATTTATTTTTATTTTGAGTTTGATTTTTGTAATCAAACGAATTCTCTCCTTTTTTTTATTTCTTTAAATTCTAATTGTTGTTTTGTACACAATAGAATTAAAATCTTTTAAATACAGTGAAGATTATTCCAACAATCTTAAGACAGATTAATTTTTTGGTATCTTCATTGTATTTAATTTTCTGATTTCATAAAGACATATTCTGGTTGGAAAAATAAATAGTGTTTATGCTATTTGACAGATAGTAGTAACATATTATCTATTTTCTTTGACAACTAGTAGTAATATACTGGTGTCATTAACAATTGCAGAATATTAATTGTGTTAACAGAAAATTATTGTGCTATTTTATTTTTCTAGTTTTAGTAATAAGGAAAATAAAATTATTTTGTATTATAATTTATTTTCTGGTTTTAATAACTAGAAAATTAATTTGAGTTTTAATTTTTCTAATTTTTGTAATCAGAGATTATGGCTACTACAACTGAAACTGCATCTGACAGTGGTACTCCTATTGTTACACCAACATCGGTCCCTATCCAGAACCATGTTCATGTACCTATTAGTCATGGAGAAAAATCAAAAAAATTTAACGGTACCGAGTTTAAGAGATGGCAGCAGAAGATGCTGTTCTATCTTACAACTCTTAATTTGGCCCGGTTTCTTCATGAAGAGTCTCCAGCACTTAAAGAGGGTGAAAGTGATCGGCAAGTTGTTGCCGCTGTAGATGCTTGGAAACATTCAGATTTCCTGTGCAGAAACTACATCCTCAATGGCCTTGACAACATGCTGTATAATGTTTACAGTCCTCTGAAGTCAACAAAAGAATTATGGGATTCTTTGGAGAATAAATACAAGACAGAAGACGCCGGCAGGAAGAAATTTGTCGTCGGTAAATTTCTGAATTTTGTTATGGTAGACTCCCAAATGGTAATATCTCAAGTTCAAAATTTTCAGATAATTTTGCATGATATTCATTCAGAATGTATGTTTCTTAGCGAATCTTTCCAAGTCGCTGCTTGGGTGGAAAAGTTACCACCGGCTTGGAAAGATTTCAAAAATTATTTAAAACATAAATGAAAAGAGATGACCATGGATGAGTTGATTGTAAGATTAAGAATTGAGGAAGATAATCGAAAGGCTGAAAAGAGGAATGGGAAAAATCCCATTGAGTCCAAGACTAATGTGGTTGAACAAGTTCATAAACCACATAACAAAAAGATGAAGTTTACTAGAGATGGTCCTAAACAAGATAACAACAATGGCAACAAGAAGTTCAAAGGAAAATGCTATAACTGTGGCAAGACTAGACATCGAGCTTCTGATTGCCGCCGTCCTAAGAAGGATCATGGAAGTATAAGTAAGAAGACCACCAATCAGGCCAATGTAATATAATTGAATTATATCTCTGACGGAGTGAATGACATCAACCTCTCTGCTGTGGTGTCTGAGGCTAACTTGGTTGGAAATCCCAAAGAGTGGTGGGTTGACACTGGAGCAACTCGTCACATATGTGCGGACAAGAAAATGTTCACTACCTACAAAGAGGCTGCAAATGGTGAACAACTTTTGATGGGAAATTCTTCTACTTCTACTGTGACTGGACAAGGGAAAGTGATCTTGAAGATGACATTAGGGAAAGAACTGACCCTCAACAACGTACTGCATGTACTTGACATCCGAAAGAATTTAGTTTCTAGTTCTTTGTTAAGTAAAAATAGTTTTAGGCTTGTTTTTGAGTCTGATAAGTTTGTATTAACAAAGAGTGGTATGTATGTTGATAAGGGATACATGAGTGATGGTCTCTTTAAACTAAATGTAATGACAGTTGTACCAACAGTTGCTATGAATGAGAATAACACATCTTTTGCTTATATTCTTGAGTCGAATTTATGGCATGGTAGATTAGGTCATGTAAATTATGATGCTTTGCGTAGATTAATTGGTTTGGATTATATACCAAAGTTTGAAATTAATCCTAATCATAAATGTGAAGTTTGTGTAGAAGCGAAACTAACTAAGGCTCCATTTAAATCGATTGAAAGAAAAACCGAACCTCTAGAATTAATTCATACTTATGTATGTGATTTAAAATTTATTCAAACTAGAAGAGGCAAAAAGTATTTTATAACATTTATCGATGATTGCACAAGATATTGTTATGTTTATTTACTTAGAAGTAAAGATGAAGCCTTAGAAATGTTTAAACTCTACAAAACAGAAGTTGAAATCAACTTGGTAAAACTATTAAAATGGTTAGAAGTGATAGGGGTGGTGAATATGATGCACCTTTAAATGAATTTTGTGTACAACATAGCATTATTCACCAAACTACAGCCCCTTATTCTCCACAGCAAAATGGAATTGCTGAAAGGAAGAATAGAACCCTAAAATAAATGATGAATGTCATGTTACTAAGTTCAGGTTTACCACAGAACTTGTGGGGGGAAGCAATATTGTCTGCTAATTATGTTCTTAATAGAATACCCCACAAGAAAACCAACAGCACTCCTTATAAATTGTGGAAAGGTCAACCACCTTCCTACAAATACTTAAAAGTGTGGGGGTGTTGGCAAAAGTGGAAGTTCTTGTTCCTAAAAAGACTAAGATTGGACCAAAAACAGTAGATTGTATGTTTATTGGTTATGTTCAGAAAGTAGTGCATATCGGTTTCTGACTTATAAATCAGAAATACCTGATATAAATGTGAACATTATTATAGAGTCAAGGAATGCTGTATTTTTTGAACATGTCTTTCCTTACAAGAAAGGACAGGATTTAAGTTCACAGAAAAGAACTTATGATTGTACACAAAGTCAGAAGACTAATGACAATCAAGCATAAGAGACTAGTAATGGTCTCGACCAACAGGATTTAACTGATGATGAACCAAGACGAAGTAAGAGAGCAAGAACATCAAAATCCTTTGGTCCAAATTTTCTGACATACTTGTTAGAAAATGAACCTCAAAACTTTAAGGCAGCAATGACAGGTCCTGAAGCACCTTTGTGGAAAGAGGCTATTAATAATGAAATTGAATCCATTATGCAAAATCATACTTGGGAATTGGTGGATCTTCCACTAGGTTCTAAACCTCTTGGATATAAATGGATATTCAAGAGAAAAATGAAAGCAGATGGTTCAATTGACAAGTATAAAGCAAGACTTGTAGTTAAAGGTTACAGACAAAAGGAAGGTCTGGACTATTTTGACACATATTTTCCTGTGACAAGAATAACATCCATTCGCATGCTTATTGCTATAGCAACGTTGTTTAATTTAGAAATACATCAAATGGATGTTAAAACAACTTTCTTAAACGGTGATCTAAATGAAGAGATCTATATAGAGCAATCCGAAGGGTTTGTAGTATCAAGGCAAGAAAAGAAAGTTTGTCAACTTGTAAAATCTCTTTATGGATTAAAACAAGCACCTAAGCAATGACATGAAAAATTTGATCATGCAATGCTTACTAATGGGTTTAAGATAAACGAATGTGACAAATGCATCTATGTTAAAAACACTGACCAAGGATATGTTATAATTTGTCTTTATGTGGATGACATGCTTATCATTGGAAGCAGTCAAAACATGATCAAATCAACTAAGCAAATGCTTAACAAAAGATTTGATATGAAATATATGGGGGTCGCAGATGTTATATTAGGAATGAAAATTACTAAAATATCTGACGGATATGCATTATCTCAATTTCATTATATTAAGAAAATTCTTGATAAATTTATCAAGGATGATTTGAATTTAGCAAGAACACCTGTCGACATCAGTCTTTATTTATCGAAAAATAAAGGTGATACGGTGTCTTAATTAAAATACTCCCAAATCATTGGAAGCCTAATGTACCTAATGAATTGTATTCGTCCTGATATAGCTTATGCTATCAGTAGATTGAGTAGGTACACTAGTAACCCTGGAGAAGACCATTGAAAAGCGATCATTTGGGTTTTTAGATATCTAAGATTTACTCGCGATTATGGTTTGAACTTGTCACGACCCAAACCCGGCCCATGGGTTTAGCATCAGAATCGCCAAGAATCCGAGATTACCAAGGCTCTTGAATAGTAAAAACAGCTTAAGCAGTCTGACTGGCGGAAGCCAATACAGTAAATAACTAGTGTCCATTGAGCTGTGAAAATCTATATGCCAAAAACATTTTTCATGCATTCAAACAGTTCAGAACAGTACGATCTATACAATAGTACAAAACAGTGAGGAGACAGGTGGGGACAATAAAAACACCCCAAGCCATAGCATGGCGACTCGGAACCTCACAGTGAGGCACATAGGCTGGCTTGACAAAACTGGGGACCAACCCACGCTCCTAACTCCGGTCTGGCTGCTGATAACCTACATATATGTATAAACAGTGAGCTAAAGCCCAGTGAATAACATAATGCGTAAAGAGGTTATGAATGAATGTCCTTACAGTAATGAAATCAATTCATTAAACAGTATTTGATCTTTTCAAGATTTTCAATCAATCACCATACGGTACATCCATTAGCCTATAAACAAGAGGTCCAAAGGACCGGTCTTCACAGACCAACAAAGAATGATGGCCATCAACGAAATGCAGATGGTTCCTCAAGGAACCGACAGAGCTCAGAATAAAGAATAAAATTGCTAAGGATGCCACAATACAGCTGTCACAGACATACATTCATTCAATAAACAATAGCAGTTCAATAAATAGTTCAGTTCAGTATTCAAAAGATAACCATTTTGAACATATCTTTACACAATTGTTACTCACAGAGATTGGGCTAATAGCAGCTAGAGCGCGTCCCCGAGAGCCAACCCTAAATAGTTAACAATTAGAACACACACTAAGTTTCACAGTAGGGGAAGTACAATAATTAACTTCCTATTATGCCTCGGTGTGTTCTACATCTATATCCTCATTAAGATGTCTTAAACTAGACCTAAGAATGCCTAGGATGGGATGAGGATGCAAAAATACACTTAGAAAACATGTTGCATAATTTGCTGAAAATAAGAGCCTCGCTCGAGCGAGCCTTTCTTCGCTCGAGCGAGCTTCCAAAATCAAAGGCTTCGCTCGAGCGAACAATCCTTCGCTCGAGCGGTCTGATGAAACAGTAAAAGTACTGGATGCTCGATTTTTACGCTCGAGCCACCAATCCTTCGCTCGAGCATGGCTCGAGAGAAGCGTTGGTCGCCGGCGAGGAATCGCTCGGCGAAGAAGCCAAATCTGGAATTTCCAGATTTGCCTTCCAAGCTCAAACCAAGCATTCTCAACTCAATTCTCGACCTCTTGGGCCCAAATTCTGGAAAATACTTCCCAAAACAATGTATAACAAGTTTGAAAGCTCAATTTATGAATTCAAAGCCCAAGAGTGAGTCAATTAAAACCATTTTTCAAACCCATTTCAAGAACATTTTCAAAACATGCAATGCATGAGTTTTTAACCAAATTCAAGGTTCAAATCTTGCTCTAATGAGCTCAATAGTTGGGAAACAAAATGAAAACATGTACTTTAATAACCATATGAGCATGCATGTACAATTTACCATGAATTCAACTTCAAAATGCACCAAAATGGCCATGCATGTATGAATTATGTTATGTTTTCAACATGTGAAGCTATTTCATGGCTTAATCCACCAAACTTGACATAAACCATGCAAGAACAAGTTTAATTCACAAACAAAGGGGTAATTACACTACCTTAGGTCTTCATTCACAAGATTAGAAGCTCAATTAAGCAATTACTCTTCAATTTCTTCAAGTATACAAGCCAATTTCCTAGTTGATTTCACAATTCTCTCATCTCTCTCTCTCTAGTCGGTTCTCACTTCACAAAATGGCTGATAGAAATGTTTTGGTTGCATGTAATAAGGCCCAACATATAATAAACAAAGGCCCCACTTTGATGGCAATTCCGTAAATAAGGCAACTCTTTGATTTAACTTATTTTAATCTAATTTAATCATGCCAAATCAATTTCCAATTAAACATACCATAAATTCACATTAATTTTAATGATCATAAAACATCAGTCAATTTCAGATTCGGCCGCCGATAAGGCCTTCAATTAGCAGTTTAAATTACCGAGCATGAACAGATCGATAAACGACTAACAGATGGAAACATGCATTTAAACAGTTACGGTCAATCGATTCGGTTTCGGATTTCAGTCGGTCAGTTCAGTATTTCAATCAATTCAATTATCAATCAGGTTCAGTCTCAGTTAACGGTAATCAATGGTTAATTCAGTAATAATCAGTAATTAATCGGTAATCAGTTCGAGGGTTGTTACAGAACTTTACTCGATATCCAGCAGTACTCGAAGGTTATTGTGATGCCAATTGGATATCGGATACTAAAGATTCAAAATCCACTAGTGGATATGTCTTTACTCTAGGAGGCGTTGCTGTTTCTTGGAAGTCCACGAAACAAACATGCATCGCACGATCCACAATGGAATTCGAGTTCATTGCTTTAGACAAAGCAAGTGAAGAAGCAGAATGGCTTCGTCACTTCTTAGAAAACATTCCAATGTGGCCAAAACCTGTGCCAGTTATTTGCATTCATTGTAATAGTCAATCTGCAATAGGCAGGGCACAGAATCATATGTATAATGGTAAGTCACGACATATTCGTCGTCGACACAATACCGTTAGGCAATTGTTGTCAAATGGAATAATCTCTACAGATTATATAAAATCTAAAGAGAATA
This sequence comes from Camellia lanceoleosa, assembly GCA_025200525.1. Taxonomy (NCBI): domain Eukaryota; kingdom Viridiplantae; phylum Streptophyta; class Magnoliopsida; order Ericales; family Theaceae; genus Camellia; species Camellia lanceoleosa. Next base: position 6,654,516 of record CM045758.1, on the reverse strand, counting down.
TTGCGGATCCGTTAACAAAAGGTTTGACAAAAGAGTTAGTGTATAGTTCATCGAAGGGAATGGGATTAAAGCATATTACATAAGAGTCGTCATAATGGTAACTCTACTTATATGACTGGAGATCCCAAGAACTAAGTTCAAAGGGACAACATAGGATTAAAATTCCTACCCATTCCTATGGTGAGAGTAATATCTGCAACATTTGTTGTATGCAGGGATATAAGGATAAGCTTTGTTTTTAATGATTACTTATATCTTGATTAAAGCATGGAAATCAAGACGAGTATAAGGAGATACTCACAATAAGAATCACCTATATGAGTGTTGAACTGGGGCCGGTTCTATGAGAATGAATAAGGCTATATTCTCTAGAAACACTCATGAAAACTAGGTGCGTTCAAGGCCAAAATGAACACAACAATGAGAACCATGATGTGTCAGAAGCTATTTTGTGTGAAATCTATTGTCTTGGCTTACACAAACGGCTGAACAATTCAAGGCATCGCGTCCATTAGTTAGCTAGTAAGTCCGATAGGTTATCACTAGGGAAGGTTCAAGGCCGAAAACTACCTATCTTGATGCAAGATATTTTCGACTTATACTCTTTCGATAAAATCTGCATATTGTTGCATTTCCGTTGTCATCAAATTCCATTCATGTGGGGGATTGTTGGAAATGGTTATAAATTCTGGGTAAAACTAGAATTTTATCCTAAGTTTGGTCTAATATTTAGGTAGGCCCCGTGCGTCGATTTACGCGGGTCAAAGTGGTAACGCGTTCTATGCCGCGTTGTGATTCACGTGGTATATTAGGTTGCTCAAAACCATTACCGAGTAAATGAGAAATTGAAGCCAACGTGTGCTCCATGGAAATGAAGTTTTGGTGGAAAATCCTTAAAGGTATTGAATAAAGCTTGTTCCACATTGATTTGGTGAGAGGTTTTGAAAGGATTTATAAGGCATGGGTTTGGTACTTGGGGTGTGCCCCAAGGGGTACCCAAGTGTTTTAGAGGGAGAGGTTTTGGGCAAAATGGGTTAGACCCATTGGACCCAAAAATCACCACACGCTGCTGCGTCATGCCGTCCGTGGGTCTGGCTTAGGCGTGGTGTGAGGTTGGGTTGAGCTTGTTCAGCCCAATACTAATCTTTTTGGGCTAAAAACATTTGAATTTAATTTTATTTTTGATAAAATAAAATTCAGAATTCAAATTAAACTGGTTTACTGTACATCCAAACATGGCCCTTCCCGTTTTCAAACAGAAATAAACTAGTTTGGTATTATTGCACACCCAAATAGGGTCCTTCCCGTTTTTGTATCTGTTTAAATTTAAACCCAACAGATTCAAATTTATTTGAATTCAAAGCCAACAGGTATCATACCTGTTCAATTCAAAATCAAGAGCCACCTTTACATCTATAAATAGACCAGCCTCCCATTTGGATTTTACTCCAATTTTCGTACTCCATCATCTGCTTTAAATCTCTGCATTTTGCTGCATTTTATTTTTGAAAGAAAGAATGTAAACACCTAGTGTGTTCGACGAACAAATAAATTGTAGTGCTGCTTTTATTCGTTAATAAAATCATTTTATCCTGGGAGATAGACGTCCAAATTCTCGAAGCAGACCGCGAGAGGATTTAATCTGTTTTCAAACTTGGACTTGATCAGTTTATAATTCGAACAAATTAAATCAAGTAAGTTATTTAATTTATTTTCAGTGTTATTTTTATTTGTTTAAATTAGATTTTAATTTTGTTTTTGTAACAAAATAAAATCTGTTTTTATTTATTTATTTTTATTTCGAGTTTGATTTTTGTAATCAAACGAATTCTCTCCTTTTTTTTATTTTTTTAAATTTTAATTGTTGTTTTGTACACAATAGAATTAAAATATTTTAAATACAGTGAAGATTGTTCCAACAATTTTTATTAATTACTAATTAATGTGATATCTATCATATTATTTAAAATTAATTAATTATTTTAAAATTTTAAAATTCACCAACTGCATGACACTTAAGCACCTTTCATAAAAAAAAATTGGAAGAGTTGTTTGAAATGATTTAAATGTATTTTTTAATTTTTTATGAAAAAATATGTAGAAAAATAGATAAATGATGTGACTTAAAAAATAAAAAAATAAAAAAACACAATTTTTCTAGTGCACCCAAAATTGAATTTGAATTGAATTTGAAAAGTTAGCTATTTTAGTAAGTTAAAATATTTGTGTTTGAGAAGATGATTGAATTTTTTCATAGTTGGACGTGATATTTGGGAGAAAAAAAGTAAAATAATTATCAATTTAATGTGATATTTTATCTTATTGATTATTTTAATCTATTTTATCTTTTTTGTGAATTTTAGTATAAAAAAAAAAAAAAAAAAAAAGTTTGCCAAACAAGGCCGTGCTTAGGTGTCACTAGTATAATTTTATTTAAAATGGACTGACTTTTAAGTACGACTATAACTGTTTCAAACATCATTGACTATTTTAATAGAAAAAAAATTGTAAATAACAAAAAGTCTTCGAAAAAATTCACAATTTTATCTTGTTTTTTTCTTTTTATTATTTTATATGTACCAAGTATTTTTTTATACTACTATTTTAATTAATTTTTCTACTTACAATGTACTTACTCAGAAAATCTCCAATCTAGTATCAGATGTTTTATCAAATTTAAATTTGATAAAAAAAATGCCTCATTTTTGACACTTTTACTTTTTCATCAGATTTATATCAAATATAAAAAAAATTAAAATTTTCATCAAATAAAGAGAATTTTTCATCTTTTATCAAATTTAAATTGTTACCATTAGGTCGGACATCCTCTTGGATGTCCACCACAAGAGCAACTTAATATTTTTTTTTCATGTCTAGACGATCTCCAGAACATCCACTCGGACGGTTGAAAATGTGAAAAAATTTGATAAAAATTTTAATTTTAGTATTAAAATGAATAATATGAAATCAAATTTTTATTTAAATTTGATAAAATTTTGAATTCACCGTTAACTATGATCTAAAGTATAAAAAAATAAAAAATAAAAAACATTTTAAAAAAATTATGACGTAAATACACAAAATAAAAATAAAAAAAACAAAATAAACTCCGAAATGTAATCCCTCTCCCTCCCTCCCAGCAAACCCTAATCACCCTCCCTCCACTTCCACCTCTCTCTGTACAGACAGGTTCGAAGCTCACCATTGCTGGGATCTCCTCGACAAGACACTGTCAAAACCCCCACATCGCCGACCAAGTCTCCCTACAGGTTCGCTCTTCTCTCTTCCTTTCTCTTTTAGTGGTTGTTGTGGATTAGGGTTTGGGGATTCTGGAGTGGGGTTAGGGTTAAGGTTTCGGTGGTTGCTAGCCGGCAATGGTGGTGGCGGCGGCAGCGACAGTTGGTAGTTACAATGGGAGGGAAGGTGAAAGAGCACAAATTTTTATAAAAAACATTTTATGTTTATGCATTTTATTTTTTTAGGTGAAATTCGACATTATGGTTACTGGCTTAAGCGAAACAAAAATTAAATACCCTCTTGCATAAATAATCGTATTGTGTAAATTACTTAAATTTTCTCGTCATTTTATTGTGACTCAAAATGTATGCTTTGCATACATTCTATTTGTGCACATAACCTTTATATTCCGAACATGTGTTTAGACAAAATATTTAATAATAATGTACTTTAATTCACAAATCAAATTACGTTAATTTTCATAGGGGGTTAAAATGAAATTTGACCCTTTTTTATTTTTATTTTTTTATCTTTCCACTTTTTTTTGTAATTTAATTTTAGTGTTTTTTGCTATTTTTCTTACTTGAAACTATCTGTGTAAACAAAGCAGGTTGAGTACATCAAGCCATGGGATCTCGCTTACAGATTCAAGGGGATGAGTCGGTTCTTTTACGTGCAACACATTCTAACCTCAAGAGCTTCGCTTCTGATGTTCGCTTTTCACTTCAGGTACTGAAGAAGAAATAGGACATCTCCTTTTTAAAGATTCTATGTGAATGTTGACATATGCATTATTCTTCCCATTGGTAGTAGTTTGCTAGGTAACTAACATTTAGTTCATATGCTACATGGACTTGTATTATGTAGTTCATTTTTCGTATAGCAATTTGATTGAATCTTATGCGCCAAAATCTTTATAATCTACTATTGAAGTATAGACATTTTATATGAGAAAGTTGTGTGTGACATGTGGAACAAGGTTATTTGCTCTACTTGTAATGTGTATATGACAAATTTTTGGTATGGCACTCTTAGATGACAATTGAAGCTGTAAAGGAGAAGCTCTGGAAAAAATGTGGGACGTCTGTTAATTCAATGTGCCTCGAGCTATATGATGACATGGGTGCTAAAATTTCAGATATGAGTGATAACTTGAGACCTCTTGGTTTTTATTCTCCACAGGATGGGTTAGTCAAATCTTTTTTTTTTGTTTTTTGTTAGCCCTGTCTTTCTGTTTTTGTTTTCCTTCGTAATTCAGTCACAAAGATTTTAATTTGTAACATACCCTGCTTTATTCTTATATAGTTTTGATATGTAAAAAAGGTAATATGCTCTGCTTATTTAAATAATCCATCTCTAATTGCTTGTTATGTATATATATATATATTTTTTTTGTTGTTGTTGGTAAAGATTGCTTGTTATATTCTTATTCTGCACCATGGGAGCTTTTAATTTGGTTACTTTTGTTGGATACATTTGCAATACAACTGAAATAGATGAGATTTGAGTACCATTATTTCGATACAAATAAGCAAAGCATATTATTCCAATACCATTATTCTTCTTCCTCTTCCTCTTCTTCTTTTTTTTAAATTTTTTGTATCCTTTGTTGCCATATTGTCCAATATAAGTCTGTGGCTTCTTTAAATTGATCAGTTTATCTCTCTCATGTTGTTATAGGTATAGATTGCATGTTATTGATCTTGATCCATCGTCAGTAACCTCTGGCGGCTGGCTGGAAGACACTTCGTTGGTGGAAAAATACAAAATATCTGAAGAAGCCTATAATAAACGCAATAGTAAGTCTTGATAACTCCATTTCACATGGTCAAACTAAAACATATATCTCCTTTTCAAGTTTTGTTTTCCTTATTAAGATTTTCAATAAAAAGTAAAAGTTCAAGAAGTGGATGAGTTTGGAAATTGCGTGGTTTCAAGCTGAACCCACTTGGGACCAATCGGGATCATGTGTGATCCAGTTTTTTGTTAATTGGAGTCTTATTTTTTAATTATTAGTATTTTTTTTTTTTTTGGATATTGGCTGTGGGGATTGTCTGTCGGTTTTCTATGGTCGTGTAATTCGATTTTTATTTATGACTTCTTATTTGGTTTTAGATAGGTTTTGAAAGACACTTTTATTTTCAAAGGAGGGAGTCAAAAGTCATTAGGACAAGGAATTCTCTAAAATTTTATATAAAGCCATATGGATTGATTTTAGAGAGTTTTTAAAGTTTCTTTGGGATGATTGTGTGATGCAATTCTAAACCCAGCGCAATGTCTAGAGTTTATCCTCATCTTCTTCTTCCTTTTTTTTTTGGGGGCATTTGTAGCCTTTTCCCACAACCAGATCTATTTGTCACCCTTCTCATACCATTAACCCATAATCCCTTCATATTTTAACACTAATTTGCAAAATAACCTAAAACTATCCTTAGTTACTGTTCATGGAACTGTTACAGCACCGAGAACACCCCCAAAATCAGGTCTTCTCATGCCCAAAGCACTACTCTTTTATTGCCCCATACAAATGCCGGTAATCTACCTGATTTTTTCAATCTTTTGGCTGCTAAAACCAACTAAAATCGGGCTTTAAACCTGCTTTCACTGCTGCTGTTTATTAGATTTGGGCACACTACTAGTAGGAGCGTGTCTCTTGCACTCATCCTACATGATTGATTTGTTACTGTACTGGATTGTTTTGACTTGTTAGAAATCAACATGGATTTGTTGTCTTAAGATAACCTGCAAACAATCTTATCCCTACTAGCTCTCTCTAATTGTTATGTACATCTTGCATGTTTTAACTTCTTAATGTCACAGTATTGCTTTGAGAATATTTCATTTTCCATGAACATATTTAGGTAGTGTTTGGTTCGTTGGAATGATTCTAGGCCAGAATGGAATGGCTATTCCTTGGCCTCCCAATGAATGGCCATTCTCCTAAATTGGTGAATGGTGATTCCACTCCCAATATAAATTTCTTTCCCTTTTACCAAACAAACATGAGAACACATATTACAATGGAGTGACCATTCCATTCTAGCCTCTTTCCATTCCAAACACTGGATTAAGGTTAATGCAGCAGGATTTTATTCTCTCTCTCTCACAGTAAGTAACGGCAGGATTTTATTTTTGGTTACAATATTGTGCTTAGCTGTTGGACTAGCAGAGGAAATTCATTAAAAACGTTGTTTTTCAGGCACTTTTAGAAAGTTCAAGGAAAATTATGCCCATCAAAATCCTTCTGCTCATGAGACCAAAGTAAGCGTCTGATGTTATATTAGCAGTTTAACACGTCTTGAGATGATTTGTGTTGTGACATTCAGATTTTCCTTGGTACCATTGTCTGGTGTATTTTATTTTTTTCCCAAACTCCCTTGCTCACCTTAACAAACTGTTGTTTTGTTTTGGTCTACTCATCTTTGTGATTCCCACTCGTGCGTGCGTGCGTGCGTGTGTTCGTGCGTTTGTGCGTGCGTGCGTGTGTTCGTTCGTGCGTGCGTGCGTGCGTGCGTGCGTCCGTGCGTGCGTGCGTCCGTGCATGCGTGCGTTTGTTCGTTCGTTCGTCATAACCTTCTTGATATTTTGATCCATTAATTATCTGTCTATATTTGAGTTGTGCTTATCTTTGTGTGGAAATGGATTGCTTTCTAATCTTTATCCTTTATATAGAGTTTGGACAATTCCATGGAGGACCTCTGTGCAAACGTCAAGGTTAGTTGAGCTTAATGGTTCATTTTCTTCGTCCTTGCTTTTTCTGTTGACAGATTGCTGAAACTGTTGAAATTATGTTGTGGTGTCATGAGATGGAAAAAGGAAAATAGATAAATAAATAAATAAATGTGAAAAATGTTGAAATTACGTTGTGGTTTCATAAAAGAGGGGAAAAAAAAGGAAAAATAGGTAAATAAATATATGAATGAATGAGAAAAGACAAAACGTCGTTCAAAATTATTGTTGATTATTTGTGAGGATAGTTTTATAGGATAAAAACATAAGTCAAAAGATTCAGGTTCAGGCATTATGGAAACAAACCGCTTTATTTATTCATTTGTTTCAGTTTGTTTCTTTCTAGGCATTTAGCACTCTGTCTGCTGTGAATATGCTATTGTTCTCATGGTTAGTCCATTTAATATCCTTGTTAGTTCCATTTGACATTTACCTGATCTTATGCATGGTCAAATAATTTTCTTTCATGCCCTTTATATGTCTTAAATTTTATAAGAGAAATTTTGAGTTTTTATTAGTAGTTGTATTTAATGCTCGGAGCTACTTTCCTTCATATTTTGCAATAGGAACGAATACTTTCTTTACTTCTAACTTTTTTTTTTTGAGTTTTATTTCATTACCCTTTATTATGTCTGTGTATTATCTTCTGAAAGAGTTATGCACACCATTATTTTGTTATTACTTCTTTTCTTTTCTTTTTTTATACTTTTGTAGGTAGGAGATAGATGTCAAGTTGAACCAGGAGAGAAAAGAGGTGTTGTCAAGTTTGTTGGCCAAGCAGAAGCTCTTGGATCTGGTTTCTGGGTTGGAGTCCAGTATGATGAACCGTTAGGGAAACATGATGGCATGTATGTTCATTTTAAATTTTCTATCCTAGAAACTTAAAGATTGTTTATGAAGGTTTTTAGTTTGTTGTTTTTGATAATGCATTAGCTCTATGTTCTTGTAATTAGCATTCGGTTTTCTTACAATGTTTTAAAGTCGTGGATTGTTTGGGAATAAGTTGATTGAGTCATGTATCAAATTGCAATAATATATAAAGGGATGAAAATGAAATATTAATGTTCACTTACAAATGGCAACACATTGAGCCATCTAAATTAACATTGGTAGGGGTTTTACTTTTCTTTTTCTTTTTTTCATATGCCCATCGTGTTGTGACCTAATTTGTTTTAAATTGTTGGGTTCCATACCCATGTCTGTGTCTGGGTCACTGCTTCCTAGACTATGCTATATATATACTGTCCGGAGACTAGTGAGGGCTTGCTGCAGTTTTTCCACTTATTAGAAGTGGTCAAATTGCTTTCTTTTTCTTATTATTTGTTCTGAACCTGTGGTTCTGAGTTGTGCTTCTCTACTGATTTGCCTCAACAATATTGCAGGGTGAAAGGAACACGTTACTTTGATTGTCCGCCACTTCATGGTGGAATGGTTAGACCAGACAAAATAAAGGTATGCTTCAAACAATATTTTTCTGATGCTTTCATATTAGAACTCGTACTCACTACTGAGATGGAGAGCATTCCACAAAAAAGGTGTTTTCCTTTGAACTATAAAATATGAAATTGTAGTAGCTACTTAAATGATGCAAAAGGTGGGGCATTTTGCTACCCTTTTGAAATAAAATGATGATGAGGGAAAATTAGTACTTTAAAATAAAAAAAAGAAAAAAAAAATTGAAAAAGAAGATGGGGAAGTTTCGGTTACATATGGGTCAACTATAAACGTGATTGTAAAATTTGTACCCGCCAAAAAATTGTCCAGTATTACCAGTATACAATATATTGCTTTGTTTTTCTAATAGTTTTGGGTGTTTTTGTTACAATCTGAATATTTCCCAGGTTGGTGATTACCCAGAACGAGATCCATTTGAGGAAGAGGAAATTTGAGAGGAGAGAGATGAAGAGGATACGTTTGTACTTGGCTGTTTTAACATTTTAACATAATTTCATTTGTGCCGGTGGAAGATAGTGAATGATGCCTTCTTCGTTATATTTCTCAGCATTTCACTACATTTGAAGCCTTGGGGTGTATTTTCCTGGTTGAGTTGGTTAAAATATGAGTTTAAACAACAGTGAGCTTTGGTGGGTTTGTTCATTCATATCTGTTGGAACTGGTTTTGTTGAGGAAATTGATGGTAGGAAAGAATGATGTTGAGATTTATTGGATGATTTTCTACCCCAAGATATAACGAGTGAAGTACAATGTCAATTCCTCCCTTCAACATGTGGTATTCCCCTTTTGTCTTACATTTGTATTGTTTTTCATTATGTGAAAATCTTCTGGCACTTGGGTTTTCTCACAAATATATGAAGATATTACGATTGAAAACAGAAAATATAAAGATTAACTCTCTTTTCAGGATCGAAATTTTGTAAGGATATTGCCAAATATAATTTGTACAAATATCTGGAAATTTCTCATCTTCAAAAACATTAACAATTTGATACGAGGGGGGGAAAAAAAAGAAAAGCAATATTATAAAGTTATTTTCAAATTTTCAAAAACTAATTTATCATAAAAATTAAAACAATGGGCCTGAATACAAAACAAAAATAAAGAAAACTGAGGTCAGAAAAATGATACATAATATGAAAGCTAAATAAACATCTGAAGTGGTCCTCATTGTATGGCAATTTTTCCATCTAAGCATTGCTTGTTTATTGTCAATGCTTTTGTTCAATTTGTATTTTTCCAATCTACCTCAGCAGAGTCAAACAGACAAATTATTAGCACTCGACGGCTCGGTACAGTTAAAACCTTGTACAACTTCCATACAAAAATGAAAAAATCGAACCTATTTGGTAACAGCTCCCCACCCCCACCCCCACCCCCCAACGCTAAAATAAATGTGAAAAAAGAAAAAAGAAAAAAAAAAAGGGACTGCCCACCTGATGAGTTTTCCAGCTTCTCTGCCAAAAGGCCGGGTGCGAAATTTATGAAAAAATGTACCCAGTCACCTTAAAATTTCATGTCAGCATTTACAAAGTCCTATGGTCCAGGAAAATGAATCATTGTGAGCGCTTGTGAATCTCTTGGTTAAGAAGCCGAGTCACTAGACCTTGATCTGTGGTGGGTCTGTTATCGCTCAGAACGTCGTATAGTGCATGTAATTCTTCTGGATTAGCCTTCTTGAATAGGCCGCTGAGTATTGTATCCGCTCCAGCAGCGGATATATCATGGTTTCTGCTGGCTTCTTGATTATTTGTTGTGTCGGTTCTCAGAGAGAGATTTCCACTGTTATCTTCAGATTGAGGATGTTGTGGAATCTGCATTAGGGGCCGGGTTTTCCAGTACTCCGTACAAACTTGATTTCGGTCCATAGCCTGAATAGCCTGTGCATAAATCAGAAGGATAAAGAAAAAACATTTTGTTATTTGAAAGAAAGCGTCCTTCAGATATTGAAAGGCATAACATCAGAGAGTAAATTTCACATCTGACACCAAAAAATATAAAGAAAAGAACATAGAGCTTTCACTACTTGAAGTTTGAAAATGAATCCCATGGTAGGGAGAAAATACAAAATGACGTGGGCTAAACCAAAATAGGGGCCCAGTTGATAAGAAAAGGAAGCTCAACTAGAGTTGGTTGGGGAGTATGTGCCAACTAAACTTGTCGGGATAAGATGAACAAATTCCCTAATTGGAGGACATCGGGAATAAGACGAGGTAACATGAGATTGGCAAAAGAGACTGTCATTTTGTTGAACAGATGTGATTGACACTGGGTGGCAAACAACTATGGCTAAATCATTTCCAAGGAAATATTTCATGGGAGACAACACCAAAATGATGAAAACTCATTCAGCAGCCAATCCCCTTCCAACCTAAGTTGACTTCTAATCTCAAGATTACACTTCAGAAATGAAGGGAAACTGTCCCAATCTTAACAGCCCTTCTTCCTGTGGTTGGAGGAGTGTCTTGTCAATCTCCTTCCATTGTCGGAGGTGATTTTTGTTTTCTAAAGCACACACAACACAAATGAATTGACATAAACCCCAACTAAAAGCTAGTTTATGACTGCATATTCATCTATTTTAAGAATTAACAGGATTTTGAGGGTTTAAAATTATCCCTCGCAAAAATAAAATAAACACTATAGCAACCAAAACCAGAAAAAGAAATACTGAAAGTAAAATTTAAAACTTGATTAGCAAAGTACTAGAAAAGTAGGAGCATAGTCAGAACCGGGAAATCAGTTCCAGAACCAAGTTTACCTGAACAATTGCTGGGGAAGAAAAGCCAAACATTTCCATGCCATCAAGACTCCCAGGAGGCTGCAGAGGGGGAAGCTTCATTCTTCCCAACTTATGTTGCTTTGTGATCTCTTGATTCACTCTCTCTCTAACCATCTCCCAGCATTTAGCAGCTGAGACATGAATAAATACCTCACTTGGGCAATGCTCTACAGAAACCTGGAAAAATCAAAATGCAAAGCCTAAAAAGAGTGCCATTATTAAAAAAAAAAATTTAAAATGGGAAAGCCAATGCCATTATATAAGCTCTTCTTTGCCAGCATCATATAATATTAGAAACATCATAACTGGCACATCTTACTGTAACATCCATAACATACAATTATACCGCTAACATTTTCAGGTCAGATTTTTATTTATTTTATTTCCTTTATTTTTCTCTTGCATGTGTGTGCTGTCATTTGGTTGAATTGAACTTGATCATTCACTTCACATTTGACCACACGTAAATAGAATGCCAGGACAACTCTGGAATTTGAAATTAACATAAGACTGCCATACATAAAAAGACAAACAACTATATGGTAAACTAAAGACCTTTTGGGCCATTTATGAATTATTGAATCCTTCTAAGATCAAGACTCTGTGTTTGGTTTAAAATTTAGTTGAACAGCAGTAACATGACAATGATAACCATTTTACAAGACAGAACAGAAGAAAGCAATACGTAAAAAAAGAAAAGAAAAATGTAGACAGTCATAAAATAGCATTACATCATTATTCTAAAACCAAAATGAAGTTCCTATTACCATAAAAAGAGGTCCATCTCGCCCAGCATCCAGAATTTCTGAAACATAGTGACACATATTTGTTGGATCTAAAACACTTATGTACCTAACACGGCTTTTGAACCCTGCACAAAACAAAAAAATGCTGAAGTTAAAATGTTGGCCTAGAAAGAGACCATACATGTGGACTGTAGACATCAACATACCCTTGGGGAAAATTGCCCGACTATCACACCATAACTTTCCTGAATGCACGACACCGTATTCCAGAGGCTCAACATTGCAGTTGATTCTTCGCACTACCTTTGCAATACGAGGACCCTTCTGCCGAAAATATCTATCCAGATTATTTTGAGTGCTAGATGGGCTTCCTGATGCACTTTGTGTATCATCAGCTAACCTTATGTTGACATTCGATCCCATCTTATGCCTATCCTCATTGTTAGGTATTTCAGTGCCACATGGCTGTGGAGGCAGCTGAGAGTAATTCCCCACGTTTGTCATATTACAATCACCAGTCTCACTTGTATTCGAAAAGTCCGGAACATTTTTATTAATTTCCGTGCCAGAAGAAACTCGGTGGGAAGAAGGGCTGTGTGGATTGGATTCAAGAAGTTTTTCACCTTTTCCATGTAACGAGTCTGCATCCCCTTGACACATCACTGCAGCATTAGACACAGGACCAGCCAACACTGAACCTTTAGTACAATTACTGGCACTCACTATACTAGAACCCAACAACCTCTGAGAATGTTCTTTACAATTTTCAGAAGTTTCTTTTCCTCGTTCTGAAAGTGGTGTACTTGACTCCTCACCCTCATCATCACTAAGAAGTATAACATTACCACTTCCCGAAAATGAAGACTTCTTCATTTCATGTTTATCTGCAGCCAAGTTGTCAGTGAATGCCATGTCTTCTTGCGAAAGCTGACAGACTTGAGTCCTTAAATTAGTAGCCGAATTAAAGGTTAATTCTTTCTTGATCTGAGAGGTATCACTTGATACCTTGACTTCATTTGCTGACTTTGGTGGTGTAGATGATGCTCTCACAGCTTCCAAACCCAGTACAACCTGAAATGGCATCTCCTTTTTTTGTTGTAAACATGCCCCACCCATGATCCCAACCGAATTTGGTATTCCACCAACATTATATTTCCCTTCAATCTCTTTCGAGTAAGCTACAGATGGTTGCGAACTCAATTTCCTCATTACTTTTCCTTCTGGGGAATGAGATAAATTACCAATAAGCCCAGGGACTTGCAGATTGCCTTTTAAAACTTGAGAACTCAAGGCCAGTCCCAAATCTAGTCTTGCCCATCTGTACACTGCACTCAATTTCCCCTCCAAAGCATCAAGCAGGATATTTAGTTCATCGATGTCGTAGCGGAAGAGGAAAAATTTGGCATTCCAAGAACATGAACACAAATGCTTTGCATGATTCAGGCACGTGTATCTCTCTGGTGAACAGTGACATCCAGCAGCAGACAAGTGTAAGTCAAAAAGACATACACTGCATTCCCTCTCATTGGTGGCATCAAAACTGCTCTCCATCTTCACTGCCTGTAAAGAATTGCAAAGAAACTCCCGCCTCAACCGCTCCATTTCAACGCGAGTCTAGCACAAGACACATACAGTAACAAATTCAATACCATAAAAATTAAACAAAACATATCAAGACTGCATGTCAGGTTCAAGCTTGTTAACTTTCAATTATTCCCAAATAACTTGCTGAACTAAGACACTACCATTAACCCAATCGGACCCAGATAGCAAATAACTATTGCAGCAAATAATCCGACTTATCTAGATTAGCAAAAAGGCAACAAGACAAGTAATGAGAAATATGTGACCTTACCTTGAGTGCTTTGGATAAGATGCCATCCTTCCCACAGACATTCTTCCATCTTAAGTTATCCGAAGTATTTTTCCTCAGTAAATTAAGTTCCCAGTGTGCTTTGACTGCTTCTCTTGCTGCCCCAAGCAACAGTTTATCATGCGAAATTGTAGTTTTTCTGCCTTGCTCACGATAGAGCTCAATAGCATTCTGCCCATGAGGCAACCAGTCAACAGGAGCTACGTTTACTGCTTCTGCACAATTGAAGCCACAGTTGAAACCAGCATGATATGCTCGAGGGAAAGTCAGAACAAACTCTCCAGGATTCTGAACACAGCGATAGACAGGTACTCCCTCAGATTTTAGTATGGAGGGAGAGAGTTGTGTGACCTGCACAACGAAAAACAAGTTAAGCGATATTACGAAATATAAGTTACGAGGATAAATAATTATGAAGGATAAGAAACAGATCTGCTATCTGAGCCAACAAACTTCTGATTTCCAAACACTCCTAATTTGAAAGGAGCGACACTCCTTAACAATCATGTGATCTTCCTATTGTAAACCCACCCACCCCCAACCCCCCACTTTTCTTGTGGAGAAAAAGGAGGAAGATAATCAAGACTCAAAGAAAGAGTCATTCCTAATATAGATTGTCTGATTTGGTTGGTTGAGTTGAGCTGATGGAGACTGAGATTTCACAAAGGCCAAGGCACAAATGAGAAACCAACCAACAATTTCAAAGAAATATTTTTTTTATTTTGGGTTTTGGTTAATGATTTGAAGGACCTAACTTTGAATTTACTTTCTAAACTCTCTCCAAGTACATCAATTTTATCTTCCTTATTAGAGTATTTGAGAGATAATACAGTTCAATAAAAAGGGAAATTTGCCAATACATTTTTTGATCATCGCTTTATCTTTCTTTTTTTCTCTCTTCATATTTAAGGTTTTCCATAGTACTTGGCTGAGAACCTGAGAAAGCAAAAGAAAAAGATTCCCCTCATAAACTCATCTGAGACTGAGGGACAGAGAAGGCCATCAAATCTTTGACAAAACCTTGACTAGAGGAAGTTCTAACATTAAAGGAACTGAAAGTGATTAATCAAATCACAAGTTGGGAACCTATATTTTCTTAAACATCGACATGAATCCAAGAATAGAAAATAATTTTTTTTGTGATAATGATATCCTATCAACAACATAGACGTCAGAAACAATGGGAGAATGAACATGTACTCTATTCCATGAGTAATAACAGAAATTCAGGACATAGAGGTCCTGGATAAATGACATAGTTATCTTGAACATATACCCATTGTAACAAGCAACCAAAGATGGATAGATCAAGTGCGAGATCATTATGTTCAACCAATAGAGAACAATTTTTAAATCGAGTTAATAACAAGTAATGCCAGATTTTCAAACTTATAGCAGAAGTTACAAATGCTTTGCAAATGAAACCAAAAAAGATAGCAAGAAGGGACCAAACCCATCCGAGTTCCTGCCCTATATGTGAGTGCCACTCAAAGAGTAACAAAAAAGGACAGCATGAAGGAACTTCAAAGACATGAAGGCTGAGTTTTAAGCAATAATTAATGTACTATTTTTATGCTAAAAATATAAGGAACGTACCACAATTAAACAAATGAGAAGCTAATAAATATACATTGTTAGATGTGTTCACCACGACTGAAGGGGGAGCATACTTTTTTCTAAATATAACTAATAATTGAGACCATATCTTGAGGCTGGTTGTACAATCTGGCATGCCCAAACAATGAATGGGATAGCAAATGCCAAATATAATTTTCGAAACATAAAACAACAATATCACACAAATACAATTAACACTTACCAGCTTATGAAGCAAGTCAGGCTGTTCTTCAAAAAGGTCGGGCAAATGCTTTCTCATAGTTGCTTCCAATTTAAGGGCATCTTCCCCTGGGACACCATACCATATTTTTGGGGCACCCCAATGCATGTAATTCAACGAGTACAAGTGATGATCTTCAACATGCTGCTCCCAAAAATTAAAAAAGAAGAATGAAACAAGACAATCAGGCGACATAAAAAACAAAAATATCCCAGTCTATAACTTTACATGCTTCAAAGCATCAATATTTGGTTTTACCACCTTGTATGCCTTCTTTTATTCTCGTTCTTTTAACTAGTAGCTCTAGGGTCCCTTGTTTTTATCTCTTTACTTTGCTGAGGAGACACTTGTGTTTATGAGGGTGACAATTTATTGATTCATTTTGTTGGTGGGGTTGGTTGTTTTATTTGCTATGTACAAGAAATGTATTGTTTTTGTTTTATTTTCTCTAGTTGTATATGGCCATGAAGTAATTCTTCAACTGTTACCCAAATGACCACATAGAGCACACAAGCCCCTAATTGAATATGCATGTATGTATTAAAATGTACAATGATCTATTGCATGCAAGCGATAAAAAGGCTTGTGGTCATACCCAACAAAATGAAGAAAAGCACATTCCTACATACAACCATGGCACTAGAACACCTGATATATCACTGCTTTCATATGAAAGGACAGAACCCGGAAGCCTGGGGAAGTTATTCAAGTTCCAGCCTGATTTCACATAGTTCTCATTTGAAACAGAACCACCTTGATTAGACAGTTTAGGAAACCCACTGCCAAAAACTCCAGTTTCCAAATCAGCCCCATAAAGCACCTAGAACAGAAGACACCAAAACAACAAAGTTGGAAAGATGAGCAGCACGAAGCCACATAGAAAACATAATAAACTAATTAATTTGTAAAATGTATAAAACAATTATAAGCTCATCAGCATCTCATACCTCAATTTCTTCAGTAGGTCTCTCTACCATCCGCCAATATTCACCTTCAATATTCTCCACTGTGGGTTCCCATTGCTCTTGGAGTGTGGTCATGTTTCCTCCTGGACCTGCAATACTTTCATTCTTCCTGAAGTATTGCACCTTAAAATCATTTGCATATTTTTTGAAAGTATCCAGAGTTAACTCAGGACCAGGTTCAAACCCAAAGTTGTCTGCCTGACAAATTCCAGCATCACCAGAACCCAAAGTATTTCCGGTACCAATACCATAATCTACCCCATTTTTCATGCATCTTCTCCTCTTCCTCCTCTTATTATTGTATGTGTTCAACATCTTTCTCATTGAACCCCTATTCTGAAGTTTGTCGATTCTCTGGATGCGAGTAGGAAATTTAGATCTCTCCCATATATTTTTCTCCTTAAGAGGGCAAGGAGGTGTCCAAGAAGGAGGAGGTACAACGCGACAAATTCCATACTTTTCTGCTTTGTGGCGTATGGTTGCAATATATTTTAGAGTATCTTTGAACTCCTGGAAAGTATATAAACTCTCAGCACCCTGAATTTCCAGTATGAAAAAATAAATTATATACAAGTGAAAATATGTACCTCTTCATTTGGGTAGAATACAGGAGCATCCTCAAGATCAGGCCTGCAAGCTTCTTCGGGACGCCATCTTGCAGTTACCTATTCCAAGAATTCATATTTAAGCAAAAAGTATCAGAAGACAAAAAAACATGCAACATTAAATCTGAATATCAGACTATCATATTATGACTGCATTTGGTTGAACTACTTCAAAATTGTCGCAATCACAGCCTGTCTCCTACCAAAATGCATAACAGACCTCCAGTTATTTCAGTAAAAAATAGAGTTTTTCCAAATTCACAAAGCTCAGTGATGTGGTGCACTTGATTAGATACAAGTCTGTGAATGTAACAGCTTGTAATCGAAGTAGGTTAAGAAAGTTTAAAAGGAGATATGATTGAAAGTTTACCTTTTGGCAGTTACTACACTCCACACACCCACGGATAACCCCTTTGGGAAGGCAGGGTCTTAGAGGAAGATTCTAAAAGTGCAAAGGAAATGTAAGACTCAGTGTAGGGATACATCTTTAAAAATAATATGCATAAAAAAAGTAACCAAAAGAAAGAGGCAGTGAAAGGGTAAGCAAAATTAATCAACCTGCTCAGAGTCAGACTCATTGTCAAAATTGTCATCAAATTGGCTGTAGTTTATCCAAGGCCTACGCCTAAGGGACCAAGTAATCTTTGCATCATCACTAGACTCGAGCTCAGATGCCATCTGGACTGTTTGTGATTCAGAAGCACATGCAGAGGCAGAGCAAGCAGTCAGTACTTCATGATTTTCTACTCTCTTTAGGGTGAAGGCTGTAAACGATTCAAAACCAGGTGGAACTGCTGGAATTTCCATGTTCTCTTCTTTGACGCAAGGTCTAATAAGTTGTGTTCCCAGCATTACTGTGAAACAAAGAAAAAAATTACTTTGTCTTTAATAGATTGGTAGATGTATTAGTCTTTCCAAATTATCATCAAAATAATAATGCCTTACCTCAGGCCTTACAATCCTCAGCAGAAGAGTAGGTCGAATTATGGATGCAATAAATGAAGAAAGTGTCTGCAAAACTTCCACATCATCCCACAACTAACAGGCCAAGTATGTAAACAGAACTGTAGTCCACTGCAGATTATTCAATATCAAGAAAACTTTATCTGCACAGTCAGCAACCACAAAATAAATAAAGAAATAAGTAGAGGCAAAACCAGAAGACAACAGGTTAAATCTCAACCACCAAGCTACTCCAATATCTTCATTCTTAAGAATCAACACGACATGCTTATTAACATAGCTAGAGTGAATTATTCTCTACATGCAAAACTGAAAATGTTTTAATTGGAAGATATAACAAGTGTATTCACCGTGTCAAATGTTTTTTTATCCCAACAATGAACCATAGTGGTAGGTGAACTATTTCATTTGTATGCTATCGCTTTTGTGTGTGTGTGTGTGTGAGAGAGAGAGAGAGAGTTGTCTTCAGTAATGTAATCCAACAGCAACCAATGTTATAATTGTGGATTGTTCACGTAACTTCCATTCATCTATTTATTGTTTTTATTTAATTTGTCCTTTCAAGAAGCATGAAATATCACAATGTTCGAAACCTAGGGAAATTTATAATCTATAGCTACATGCTTTTCTTCCTTCTAATAACTTATTTGGCAGTACAAAGATGAAAAATGACCATACATTTTTTGTGGCGCGATGGAGGCAGCTTTCCAATATTTTGTGATACCGATCCAAAAGAAAAAAATCACAGTGAAATAAATATCTATTCCTTGTTAAAAGACCCAACATGTAGTGATACGGAACATGCATGCACCAATTTTGGCTTTTTGCCATGGAGATTTTATTTACAATTTTATAATATAAGTCTTTAGTATTTTATTTATTTTCTTTTTAATTATAGTTTAATTTGGAGTTTCATTAACATTTGGTTTCTTATTTTATTAGGGATTCCAATTTTCAAATATTATTAGGGTTTTACTTTCCAATTTTAATAGACTATAAAGAACTATAAAAATGAAACAACCCTTTTTCTTAGTAGGTTCAAACAACGCAGAGGCATGTAAAGATCCAACTTTTAGTAAACCTCAGATTAATCTCATTTAGTAAAAGATGGGAATGTGATCTCCTTCCTTGCTCTCTAATGCAACTTTTTCAACTCCATGAAAAGGGATAAACCTAAGGAAATAAATAGGGGGAAATTTCTGGATCCCTAAATCTGGAGTACTAGAATTAGAATAGATTCAACAGAAATGTATCATGTTCAGAACATGCATTTCAAAACATAAATTGCCTGGTATTATTAGCCTTTTATGATATATTTTTAAGTTTCAAAGCATACTGCAGGAACAAAAACACAAAAAAACAAAAACAAAAACAAACTGGATATGATGAGAAAAACCATTGATATCTATCTAACAAACTACAAAAACTGCAGATCTGACATAAGGTTTGCATCTACATCTAAGGCTCATCACAGGCATTTCTGTCTTTCAGATAAGTCTAGATTCATAACAGACTAATTAATGTTAAGAAAGAAAGTAAAACTTTTTCATTGAATGACCTTAGACAGACCTAGATTCATCCTAAACTTATGTATCTCTCTCTTGAAACCCATATAGTATTTATTTTTAAATATTTTTTCAAAATAAATAAATATATATATATCATTTTCATAAGCCCAATTGACAAATTCATAAGCCTGCATCAATAAGAACAAGTAATACTTTTTGTATTTTTATAAATAAAGATATTTATATAAATTAAAGAGAACCAAAGCAACAAGTAATACTTTCCAGTTTAATTTGAATAAAAACAGTTATAGTTAGTGATCCAAAAGGCCATTAAAATTCATAATTTCACCGCGAAATTTATAGCTACGTGAAAAAAGAATACAACCAGAATTGATCCAAGAAAAAAAAAGACTTACATAATCTTGATCCAAGAATCTGAGCTGTCTATTGACCTAAAGCAGCTCAAAACTCCATTGACCACATCCTGATGTTGAAGAAAACAACAAAATTCAGTAAATCCAGAACATAAAAACCAAGAAATCCCAGATCTGTAACTCACAACAATTTATTTAACAAATTACAAAGTTTGAGAATCAGATTCAACAGATCTAACCCTTACCCATATTTTATTTTATTTTATTATTATTTTTGCACAGACCAGACCTTACCCAGATGTCTGATTATCTTCTTTTACGTTAACAGTAAAACTGGTACCCAAAAAAACCCACAAATCTTTTAACCCCAAAACCAGTTTTCCACTACGAGTAAAATGATCTATCAAGAACATCAACAGACAAAGTGGTCAAGAAACCCTAAATTGGAAACAAAAATTGGGACAACGTAAAAAAAAATAAAAAAACAGAAACCCAATTCACATGAGCTTTGGATAAGGCTTAAATCTGTGACAAAATTACTGGATTTTAACAAAAATCAAAAATTTAGTTCTTGAAAAACCCTAACCCTACCAAACATGCATGATACACATACACATATGGATGTGTATTAAGGGCAAGCTGCAATTTTTGGTAGGAATCAAACAACACAACCCTTTTGTTTCAAAAACTATGTGCCCAATTTGTTAATAGAGTCTGATTTTCTCTCTCTAGTTTAAAGTCATCTTTATGAAAAAAACCATCAAAGTTTTTTTTAGTTAGGTTTAGAAATTGAGTTTGGTTTTATTTTAATTTTCTTGCATAAACATTAACAATTTAGAAATTGACCAATAAAACAAGATTAACCTCAGAAGGAAACAATACAATTATTTTGTTTAAGATATATAATATAATAAATAGTATTTAACTAAAAATTAATCAGGAATTTGGGAAGAGAAATTGGAGGGAAAAAAACGCGAGAAATTTGAGAGTATTTGGGTTGGAACTATTGTTTTCTTTCTTTCTTACCTTTTGTCCCGTGGAGAGGTGTCCTTAGAGCTTCCAACTTTGGGCGTTTTATGTCCAGATTCAATTCAAGCGAGATATATAAATCGTGTTAGATTTTTATTTTTTTAACTTTAAAGCTTTTTGTATTCTCTAATTTTGAGGAATGAGATTTTTAAATGTTGGTTTATGTGGAAGACTCTGTTTGGATAGCATGAATTTAAATAGTAACAAGAATATGATTATGAGTTCTCATGATTTTAGCATTAAAATAAAAAATTAATTTTTAATTAAGAATCACATTTTCAAAGTAAGTGAGAATCTAATTCTATAATCTTTATAAAAAAAATATCTTATTTCTCGCCTGACATTGGCTATTTAAAGTGCAATAAATAGTTGAACCTATATTATTTTTTTAAAAAAATTGCTACTATCGTCCTAAAATATTAGTTCTTTTTAGGAATTTAATTTTTTTTATAGTACATTGATTATACTTCAAAAATAATCAATGTGTTTTGTTTGAATTTTCTAGATTAAGTTTTTAAAAATTGAGGCTCTATTTGGTTGTGAATTGAAAATGAAATTCTAGTGTGTTTTGGTTGAGATTGTTTATTTGATTATTTTTCAATTTTTTTCAAATTTTCCGAGAAAAAATTTCGTTTTTTTTTGTTTTTTTTTTTTTTTTTTATGCGGATGGATGTCCGGGGGGGGGACCGGCTTCTCCGGACATCCACATCATCCTCTCCTCTTCCTCTCGCTTGATTTTTTTTTTTTTTTTTTTTTTTTTTTTTTTTTTTATTTACAAAAAAAATTTTAAAAATTTTTTTTTTTTTTTTTTTAAAAAAAAAAATTTGTTTAGTTATTAGTTGTAATTTTTGTTTACATATCACATATCAAAAATCACATCATCAACACCACAAAAAAATCAACTCTTCAAAAAAAAATTTTTTTTTTTTTTTTTAAAAAAATTTTTTTACTCAAAAATCATAATTCTACAACACACAAACAAAAACAAAATTCATACTCTCAAATCACATTTACAAAAACACAACCAACGCAATTTGAGTTTTTTTATTTTCATATTTTTTTTTGTTTTTAGTGAATATTTTAAAAAATTTAAAATTTTTTTTTTTACTTTTTTAGATACACCTTACTTAGATGTGTCTAAAAAATAAAAAAAAAAATTGTGAAAAAATTAATAAATACATAAAAATACAAAAAATATACTGAATTCTCTTTTTTCTTTTTTTTGTATTTTTTGTATTTTGTGAATTTTTAAAAGATTTTTTTTACAATTTTTTTACTTTTTAGGTGCATTTATGTTAAGTGTGTTTAAAAAGTAAAAAAATTGCTTAAAATATTAAAAAAAAATCAGTAAAAACAAAAAAATACGGAAAATAAGAAAGTAGAATTTTTTGAAAAGTGTTTTCTGAAAAATGAAAACAAGCATAGTTAATTAATGTATTTGGTTTGAGTTTTCTGAATTAAGTTTTTTGAAAACTGAGTTTTTTAATTTTCGTGTTTTTTTGTTTTTAGTGAATATTTTAAACATTTTTTTTACTTTTTTAGATGCACTTTACTTAGATGTATTTAAAAAGTAAAAAAAATTGTGAAAAAATATTTTAAAAAATTAAAAAATACGTAAAAATACAAAAATAAATGTACTGAATTCTTGTATTTTTTTGTATTTTTGGTATTTTGTGAATTTTTAAAATATTTTTTTTACAGTTTTTTATTTTTTATGTGTATTTATGTTAGTTGTGTCTAAAAAATAAAAAAATTGCTTAAAATATTAAAAAAATTCAATAAAAAAAAAAAAGAAAAAAAAGAAAAATAAAAAAGTAGAATTTTCTGAAAAGTGTTTTTGAAAAAATGGAACCAAATAAGTTGAATAACTTTCTAAAACTACATTTTAGTAGT
Organism: Camellia lanceoleosa; assembly: GCA_025200525.1. NCBI lineage: Eukaryota > Viridiplantae > Streptophyta > Magnoliopsida > Ericales > Theaceae > Camellia > Camellia lanceoleosa. Next base: position 6,631,520 of record CM045758.1, on the reverse strand, counting down.
ACAATTATTACACTTTAAAAATATTAATGTTAATGAATTTAAAAGAATGGTAAAATAAAAAATTCATTTTATTTAAGTTCTTAATTTTTGAAAATAGATTAATATTTTGAGACAATAAAAAATAAAAGGGAAAATCGGTCTAAGGTCCCTATCCAACTTTTAGTAATGGATTAGGTCCACAATCTGTTCTTTTGTAGTCTAAGGTCCCTCACCCCATCCCCTCTCCATCCATGTTGTCCTGAGCTTGATCACCGCTGGCTCCAAATCCCCAACCCTCGTCTCTCTCTATCTCTCTCTCTCTAAACTTCTCCATTCTCAGATCTGTCCAGATCAACTCTTGTTTCTCACCCGACTTCATTCTCCCGGAGTAAAACCAGCACCAGCGACTCAACCACTGGCAACGTCATAACCTGGAACAACCCAACAAACCCCATGCCCCAGCAGTCACCCCCCCGAATCTGCGGCAGATTCATATTTTTGTGGAGATTTTCTAGGATTTTTGTAGGTGTTGAAATCATGTTCGTTGTTTGTAGGTGTTGAAATCTTGTACGAGTTGAAATCATGTTCGTTGTTTGTAGGTGTTGATCGATCGTGTAGGAGTTGAAATCTGGTTATTGTGTTTGATTTGATTTCATGTGGAGTTGAATTAGATAAGTTTTCAATTTTTGATTTGATTTGATTGTGTAGGTGTTGAATTAGGTTTTTGTTTTTTGTTTTGATCAATGTGAGAGAGACGAACTCAGTGTAATTGTTTTTGATTTTTGAAGTTAATTTTTCATTATCTGTTATTGATGAATTTTCGATGGAGTTGATTTTGATTTTTGGAGTTGCTTTTTCATTATCTGTCAACATGCTTATGAGTTGCTTTTTGGTGCTCTGTTTTTCTGTGTTTTTGTGCTCTGTTTTTTGTTCACTTTGTATTTTTTGTGTAGTGCAGAGAAAATTGCAGGTTTGTTACTATAGAATGAAAACATAAAATTGCAGAGAAAATTGCAAGTTTGTAGTGCAGAGAAAATTGCATTTTTTGTGTAGTGCAGAGAAAATTGCAAGTTTTTTGTTCACAAAGACTTTTGGTTTCTTTTTCGGGGCTTGTGGGGTAGTGCAGAGAAAATTGCAAGTTTGTTATTATAAAATTGCAGGTTTGTAGTGCAGAGAAAATTGCATTTTTTGTGTAGTGTAGAGAAAATTGCAGGTTTTTTATTCACAGAGACTTTTGGTTTCTTTTTCGGGGTTTATGGGGTAGTGTAGAGAAAATTGCAGGTTTGTTACTATAAATTTGCAGGTTTGTAGTGTAGAGAAAAGTGCAGAGAAAATTGCATTTTTTGTGTAGTGCAGAGAAAATTGCATGTTTTTTGTTCATAGAGACTTTTGGTTTCTTTTTCGGGGTTTGTGGGATAGTGCAGAGAAAATTGCAGGTTTGTTACTATAAACTTGCAGGTTTGTAGTGCAGAGAAAAGTGCAGAGAAAACTGTATTTTTTGTGTAGTGCAGAGAAAATTGCAAGTTTTTTGAGGAAATGGAGAAATTACAAAGAAATTTTGAGAAATTACAGATAAATTTTGAGGAAATGGAGCATTGAACAAAATAAACATGCTAGAGAAATTATGAAGAAACCCAGAGAAATTTCACAAGGAGAGCTTGGAGAAGATGGGTTCGAACCCGAAGTCCTCTTGGTGTGGTTTTGCATTGGAGCTTGGGGCTAACTTTTAATTTATATATATATATATATAGGTTGCTATTGTTGTTTATTTACTCAATGGAGTGAATTGTTGATAACTTTTACCTTTTTTTCTAACCCAGAGAAATTTATATATATATACATATATCAACAATCCATTATATATATAGCTTATACTGTTGATAAATATATATAATGGACCAATCCATTATAAATATGTGTTGATAAATATGTAATCCATTATGTATATATATATATCTTTTTTTCTAATCCATATATAAGATAAATATGTTGATAGCTGTAACAACCCTCGTACTGATTACCGTTAAACCACTGAATTATATACTGATTACCATTAAACTGAACTGCTAATGACTGATAAGTGAACTGGATGAACTACTGAACAAACTGAATGAAACTAAAACTGAAACTGAATGAGTTCGTCTATTGAATTGCGTGTTGCATCTGTTTGAGTGTATGATTATCTGTTTGCATTTTATGTTTAAACTGCTAATTGAAGGCCTTATCGGCGGCCGATTTATAAACCGTTTGATGTTTTGTAATCAGCATAATATTTGTGATTTTATAGTATATTTATCTGAAAATTTGATTAGGAATGATTAAATTAGATTAAATATTGATTAATTGAAAGTTAGGCTTAATTACGAAATTGCCACCCTTAGTGGCCCTTGTTTATTCATCTTTGAGCCTATTACACTTGACTAAAACATTTCTTCAGCTCATTTCTTTTCTTCCTAACCGACCAAACAAGAATTATAGAGTGAGGGAGAGAGTTTAGAGAGAGACTTGAGCTCACCTTGCCATGGTTGTGGAATTGCTTGAAGACTTGAAGGTTGATTGTTAAATTAAGCTTGCTAGACTTGAAACCAACACTCTAAGTAAGGAAATTCATTGTCTTCTTGTTGTCTTGAGCCTCATTTTGCATCATTCATGTCAATTGTTGAGTTAGAGTGCTAAGAGGTTGGATTATGTTAAAATTGTTGCATGCATGTTGAAATTGTTGGTTCTTGAGGTTGAATTCATGGTCAATTGGTGCATGCAAGCTCATATTCATATTAAGTCCATGATTTCATCTCATTTGCCAACTATTGAGCTCTTTGGAGCAAGATTTAAAGATTGAAATTGGTTTGAAACTCATGCATTGCATGTTTTAAAGTGTTCTTGAATTGTTCTTGGAAAATGGTTTGAATTGACTCACCTTTGGGGCTTGAATTCTCAAATTGGCTTTTGAAACTTGTTAATTGTTGAGTTGGGATATATTCTCCAGAATTTGAGCCCAAGAGGTCGAGAATTGAGGTGAGAATGCTTGGTTTGAGCTAGGAAGGCAACTGAAATTCAGATTTCGCCGAAACCTTCGCCGCGACCAACGTTTTCCTCGAGCCCGCTAGAGCGAAGGATTGGTGGCTCGGCGTAAAAATCGAACATCCAAGATTTCTTTATTTCATCGGACCGCCGGCGAAGGAAGGCTCACTCGGCGAACCCTTTGATTTTGGAAGCTCGCCGGCGAGCATCGCTGCGTAAAATTGAGCATCCAAGATTTTTATCGTTCCATCGACCGCCGGCGAAGGATTGTTCGCTCGAGCGAAGCCTTTGATTTTGCAACCTCGCCGGCGAAGGAAGGCTCGCCGGCGAGACCCCTGCCAAAGAACTTTTGAAAAATGCCTTCCAACTGTATTTTTTGCATCCTCATCGCATCCTAGGCATTCTTAGGCCTAATTTAAAGCATCTTAATGAGGATTTAGACATAGAACCACACCGAGGGAATTTAGGGATTTAATTATCATCCTTTCCAACTATAAACTTAGTGTGTGTTCTATTGATTGACTGTTTAGGGTTGACTCTCGGGGACGCGCTCTAGCTCTTGATAGCCCAATCACCGTGAGTAATGATTTGTGTAAAGATATGTTCAAATGGTTTCATTTTGAATATTGAATCGAACTGTTTATTGAACTGATATTGTTTATTGAATGAATGTATGTCCTGTATTTCGAACTGTATTGTGGCATCCTTAGCACCCACTGTTATTGACTGTTACAGAGCTCTGTCGGTTTCCTTGTGGAACCATACTGATTGATGGCCATCATTATTGTTGGGTCTGCAAAGGCCCGGTCCTTTTGGACCTACTGTTTATAGGCTAATGGATGTACCACATATGACTGATTGATTGAAATATTGATTGACTGAAATACTGAAAGATTGAAATACTGTATAATGAATTGATTTCATTACTGTAAGGACATTCATTCATAACCTCTTTACACGTTATGTTATTCACTGGGCTTTAGCTCACTGTTATATATATATGTAGGTGCTCAGCCGCCAGAAGCTAGAGCGTGGGATTGGTCCCCGCTTTGTCGGCCACCGTGTGTGCCTCACTGTGAGGTTCCGAGACGCCATGCCATGGCTTGGGGTGTTTTTGTTTCCCCCACCTGTCTCCCTACTGTATTGTACTTTTTGTATAGACTGTTGACTGTACTGTTATCGAGGGATTGAGTCCCCGTACTGAATGTCTGTATTGTACTTTTTGTATAGAGTGTACTGTTTTAAACTGTATGAATGCATAAAATGTTTTTGACATACAGATTTTCACAGCTCTATGGACACTAGTTACTTACTGTTTTGGCTTCCGCCAGTACTACGATTGATCAGATATCGTTTCAGAGGCCTTGGTAATCTCGGATTCTTGGCGATTCTGATGCTAAACCCATAGGGCCGGGTTTGGGTCGTGACAATAGCAATCCATTATAACAAACTATCTCTGGATCAACAGTTCACTCTATAATTTATATAAATTTCTTTGGACCTATACAAATTATAGAAATCAGAGAAATCAGCTAAATCAGATAAATATATATATATAGGTCAGAGCAATTTTGTTTATGATTGGGATTATTCACTCTATTGAGTGAATAAAAATTATTCCAGACCATGTCAAAGCTCAGCTAAAATCAGAGCATTTATCTGGACCAATCCAGAGAAATTTCAGTTCAAAGCAAAGGAATTTCAGTTCTAACTTATGATGCGACTTTAATATTGATTAAGTTTACTTTCTTTTCTAACCATGCAGCCAGAGAAATTTTGAATTTTTCCAGCCGAGCAAACAACTCCCATTGTGCTTAGATTATCCAGAGGAATTTCGAAGTCCAGAGAAATTTGGTGGACGAATCTGCAAATATCAGAGAAACACTTTCGATTGAAAAATTCAACTAGAAAAAAGCGAAGAACAGATTTGGGTAAGTTGCAGAAATTTTTCCAGATATTACAAACCAGAGAAATTCTCAATTGTTATTTTTAATAAACCAGAGAAATTCTCAATTGTTATTTTTAATAAACCAAAGAAATTCTCAATTAATATTTGAATAACAAACCAGAGAAATACTCAGATTTTTTCAGAATTTCTCTAGTTCTGGTAAGTTGCCATTGTTATCCCATTCTAATGTTGCTTACATATTACAATGTGAAATTTTTCCAGTTGAATTCAGTTGAACAATGTTGCTTACCTAATGAATCAGAATGATTTGGATGTGAATGAGAAGAAAAGTAGAGAAACTCATCCAGAGAAATTTGGTCCAGAGAAATTTCTCTGGGCTAGAATTTCTCTGACCAATTTTCTCTACACTGAAATTTCTCTGGACTGAAATTTCTCTAGATGAAATTTCTCTAGATCAAGGTTGAAGGACCTTAAACATTATGAAAATATTGTTGATGGACCTTAGACATTATGAAAATATTTGGTGTCCTTTATGCTAAAAAATCATAATACTAAGGACCTGAAAAAAAATACCCCAAAATAAAATAAGAAACTAATATTTTATAATGAAAAATGTATATTTTTTCATAGAAATCTTTTAACGAAACTAAACATTTAAATAATATTAACACATTAATTTTATTACTAATAATGAAATTTTAAGTTTTGATGGGTAACGTTTTATAATTTATTTTTTATTTAAATAAAAATAAAAATATATTTAGTATACATATGTATTTTAAAATCTTATTTAAAAAAAACGAGTGAGGGGTAGAATTTGTTGTCGAAAGTGATTGACGGTTGAAGATGGAGGTGGTTATCCAACAAGACATGATTGCTGCAAGTGAGCAGTGGTTGATAGTGGCTTAAGGTAGTTATCGATCATTAGAGATAATAGCCAAAGTTTGTAATTCAATGTGACAGTTAAATGTGGTTGTCGTTACTGAAAGGTTGTTAGTGCATAATTAAATGTGACAGTTAAAAGTGATTGCCGCTAGTGAAAGATTGTTAGCCAAAGGTAGATAATGACTGAATGGAATAAACGGTGAGTAAATGAGAAATTAATAAATTCTATTTAATAAACAAATGAAACTAACTTTTGTGAACTGTTTATAAATTTTAAAAAATAAAAATAGATATTAAATAAATTTATATTTAGAGAAAATTGTTGATAAATTTAATTTAGAGAATGCCTAAGGCATTATGTTCAATATATATATTTGATGAAAGGTCCACTATTTGTGAAATAATTTGATGGGAGGTCTTTTTACTTATTTTGAAGGACATTTTGTTTCCAATTTTACCCATTATCTATCTGTTGACTTTTTTTATCTGCTGACTTGGTTAACTATTTGTTCAAAAAAAAATTGTATCTGTTCAAAAAATTTCATATTTGTTCAAAAAAAAAAAATTCCTATCTATTCAAATTTTTTATATTATTTGTTATATTTGTCCAAATTTTATCTATAGGAATTCAAATTTATTTTTATGTTTAAACTCTATTTGTTTATATGTTTTTTTCAATATGATATCTGGGAACAAAGATAAAAGCTACGTTTCCTAGCTTGGGTAAAAAGCTAGAAGTTAGCTTTTTTGGCATCAAAACCATTTGGAAAGATAGCTAAAAGCTACTTTTCAAATTATAGCTATACTCTCCAGTTGCAAAATAAGCCACATCTGAGAAAATGTAAATTTCCTAAATTGGGTGGGAGTATTTTTGTCATTTGATTGTGATATTACAACATAAATAAATATCAAGCAAAAAACCAAAAACATAACTTTTTACTAATTTCCCAAATGACATTTTGAAAATGTCAAAAAATTTGGTTAAAAGTCAAAAGTTAACTTTTAATCATCTTCCCAAAACACCCTTATCTGTTTATATATATATTTTTTTCCAATCCATTTCATTATATCATCATCAATAAACAACAATAATAACAATAACATCATAGATCTAAAATGTATCCAACAATCAACAATTAAAAAAAAAAAAAAAGATGCATACATTCACACACAGAGAAATGAGAAATTGAACAGATCTGAGGCTTCCTTATCTGTGCAACTCCTATTATCTGTTCAAAATTTGAACAGATTTGCTCAAAATAGATATGTCTTATCCGTCAATTTGTTTTTAATTTGTTACAATATGTCATTGTCATCGTCGTCGTCGTCATCATCAACAAAAATAACAACAACAATATATAGAGGAAAAAATTCGAAAAAAAATCTGTTGAATCAATTAAAAAACAAACAAACAAACAAAAATCCCAATCCCAACCCCAACCCCAACCCCTCAAAAGATTTGAGCTCAAATCTTAAATAAATAACAGATCTGAGGCAAATGAAAGAGATCGGCAGAAGATAGAACTTATCACCATCAAGCCAGTCATATGGTTTTGAGCTCAGATCTGAGGACTGGTTTTGATCTTTCAATCTTGATTTAGGTTTTGAATCTTTGTGAAGCTTAAACATGTTTATACATGTGACTTCGACTTTGGATTTATCGTCAAAGTCCCACACTGTTCAATCATCAATGAGAGGAAATGGGACAGAGAAGGAGGAAGATGCAGGACGACGAATAAGGGAAATTGGCGCAGAAGAGAGAGAGAGAGAGAGAAAAAAAAATCTAAGAGAGAAAAAGAGCGGCAACAAATGTGGTGGTTGCGACAATTCACGATGGCGGAGAAGGTGGGGATGGTGATGATGTCGTAGACGGAGAAGAGAGAGTGAAAGACGGTCTGCAGCGAATGAGAGAGAGGCGGTAGTCTACAACAAAGGGATGTAGAGGAGAGTGATAGAGAGAGGAATGTGATTATTAGGGTTTTGGGACATATAATATGATATATACATATATATATATATATATATATATGAAGGGTATTTTAGTCATTTTAGTTAAACTTGCCCTTTTGGACAAACTGATTGAGCGCTTGGACCTCTCGCCCTACAAAATTACGATTTGAATTTATAAACCAAGTGCCCTTATATTTATAATTGTTTTAAATATAAAATCGAGAACTATAAATATCAATATTACCAAATACAAGGTTAGACATCCTTTTTAAAGATTTTTAGAGAAGGTTCAAACTACTTCTCATATGTAGTTGTAAATGTTGGTCAACTGAAATTATTCAGTAATTTTAGTATACAATATTTTAAATTAATTACTTAACAGTTTTTTTAACATATTATGTAACTATGTAATACTTTAAAGAAATATTTAATAATAATTTTCATAAGGGGCCGATTGCAAAGAGAAGTTGGGGAACTCGCCTTCTGGTGAAGATTTTTGGATGTTTCGTTTATTAGTACCACGTGATAGGGTAAAGTGTAACATGTGGTCGGCCCATAGTTTTTCTTACGAGTATTATTTCCAATTGGTTCATTCCCGCATGAAAAGTTCTAGATGTGGGGGTGTTTATTTGAGTTTTTTTAACCAACGTATAGTTTCTAATTTTTGAAAAATTATTTTGAACTATTTATGTTTGGAATGTTTTAAATAAGTGTATTTTTTGACTTTTTATGAAATATAAATTAGGTTTGAAGTGATGTGGTAGAGAGGTGATGTGACTTAAATAGGATAGTGACTTTTTGACTTTTTAGCTTTTTCAAAGGATGCCAAACTTAGCCTTATTTCAAACAATTTCTGATTCTAACAATTTATTTTAACTCAAAAAAACTGATTCTGAGAAGTTGCTCACCCTTTGTTTCTGATTATCAACTTCTGCTGTGAACCTATTAATTTATGATTATACTCTTAAATTTTTTTATTTTTTATTTTTTCAAAAATAGAAAAAGACCCAAATGGACTCTAGATAATTATTATTATTATTTATGAGAAATGTAAACAAGTAGTGAATAATAAATAATAAAAGTTAATTGAAAAAGTCGCTTCACAGCTTATTTAACAAACACATATTCAGTAACTTAAATCTATAATCCAATAGGTACACCAAACAAATTAATAGCTTCTGATTAAAGTCATAATCTATAATCTGTTTCAACAGCTACACCAAACGGGCCGTTGCCACGTCATTATTTTCTGCTCCACTAAAGATGGTCCCAGCCTATTTTTAAGAGCAACAATGATTGAGACCCCAAATTTAGAGATCCCCATGACTCATAAAATAATCTGGACCATTCATGTGAGAGAGAGAGAGAGAGAGAAAAGAAAAAAAAAAAAAACATATGAATGGTCCAGATCATTTTGAGGTCATGGGAATCCCTAAATTTGTGGGTCTGACCCATTTTCATTTTAAGAAAATCATAAAGCGTGCCGGCCAAACGCCCCAATGAGATGAGTGTTTTAGGAAGATGGTTAAAACTGATTTTTGACCTTTAATCAAGTTTTTTGATTTTTTTCATAAAGTCATATGAACAATTGGTAAAAAGTTACTTTCTGACTTTTTCACTTAATATTTGTTTATGCTATCATATCATAATCAAATGATAAAATACTCCTATCTATTTGAGAAAATAACCACTTTTACCCATGCGACTCATTTAAACAACGTAAAGGGTATAACTGTAATTTCATAAGTAGTTTTTAGCTAGCTTTCCAAATGGTTTGACGGCAAAAAAGTCATTTTGGCTTTTTTGGCCCAAGCTGCAAAACGCAATTTTTTTCTTTTGTTCCCAAATGGAACCAGAGTAAAATTACATTAACGAGTCGTTTGTATGAATAAAAACCATTTTCAAATGAGAAATATTTTTTACAATTTTTTTTTTAATTTTTTTTTATAGATCTAGGGTGACTGCTATGTTGGGGACACAACAGCCATTGTTTTGCAACCATATGAACTCATTTTAATAATCCAAACCATTCACATTTTAAATTATATTTAGTAAAACATACCTGAAAGAAATCAAATTAATTAAATATCGTTAACCCTTCCATCTACTTATATTTGTATTCATTTTAATACTTCAAAGCATAATTGTCATTTATTTTTGTAGATATAAATGTAAATTAATGAAAGAGTTAATGATATTTGATTAATTTAATTTTTTTACAAATATGCATTTTTTTACATATATGTGCTAGCCGATAACACTTCGAATCATCAAAACCAGCCTCAAAATGGCCCCACTTGGCTACACAACTGGCACAAGAAGCACCCAAAATCCTTTTTCTATGTTTGGTGGTGGTGGTTGTGAAACAAAGTGAAAAGTGAAGGTGGTGGCATAGTGATAGGGCGACAACAAGAGGCATAACAACAATGATTGCAATGACCATGGTGGTGGTGGCAGCGACGAGAATGGCAATAAAATGTAATGATATTGGTAAGATTTTAATTTAAAAAATATTTTCTACCTTTTAAAAGTTAAAAACACTTTATATTTATATAAACTTATTTTTAATTAACCATGAAAAATATTTTCTATTGACTTTTGTTTTTCATTATAACAAATACAAAAAACATTTTCTAGAAAATATTTTTCATCCAAAACAAACGGAGTGCAAGTCAATTACATTCACCTTGTTTAAATTTTAAAAAGAATACAATAAGTTTTACAATTTTAACATAATTATATAAACTTATCTTTTAGTAAAGTTAAAAAAATCAAAATTAATACAAATTATGTAAAGACAAAGAATCACAAGATAAAATATAAATTTTAATGTAAAAAAAAAATAATATCATTTTCTTCAAACTAGGTTAGTGTAATTTACCCAATTAAGTAAAGTTAAAATTGGAGAGCATGAGTTCCTAATATTTATGTTGATGGCATAATATGATAATAAAAAAGAAGAAGAAAATGTGAAGGTAAAATTGAAAGTGCATTAGAATAGAAAAATAAAAAGATTGGAACAAAATTTCATGACAAAAAAGGTGGCAAATTGCACCAAATATGCCCTATATCATTTAGGGCACAATCTCATTCTTATACATATCCCCCCAAATGCTTCAATTTTGTCCATGGGTTAAAGAATCTAGAATTTTAACTACCCCTCCAATTCTGTCCAACTAATTGCATTCAGCACAAATATCAATCTAATCATTGTAACAGTCACAAGCAATAACCATAATGAATGGCCTGTAAAAACTCAGGCATTCCTGTGATTCCAAAAAGCTTTCCTACTGCAAACCTACATAAGAAAAAACTAACCAGAAAAGAAAATGAGAACTTCCTTGTAATATTTTTCCCCCCCCCCCCCTTTTTTTTTTTTTACAGAATATATGGCATATGTCACATTGTCCGCAAAAATCCGCGAACTTCAACAAGGAAATTGTGTAGATTCTTTCTGAATTTCTGGTAATTTAGGCGGTCGAGTGTAGAAGAAAGGTTGTTCAAACTTGTGAGAGACTGCAATGCATTTGCCAACCTTGATCTGAATGTTGGATTTCCCTGTCTTTCTATTACCTCATTGCCTAACCTCTGTAAAAAATAGTACAACCCCACAACAGCACTCAGAAGATAGGCATTGGGAAAGAAAAATATGTTTCAGAGTGCCATCAATGTAAATAGCCATTTGGTTAGAAAGAGGGAAAAACAAAAAAAACAAAAAAAAAAAATTGGCAGAAAGTGAATGAAAAGAATAATAAATTGTGCAAGAAAAAGGTAAGAGAAATTTGAAATTTTACTTATAGGTAATCCCATGCATGAACAAATTTAATTTTTCTTATATTTCCTCGTGTTTTTCACAAGAAATTAAAAAGCTTAGTTACCCTGTTAATATGGGCTGTACAATAAAATTAAATTTATTGTAATTTCCACCACTTACTTGCTAAAGAAACTTACAAAAAGTTTCATTGTTTCTCTTTCCCTAATTTTCCAGCACTTTCAATCTAAACAAACTCAGGCCATAAAGATTTTATTTCATAATAAACTGAGGACAGAGGAAAAGAAAGAAAACTGTTAATACTAATAAACTTTGATTCATTGCCTTGAGTTGTGCTTGTTGTTGTTGTTGTAAAGGGAAAAGGTGTCTTAGTATGTTGCCATACGATGAAGCAAATCATCATATGGGAACATACTAGTCTATTATATACATTATATAATTATCAATAAAATACCTAAAACATTGAGGTATCAAGTAGTACATATGCAAAACTCAGATAAGAAATTATGCAGTGAAATGCGTTCATCAAAATTACAAAAAACAAGTTTTCGGAAAAATACCTGGTAAAGCCCTTGTTCACAGAGGATCAACGGAAGAAGAGCATCTGCAGCAGCGCTGATCAGATCAGTGCTGAATCCACAAACAAAACGAACATTAGAATGTGGGTTTAAATGAAGAAACAACAGATTTACTTTTTAGAACCAATTTATAGAAAGGGATGTTCGAATGAGTGTCTCCATTATTACTTGAACAAATTGACTTTTTATTTTGTTTTACACATTTCATATTCAATAAATCCTGCACTGCACCTGTAATCCTCGAAGAGGAGAAATTGCAGAAGCAAACGGAGGAATCGGCTTAAAATGCCATCCTGCAGTCTTCCATCAGGGTCTTTATAACATGTAGCTTGTGAGCCTAACCCAACTTTACCAGCACCTATCTCCTTATAGTGGTAGGAAGCAAGTGCTTTCAACGATCTCAGACACATGTCAACAACTTCCATGTCCTGTATCAGTGAGAGAGGATTAAAAAGTAGAAAAATAGAAAAGGAGAAAAGCAAGCCAAACAAAAAAAGGAACTAACTCAGCCATAAATTTTTGAAATGCAGGTTTTGTGGTAAAAAGGATGAACAACAATTTTGCTGTCATAAAAGAAGCACCACTCATTACAGCAATGCATATAAAGCCACAAAAGCTATGGTGGTTGACCAAAAAAAAAAGAAAAAAGACGGATAAATTCATTTTGTTAGAGCGTTATTTTTTTTTATATTATGTTGGGTATTTTTGTAATATCATATCCACTAATATAAATACATTCTGAGGTTAAGGGTCTTATTGCTGAACCCTAATCTTTTTTTGTCTTTTTGTCTTGATCTCTTCTTCTCCTCCGGTCTTCTTCCCTAACCCTAATCTTCACATTTTACAATACAACTTTTATAAACACATGAAATACCAGACAAGTATATGTACCCACAACATGGTCTGAAATGGATATTAGATCCAGTTAAGTAGACAGTGGACAGTCTTTTACCTGATGGTGAAGACCAAAATCAAGAGTTCCAAGAACATGACGGAAGGCTTCACTATTTAGTTGTGCAACCATTTCAGGATAAACCTCCAGCATATGTGATAGCAGTGAAAAATACTGCACTAGAAAAACAAAGGTCTTAATTTCATGACAACAATACTGTGTGTGGACTTTTATGATGAAGAAACAAATCTTACATCATGACAAAGCTTTGGGTACTTTAGCATGTCCAAAGAAATGAGAGGTGTAACTATGTGAAGACCGAAATATACCACCTGCAAAAGCATGTGTAGGTAAGCATTCAACAAAATTTTAAGACTGTTAGGATCACAGACTTGAGTAGAAATTTGTGGAGGGAAAGGAATAGGAAGGCAAATGTAAAAAAAAAAATTTAAAAATTCAGCTTCTATTTTTGTCACTTTTCCTTTCCTTCCATAAATCCCTACTCAAATCTAAGATCCAAACACAGCCTAAATAGAGTAATACAGAACAGTTAATACCTGAGAAATGTTTGTGCCCTGTGTCTCAATGGAATCTGATGAGAAGTCAACCTACACATTTTGTTGTTCTTTAATAGGGGTAATATAAAGGTTAACAATGAAAGGGGAACCAATGTCTTTTTTAATTGAGAAAAATATTTTTAAAAATACCAAATCCTTTGAGCAGAGATTTGAAAGTAGTTGCAGAAGAGCACGTAAATCCCTATATTTCTCAGTTTTTGCTTCATTCAGTAAGCTGCTTGAGAGGCTAAGCGATATCTAGAGAAGCACAGTGAAACCATGTAAGCCAATGGAAAAAAACAAAGTAAGACACTAACCACATAGTAACAACTTCATGTCCATTGTCCAGTATCCAAAGAAGCATGGATAAGGTCATGGGACATGGATATGACACAATACAGGTATATATATCACATTATTTCATATGAAATTGATAACAAAATATTTTAAAATGTCAGAAGCCCCAAGTAATTCACAAATAACATAGAAGTTGTAGTGTTCTAAATAAGTCCTAAAATGGTTGAGTATGTTTTAATAGAAGTATGTAAAGAGAAACAAGGATACCCAGAGAATCTGGGAAAAGGACAGAAAAAAGAAAAGGGACGTTAAAAGCTAAGGTAGTTTCAACCCAACTTAGCTCAGTTACCAAACACAATTTGGTAGAGGAAAGGGCCATGAGAGAAAGAGAGAGTACCTTGCCAATATTGTGAGAAGAGTAAAGCTGAAGCAAACGCATACAAAAGTTAACAACAACAGCAGTTTCTTGAGCCTCTAGGTAGATAATTTGTCCGTCCACCCAGTCAACAGAAAATTTAAGTAGCAGATAGACAACTGCAGACTAAATCGTAGGTTGGGATCAGCATACATTTATGAACCCTTTCGATTTTGACATTATATAGTTTATTAAGGTCCCATGCAACTCAAATTAAAGTTGAAGAATATTAAAATGTTACAGGCAGAAGTTTGCAGTTAATTATCATTGAGCTCACCAAAAGTACAAGGGAAAAGTATAAAATAAAACAAAACGAAACAAAAGATTCTAACATGGAACAGGTAGTAAGGCACAGAGATCAAGTTTCTTCATAATATAAGGAAAAATTCTACATCTGGTATTTTCCAGATCTAGACTGCACACAAATCAGGGGCAAATACCTAGCCTCTAGCATGATATGCAGTGGTAGAGAGGGCAGGGTAGAAGGCACCACAAATTTGAGTCCTCAAAACCAAGCTTGCAATGCTTCAAAATTCAAGCTATGGTAGAGCAATAGCTCAACCTAAAATTTAATCTTATTTTCTCTACATAGAAACCCTCTTTTATGAAAGTTCTGAAGCTTTTTTGAGAAGCCAATAGAAAACTTCCACACCACCTCCCCCCACTCCCAAAGGCCCAGCCCCAAAGAAAATATTTTGATAAGTTATTGTATTTAAAAAGCATCAAGAGCATACTGCTTTTATACATCAAACAAACTAACCAAAGAGTGCAAATGGCCCCACAAAAAGATATACTACTTACAAATCTACAGTATCAACAAAAAGAAAAATGACTCTTTAGACTACACATAGGCTCGTCAACTCCACAAATAGTCCTATTGCGCTCCCCCCAGATGATCCATAGCGGCATAAAGGGGTCAAGAGCCACACTCTCCTCCTGTTCTTTCCTACCCAACCAGCCCATCAATCATGAAAGAAGTCTTATATACCTCTAGGGAAGGCCTAAGATATTATGAACATTACAAGGCTCAAATCATACAACTGCCCTGCTGGCATATGAAGAACGAATACACTTCTACAAGGGAGTGGTATCCGCATTGCACAAATATCAAATACCAATACTCCTTCCTTTGATATTTGCAGTCTTGCAGATACATATCAAATACTTAAACGCATCCACCAATAGAAAATAATTTTCTTTAATTTTGAATTAGTATCAAATACTTTTTGGATACTTATCTGACCACCTCTTTGGTAAGCAATCACTGCCTCTCGACTAAAACCCTCTCTGCCTCCACCCCAGAGGTGAACAAAAAAGGTAGAGAGCTTTGCTTAAATCAAAAATTTCCACCCCCACAGCCACTCCCCAGGTAAACAAAAGAGGAAAATTACTGTTGGTCCTACTCAAGGAACATGGGGTAAACATTGGATGGCTCATCCAATGAATGAATTCATACATGTTAATGGAAGTTATAAGGATATATAACTTCAGGACATATATACCAGTTTAGACACCAGCAGCATATTAAACTTTATTACTCACAGGTAGAAAGTGGAAGTACCAAGGAAATTTAAAATTATGCTCCAAAAATAGGCTTGTTATGAAAATAGAATGTTCAGATACTGAAAACATTTACTACCTCATGTTTGTACACTTCCAGAAGAATCAGAATAGGGTTCATTACAGAGAATCCCATCTCATAGATTGCCTTCTGTGTTCGAGGTTCTGAAGCACTGGCAGCTCCACGTAGTCGCTCCAACAAGCAACTTAACTGCAGGACATCCATCACGTTGAAGAACTGATCTTCAATTCAAGAGTAACTTACGCATAGAAATTGAAAATTGGCTTTATATTATCGAAATTCTGTCCTTACCGACAACATAACATCTGGCTGTTGGGCAACATTTTTTAGATCACTCTTGCCAGACATCTCCACTAGATAAGATGTCATATAACCCATGAGGTCTCGTACATACCTGTAACAATTTGTAACTGGGCATCAGACCTGATGGCAGTATATAAATATTTTCTTCAGACATCAGACCTAAAAATAGACTCACTGATTTGAAGCGTCTGAGTTGACCATGCCAGAAGCTGAAAGAGTAAGGGTTTGAGCTAGTGAACGCTGCAAGAAATAGTCTAGTTATTGAACAGCGAATGTAATGGCAGATCATTGGATCCAAGTATTTATAATTCTTACTTGATGAGCAGCATTTAATGAAAACAAAGTTCTTTCATTTGCAAAAGCATTTGCTAGGTCACGCCATGAGTCCTGCAGAATAAATGGAAGCAAACTGGTTCAAGTGACATTTATTACATAAATCTGAAATTCGATTGTGGCTGTGGATTTTTTTTAAGAAATCAGTAAAGATACTCCATTAGAAGAAAGATGCACGTATCCATCAATATGAAGGTTTTTGCAGTCATACGTGTGAAATATAAGAAAATAACAGCCAAAACAAATATTTTTGTGTGAGCAAAAGAATGCAGATGAATCCCAATATGTTTCATTAAAGTTCAAACATCAGTGTGAGTACAACTCACCAATGCAACAAGGTGTACACAAGTGTTCTTTCTTCGAACCAGTCCTTTAAGTAGCTGGTAACAAGTAAGTTCCTATCAAATACAAAGAGAATAGTATTACACTTGCCAATCTTAGTAGATTTCAGTTGAAATCAATTTAAAAATTAAATATATAGAATATACTAAAACATGGAACAAGGCATTGTTGACAAACTGCATTCCCAATTTTTGAAAGACTGTTCCTTGCACAACCTTGAGATCATCTCAGGGCCAGCAATATCAGAACGAGCTAGTTGGTGAGGTAATGCAGATGATTAAGATTCAAGTAATCTAGGAGTCATGAGATGTCACTCCATGTAGTAAGAAAAAATAAATTTTTTTTAGCACCAACCTTCTATTAGCTTGTCAGTTGATGTTAACATTGTCCCAAACAGGTAAGGTGGATCAATTAAATAAAATGACACAGCACTTGATTTCAATTTCGCATCAGCCTGAAGTAAATAATATTTCACTTGAGAGCCCTATTTTTATTCATGTTCTCTGCGAAGGAGGCCTACTGAATGTGAACTACTAAATACGCCTAATAGGAAAATATGCATGAATATGGAGTAAAAACTGAATACAGTTTTTTTTTTTCCTACATGAAAACAGCAAACTAAACTACAACATGCATTGCACTCATCATCCAAACCTGGCATGTCAGACACATCTCAATATAAAGTGGCAGTAGAGAAAGCTGACCAGCTTTTGAACCACTTGTAGCAACGTGCTCAAAAACTGCTGACAATTAGTGCCACTAGGGCTCACTACTTAAAGAGCTTAATTGCAGGATTCATCATACTAGGTGACCCTCCCACTTTGGAAAATGTGATTCTGCACTTCCCACCCAAGCCTAATGACAAAATCCTTAAGTCATCATACCAGAAGGCTCAGAACCTTAAAACAACTCAAGACAAGATCAAGAATCCATGTGATTTTATTATTAATCATTTTATGATAATAAATAAAAGAAAAAAGGGGCAACCCTATTATACAACTAGGACATGAAGTTCCAAAAATTTACAAAATGAGTATTCCTGCTACATTTAAAGAGCTCTAATCTAACTCTCCCGCCTACAACAAATGGCCATTCTTTTTGACTAATAGCCTAGATTTACATATAACTTTACAGAATGAGTAGTCTTTTTAATGAATAGCTCTTTCGACTACCCTATTCGTCAGACACGATCAATCTCTGTCCTCCAGCTCTACTTTTCTTATCTTTTTTCCGTTAATTTGTAATTTTCTCCTCTTCATCTCACATCACGACTAAGATCTCACATCACGACTAAGTAGTTGTGGGAACATCAGGTCATCCCAATTTATCTTTCTTGGTAATGAAATCTAGCAATTTCTTTCTTCGTATATATGTTTTTAGTTTTCATTTATTTGTGCTATTCTTAATCACTCACTCTAGCTCACTCTCTGGTCTCACACGCCTACAACAACACCCATCCACAGAAGACTACTCAATACTCAATGAATGAATCTGGCTACTTGCTGTCTCTCTGCTTGTTCTCGTTTAATCTATTTGTGTCCAGTCCTCGGTAGGTTTCATTCTTGAATGCATTAACACAACCAAAAAAAAAAAAATTTGTAGAGAAGTATTTTCCAGAAAAAAACAAAAATTAAGTTGTTTCCACATTATCAAAAATAAAAATAAAAATAAAAAATAGTGGAAAGCCAAAATTTTACTTGTAAATTTTTCTCTTGGAAACTACTTTTCGTTTGGAATTCTATTTCTTTCAAATAAACAAACCACAGATATTGTCACGTCAAAAGTGAAGGTGTACATCTTGATGATTAAAAGTTCAATTCATTCTAAGACGACAAATTATTCTGACAAGTTCTTGTAAGCAAACCATTTCCATACCAACTCAAGATATGCTCATGGGACTCGATATATTAACGAGCAAGAATTGCATTTCTAATCTTGTTCAACTTTTGGAAGACCTTGGTTCACTTGTACATGTATCATATATCACATATCATGAGACTTGTGATAAGAGAAAAGCATTTCCGCTCAAATTCGGTTGTGAAAGAGTAGAGTGAATGAGAAAGATAACGAATTTGGAACTGCTAACACTGCTTTAATCATAGCAACAATAACATCACCAGTATAAGCATATTGCCTGATAGATGTAAATGACAAAAAAGAGAAGACTCAGACAACCATTTAGGGAACCTCGAAGGTTAACAACTTAATTTCTTCAGCCTTGTTTCCATTTTTGTTGTTCAGAAATACATGGAAATCACACAGCAAACAGCACGCTCAACTTTGAATATGCACACATCATTCTGTTCAACAGTCATGTATATAAAACTCATAATATGAGAGCAAGGGGGAGGAAAAAATTTCAAAGTCACATAAAAACACAAATCAAACAATGAGAGAAGAATAAAGTCTATATCACATACCTGCAAATCCTTCTCCCCAGGGTAAGATACAAGTGTTATCGTGGAGATTCGAACAATAATGTCAAGGATGAGTTTACCCTGATTACCATCTCCAAAAAAGGTAATCCAAGCTTTTCTGGAGTAATGTGATTGAAGATGGTGCACTTGATCACTATTTGAACTGTAGTTGTCTCTATTTCCCGTATTTTCTTCGGTTGCCATTAGATAAGTACGAGACCATCTTGCAATGAACCATATAACTGCCTGTGCAGAACATTAACTAAAATAAGTAGACTGAGATGACATGACTAGAATACATTTGAGAACATTTTAGCTGAAAGATCTTACATTCCAAAAAAAAAAAAAAAAAAGTGGATGTTTATCCTGAACATTTATTAGAATTGCATACATCAATAAATGTTCTACACACTGCAAGATAGCAAGTATTTAAGTGGACAATAGAAGAACCTATGGTATCAAAAGCCAGGTTAAGCAAAACTTGATTGTGACTTTAGTGACTTAAAATAAGAGGTGGTACTAAACATTGGTCACCGCCGTGCCGTGGTAGGCAACATATTGCAAAAAGCTATACATAAGATCAATGTTTGTCTAAGAAAACATACTCATGCAATTGAGTCACTACATTGAGGTCCCATTCCCAACAGTCACATGCAAAATGAGTAAAGATCAATAAGAGGAATCTTTCCGATCAATGTGATATAGCCAGAAAGCAAGTGAATTTGATGGATCACCTCCATAAGTCGAGGACTGAAAAATGAGGATCTCATCTCTGGATCTAAACTCTGCTCAGCGAATCTTATAATTGAGCTGCATCAATCAAGAAAGGAAATAAATGAAAATACAAGGCAACAAAAAAAAATTATTGTATATTGCAAGTCCTGAGTAAAGAGACCACAAGAAATACAAAACAAACAATAAACTGAATGCATGAATTGAGTGACTAACAACACAAACTGGTTTTCCAGAAAATGTGGTTTATCAGAGTTGTTGTGTTCAATGGAAAAACCCAAGACCCTTGAAACTGGTTGGAAATACCCAATAATAAAAAGCAACAAAAGTAAAATCCTACAAATCAGATATCATATGGCTTCAGAAAACTAAAAGGTTGGATTTTAGCTTGTTGTCTTCAATAAAAATGTTGCAAGACAAATTTCAGATTGACTCCAAATAACAGATAGACTCTTTCTGCAAAAAATAGAATAAAAATAAATAAATAAAGTAGAGTAGAAACTTTACCCTGAAAGTATAATGACAGGATGTTTGTCTATGTCCACAGAGTCCATAAAATGTGTTTGGATAGCCTTTGGGACCTGAATATTATAACAATGAGAATTTTTCCCACACAGGAACAGAAAAAGGATTTGCATACATTAGACCACTTGCACAATTCACCACCAGATTACACTTTAAACTGACACATAAACTACAAAATTGATGATAACAGAACAAGGTGCGATTTACCACGGAAAATAAATAAATAAATTTTTAAAAAAAAGATGTGGTGTTTGTTGGAGAGCTTAATATGCATTGTTGGGGCTCCGTTCCTAATAGCTTAATCTTTGAGATAATTGGTGATGTAACTTGCTATTAAAAATCAGGTTAGGAGAGATCTTGGGCAGCCTCTTCACTTTCATGCGTGTTTGCTGAATCTTATTTAAGCTGAAATCAACAATCTATAAGCAGAATCTAAAAGCTCCCCCCTCTCTCAACTTCCAAATAATATTCCCTTTTCAGCTTATTTAAGTCACTTTGAGTTATAAGCTTATGAGCAAAAGCTGTAACTTACAGTTTGAGCACAGACTTTTAAAAAATAAAAATAAAATAAAAATTAAAATTAAAAAAATCTATGAGCAGCCCCAAAAACTTCAGCAAAAGTGCTCTTCATCTGTTCCCCGTTTTCATTTTGTTCTCTCTACATATTTGAATGTTTGCATCTTCATCTGCAAGATGGGGTTGTATGTGAGGAAGGGTGTTGGAGAGCTTGATATGCATTGTTGGGCCTATTTCTTAATAGCTTAAGCTTTTGAGATAATTGGTGATCTAACACATTGAAACCTATAAATGAACAGGGAGTGGTGAAAACATGCTATTCAATAACCAAAATATCTAATAAATGAGTCTAGATAATGCTTATTGATTAATGATTAGTTGGCAACTGTCCAGCACAGTGTGACCAGAAAATGCTAATACTCTAGCGACTTCCGTTTTGGAACGCATGTTCTGAAACAGGGACTTGGGCTCGAAAGCCAGCCTTACTCAACAAGCACCTTTCATAGACAAAGTCAAAGTCTATAATATAAATAGAATGGTTACACTCTTGCTCCAAAATGGCAATTTTAGCGCTTCGAATAGGAGTGAGCATGGTCCGGATTAGATCAGTTTGGGGTAAAACTAGGACCAATAAGTTGTTTACGGTTTCATAAAAATTAGAACCAAACCAATCTGTTTAAATCATAGAACCAATCCGAACCAAACCATTTAAACATGGTTCGGATCGGTTTGGAACCACGGTTTCACATAATCTCAACATGTACATATAAGGTTTGTTAAAACTACTCTGAATTACAGACTTTCCTACCAGAAGACTAGAACAGAATTGTGATGCATTGAGCAAATAAATAGAAAATTAGCCAAAGTACAGCAAAATGAGCAAAAAATTTCACTCCACCTTACCAATCAAAAACTAAGGAAACAAGACTTCACAGGAGATGCTGACATCATGAAACTTATATCCCAAAATAATTATTTTAGGTCATAAAAATATAGAATACATTACAAACGGTCCGAATCGGTTCTAATCCGGAATCGTAAACTGAAAACCGAAACCCATCCACGAACTACGGTTTCTCAATTTTCCAATCTAGAACCAAACCACGGATTCAAAAAACCAAACCAAACCTATCGGATTGGACTAGACCGGTTCGGTTTGCGGATTATACAGATTCCTTGCTCAGCCCTGGTTCCAAAGCAATCCCAAAAGTTGTTTCCAATATGTTTCCTTAAGAGAAAAAAAGATCAAATATAATGAACTAAAATCTAAATGAATGAAATTTTGGTAGGACAAAACGTCAAAAAAAAAAAAGGGGTCATAATGCTGATACAGAAATGTGTTGCAACATGATTAATTTGGGGGCAAAAACTAGATTTTATTGAATGCCTAATTGTTAAAATAAAATTATTCTATAAGTATGTACCTTAAATTATTACGAGTAATGCTAGGAATCATGAAAAAAGTATCATGAAATGCTTCATGAAGATTTTCTACCCTTAGATTACACATACAATAAAACACCACACACTAATCAAAGGATAGAAAATATTTATGAAGCATTTCATGATACTTTTTTCATGATCCCTAGCCTTACTCAATTATTAGTGTAATCTATAGAAATCTACACTTATTGTACCATATTTTAGAGCATGTGACATGCTATGTTCCCATTCTCGTTTCACATATCGGAACGATCCATGTTCCAAGTACAATAGATCTAGCATGTGCAAATGCATATTGCACCATATAAACATTGAAAGTTTTACAAACAACTAAAAGTTAAACTTGAAAGGTGAATTTACACCAATTAGATGTCAGTGGCAAGTTAGTAGCTACCCATGACTAGCAATATATGAATAATATAGCCAATACGGTTTGGCACATAGAAGCATATGTTATGTTCCTCATAAGCTGTAGAATCTAAAATTTTTGCATTTGCCAAACCAGGATGATACACATATTAAATAGTAAAAATCTTAAGATGAACATTAAACTAAAATAAGTACAGAAAGAGGAATTATTGATAAGTGTAATTAAACATCACCTTCTACGAAGGAAAAGTAAATCGGGATATAACTATTTTGGGATTAATTGCAACAACAAAAATCAGTAAGAAGACAAAAATAAAACAATTACCAAGGGCATCTCTCCCTCTCCTTCATCTGCAAGAATGTGCCCAGTTATCAGCAACAGTGAGTAAAGCTCTTCCAGAGTTTCAGTGGGATCATATGTGCCTCGGCCCTACAAACAATGTGAAATAAGAAAGAAGCATCAAACATCAGCACCTCACTTACTAACCATAAAAAAAAAACAAGAAATGTACAGAACTTACATGTCGCAGATATCACCATAAAGTGATACTCTGGATGTTAATTATTAAGGAAACCTAAAGACAACAAATCATGTGCATCACTGTACAAACAGTAAGGCATGAAACTCATGCACAAATCACTTCAACACATCACAATAGATCCCCTAAAATTGATAAAAAGTTCTTTCAGAGTATTCTTTCGTTATGTGATTTGTATTTCCATAGATAGTATTTCTTATTATTATTATTGGCATCAAAAGGAAAATTATTAAAGAAGAAAAAATGTTACAATAAAGGGAGGACCAGAAATCCACCATAAAAGAAAAAAGAAAAGAGATTACCATTCATATATTGCTCTCCAATCTTGACAAATCAGGAACAAAGGAATCTCCTATAAAGGGTGAGGCAATGAGACCAAAAATGACACTATCTAACTTTAATATCCTCGCATTTCTATCCAACCATATAACCAAAGAAGGGCAAAAAGAGCACAGTGCCATAAAGGCCTCACCTTTGTGGTAGAACTGAAGCCTATCAATCTGAATCATCTAAACACAAGAAGACGGAGCCACCCAATCCATACCCGCAATAGAAAACAATTCCCATAGGATAATCCATGTATCAAACAAGCCCACAGTATATCAGAAGGAGGAGAAACTATTAATCCCCTAAGGCCAAGTTTCGTTCACACCTTCAAGGATAATAAGGCATGATAGGAATATTTCATCCTATGATAAAGTTATCCCATATTTGGTTCACATTTTATTACTCAGGATATTTTATCCCTGGGGCCTTGTCCCTTTTATCCCGCAGCATATGCGGGATAAAAGGAAACTTCTCCCTGGACAACTCATCTTGAGATAAGATATCCGGCCTTATCCCATCCACGAACCAAACAGTCTTCAGTTTCAAATTTAAATCACAGCAACAATATAACTCATTACCATCAACCAACAATCAGAACTAGATTTATTTGAATAAAATAAAATAAAAACACTAATTTGGAAACTGAAACAAAAAAGCACCTGATGAAGCCTTGCAAAACGCTCAGAGAATAATCTCGTGAGTAAAGGAATTGTAACATCAATAGCTGCTCTCGCAATAAGAGCATAAGAGCTTAACCTTTCATCCATGGCTGCAAAGAGAACAAAAATGAATCAATAGTTGAAACAACAACATTAATTGTAAAGACAATGCCAATGAAAACTTAATACACCATTTAGACAGCTTAGTTACATACCAACTATAGAAGCCTGCAGGTATTCAGATTCACTCTCATCAGTAGAGGCTGATGCTGAAGCCGCTATAAAATTAAATGATGTTATTAGTCAACTAATGAGCAAAATAGTACTGGAACCAAACAACAGAAAAGCAGCATAATGTGATGAATATCATAATTACCTTTTAATTCAGATTCTACTATCAAGGCAAATAGATTGGCTGCAGCATTAATTCCTTCTAGTGGAAGTAGTTCACTCTGTCCAGTATTATCCGTTGGCTGCAAATGCATTGCAAAAATTCTTTAGTTCAGTAGCTGAGATAGAATAAGCATCAAAGACCGGCACACTTCATACTATGACATTATGTTATATTTTGTACACCAAAAAATTTATCCACAATAGTAATGATGTTAACCCGTACTGAATGATAAAGATTAGAAACAACAATATGCCAACATTCATCACTTCTACAAGCATAAAGACCAAATGAACATATGCATGAACTCCCAAATTGCATACATGTGGGAAAATATCTAGCACATAACCATTTGGCAGAAATGCATACCACAAGAAGTGCAGTCCAAGTATCTAATAAGATATCACGTGCCACCCAACTCCACGTCTCCTCTTCAGTGTAATTAGTCATAAGGACTTTAACAACTTCACACATCAAGGCAGACAACAGGCTAATAGTGCCAAATGGGCTGAACATCAAGGCAAAAAGTCAACCTTTTAAAGCCACATGCACAAAAAATGGCATAGATACCAAATATAAGTTTCACCTTCATTTAACAAAAATATTCTCAGAGAATAATGAAGAGATACAATAGAATATTATGTAACTGACCTTATGGATTTCAAGAGTCGGTCAAACACAAGGGGTGTTACTATACTAGCTATGGCTGAGAGTGCACGACAACCATCAAGCATCTCACTGAACAAATCCATATAACAGGTAAGGCATAGAAAAATGCATAAAAGCACAAAGGAGAGAAAAGGGCTATGCAGGAAGGGGGGTTGTGATAGGGGTATT
Source organism: Camellia lanceoleosa (assembly GCA_025200525.1). Lineage (NCBI taxonomy): Eukaryota > Viridiplantae > Streptophyta > Magnoliopsida > Ericales > Theaceae > Camellia > Camellia lanceoleosa. Next base: position 6,605,950 of record CM045758.1, on the reverse strand, counting down.
GGAGTGACTGCAAGAATATTACCTTTCACTTTTTCCACACTCAATCGCTTTTGAAACAACATCAGGAGGATTGATCCATTGTAAAATTCCAGCTAGCAATTGCAGAAGGTGCTGTTCTTGCATTTGCCCTTCATCTGGATTTGAACAAATCATTAACTAGAGAAGATAGATGCAATATCAAGGACCTTTACCTAATTAAGAGATAACAGTCGTACAGAAACTTCATTTACTGGAACTTATAAGCAGTACAATACTGAACTGAAAATTTAATCAAAATACGAAAATTCCTTTAAAAATTCCCTCTCTTGGGAATGAAACACAAACAATAGAGCAGGTCTCACAGTGAGAAAAATGGACAAGACACAAGGGGAACCAGAAATTTAGATATAATGACATAGACGCTAATTTCCTGTATCCAATTTTACAATGGATCGACATTCTCCTCAACAATGTTGCTCATTCTAACAGGGGTCATAGTGTGCTAACTAGTATCAACTACAACTCTTAGAACATAGTTATTCATTTGTTCAGTTTGGTAGTTGAATTTTTCACTTTAACTAGTCAATTTCAAATCAGATATTAGATGGTGCCACCACCACCATAAATCAGCAGAACAAGATTTTTTTTGTTTTAAAATGACTTCTAGGGGAGAGGAATTAATGAATTGTGTTAACACACATTTTGTGGTGTAAGCTGATTCATTTTGTGGAGGTGGATTGAGTAGTTCCATCTTCTTGTGTTCATGGCCCTCCAACAATTAAAGAATAGAAAGACTTTAAAATGACCCACTGCCATGCTGAGAGGCTAAACAAGCAAATAATACATTTACCAAGAACCACTGTTATACATCTGTAATAATCAAGATTATTTTGAAATCAACCTTAAGATTTCAATTTCAAGGAATATAACATAGACAAACCTACCCTAAATCTAATCAAGTCATCTTACCTATTCCATTACAATGATATGACATCATATAAGAGCAAGAAGTATACATATAACGCCTGGATTCAATTCTAACAAAATAAGGCAAGTGGGAAAATATAAACAAAAGCTGCAAAACTAACTATGGAGGAGAAAGGTTAAACTGTCGAAGAAAATTATCCATACCAGATGGAAATACAGCTCCCGTCAAGGAGCAGAACTGTACAATGAGTTTCCGAGCAGAGACTGCAATAGGACAATCAAGCCAGTAACCTTCACATGCAAACTTTTGTCTAAGTGCACCATACAAGCTCAAAACCCACCCAACGTGACCACTGGTTATTAAAACATCACGCCAAGAAGGACCAGGCTACAAGCAGCATCAACAGAGATAGTCAGAGAAAGGTAAATTTACAAAGGCCAATAAATCAGATATGATAATTTAAACTAGTGACATCTAATAGATATTCAGACATTGTTCAAAGCAGAACTTTTGTAGGGATCATATTTAAATGCCATCGTGAAGGGACTGTCGTAAACAAGGTTATTATCACACTGGAATCCTCTAGTTTCCTTTAGGTGGTGTGGTCTTTTCTTTTGTAATAGTCTAATGTCAGGAAATTTGAATATGGGAGAATGGTGTACTGCTGACTAGTGACTTTTATTACTTATCATATGTTCTTTCGATTAGAAGCCACTCAAGACCCATATTACAGATTGTGGAGGAGAACACATGTGTTACCTGCACTATGATACAATCAGACCTCTTTGCACCCTCATATCTAACTTCTGCTGAAAAAACATTTATACCATTCTTTGCACCCTTAACTGCATTTTTGCTGTACCAGAAGTCCCAATTCAGGATTTGAAGCATAAGTCGCATGCCTGCCGAACATACATTGACCTCAGGTACAGCAGAATCAGATTCAATTATTTTGTTGGTGACACTCAGAGCTGCATCTTGAGCCCAACGGTAGAAAGTCTGTGAAATAAAAGAGATAAAAATAATGATACAGATAAAACAGAAAATGAGAGAAGGGAAAAAAAAAAGTAGGCACATTGGTGGGCCTAGCAAGTATGAAAACATAGGTTCAAGCCTTAGAGCAACTTTGTATAGATAATATAAAGTTTGGGTCTATATCCAGCAACCTCAATCAACATTGTTTATCACTGGGTCATGTTCTTTTTTTATAAGGAAAAAAACAATTTAGAAAAGAAAAGGCAGACTAAACAATCAGCATACTACAATAAATAACATAAGGAAAATTTAAATGCAATTAGAAGATACCAACATAAATAAATAAATAAAATATACAAGGATATTGGAAGACCTTCAAATGGTCCTGCTCTAGTGAAGCCCGGCACTGCTCATGAAACTCCCTAGGAAGGCCCATAGCAGTTGAAGTAGAGGGTGAGAATTCGGATACCTGAAAAAGAATTGTTAGTCAAAAAGTGGTAGTTACAATGACAAAACTAAAGCAAAAGCTTGCAAGAACTCGTAATCAAATGAAAAGCAACAATTGTTCTGTGGGTAGATGGTACATACCAAAGATTCCAGGAAATTAATACCACGGTACTGCACATCCAGACTGTGGCTTCCGGTAACAGCCTGTTTTACCTGCAATGTAGAACTATTAGACATCTCAAGAGATGCTTGATATAAGATTATATGAATCTCAGAATATATATACATATATATTACAAAAATCAACATAAAGGTCGCCAAATTTCATTAACATAAGAAGCTGTTGAGACATCACAAGAATTTTAGGGGATAAAACTAATACAGACATAACTCAAGTATATTTTAAAGGATAAAACAGATACCTGATACAAGAAAACCTCCTTTTCAGCAGCCGTAAAGTCTAGCCTACAAACATAACATACATGCCAAAATAAGGGATTTTAAATTCTCTTTAGTAGCTAACAAGAAGTTCATGTAACAATGAATTGAAGTGTCAATCTATTCAGGACATAACTCATGCCAAGGTTAATTTTTTGTTTTAAAAAAAATGTGTCTGCGTAATATGGCAACAATCTTTTCAGGACCTAATTCATGCCAATCAAGATAACATATGGTAGCAGCATCCCACGTAAGCTACAGTTACAACAACATAGTATATTTTTCACGCCATGTTAGGAGGTTAGAATCAAACTTATGGGCAACGTACCAGCCCCTTTTCATCAACTGAGCAGCTACTGAAGAAACTTTTGCTTGTACATAGCCCTCGGGTGAATTGGCATGTTGCATAACAAAGCACAAACAAAAACTGCAACAAATGTAGCAATTATAAGTTTAAGCAATATATATGTACTGAAATAAGTATTTAAAATTTAAAAAAATATAAAAATATAAAAACAGTGAGGAATTTCTGTGTAACAATTTTGGGAGGTACCACATCCTAGCAGCCTAGTGGTACCAGGGGGTATCAAGTAAGGGGAACCTATGAATCCTTGGAAAAATAAATGTAGCAAAATCTTTAATAATAACCTACCCCAAAAAACAAAAAAAGGAAAAGAAATTTTTTAAATAAATAACTAAAAACTAAAGAAAAGAATTTGAGAAGTAATCTAGCATGATGTTTTCCACAGTAACAAAAAAAAATTGACTAAAACTCATAAAAAGGACATGCACCACCCATGCATTAGTATCAATAATATGGTACTATGAATGGCTTTTATGGAGACTTCCAACTTATAAATTACCTAATTAAGCTTTTCTTCTCATCAGCCGTAAGAAACACCCATTCTCTGATAGCTGCATCTCGAATTGCTGCTGCAGCCTGAAACCTTGCATTTGCCACCTGAGAATTCTCTGGATAAAATGAAGCACTATTAGTATGAGCTATTACAGTCATCATCTGAGTTCTAGATATGACTATCATGCACTTAAAAACTATCCATAGGACGGTGTTTAAGATTCTTTTCTGAAGATTGAAATAACTAGTTGGAGAATTACTACAGAATCTTAAAGAATATGACTAATGGAATAAGGGAAATATAATAATCGTACAAATTTTAAGTTCTGTGACACAAATCTATGTTAACAGATGAGAAATTATCTGGCTCTGATCTTCAGGAAGGTTCATAATTATTACACATTTAAACTGACAAATACTCTGGACACGCAAAGAAAAGAATACATGCATGCTTGGATGCACACACCAACTATGATTCAAGTTATACCCGAGAAATTTCCAAACATATACAAAGCAAATAATCATCCACACAAGCTAGTGCTTTACAATGAAGAGTTTAAATATATATATATATATATAATGACATGTTTATTAAAAAAATAAGCACCATATGTTTGTTAACTGAGAAACTCCAACATTATGGGTAAAGAGCACACACCATAGAACCTCCTCCATGTACTGCAACAAGCCAATGAGCTTAATGCCAATGTGGTAAAAACCAAATAATTTTTTATTCCTAGTTTTCAAAATTTTGGTAAACATAAATGTTACCAAACAGAGGTATGAGAAATATTTGACTCCGTTTGGTTTAGTTTTGAAAGATAATTTTTTAAAAGAGTTTGCAAAATTAAAAAACTTGTTTGGTTATATATTTTGAAAATAGTTTTTGGCTGATTTATAGTTTTTTTTTTTTTTTTTTTTTTGATAAATAAGATAAATTTTATTGAAAAAGCATCAAGATGATGCAAACAATACAAACCGCTCAAACATAAAGCGGAACTAAAAACTCATAGCGAACTCCGAAGGGATAAACACCAACTCCTAACCAAGAATATTGATTGATTGATGTATAAAATGATATCTGCCGCCAGTCCACCAAATGATATCTACCAACAATTATAGTTCAAACCCAATTAATTTAAACTTAGCTCATTGGGTTTGCAGTCCTTTGCAAACGGCACCCTGAGAATGTCATGGAGCTAAAGAATCAAGTGATCAACTTACAATTCCAACTACACTAAGAAAACATGTTAAGTCGTGTAATCTTAAATAGTTGTACCAACTTACCAAGAATGAATTGACATGCTTGGTATGGTCGAGGAGACTGACATAGTGATAAAATAGTTGCCTCAGCTGCTGCCGGGTTGACATGCATCTGCTTAAAGAGTAACCAATATATTTGACTACGTCTGCACACTTGCATGTCCATAGCTTCATGTGTAGAAACATGTACAAAAATGTTTGTGTGTGCACGTGCACAAGTGCATATACAAAGTAAATAAATGTATACATACATGCATGACCATAAAATGGTGAAAATGGCATCAACATGAAGGTTAAACAACTTCAAACCTTGTAAAAAAAAAAGGTGCATTCTAAAGCAACAAGTTTGAAACAATAATATTGATAATAATACAGATCCAGTTAATGAAATTGTATCTCATTCTGCAGATGGACATAGAACTTTTATACATAATCTGACTCTGTTCTTGGTGTCATACCAAAATTAGTAGCCAGTTGTATATAAGTTGTAGAAGTAAAGAAATTTGATTTAGAAAATTTAACTACTAACCATTACCTACTCAAGGAGTAAGATACAAGATATGCTAAATTTTTATAAGAACCCAAAAGGAAGAGAAAATAAAATAGAATAAAATCCCACAATCAAAGCACAACCCGCTCATTGTTATGATATATCAACTGAAAACCCATCAAATCCGAATCCAAGTAATCCGAACTCCAAAGAGCCCCTTAGCAAGTTAAAAGGTGCCCCTCAATGAATAACTATCTACATGCCCCTTCATAAAAAATCCATCAGATCACAATCACTGCCTGTAAACCCCTGGTCACATCACATTAATCCCCCTTCACTACACTGAATTAGCCGACTATAAAATTCATATGATTTACTATGCCCAATTTTTCCTCCTATTTTTCCCTAGATTCCCAGCAACCAAACAGTGCATTCTAAGCTCTATATACACAACATATAAGTACAAAATCACAAAATCAACTTCCTCCAATTTTTTCACACACAAACATAGAAAAAGGGAAAGCAAAAAAACAAAACGAAACCTGAATGGAACCGCAAGCGATTTCGATGGTATGCATGATGGATTGAAGCTGAGCCAAATCGAGGGTTCCACTGTTCATATACCCTTGATGCATCTTCACTCACTACATAATACATACATATATATATATATATATAGAGAGAGAGAGAGAGAGGAGTGAGTAGAGTGATAAAATTTGTAGGTTGATAAGGAGGAGAGAATTACAAGAACATACCTCTGTTTTGGGTTGGATAGAGAAGTGTATGAATCACTTGTAGCTGTGTAGAGAGCGAGAGAGAGAGAGAGGAGCGAAAAGAAGATGACTCACATCACAGGTCGGAAGTGAATCACAGAGAAACGGCAAAAGGGGTGTAATCAAATGCATTTGTTGGGAAAAATAATTTTTGCCCTTTCCAGTCAAATGCAGTGTATGTTAATAAATTTTTTATTGAGTTAATTATGTAAAAAAATTATTTATAAATGTTATGATGATTTATATCTTATTTTTAAAAAAAAAAGATAAATTACATTGACACCTCTTAAGATTTATATTTATTACAGTTTTCTTCCTTACCTTTTGAAAATTACATTCCCCTTTCTTGTGGTTTAAAGTTTCATTATAGATTATTTCTTAAGGTTTAAAGTTTTATAATAGTTCACCCCTCACCGTAATGATTATCATACATAAAATTAAATTAATATGGGGTTAATGTAATTTCTCAAATGTGAGGGAAGAACTGTAATAAACATAAATCTCAGGGGATTTCAGTATAATTTACCTTAAAAAAATAATTAATAAGTTTTATTTAGTAAAATTAAGAATATTATCATTTTTTTTAATTTTTAAAATTAAGAATATCATCAATTTTATATAGTAATATTTCAGATAATTGTTTCATTAATTGATAAAAAAAAATAGATCATTAGATTAAATATTTTTACCTTTCTACTTATTAATTTGATTCAACTACCCAATAAACTTAAGAACATTATCAAATTTTTTTTTTTAGTTTTAACACTTAGAATATTATTAATTTTTTCATTTTAAAATTTTTTTTCAATGTTGCATGTCAATATTCTATCATCATACTCTTTTATAGACAAAAAATTTTCAGTTTTGCATAAAAAAATAATTCAATTTTTCGAAAAAAAAAAAAAAAAACATTGCAAGTAATTTTATTTTTTTTAGTTTTTTTCAATTTGAAATTTGATGTTTTAAAGTTTTAAAATTCAAAATAAATGTCAAATTATCATGATCCTTTATAGATGATTATAACATAAATGTTGAACAATCATTGTGTGAAAGGCAATTCCGACTATTAAAAATTTAATGAAACTTAAAGGTCCAAAAAATCTTAATTAGAACTTAATGGAATATAAATTCATAAATTAAGACTTGTGTGTTAATGTCCCTTTTTAATTTTTAATTTAAATTTAATATTGTAATTTATTTATTTCTGTTAAGTAATTAAAATCAATATTAGTATATATAAAATATATAAAAAAAATTATTAAATTTAATTGTTAAAATATTATTTTTAAAATTTTAATTTTGTTAATTTAAATTTAATTTTATAATTTATTTAATTCTGTTAAGTAATTAAATTCAATATTAGTATATATAAAAATATTTAAAATATTATTTTTTTGATTTTTTTTTTTTTTGTCAATTTTACTTAATTAAAATAAATAAATATTTTCAATTAAAACATAAATCAAAATATTAAAACTAAAATTAAAATTTTAATATTTATTTTATTGCTATAACAAATTCTAAATTTATTTATTTTTGACAATTTTCTCTTATCGCCCAACTCGTCTACCTAATTTATTCGTCTCAAGCCTGGCTTAAAGATATGAAAGTTGAATCTATTAAATGAATTGGACAACTTCTCCAACTTTTGATAAGGGGAGAGATCCACAATAATATGTTTTGATGGTTAAGGTTCCTCAATCTTATTTTAAATTATAAAATACTTAATTTATCCTTCTTTATAATATAAGTTTGTTTGGATTTTGACAAATTGAATATTCTATTGCATGGTTTGATGGGATTGGCGAACCGCTGAATCGAAAGATCGAAGATCTCGTTTGGATTCGCTCCGAAAAAAACAAGAAAACTAAAAAAAGATGGCAAAATGAAAAAAAGAAATGAAATGATTGAACAAAAGACGATTTTTTTTTTTTTTTTTTTTTTTTTTTTTTTTTTTTTTTTTTTTTTTTTTTTTTTTTTTTTTTTTTTTTTTTTTTATATATATTATATATATATATATATATAATATATATAAATATATATTTTTTTTTTTTCTCTCTCTTCTTTTTGTCTCTTCTTAAAGAGATTGAAATGAAATTATTGAAGTATGAAAAATATAAAAAAAAAAAAAAAAAAAAAAAAAAAAAAAAAATAAAAAAATAAATCAATCAAAAAATTCAATTAATGGAATATTAATTTAATTTTGATTTCAAATAAAAATTTTCCTTTTTTTTCAATAAATTAAATGAAAATTAAAAATAAAAATGGAATATTAATAATTTGAATTCATCTTTTAAAAAAAAAATAAAAATAAATTTAATATATTATATTATATTATATTAAAAAAAAAAAAAAAAATATTTTAAATATTATTTATATTTTTTTTTTTTTTTTTTTTTTTTTTTTTTATTTTCTTTTTTTTATTTATTTATTAATTTAAATATATTTATATTTTTACAGTTCAGTCGTTCGATTCAACGGTTGTGAGTTGACCCACCCACCCCACCTACTTTTTTCGTCTCCCCACCGGGTTTTTTTAAAACATTGTTCTATTGTTTACTTCACGGTGGAGATTTTAGAAACTGACTTCGCAGTGGAGATTTCGTAGGGATTTTGCAAGTGTTGTAGTAGACTTGACGATAGAAATTGCTACAATCGTGTAGGTGTTACAGTGTGTTGATCGCGTAGATTTTTAAGTGGAGTTGAATCAGGTATGTTTTCAATGGAGATTCCACATGGATTTTGATTTTTGTTTTGAATTTTATGTAAGGATTCCTATTTTATATTAGTTTTTCGAGTGTATTTTTACATTAGGTTTTTATTTTCAATTTTGATCAATTTAAAAAGAGGTCAACTCAGTGAAGTTGTTTATGATTTTTGGAGTTGATTTTTCATTCTCTATTATTGATCAATTTTAGAGAGAGGCCAGCTTGATAGAGTTGATTTTTATTTTTGAAATTAATTTTTCATTCTCTGTTTTTTTATCAATTTCAAAGAGTGTTGACAGTGTAATTGATTTTGATGTTTATAGTTCATTTTTTGTGCTCTGTTTTTCATCAACATGCTGATCAATGATAAGTTTTGTTCTCTATTTTTTCAAACCAAAGAAATTTTTTTAAACTAGAAAAATTTCATTCTCTGCATTTTTGTTGGTATAGTCTAGAGAAAATTGTAAGTTTTTATTATAATCCAACGAAAATAACAGATAAAATTATAAGTTCATATGGACATATTATTAGAAGTTTCTAATGTAGATAGAATCTGAGAAAGTGAATGTAAGTTCTTAAATTTCTCAGAACTTTTATTTGTAATTCAGAGAAAATTGTAAGTTTGTAGAAAGTGAATATAAGTTTTTGTTTCTCTGAACAAAAATTATTTTTTGTGCTTTTTCTTTCAGTTTAAATGGACAGTGCAGTATTTTTTGTTATCTTGAAGGTGTATATAAGTTTATAAATTTCTTTGAATTTTTATATGAGTGCAATATTACAGAATGACATAGAGAAAATTGTAAGCTTGTAGTTCAGTAAAAATCACAGAGAAGCTTATAATTTCATAACAAATCTTCTATGTGATTTTTGTCTATGGTTGTGTTTAATAGTTAGCAGTAAATTTCTCTGTGATTCTCTCTAGATTCATTAAGATTTCTGTGATTTTGTTTTTGTTATCTTGAAGGTGAATATAAGTTTGTAAATGTCTCTGGATTTTTATTTGAGTCTAGAGAAAATTATAAGCTTTTTATTATAATCCAGAAAAAATTATAACTATTAGAAATTTCTCTAGACTTTTATGTTATTCTTGTGAAGTGTTTTTATGTTGAACAAATTATTTTTTTTATTTTTTCTTTCAGCTTCGATGGACAATGCAGTGTTGTTACTGTGCAAATATAAAAATGATACTATTATCATTAATGTTTTATGCGAATTGAATTTTGAGGAATTGGTTGGCATTTTGTGTAAAAAATGGGAGAATTTGAAACATGAGACGATGTGTATTTTATATTCTATTGTAGGCCATTCGAATTGTATGGTTTGAAATAATATTGATTTTCTAAATATGTTGAGGGTTGTTTGTGCACGTGACGTTAATATAGTTGATGTTTCAGTTACTAGATGTAGCACTTTTGATCAAGAGGATGAAATGTGTTCTAATTGGGTAGATATTGTGCATGGTGAATGTGATAGGCTGGTGGATATTGAAAGGAATTCACTCTGTAAGTTTTGTTCTCACCAAGAAAATGTGTTATTGTCAGCTGGTTGACGAAATAATATTACGAGTATTGGACAAAAGTTTGAGGGTGGTGTGGTTGAGTTCCGTACTGTTTTATGCAAGTATGCTATTGAGGTTGGTTTTCAATTTACGTATGTTAAAAATGACAAGCTGAGGGTTACGACAGAACGTGCATATAAGGAATCAAGGGGATGTACATGGCGTGTGCATGGTTCAGTTGAAAAAACAAATTGGTTCTTTTACATAAGAACTTGGAACAATAAACATACATGTGGTGTGGCGGTTCGTACTAGTAAACATGCTAAGAGGACTTCCAGCTTAGTTTCTGGGCTGATTCTTGAAGAGGTAAGCACAAAACCTTAACTCGTCCAGTAGATGTTGTCAAAGAAATAAAAGACAAGTATGGGGTCTCAATCAGTTATAACTGTGATTGGTTGGTGGTTGAAAAAGCAAAATACAGTACGTATGGGAATTCTTGTTTGTTATTCGATCAATTACGGTGGTATTTTGATGAGGTATTGAAAAACAATCCAGGTAGTCGTTTTGAATTAGATTTTGAAGATAACAATCGTTTCAAAAGAGTATTTGTGGCCTTTCATGCATAGATTACTGGTTTCAAATATTGTCGGTCATTGCTGTTTCTTGATGGAACATTTTTGAAAAGACGATACAAAGGAGTTACGCTTGCTGCGACGAGGAAAGATAGGAATGAAGGTAATTGTAAATATATCTAATTTTATTTAAGTATGTAAATTTTCTATACATGTTGGAATTGAGTAAATGTGATTTTTCTCTGACACCTTGAATTTTCTCTGGTTTTGGCCACTGTGTGAATTTTCTTTGGTTGTGGCCACTGTGTGGATTTTCTCTGAATTTTGGTCAATGTGTAAATTTTCTCTGGATGTTGTCATTATGTGAATTTTATCTGTAGTTGGTCACTAAGTGAATTTTCTCTGGATATTGTCACTAAGTGAATTTTCTCTGGATGTTGCCAATGTGTGAATTTTATCTGTAGTTGGTCACTAAGTAAATTTTCTCTAGATATTGTCATTGTGTGAATTTTCTCTGTAATCGGTCACTAAGTCAATTTTCTCTGGATGTTGCCAATGTGTAAATTTTCTCTAGAGTTGGTCACTAAGTGAATTTTCTCTAGAGGTTGCGATTGTGTGAATTTTTTTTGGATGTTGGCAGTGTCAAATTTCTCTAGTTGTTTATTGTTCTAATTTTCTCTGCATATGTATATCTAATATGCTTGTTCCTATTTGTTTTGTAAGTTTTTTTCCTATAGTTTTTGCTGTTGTTGATGTTGAGAATAAAAATAATTGGTGTTGGTTCCTTGAACATTTATGTGAAGTATTGGGATCAGAGAGGGTAATAAGTTTCATATCAGATCGACATTATGGTATTATGGAAGGAATTGCTAGGGCTGTGTTTGGTATAGCTTTCCAATTACAATTCCACCTCTTCACGTGAACAAAGTGTTTTGATGGGGTTTTTAAAAATTAATTCCACCACATATTTCAAAATACATTTATGTTTCACGTTTGGCAGAGCTCATTCTAAAACAAACTTCCAATGCAAAACTCTCACTTTTTCATACAGTTTTTGAATTTTTTTAGTCTATGGGACATCCCCTTAGACATCATGAACATCTGTAACACCTCGTTCTTGATTCTTAGATAAACTCGATTACTCTTAAGCTGATTATGAGAAGTAATTGAACTAATTAAAATCTTTGGGTATTGTTGAGATCTGAAAGCGGAATCGATCGATGTCTGTTTAATTGCATGTTTATCTGTTTGAGTGTTTGATTATCTGTTCATGTTGTTATGTTTAAACTGTTAATTGAAGGCCTTATCGGCAGCCAAATCTGAAATTGATTGATGTTCTGTGTTAATTAGAATTTATGTAATCTTATGGTGTAATTGTATGAAAACTGATTAGGTATGATTAAATTAGAGTAAATGTTGGTAAGTTACATGAATTGAGCTTATTTACAATTAGACCACTTAGTGGCCACTATCTACACACTTTTAAGACCATTACATTGCACTCAAACAAATGTTTCCTCAGCTCATTCCTTGTTTCCACCGAAAGAAAGAGAGAGGGAGAGAATTAAGAGTGATTTGAATTCCTTCTTGTGAATTGGCTTGTAGACTTAAAGAAATTGGAGGTTAAGTGCATAATTGAACCTCTAGACTTGTGATTAGAGACCTAAGGTAGAGATTCTATCCCTTGGTTTATGTGTTTAAGTTGTATTTTCATGATTCATGGAAGTTTAGTGAGTTAAAGCCTTGTTGAATTGAAGCTCATATCATGCATGCATGTCTACATTGTTGCATTTTGAGGTTGACTAAATAGAATTTGGTACATGCATGTTCATATTATTGTTAGAGTCTATGTTTTCATCTTGTCTTTGGAAGATTTGAGCTCATTAGAGCATGTTTTGAAGTTTTGAAATGGTTTAAATCCATGCATGTCATGTTTGTAGCATGTTCATGAAAATTGGGTTTGAAATGGGTTTAATTAAACACCCTTGGGCTTTGATTTCTCAAATTGAGCTTTGAATCATGTTATTCTATGTGTTTACAAATGTTTTTCAGAAAATTAGCCCAAGAGGGTCGAATTTGATGCATTTAAACTTGGTTTTTGGCTTGAAGGTGCAATCTTGGTTTTCCAGATTTTGCATACCTTTCAGCGGAGAAGTAGTGCTTGGCGAAATTCGAGCTCAGTACTTTACCTTGTATTCTGATCCGCTTCGGGCGGGGTATTTGGCGCTCAAGCGGGACCTTGTGTCTTGCGCTCGAGCGCCCATCGAGCGCCCAATCGAGCGTGATTTTTGAGCATCCAGTACTTTTTGGTCCGCTCGAGCAGTGGATTTTACGCTCGAGCGTAGACCTTTGTTACGTGTCCGCTCGAGCGGGACTCTGTTTTCCTGAAAATTCTGAAAATGTTTTCTGAATACATTTTTGTATCCTCATCCCATCATAGACATTCTTAGGCCTAGTTTAAGACATCTTAACGAGGATATAGATGTAGAACACACCAAGGCAATTAGGGATTAAGTTATTATTTTTCCCAACTATGAAACTTAGTGTGTGTTCAATCTGTTAACTGTATAGGGTTGGCATTCCGAGGAGACGCTCTAGTTCACTGTAGCCCAGAACTTTGTGAGTAATAATTGTGTAAAGATATGTTCAAATGATTATCTTTTGAATCTTGGAATCAGGCATTTCTTGGTGGTATTATTCTTGAATGAATGTATGTCCTTTATTTCTGAACTGTACTGTGGCATCCTTAACACCCTCATTTCTTATTCTTTATCGAGAGATCTCTGTCGGTTCCCTCGTTGGAACCACTACTGTTTACTGATTGATGGCTATCATTTACTGTTCGGTCTTTTAGACCTACTGTTATTGTTATGCTAATGGATGTACCACATATGACTGTTTACTGTACTGAACAACTGAAATACTGATTGAACGAACTGTTTTCACTATTGTAAGGACATTCATTCTAAACCCTTTTACGCTTTGTGTTATTCACTGGGCTTTAGCTCACTGCTCATATATATATGTAGGTGTACAGGCACCGGATCAAAGCTAGAGGCGTCGGGGTAAACTCCAGTTTTGTCAAGCCAACCACTGTGCCTCACTGTGAGGTTCCGAGCCTGCCAAGCTAAGGCTTAGGGGTGTCTAGTTTTTCCCCTTCTGTACTATTTTGTTTACTGTATAAACTGAATGTTTTGCACTGTACTGTTTATCGGGGATTAAGTCCCTGTTCTGACTCGTTGTATATGATATGCATACTGTTTCGTACTGTTCTGTATAAATGTATGAAAAATCTTTTTGGCATACAGACTGTCACAGCTCATTGGACATTATTTATTTACTGTATTGGCTTCCACCAAGCCTCTGTACTCTGTAATATTGTATTACTGTTAAGCAGGCCTTCGGTAATCTAGGGTTACTGGCCGGTTACGGTGCTAAACCCATAGGGGCGGGTTTGGGTCGTGACACATCTTCTCAAATGTCCGGCTGGTTGAACACTACAGTGGTTTTTTTTTTTTTTTTTTGGGTAACTCTTTCATACATACATACATGTGTTTGTGCTATTGTAGACTAATTTTCTATTGAAAGGGAACAAAAAAATTTGAATAAAATTGAATTGTGTATGGTAAACTGTGTAGATGCTAACGAATAATATTCTAATTTGTGTTTGACTCCCACATAGATAATACCTGATAATTTTTTTGGCCATTTATTTGAAAATAACAATACAATAAATAGCAAATAATTTGTGACAGTAATTATTAAAAATATAAAAATATTTTAACTGAAAAAAATTTTAAAAAAATTCGAACCAAATATACAATCAAAAGTTATTTTAAATCAGTAATTGAATATTTATTTTGAAAAAAAGTTATTGCCTTCAATTAAAAAAATTGATTAATGTTATTTTCTGTTAATAATTAATTTTTTTAATTGAATTTTAAAAAAAGTTTGCTTATTAATTAGAATTTTCGATAGAGTTTTGATTAGTGTTTTTGGTTATGAGTTATACAATTTGAATTAAATTTTGAAAACTCTTTTCAAAAATCATAACCAAACAAATTTTCTTATTTCACATGTCATATCAAACATTAAAAACTTAATTCAACACTTAACTCAAAACTCAATTCAAAACTCTTAACCAAACAAATTTTCTACACTCAATCATAATTTCAAAACTCACAAACTCAAAATACAACTCTATTCTTAAATCATATTTAGAAAACTCTACCAAACGCTACCTAAGTTTTTCCTTAATTGCTTTCATGGATTTTGTCTTGAATATCTAAAGAGAAATTTGAGGGATAAATTGTCATGTGGAAACACAAATTTGGTTAGGGAGACGATTGTGTCCAAATTTTCAGAATGTGCATATGCGCCAACAAAGGTATCATTTCATTTCAAGTTAAATAAATTAAAAAGTGAGAGAGGAGACATTGTGAGTGTTTTTTTTTTTGAGAAGTTTACCATATGAAAATTGGAGTGATACATATTTTAAGGGAAAACGTTATGGTGAGATGTATTAAGATGTTATTGAGTCATTCAATTCATGGATACGAAAAACTCGACACTTGCCAATAACAAATTTGGTGGACATGATACGGTTGCAAATCATAAATATGAGGTCTGATAGGAGGCTGCTCTCTAGTAAATCGAATGAAGTTCTCTGTCCTCGTATGAATAGTGTATTAGATAAGGCTTTCTTGGATGAGAGGACATGGAATGTGAGTTTATTATCTGATAATGTCTTTGAAGTGCATTGTTTTCATTTGGTTATGGTTGATATTGGGTTGAGACCTTGTTCATGTCGAAAATGGAAAATAAATGGATATCCATGTCAACATGTTGTTGCTGCAACTTTTAGGAGTAGAAATAATTTGAATTCATTTGTTGAACCATTTTTTCATGTTGATATGTATCGTCAAGCATACTTGTTTTTGATTGGTGCAGTTCCAACTATTGAAAAACATGTGTGCAACATTGATGATGCTATGATTTTACCTCCACTGAGTAAGAGACCAGCTGGGAGGCCAAAGAAGAACATAATTGCTTCTACTAAAGAGTTTAAAAGGGTAATTAAGTGTAGTCGTTGTGAGAGTATTGATCGCCATAATAAGAGAACATGCAAGGAACCTTTGTTAAATAGTTGAGGATAATACATTTTATTGATTGAATAATACATTTGATGATTACTTTGTATATTTTGTTTTATGAAATGTATTTTTTGGACAGTGTATATAATAGCAGTGAAAGTGTGCATTGTGTTTGTTGATACATACTATAGGCAGTGTGTTTATAATACCAGTCAAATTTATCCATAAAAATTTGCCTATAGTAGAGAAAATTCTCTGTGCACTATGTTTTGAAGCTTCAAATTCATCTAGAAAAATTTGCCAATAGTAGAGAAAATTACTGTGTGCATTGTGTTTTTTAAATTTGATGATTGTTTTTTACTAACACAGTGCGCTACAGATTGCATAATCATATAGGCACCCTCTTTGGCACAATATGAGTTAAATTTCTCTGTGAATTTCTGGTAACTTCATACCAATCAAATTCATCCATAGAAATTTGCCAATAGAAGATAAATTTACTAGGGGTATTGTGTTTGTTGAAATGTGCATTGTGTTTTGTGAGGTCCAATTCATCTAGAGAAATTTGTCAATAGCATTGAAAATTACAGTATGCATTGTATTTGTTGAAACATACTATGGGTAGTGTGTTTACAATACCAGTCAATTTCATCCAGAGAAATCTGCCACTAGCAGAGAAAATTATCTGTGCATTGTGTTTTGAAACTTCAAATTCATCCAGTGAAATTTGCCAATAGCAGAGAAAATTACTATGTGCTTTGTGTTTTTTGAATTTGATGATTGTTTTGTACCAACACATAGCATTACAGATTATATGATCATATAGGCATCCCCTTGGCACGATATAAATTAAATTTCTTTGTGAATTTCTGGTAACATCATTCCAGAGAAATTTTTGCAGACAATTTTCTCTGTATGGATTGTGTTGACAATCACAATAAAAAAGAATATATTTAACCATTAATAGCTATGAAATTTACATTAGTCAAAAAAAAAATATATACATATATATCAAACATCATCATTCCTTCAATGTATGAAAAAAAAAATTAAATGGTTAATCCTAATTACATTGTGTACATTGTCTTCATTTCACTAGTGTGCTTTCATTATTATACTTTTGGTTCTTCTTCTGGTGGTATTTGAATTGGTTCTGTCCATGATCGGCCAACTTCGATCACAGATCTCTCTATGATTCCTGCTCTCATCAACCTTACATCTTGTGTGGACAATTTCGAGCTGATAGGTTCCTGGTTGCTATATTGTCTCATTATGTAGCATACAAAAAGGCCACAATCCACACTGCATACAAATTATAGGTATAGTTAGTTTTAAGAAACATTCAAATTAGATTATCTTATTTATAAATGTTATATAAAACTTACAAATCGCTGTCTTGTTGTAGAGCATTGTTGACATATTCAAAGTCATAATTTGTGTTTTGTGAGTCTATCAATTTGAAAGAGGATTGTGATTGTGCCTCTCTTTCAAGTCAAGCTTTCAAAAAATTCACCACATAATCTTGCTGAAAGAAAATAATTTTTAAGTAACAAATAAATTTACAGATAAATCAATGGGATTCTATGAAAATTATCATCACATAAACATTATCATGGATCAAAGAAATTTGCACTCGTTACTAATTGTTTTGCATCTTTAATATATTTGTCTTGTGCATCATCCCTCATTGGCCTTAGTGAGTTGTAGAACCTCCATAAATTGTCTTGTTTGTCAAAGACTAGCAAGGTCTAGTGATTTCCATTTGTTGACTTCTCATTATCCCCAATATTTATTGGGAAATGGAGAAACCTGTAGTTCCTCCATGCTGTTTCAAGATGCTTGTCAAATAATGAGACTCGAAAAGTTTGATTTTCCATCATCTTGATGAAGTTCTGCGATAAGAGAAAATTAAAAAATGGTTATGTTATGAGAAAGTTGAAATGGCGGGAATTTAAGAAATATACACAAAGAAATTTTAAATGCACACAACTAGCCAGAGAAACTTAGACTAGTGACACAAGTGGCTTCAAAAAGTATCTTAACAAGAGAAAGTAGTAAGTAAATTCCAGAGAAAATCAAATAAAAGAGTAGTAACATACAAAGCTTGTGCATGTGAAAAAAAAATGAAGTTGGTTGTTGTCCTTTTCTCCTTTGGTCAACAAATAGGATCTCTCCATAGCCATTAATGACTTGAAAAATATCATTTATAATTGTAACATTGGTTTATAAAAGCTGATGGAACATTGCAGAGAAATTTTGATGAAAGACTTGCATTGTTGGCAATTTTTTTTTTCCTTTATTAGGCTTCCAATATCTTCAAAGGTAATGAGATTCAACTCACTTGTCCAAATTAAAGCCCTACAAGATGACAAAGAAGGGATTTAATAGTTGTTAATGCAATATAAGTTAGTAAATTGTTGTTTGTTATCTTTTATTTTATTTGTTGTACTTACTCGAGTCCAAACACGTTTGATATGTGCTACAAGATGTCTTTTACATGTTCTTTTATCAATTTTGAAACCGGTGGAGTTTGTGAAAAAATCCAAGATTTTCTAATGCTTGTTGGTTGAAGCAAGACGTACACATCGGTATCAAGTACTTCTTTATCTTTAGTTGTTTGCTCTGTTTGCTTTGCAGCTTGCTTTGAACCTCTACTCACCTTCGCAACTTTGGGATATTGAAATTCTGGATCTTGTTGCTTTTTTTCCCCTTTCTTTTGCCTTTAAATTCTTTATCATTGATATAGGATCTTTTTTCACTATAGACAGTGAAAATATCAGTAAAAGTAAAATTTCTCTAAAGTAACAGATGATATTTCAATATGTAAATTTATTTGATTCAATATTTTTCAGTTACCATAGACTTTTGTCTTTTGTTTTGGTTGTTCTTTGTGTGCCACTTGTTCTTGTTGGGTTGTTGGTTGTTATTCCACTTCTATTCTAATTATACACAGTGAAAATCAAACAAACCCCAAAAATCAAATAAGCAAATAGACAGAGAAAATCAAATAAGCAGTAGAAATCAATAGAAATAAGCAGCAAAAACTAATGTGGTTAAAGAATTTAACTTCTAGAGAAAATTACCATTGACAAAGAAAATTATAATAAATAGAAATTTCTCTGAGTTATATTGACACAAGGACATAACTTTTTGTGGCTCAAGATTTTCACTGACCTTGTGGTTGAACTTGTGTTGGTGTTCGGTAAGGTTGTGTTGCTAGTTGGACGGATAGTTCTTGAATTTGTTCATGCAATCTAGCATTTTCAGTTTCAATCTCTAAAATTGAATACCTCAACTGTTGAATTGTTTTTGTATCATCTTCTTTTTGAACCTCCAACATCCTTAGTTTCATTTGGTTTGTGCTGTCTCTTTCTTGAAATTCTGAGTTATGTAATGTCAAGGTTCTTATTACAATCTCCTTTTCCACAAGTAATTCATTCCAATTTCTTCTTCTTTTTTTTTTTTCTATTTTGGATTTAGAAAGTGCCTTTAGTCTTTGATATAGATCAGCAATTTGAGCATCCTTTGATTCCTCAAATTTTTGAGGCTGATGCATTGTTGAGCCACAAATGCTATCATGATGTTGGTCCATCGGCTCATTATGTTATTCTTCATCACTTTCCCCGTTGTTTTCTTCTTACTCTTTAGATTGAATGCCTCCATCTTCTTTTTTATTGTCTTCTTCTTTCTGTTCATTTTCTTTTTTGTCTTCTACTTTTATTTCTTCACTTTCTTCTCTGGCTTCTACTTCTCCACTACTTGCTTGATCTTCTTGTCCAGCTTCTTGTTCTTCTATGTTGCCTTCTCCTTCTTCATTCCCTTCTTCTTCAGATGAATCTTCTAATGTCTCCTTGAATTTGACAATTGCCTTTTTTGATTCTTTCTTCTTCTTTTTACTAAGACAAAACTCCTCTGATGGATTTTTAACTAGCTCATTGTTATTTATCTGTAACAGGAGGCTCTTTTATTAGAAAAATATTACAAAATTCACTAAGAGAAAAAGTTCAAATGAGGTAGATAAAATTCATCTAAATGATACTAATAGGAAACAAATTTCAGAGAAAATTGTATGGGCCAGAGAAAATTACAGACAATGAGATAATTTTATGAGGTAGAGAAAATTATGAAACAAGCAACATAATTTAGATATCAGAGAAAATCAATCAGAGCATATAAGTTAATGTTACTATAATTGTGTCACAGAAATTTAGATTCCAGAGAAAATTCATTACAAGGGCAGAAATAAATAGTGTTAATTAAAGAAGCAAAGCACATAACTTATGGGCCAGAAAAAATTACACACAAGGGGAAACAATTTTATGGACTAGAGAAAATTATGAAACAACCAACATAATTCAGATATCAGAGAAAATCAATCAAGGCATATAAGTTAATGTATTACAATTGTGGTCAAAGAAATTTGGATTGCAGATAAAATTGATTACAATGGCAGAAATAAACCAGTGGTAATCAAAGAAGAAACATAAATTGATAGTTCAGAGAAAATTGATCTCGATCGATCAAGGCACAAGGACGGAAACAAACCAGTGGTCAGAGAAATTTTGAAATTTCACTGAGATTTCAGTGGCGATAGAAATCTGACCTGTCAAGGTGCAAAGAGAGTGGACTGGTGTCTTCTACAACTGTTTGGTCAAGCTTTGCAGGTTCCACTTGGTCCATCTTGGGAAGTCAATTCTGTTATTGTCTTCCGAGTCAATAATATTTGCATGTTCACATAGCCAATACTGTGATAGAAATTAAAGTAATTAAATTTTGCTAAACACACAAAATTGTAAGTATGATAACTACAAATTTGAATAAAATTATACTTAGCAGCAATGCAATGACACACCCCGTAACTTTTTCTGGAGTTTTGTGCAATGCTATGATAGAATCAATCAATGTTGATGTGGTTGTTTCTGGCTAATCATACTATTTCATTGATTCAAGAGGTTCCACATACTTTATAAAAACCCACCCTATTGAATTCTCACTTGTTGCAAAAAATAGGGTGAGACACAAGTACAATGTAACAATGATTATTACATTTTTTAAGTCAGTTGGTTGCTTGCCTTTCATTGCTTTGACCAAGGCATTTTTAAGAACAGGACTAGTGAGCCTTATGTCCTTTAGGAATCTTCTCCTTAGGAATGCAGATTTTGGCTTTTTAGAGTATCTTAATGACATGGCTTCTTTACCTCCTTGCAAACCAAAAATCAAGGTCATGTCATTAGTTGTAAAGGTCAAGTTATTTTTACCAACTGTGAATATTTTTGTTTTTTCATTGTAACATTGGATTATTGCAACTACATCATCATCAGATTTTCTTGGATCCATCATTCCAGTGGTTAGAGCTTGGATCAAATACCAGAATGGGGTCTTTTGAAGCTCTACAAGTTGGTTTGAATTGAATTTAAGTGTTTGAAAAAGGAGACAACATATGAGAGGTTAGATTGGTATTGAATGCTGTAATGAGCTCTCTTACTTTGGAGTTTAACAAGTTGTTTCCCCCTTGAGCTTGAGTCTTTTGAAGTTGGGGTATTCATCTTGATGCTAGTTGCTTCATTACCTTGGACTTGTGTGTTTTGGCAAGGAGTGTGTGGTGTTTTGCTGCTATTTGATCTTAGATCATAAGAAGACTGAGAGAGTTTCTGTTTCTTGCTTGGTGTTTCCGATGTTTTGCTGCTTTTACGTTTTGCCATTTTTAGACAATGATGAAAACATAAATATGTCAATATTAAATCCCAGAGAAAATTGGACATGTTAGAGAAAATTACACATAAGGGAGAAAACTAAGGTGGCCAGGAAAAATTGTAAATGTCAGAGAAAATTAGACACTAAAAATTAAATGTCAGAGTACTAATTGTTTTCCTGTAGAATACATCTAGCCACAGAAATTTCCATTCCCAGATAAAATCAATTAGTAAACAAAGCAAGCACAAAAAATGAATGATAGAGAAAATATAGCTAGAGAAAATTCAAAAAAGAAATATATATCTAGTAAGCACATAAAATGAATGACAGAGAAAAGTAAACATGGCAAGCCAAAGAAAATTTCTATTCCACAATTAGCAAGATAAAATAAACAAAGTAACGTAAACATACCACTGAAAATTACACAACATTGAAACCAATAATTGAACAAAATAAATATATCAGAGAAAATTACACATTCCTGAGAAAATTTTCATTGTATAGAAAATTTCCAGTCCATAATATTAAAATGCCAGATAAATTTACATACACAACCAGAGAAAATTAAACATGATAGAGACACACAAGGGAGAAAAGTGATGTGGCCAGAGAAATTATAAATCCCAGAGAAACTTAAACATAGACAAGAAAGTAATAGACATTCCAGAAAAAAATATATATTCCAAAGAAATTTACAAAGCAGATAAATTTATAGACAAAATCACAGTAACATGTTCAAGAATAAGATCAAAACGCAGAGAAATAATTTTTTTCAAAATAAACATGTCAGAGAAAATTCAAAGAAGAAACATACATTAAGCAAAAATCAGAAAAATTCAAGTGCCAGAGAAATTTATAGACAAAATCACAAAAACATGTTCAAGAATAAGATCAAAATACAGAGAAATAACTTTTTTCAAAATAAACATACTAGAGAAATTTCAAAAAAGGAACATACATTCCAGTCCATAATATTAAAATGCCAGATAAATTTACATATACAACCAGAGAAAATTAAAAATGATAGAGACACACAAGGAAGAAAAGTGATGTGGCCTGAGAAAATTATAAATGCCAGAGAAACTTAGACACAGACAAGAGAGTAATTGATATTCTAGAGAAAGATAGACATTTCAGAGAAAAATACATATTCCAGAGAAATTTATAAACAAAATCACAGAAACATGTTCAAGAATAAGATCAAAACACAGAGAAATAACTTTTTTCAAAACAAACATGCCAGAAAAAATTCAAAGAAGAAACATACATCAAGTAAAAACCAATGCTAGAGAAATTTACAGATAAAATGTGACACCCTGAACATTTAATTAAATATCACATAAATTTTTTTTTTTATAGTTATATATAATTATGGGTGTATGTGATAATATATTATTAAATAAATAATGATAAGTAAATAAATCTAATTTGGCATTGGGTTATCAAATATGAGATTAATTAGGGATTATTATTTGGGATCAAATTAACACATATGAAATTATAATACTAATTGGGCCAAATTAGAATTAAAGATAGTAAATAAATAAATATATAAGTAAGAGTAAATAAATAATAATAATAATAAGCATGCTGACCTGATAAGGCCAACATCAATTACTTTGTAATTAATTAAGAAGATTTGTGATCTCTCCAGGAGAGAAGGTTGTACGCCACTTGTACCCTCTAACCTGTAAGGGGAGTAAGTCATCAATGTTTAGGTATCATGGGTTGTGTATATAAAGGGGGTTTTGGGGGGGGGGTAAAATGAGGAGAGGTACGAGGGGGAAAACGAAGGAAAATTCTGAGGGATATTATATAGAAGGGGATCTGGTGAAGGTAGGAAAAATAGGAAGGAAATAGTAAGACTCAATCTTAAGGTGAGTTATATTATACCTGGAGTCACCATAATATATTTTACTTACGTTTTGACTTACCATAATTTATTGCACACAAGTTATGTTTAAAAATTATTATAAATTATATTAATATTTCAATTACGTGAGTTATTTTCTGAACTCTATTTATCTAAAATGAAACCTATGTGTATGTTTGTTTAAATTTTAGTATATATTTGACTATGACCTTATAAACAATTATGTTTTATAAGTACCACCACGGGAGTCTCACGCCTTGGGGAACTTAAATAACCATTTGCCTCTGTTTGGCCACTTCGTGGTCCTCTGTTTGTCATGGATCCATTGACCACTGTTCTGATTGTCACTTTTGTGACCTCTGTTCTGTACCGTGGTTATGGTTATTTATTTGCATAATTTCTGTATTTTAGTTTCTGTTACTTAAATGATTTATTTACCAAATTGAGTTATGTAAATGTTTTGGCTTAACTAACTATCCATGGTTATTTTGTATTCCCTATAATCTTGGTATAATATTTCTCACTCTGCTGTGTGCTTATAGCTGTTATCCTTTCAGGTGACGAGATGTAGGGAAAACCCATAACCTCACGAAATGGAATCCGCACGTGGATTGATGTTGAACCACTTTTTTTGTCTTTTTTTTTTTATTATTATATATTTTTGCTCCCTTTTGTTCTATTCAGAGCCGATCACTGAATAATAAAATAATAAAAGCCCTATAAATGTATTTTCTGTTACTAAAATAGTAAAATGTAGTAATTTTCTGTTTAATTATTTTTATTTCCCCTTATGTAGTTTAATTTGCTACAAATAGAAAAAATTAGTAAGTTGCGATTCGAACCCTAAGCCCTTGGGGTTGGGTCGTGACATAAAATCACACAAACATATTCAAGAACAAGTTCAAAACACAAAGAAATATTTTTTTTCAAATTTATATAGTTTTTTATTACGAAATTGAAACCCTAATTAATGGAAGGTTAATATAAAATGCAATTAATTATATTTCCAGAGAAAATCTAGTTGGATAGTAGAAAAATTTACCAGAGTTAGGATGAAACTTTAATTACGAACTGATATGCCCTAAGATGAAGATGCGATGTGACAAAGATGAACTGAGATGACAATGAATAGTGAAAACGGGGTTAGAGAAATTTGTAAGGAAGGAATGGGAATGATTTTTGCAGAAGATAATGAAACTCTAATGTCGATGATGAACATGATATCGAAACCCTAATTCTGCTGTTCTCTTACTCGTGAAGATGGTTGGATGCTTAGAATCGAACTCAGTCGTTGAAATCCAGTTTCATTTCTGTGTTGATTTGTGAAAGGTATTTTGGTCCACGAAATAATTAAAAATGCGCGCCATATAGTTCAGGGACCTGATGTATTACTCTTTTTTTGGTGTCCTTTATCCTCTAAATTACTATTATTAGGGACCTTAAAAAAAAATTCCCTTAATTCTTTTGGGTGAGAATACTAGTAAAATTAATGGTAATAAAACAAGCAATTTGACTATCCGTATTGCCATTTTGGCGGCAAACAGAACTGTACATGAGTATGTCATGGACAGTTTCAAAATTTTGATATTCAGATTTGTCATCAATATTCCAAGAATAAATGCTTCTACCATGATAAGATTTTTGTTCATGAAGAAAATCTTCTTCATATCCAATATTCTGCGGAATAGGTCGAGGATAATAATAACAATTTGGAGCAAGTTTATTAATAAAACAGGTTCGATTAATAGAGTCTAGAGAAAGGAAATTTTGTTGAAGTTGCAGAATATGATGTAATTCGATGTCTTCTATAGAGTCTAAAACATTAACAGAAGAAGATCCTCTAATATTTAAATCTTTCATTTTAGTAAGCAAGAAATTAGCAAATTCTTCAATTTTTAGAAGTAGATGATAATTTAAAATTAGAGATTGCAACAAGTGGTTTAAGGTTAACATGATGAATAGAGGAGGATTGTGCTGTTCGTGGAAGGTCACTTTTAGTGAGTATAGTGTCCACAGATTCTTCAATACGAGTTAATTGAGATCCAATAGTTTGAAAATGGAGGTTAGAATAATTATTTTGTCTAATTACAGCATTAAGATCACTGACCTTATAATGTTGTCCTTATTTAGATTTATGGGTTGTTGGACGAACATAAGCAAAAATAGATAAAGGTTCGGAATTACTAGTGTTATTAGATTCTAACTTCACAAATTCAGTGGGTGGATGTAGAGAATTAAAAGTTTTACCTTCAATAGTAGTCAAGTAAGATATCCATAATAGTGACAAATTCATAAAACCATTATATAAAAGGAATAATTTTCTGGTATCTTGACAGATGATAATAAAATTAATTTTTGTAAAACTGTCATTGATGTTTATCATATTTTGTAAAATGCCATTCCTGAAATTGTTTTTGAGATGCTGAAACTCCTGATTAATATGTTTATGAATTTCACTTCCTGTTGTAAAATCTATAGAAACTATATTTGAAAATTCATTTCATTGGCTATAGGGCTTTCCTTTCGCTCATTGTCTGGAGCAGGCCTTTCTGTAGGAGTAGAAGTATAAACTCCATGTGGTATACAGTTTTCTAAAAATCTAAGACCTCTGACAAAAAATTCATGTTGCCTAGAGGGTACAGAATTTCTAGGAGTTTGGGGAATATCAATCTCATAAGATAGACTTCTAGATATACTAGTACTAGAATACTCTTACCAAGAATTTGGGGGGTTAGTCTACAGAAAGTAAGATAAACATCTCCATATTTGTTTTGAACAATGTCCTGTATTTCATGATGCACTACAGGAGTATGAGGCACAGCTTGTTGAAATCTTCAATGTTGAGGAAATTCAATTTGATTCCATTGTATTTTTCTTGATATTGAAACATTAGAAGCATACATATTAGTTTCAAATAAAACTGTTTCCCCATAAACACAACTATTTTTTCTAACATAAGAAGAATGAGTAATAAGAACTTTAAAATAAATTCTATATATAAGAGATATAGGTCTAGTTATTAACAAAATCTAATAATAAAATAAATTTAATTCTTTTAACAATGTTTAAATTTAAGCCATAAAAATAAAAAATATTTATATTTTTTTTAAAATTTATTACGTAACTAAATAATATAAAAATTAATTTGCGTCCGTTTATTTTTTGGGTTGAATTTGATTAATCTCATTGCATTTCTACAATGAAATTAAAATTTAAAAAATCACAATTAATGGGTTTAATATTGTAAATTAATGGGTTCAATTTTATTTACAAATATAAATAACTAGCGCTTAGCACACGCGATGCGTGTACAATTCAAATAAATAAAAATAAAATAAAATATTTATAATATATTGTGTGCTAGTCAAGTGGTAAAAGTTTTATTTATTTGACATAAATCCAAGGTTCAAATCCTTTCCTTTCATCTATCTCTATTTTTTTTTTTTTTAAATAAAAAAGTAGACACGTGGCAGCATAAGAAACCAAGGTTTTAAGACACTATAAAGGGTGTTCACTTATATATATAGTATAAATAAATATAGATAAGGCAAATTTTATGAAAACAATTTAGAAAGATATGGCAATTTTGAAACTATTTCTCATCAATGGAAATTCATTGATAAGAGAAATGGAAGTTCTTCTCAAACCAAAACTTCAAAGCATAAAATTTCTTTAAACTTTTGCATATGATTTTGTCATTTCCATTCTCTTGTTTAATTGTGTTCTCATTTTATTTGTTTTCGTTTTGCTTTTGTGTGTATTCGGAAACAAAACACGAAAATCAATGAAAAGTTTTTAAAAACACCCATTGTCGTCCCAAAACAGTTTTTCAAAATTGAAAAACAACTTTTTAATATTTCTTAAATAGTGAGTTACTTTCAGAATTTTTTTCAAAAACAGTTCACCACACAAAATTTATCTTCCAAAAAAAAAGAAAAGAAAAAGGAACACAATCAAACAAAGTCGGATCAGATTTCCCTCATAAGAAACAGGAATCAAAATCAATTGAATGACAAACTACTAGTTTCCTGTGCTAACAATATCTTTATAAACATCAAGCATAGGAAACGTTTTGTTCAGACGTTTGAACGAATCTTTAGAAATAGCATTCATTGCAAAGAGTGAATTCGCCATCTCCATGGCCTCAGACCGCCACCCTGCAAAACCAATTCCTTCAATCAACAAAACATAAGTGGTTTCATTTGGCCTGCAGCCCTTCTCCACCATTTCCGCTAACTTGCCAATTGCATCATAAATTCTATGAGCTTTGCACAACCCAAGAATCACAATATTGTACGTTATAACCGTTAGCTGAAATCCACACCCCTCCATGTCTTCCAACAACTCAAGTGCCTCATCCACCATACCATCTCTGCACAAGCAAGACACGAGCGAATTGTATGTAAATTCATCGGGATCAATCCCTTTCTCTATCATCTCTGAAACCATTCTCAACGCCTGAGTCCTCTCCCCATTGTTCCACAAAGCACTAAACATAGTGTTGTAAGAACTCACATCTGGAGGACAAGAACCAATTTCTCTAAGTTCCTCAAAGATTTCCATGGCCAGATCAGCATTCCCATTCTTGCACAAAGCAGACAAAATTGTATTGTAGTTCACAATATCTGGCAAGCAACCATTTGAGATCATACAATCGATGAACTCAATCGCCAAATCCAATTTCCCCTCTTTGCATAGTGCTGAAATCAATGGATCATAACTGTAAGT
This sequence comes from Camellia lanceoleosa, assembly GCA_025200525.1. Classification (NCBI taxonomy): domain Eukaryota; kingdom Viridiplantae; phylum Streptophyta; class Magnoliopsida; order Ericales; family Theaceae; genus Camellia; species Camellia lanceoleosa. The sequence continues at coordinate 6,577,635 of CM045758.1, read as the reverse complement.
ATCTGGACTCAATCCTTTCCCCATCATAAGCTTCAAGACATCAGCCGCTTCATCAATCTTGCCTTCGCGACAAAAGGAGCTTATCAAGATGCTGTAAGTAACCACATTTGGCTCACAACCTATGGAATACATTTCAGTTACTAGCTTTTCCCCATCATTCCATTTCCTCGCTGTCAATATCGCCCTCAACAACATATTGTATGAGATCACATCTGGTTTAAAGCCCTTACCCGGTAAGCTCCTAACAAAGGCAAAAGCTCGATCCAACATTCCTTCCCTACACAATCCCCTAACAATTGCATTGTAAGTATACATATCCGGTTGAAGCCCTTTCGATAACATTTCATCGAATAGCTTCATTGCCTCATTTATACCGCCTTCAAGAACAGTTGCTTCTATCAAGATTGTGTAGGTGATCACAGTAGGCTCACAATTATCATCCAACAATTGATCCAAAACCTTCAACGCTAATCTCAGCTTCCCTCTACTACAAAGACTTCCAATCATTATATTATACGTGATAATATCGGGTGAAAATCCTCGATCTCTCATCCGATTCAGCACTTGATTAGCTGATTCAATCTGATTTAGCTTACAGAAGCCATTGATCAAAGCATTGTAGGCGAAAACATCAGGATCACCATGTGATTCTAAAATTTCCATGACTCTAATTGCTTTTTTAAAATTTTTGGAATTGAAGAAGCCTTGCATGAGCTTTGTACAAAGAATCACGTCAGGTTTATAACCCTTGTTCTTCACCAAACACTCAAGAAAGTAGAGTGATTCATTGAATTTCCCTGATTTGCAGGACCTATTGAGCAGTTTGATCAAATGGGTCTCTCTGAAACCATGAGATTGCAAAAGGGTAGGTCTCGTTTCAGCACAAACCTTCACTACCTTTGGTGGGTTTCTGGTGATACTGTCATGAGGACTAGGGTTTATGCAGCTCAATAGAGAATTGTGATGAGGATATGGAGTGGGTTTGATCAGCAGCTGAGTACTAAAGGCAAGGCAGTGAGGAAAGAACTCAGCAGAATAGATTGTCATTGGTTAACCGTCAGGGTTAACTCGAATGGTAAGTAGCTCAACTTCATATATCAAAGGTCAGGTTTAAGTCTTGATATACTACTTCGCTCAATATGTGAGGGCAGTGAATGATTGCACATATCCTGAATTTACACTATTCCAGTGAGTCAAAAGATCCTACCTAAAATCAATTTTCATTCATCAAAAAAAAAAATTTGTCATTGGTTGCTAGTTTTGTGGAGCTCATTGCTCATGGCTGCCCATTAATTTTCAAAAATGAGAGAGAGAGAGAGAGAGAGAGAGAGAGAGAGTACCTGTAGTGAGTAGAGGAATATGGAGGCCATGGAAGTTGGCCGTTTGAAGTAGTGGAGCATTTGATACATTTAATAGATTTCCATTGGATATCATTAGATCACATATAAGTTTAAAGATAAGGTGGTAGTCTGGTTGGCTACTGGGTCGGATCAAACTAACTTAGATCCATAATGCTCGACGGGGTCAGGCCCACAAACTATACACAAATGGCATGGTAAGCTATGACTAGGGGTGGGCCGGGCCGGGCCGAGCTTGTATACATATCAAGCTTGTCCACTGTGACCATTAAATATTTAAATATAACATATATATATATATTTTTTTTTTTTTTGAACAAAAATATAACATATATATGACTGAACTTATTTACTCATGAGTTTAAAATAATTTTTTTTACGAAATCGCTTTTTATTTTGATAATGAGACAAGTTCAAAAAATGCATTTTGTGTTTGTAAAATGATCATTTGATATTGATAAATTTATCAAATCAAAGTGATAAATGATTTGAGCATTTTAAATTTTGTTTGTGAGTTTTGATTTATTTTTAATTTATTTATGTTAATTAATATTGAAATATGAATGTAAATAGTTAAATTGTATTTTTTAAAATATTTTTGCAGTGATAAATTTATTACTAAAAATTGAATAGGACTTTCTATCCCATTTTCACTTTTCTAAATCCGTCTAAAAAATGACTTTTTAATTTTTTTTCCTTAACTTTTTTTAATTTGGTCCAACTTATTTATTTATTTTATTTTTATCCAGTGCTACATAACAAATGAACTGAATCATCAATCCCACGAGCCAAACAATACCCCTGTACTCAGAGAGAAAAAACTTCTGAACAATTTAAAATGTCATATATTAATTATTTGGAGTACATATGATCGAAACAAGCAATAAGAATGTGTAAGGGTGATCTTATATTTCTGAAGAAGTCTGTCTAATTCTTTTCAACACAACGGTTATTATACGCTTTCATGTGTACCCTGGAAGGAATGCCAAAGAAAAATCTTTTCTGGGCATACCCTATTTATAATCGTCTTCAGCTCCTCTGCCGGTAACTTCTCCCTAAACTCAATACCCAGAAACTCTGAGATTTGCTGATGTGCACAATAAAACAAGTAAATGAACATCCAATTAAGAACTAGTTGAAATATGACTGATCTGAAAATTCAAAGAAAACTGAAGAAATTCCTATTACCTTTGTCAACCACATGATGTAAGTCGCAGAAAACATTGCCTGTGCTTGGAAATCTTCAAAGTCATTATCTGGAATAGTTGAGCAGGAACAAACGAGTTCCAACTCAGTATCCATAAAGATACCAATCTCATGATTCATAGTATTTTTATGATCAGAATGGCTGGATATATCATGAATATCAGTCACGAAATGCTTTATCCAACAAAAGGAGAGGAAGCGGCGATGAAGCCATAAGGCCTGCCAAAGACAATAACAGGCCATAAGGATTATTGCAATAAATCCTATGAGACATGGGTACTCTCAAAATATTGTCTCACCTCTCTCCCTATGTACTGCTTTATCAGCATCTCATTCCAGTCAAGTTCCTCCTGTTGCATCACATGGTAAAAATTTCAAGATAATAAGCTTAAAGAGTTTATAGAAGCGTCAAGAAACAGAACCGTAAGTTGCAAAGAACTACTAGCTAATCAACAAGATCCATCATAATAATGTGATGTTGGTGGTGACGGGTGTAAGATGGTGGAGGTTGATAGTGGTCTTAGAAAGAAATGAGGTAATAATAATGATTTTGATGATTGAATAAATAAAATGTTCAAATGATAATTTTGTCAATAGAAAATACTCTTTACATAGGCAATGTGATGACATACCATCCACCATACAGACACATTTATCTTGCACAAAATGGAAAATTACTAGGCAATGACATTCGCTTAACAAAAAAAAGAACAAGAAATAATAAAAATCAAGGGCATACCTTCCACAATTGACGAAGTTCTGCATTGTAGCTAGAAGATGAAACTGGATCTTGTTTATGTTGCAACTCCTCTAACATCCTGAGCATTAACCGCTGCAAATCAGTAAAATCTGTAACCATCAGAAAGACGACTCTCAAGCATCAACAAAATACTGCATGGTATTGCTTAAAATTTTACTGATTTTGGCAAAGGTAATCATGCATATTTTTTTGTTTGATCAGCAGCAAAAAGAAATATTATTAAAAAAGAAGAAGAGTGCAAGAGAATAAGAGAGAGTAAGGAGTCCTCGAAAGAAAGAACAACCAAAACAAACAGTCTCTTATTGTACATATCACACACCACCCTCATATCTCTAGAAATAAAAATAGTGGAATCCCTCTAGAAGAGGGGATACTGAGACCCAAAAAGAAGACAGGTAACAAACTTTATCCCATAAAGAGCCAAGATTCTCTATCTTATCCTACAAAGTCCTAGCATTACACACCAACCAAATAACTCAAAAAATGCAACCAAAAAATAAAAAAGAAAAATGAAGAAAGAAAAAAAGACGCAATTCCACAAGAATTTTGCTTTCTTGTTGCAACCAAAACACCTACATTGGATCAAAAGCATTTGGGAACAAGAAGCAGGTGGCACCCAACAAGAAAAAGAAACCAATTCAACTGCTTCACAAAGTGTACTGCAAAAGCATTTAACCTTTTCTTTATGGGTTCTATGTTATTAAGCAGGCAATGCTGTTTACCGCTTTTTTTATTTTTTATATTTAAAGTTAACAAAGAAAATATGGCAAAGACATACAAAACTTAGCTTGGTGACATTGCATCATTGAGGTTTGGCAAAGTGTTTTCAACTTTCAAGTTCTCCCTACGGTCCTGCATGCGGCCATAATGTTGTGACTGAAAAAATGAAACAATTTTGTGGGGGGATTGTTGATAAAGGGAAACAAAGGAATACACCCAGTAACAAGGCATCAAGGCAATAATTTTGTCAATGGCCTTTTGAACAGAATACCAGCATGGAATGCACTTCCATATTGACCACATATTGCAAAGACCCAGAAGTTACTGGAAAACTGAAGCATTGATAAGACATGATCCATGTGGTAGAATACAGAAATATATGGATAAAGGCTGAAAATGATGATAATTATCAATTAGTTGTCACTGTCCACAATTCTGAAATTGAACAGGATTATGAGGACAAATTTGAGCCTTTTTAAACAAATGACTACTATAAACCAGGAAGCATGCTATTACACGTAACACATAAACAGAGTATTTACACATTTACATAAATTTCATGCACTAATAAAGTGAGATTAAAAAAAGAATCAAGCTTGATTAACGTCAAAGGAAACTCACTGTGCGATAGTGAAAGCAGGAACTGTCAGCAATGTGCAATCCAGTCCAACCTCTGGATTTGTTCAACTCGTTCAGCACCTGAATGCAGACACATAATGGAGAAAAAACCAGATAAGGCAACTTAAAAACTAAGGTATCGTTTGGTTTAGTTTTTAAATTAACATTTGGATCAAAAAATCAAAAAACATGTTTGATTTACCAATTTTCAAAATTATTTTTTCTCTCTCCTCTCTCCTTTTTTTTTTATTATTAATAAATCAATCAATCATTTTTTCTCTCTCCTCTCTCATTCTCTCACATTCTACACATCAAGCAATCAAATTTTCTCTCACACCCATCTATTCAACTATAAAAAAAAAACTACAAATCATCCCAAAATTATTTTCAAAACGTATAACCAAACAAATTTTCAATTTTCAAAACTCTTGTCAGCATCTTATCTTTCAAAATACAACTGAAAACTCTTTTCAAAAACTAAACCAAACAGATCCTAAAGTTTCAAACATGATAATTTCTCCATGGATGCACAAGTGCTGGCACATATAACAACGAACAAGCAACAAAAATAATAAGAAATCAAGGGGAAATTTGATTGAAACTCTGAAACAAATACAAACAAGACAGATATACAATGATGAGCACCATACTTTGAAGAACATGAAGGCCAACATACCACAACTTCCTAAAACCCAATGTTTTAAAAACCGGACCGGTGAATGAACCATAAATATATTAAAATTATATTTAAATAAAAATATAAGTAATAAAATTATAAATTAAAAATTTTAATAATCTTAAATATTTCTCTTAATACTTTTTTTATTAAAAAATATAAAAATATAAGTAATAAAATTATAAATTAAAAATTTTAATAATCTTAAATATTTCTCTTAATACTTTTTTTATTAAAAAATATAAAAATATATTTAAAAATATTATTAATTTTAATTTTGGAAGAAGAAATCAAATATTCAATATTCCCTTCCCTCCATATGATTTTAATTCAAATACTTTGATTGAAAGAAGAGCAAAATTTTTGGAGGGATATCAAAATTTTAAGTTTCACTCCAATGAATTTGATTGAAGAAGAATTTTTTTCTTATAAATAGATAGAAGCTCTTTTACAATAATTTCAAGCTCTCAATGGGATTTCTCACAAGAGGAGACCCTTAAAAGAGAGTTTCCAATTAAATTTTTATTATATATATAATATATAATATATATATATATATAATAAGAAAGAGAGAAAAAGAAAAAAAAAAACCATGCTAAAACCTAACTATTCTAGTGCATATTTCAGAATTAATGGAATGAAAATTGACACAGAAAAGTAAAGCAATGGTTTCAAAATGCTAGTAAAATAAGGAAAGTTTAGAATCTGACCTGTCCTCCTGACATATGGGAAACTAACCAGCATCGGTGATTCCACGCACGATAATTCATTTTTGATTTCTGCAGAGAAAAAAGAGAACCAGATTAATAAAAGAGCCTTTCTTTTGGCCCTTTTGAAGCCACAATAGCTGAATTTTATTGCGTAACATCTGACAGACATGTTAAACCTTGTGAAAACCTAGAGAACATTTGACAGACATAATTCAGAAGATTCAGCTCAAGAAGGAACCTCAACTGAAAATTTCAATAAGCAGTTCCTTGGACAATCTAAAGCAATTGAACTAAATTCTGAAATGGTGTTATAAAAATCCAATACTTTATGCTCATAGCACAAGATGACAAGATCACTTCAGCAGAATTATGAAGTAGACAAAAGATTTCAAATGGAGGAGTGTATGAGCTAATATTATTTTAAAGAATCAAAGGGGAAAGTAGAGCCCCTTTGGAAACAACATACTGGCCTAAACCAAAAAAAAAAAATAGATCAAACAAAATGAAATAATGAAGCCTTGGTCATTTAAAGATTAAATGCAATTAGTTCCTGAATGAAATTAACCTCGGCTATTTTTTTCACTATTTCAGATTCTTTTTCCACAATCTCTTGCAGATTTGAACTCTTTCCATCAATCATCTTGATCACCCATCGCCTATCAATAATTGACTTCGATAAGAATCCACTTAACAACAAGAAAAATACAAATAACTATCTAGAAAAACATATCAAAACCTTCAAATGCAGGAAAACACGCATGTACATATATATACATATACAGTTATCCCGATCAAATCACAGATATACCAGTGCAGGAGATCATGGAGAAATAGCCTAATTTTGTCCTCACAAAGTCTTTTTTTTGGGGGGGGTCACCAACAACAAATACTTATATCAGTGCATTGCCTACTTGAGTGTAAGCAACTCTGCTTAAATAAAATTGCCATTACCTATGGCTCCAAGAGCATTCGCTTTTAGGCGCATATGAGAGAACCAGTGCAGACAATAGCAGTTCATCCACAAATATCTGAGAATGTTGCTTATTTGACAAAACCAGTTTCCTGCAAGGTACATACAACAGATAAAAAGGTATCATGATAAAGACTGATGATATAACAAAAGCAAATCCCAGAAGTTCATATCACAAAAGACATCAGCGAGAAAACATGGTTCTAGCACAAGACACAAATATCTCTCTTTACATTCTCTCTTTTAGTAAAAGCAATAAATATCTCTCTTTATATCAAGAAACCAAGTTGAAGGGAGAGAAGCAGATGAAGAGTTTGAGAGGAAGATGAACAGAGAGAGTGAGAAATCATCAGAATAAACAGTAATAGAAACTACACAGTTGAAAACTTTACTATTCCACAGAAAAACCTAAAAAAAATTTCTCCAAGTTCCATAATTTCAAAATCTTGGTGTTCATCTTCTTAAACTTTCAAAGATGTGCAATGATGTATCTCATTTGTCCTAGTGGTGTGGATCTATTTTTTAAGGAATGCAAAGTCAGGTAGGTAATAAAAAATGATTAATTACTGATAATAAATAACATATTTCATAGAATCTGGATCACTTGATAGTAAGTCACGGGCACAACGCAACATTTTTCAATTACCAGAAAGTTAAACTATAGGCTAGTATTTAGCACAGGTCAACTAGAAGATAAAATGGACCGACACTTGAGAAGAAACACAACTCATAAGCATTTCACGACAATTGCTATCAAACTTCCAAAAGTCAAAGTTAGCATCAAACAAAAACAAATGGCCAAAAGAAAATAAAGTTAACAACATGAATATTAGAAAGGGAATGACCTGGAATTCCACACAGTGCCAAAATCACAGCTTAGCAACAACAGAGCCCTGCTATGCTTCATAACTTCACTTTCAAGGATATCAAGGGAAGATGCATACCAACTTGACATGTTATCACTTCCAGATTCATCTTTCTTTACAGATAAGTTGCTATGCATCTTGTATCTTTCAAGTGCAGCCATAAAAGTTTGTTTTGCCACATTATATAGTGGCAGAAGAACCTGAGTTGAGATGCCCAACTTATGGTCTCGACACCAAAAAACTGTCTCTGACGGATTAACTTTTGATACTCTTGATCCCAGGACCCTATCTTCTGACTGAAGCATAGTCCCAACAGAAGATGGGAGGGGGCTACCAGCCTCTTCATTGAGCGTGACAAACTGGGATGGATGAATAAACCCCACTTCATCACTGAATGCAAGTAAAATATATTATAAAGATAAAACCAAGGCAATGAAAATAAGTGAATAACAAAATGTCACAAAGAATCTCATAAGGAAACTCCCCATATTCAGAATGAACCAAATTTCCCCTGTAAGGACTCGCAGAGCAAAAAAAATAATTGAATTGTATAGCACAAAAAGAAGATGAATGACGTCTAGATGTATACGTCACTTGGTCTGTTGTTGGACGGCTTTATTTAGCATAAGTCAATATGATTCTATGATGACACAACAAAAATGAAGCTGACATAGAAAAATTTAAATATTTGTAATTATGTATGATGTGAACTAACTCATCAACTACGTGTAAATTATAAAGTGAAATACCTATAGAAGGTCTGCTTATCAGAAACTAAAATATATATATACATATATATGAAGACATTTGAACCATGTGCAGTGCATGCACAATCAGAATCAAAGAGCTGTAGCCAATTTTGATGAGATGAAGGCAAAACAAGGGATTTATGATGCTTGAGAGAGTTAAACGCAGTGATGACATGGTGCGATTGACAATTTCTTATATCTGAAAATGACATATCAAAGATGCTAAGATTGAACTAAGAGGGTACACACTTTCTGTAGCATTCCAAAAAGTACTATGTTCTACTTTGAACAGTCTAAGTAATTCTTTAACTTATTACAATTTAATATTTATACTTCCGTTATTTCATTCTCTGTTCTTTTCAAAAAAAAAAAAATATATTTGATAACCTGTTGAAAATTTATTTGTAGAAAACTGAAAAGCCAATGAATACCCACATAAAAACTCAGTGACATGCAGATTTAACTTTTTTAAAATTGCACATTCAGAATTCAGTCCCTTTATTTTTCTGTTATTGCGGTATCAGTTGAACATGCGGAATTCCTTATTGCTTTGTATTGGCTTACACAATCGAAGTGACTATTTAACCATAGACTCATCACCTAAGCTTGTTCCAAAATCTATATATGCATATCTATATGAAATGCTGCATTTTCTGAGTATACCCCATAGAACACACACACACACACACACACACACATATAAGAAGAATAGAAGAAGAAAGCTTACATTAGAGGGTCAGAATCCAATATATCCTCCAATTGCTTCAATAACTCCAAAGGGTTCAGTTGAGTCATTGTTTGATTTGCAAAATTGTATTTTGACTCCTATTCAGTTGACAATTCACATCTTCTGATCCGATACAACTTGCTGTCAGAGTCACAGTCCGTTTGGCAAACTAGAAAACGAAAGAAAGGGATTAGGTACACAAAATCGAAAATTTCTTCAGCCACACAGGAGAAAAACCGGGCATAATCTGCATTATGCACTTCAATTACCAAAACAATGATTATTTACAAAACTAATTAATTATTGTGTAGAAGAATTAAACAATTTATGAAGAAACCAGAGCAATAGAACAACCAGTGTAAATCACAACTTACCAGTGTAATGACTTTAGCCCTAATTTTTATGTTAAAAAAAATAAAAAAATAGGAAGAAATTGAGAAAGAAAGAGTATACAACTCACCAAAATTGATCCAACAGAGTCTCACCAACAAAAAATTGATCCAACAGAGGAGAAGTATTCACAACCGCAGATCTTCACCCAGAAGCGAATAGTGGGTCAACTCAGCAACTTATCAAACTCAAGGGTGGGCAGCAGGTTTTTTTTTAAAAAATTTTTAACCGCTTGCAATTTATTACCTATACTAATTTCAATAATAAAACTAGTGTATATTATCTCATAGTTTAATTATCTCTTTTTTTAAAAAAAATTTAGGATAAATTACAAAAATAGTTTCTATAGTTTATCCGTAGTTTCATTTGGTTCCTATACTTCTAAATATATTAATTTTGCCTCTACAGTTTGATTTTTGGCTCGAACTGGTCCAATAGTTAACCACCGTTTGGATTTTCGATGAAAACCCATTTTTCCCAAGTGCAAAGTTGTCATTTCGACACTTCCATACCTATTTTCCCGCCCGAATATGCAGCCTATGTGATCTGTGTAAACAAATAGGGGATTAGGGTTAGAAAAGGGGTTAAGAAAGGGAATACAACAAATTAGTGAGAGTTGAGGCTTGACTTCAAAGGTGTCTGAAGGAAATCTGATAAGTAAATCAAATCCATTAAAGTAAAAAAGCAGCAAGCCAAGTCGATGGCTCTGATAGATGCTTCGTTTAGGAGCCCTCAATATGGTATTTGACTTTTTTGACAAACATTTGTTTGTTTATGTATATTGTCATCTTCATTTTGGTCCCTCTACTTCATAGTGATTAAATGGTGATTTATGTGTACATATAGGTTATTTGTATTTAGATTCATCTTTGTTTTGTTTTGTTTTTGTTTTTTTTTTTCTTCTTCTTCTTGTTGGACTAATCTGATATGCACCTTTCTCTATGTTGGATTCTTTGTTTTGTTCCCTCTTTTGTTGACATTGGTTCCCACACGAATAGGCATGCACATGGGGAAAAGTAATCAACCATTGACAAATTTTGATTAATTTATTTTTTATTTAATCTCATAGATCCTGATAGTGATTACTTCACTTTAAAAATGCATCATAGGGGAACATTTGTATGTAATCCAAATAGGTTGTATGGGGGGAGGAGGGGAAACATACTTTGACTACTGCACATGTAACAACCCTCATACTGTTTACCGATTGATGACTGATTGATTACCGATTACTGCTAAATTAACTACTGATTCTGATTGGTAATAGAATTATTGGAATACTGAACTGACTGACTGAGACCTGAAACTGAATTGATTGCCAGCATTTTATCTGTTTGACTGTTTAGTTTTTATGTTTAAACTGTTAATTGAAGGCCTTATCGGCGGCCGAATCCAAAATTGATTGATGTTCCATGATCAATAGAATTTATGTAATTTTATGGTATAATTATTCGAAAACTGATTAGGTATGATTAAATTAGATTAAATATTGATAAATTGCATAGTTAGCCTTATTTACCAAACTAGCCCTTAGTGGGCCACTACCTCACACACATTTGAGCATTGTTATACACTTGCACAACATTTCATCAGCTACATATTGAGCACACAACCGACCTTAGAGGGAGAGGAATTAAGAGAAGTGAGTTCATCTTGTGTTATTGCTTGGAAATTTAGAAGATTAGAAGAGTTCTTGCTTGTTTGAGCTTCTACACTTGTAATTGAGGACCTAGGTAAGGATTTCACCTTCTCATTGTTGTGTTTAAGCTTGTTCATGCATGGTTTTGGGCAAAGTTGAAGTCTAGAGCCAATTTATGGCTCAAATTGTTGGTTTGGGGCTTAATTGTTGCATGCATGTACATATAGGCAAGTTTTGAGGTGGTAATTCATCATTCCTCACATGCATGTTGGTAATATGGTTTTAATTCATGTTGTCATCATGTTTTTGGAAGAGTTGAGCTCATTAGAGCTAGCATTTGAAGTGTTAAATTTGTTTGAATGCATGCATGTCATGTTTGAATATTGTTCATGCATGTTCATGAAATTAGGTTTGATAATGAGTTTAATTGAAACACCCTTGGGCCTTGATTTCTCAAATTGACCTTTGTAATATGTTATTCTATGAGTTTACTTATGTTTTCCAGAAAATTAGCCCAGGAGGATCGAAATTTATGCATCAAAACTTGATTTTGAGCTTGGGACTCGAATCTGGAATTTCCAGATTTTAGTCGTCCGCTCGAGCGGGAAAATCGAGCTCCCAGCATCTTGCACTGTGCATCAGTCAGCTCGAGCGAAGGATTGGGTGAAACGCTCAAGCGGGCGTCGAGCGGAGATTTCACCCATCCAGTACTTTTGGTCCGCTCGAGCGAGAAAGTTTACGCTCGAGCGGGGACCTTTATTGCATGTCCGCTCGAGCGGTGAAACCTGCGCTCGAGCGGGGCTCTGTTTCACTGAAAGTTCTGAAAATGTTTTCTGAACACATCCTTGCATCCTCGTCCCATCCTAAGCATTCTTAGGCCTAGTTTAAGACATCTTGACGAGGGTTTAGATGTAGAACACACCAAAGCAAATTAGGGATTAAGTTATGATCTTTCCCAACTGTATAGCTTAGTGTGTGTTCAATCTATTACTGTGTAGGGTTGGCGACTGAGGAAACACGCTCTAGCTTATTGTAGCCCAGAACTCTGTGAGTAACAATTGTGTAAAGATGTGTTCAACTGTGAATATTTTTCCACTGTTAAATTGAACTGTTTGTTGAACTGATACTGTTTACTGAATGAATGTATGTCCTATTTTATGAACTGTATTGTGGCATCCTTAGCAACTACTGTTTACTGTTACTGCTACCGTTTGAGAACTCTCTGCCATCGACGGTCTGTGAACGGATGGCCCCACCAACGGTCTATGAACGGGTGGATTCGTTTAATCGATTCGGTTCGCATGTTGGAACCACTACTATTTACTGATTGATGGCCATCATTTACTGTTTGGTCTGTTAAGACCTGGTCTTCTGGGACTTATCGCCATCGCATCGTTATGCTAAAAGATGTACCACATATCATCAGAAGATCGAATGATTGGATTCTTGAGCATCGAAATACTGATTTAATGAACTGTTTCATTTCCGTAAGGACACTCATTCTAAACCTCTTTACGCATTATGTTATTCACTGGGCTTTAGCTCACTGTTTATATATATATATATATATATGTAGGTGCTCAGCCACCAGACCGGAGCTAAGAGCGTGGGTTAGACTCCAGTTTTGTCAAGCCAGCCTATGTGCCTCTTCGCGAGGTTCCGAGTTTGCCATGCTATGGCTTTGGGGTGTTTTATTCTCCCCCGTCTGTCTCCGTACTGTTCTGTATCACTGTTTAGACTGTTATCTACTGTACTGTTATCAAGGGATTAGGTCCCCGTACTGAATGACTGTAAATGTTTGTATAGACTGTACTGTTCTGAATGTGTGAATGCATGAAAAGTTTTTTTGCATACAAACTGTCACAGCTCATTGGACATTATTTATTTACTGTATTTATCACATACTTCAGACTGCTTTTTCTTGTATTCTTTATCATATGTGCCTTGGTAATCTCGGATTCTTGGCGATTCTGATGCTAAACCCGTAAGGCCAGGTTTGGGTTGTGACAGCATAGCTAATTACACGAGTACGTTATACATAGAGGATTTGGTGAAGAAATTGGATTGTACTGGAAGCATGTCATATTACTACAGAATGCCAGATAAAGATCTTACTAGTGGGTTAGTCAATGTAAAGAATGACAATGAGTTGATGGGTATCCTGTAATTCTTGAATAGAAGTAGGCACATTGATTTCTATTTGAAACAGTATCCTATAACACAACCTGGTTCAATACTGATTGATGACATTGATGAGTTGTTTGGAGGTGAAGATGAGTTTCATAGGTATATGGATGTAGTAGAAGCTCAATTCCAAAAGGATAGTGGTGGAGAAGCTGAGTTAGAGCAAGGTAAGGGTGTAGCAGAAGTTGATGATTTGTTTGATAGTGGATATGATGAAGGTTCTCAGATAGAGTCCACAGATTTTGAGGAATATGAGGATAGTGAAATTGATCAAAGTGAAGATGATACGCTATTTGAAACTCATGTGGATAGGAATGTGGAATAGGGTGGTTTAATGAGGGATAATGTCATTGATGAAGCAGGTACTCATAAAGCACAAGTTGAAGAGATGCGAGAGGATGAGTCAGCTTCAGATGAGCTGAGAAGCATTGATTCATCAACTGAAGGTGAGGATAATGGAAAGAAGAAAGAAAAGTACCCTCAATTTCATATGTATACAAATATGGTTGAGCCCCAATTTAAAGTTGGGATGTTGTTTGGGACTTCCCAAATCTTTAAAGATACTGTCAAACAACATGCTATAAAGACTGGAAAAGCAATCAAGTTTGTCAAAAATGACAACCTTAGGGTGAGAGCCAGCTGTAAGCCTTCATGCAAGTGGGTCATTTTTACATCTAAAGTTCAAAGGGAAAATAGTTTTCAAATAAAAACCTACCACTCCACACACAACTATGGTAGAGTTTTCCATAATAGACAAGTCAATTCCACTTGGTTGTCCAAACAGTATATGGAAACACTTAAGACTAACCCTTGTCTGCTTTCCAAAAAGCTGTGCAGATGGACCACAAAGTTGGGGTGTCAAAAAGTCAAGTTTATAGGGCCAAGAGGAAAGCACAAGACCTGATTGGGGGCAGCCATAAAGAATAATATGCAAAGCTGTGGGATTATTGTGAAGAAATTAGAAGATCAAATCCTGGGTCAACCATTATTATGCAAGTTCATGAGATTTAACCAGAGAATGAGGATAAGGATGAAGATGATGTAGGGAAGTCAAGATTTGAAAGGATTTATGTATGTTTGGGGGTTTCTAAGAAAGGCTTCATTGCAAGATTGTAACGCCCTACTCTCGGATCGTTAAATACACTAAAATAGCCTCAAAAAAAAAAAAAATACAAGTTTTGCTCCCAAAAATAATAACTACAAAATTGTCTCCAAATTGTATCGTATTCTCCAAAATATTCTACAGTACATTTATCTCCAAAATAAACAATATTACAACTATCTCCAAATTTAATAATTATAGTGGTGGGTCCCAAATCTCTATATTAATAAATCTTTCTAATATCAATTTCGATCTCTGCTAAAATCTGCTCCGCACCTGAAAAATAAATTAATTTGGGAAGTATACAATATGATAGGAATACAAGGCTCGAATACAGAATAAATTAACAGGAATCCAACAATTTATAACATTAAATCAACGATATGATAATCAAGTAATTTACCAAATTACACAACAAATCAACCATAATTTATCTAGGACCAAAAATACCCGGTCATACTTAGTACATGACCAATGAATAAATTCATTTATTCACCCAAACTCTACGCTTATCCGGGCATATTGGTGTAAACAATTAATAAGATTCACTCGATCCATGTACGAAGTATTTCTATGTCATTTAGTCAGACAAATCACCATTTAATCACCATTTTAACACAGAAATATTTGTAGAGAATTTTACCAAATGATCAGAATATCAACGATTCGACAACAAATGATTTTACAAAATCTATTAATAACCACAATAATCAAGTGGATTATAAATTGAGAATAATTTAAAATAAAGAACTCTTTACAAAGATATTTAAATAGAACATATTGTATAAAACCCAAATTTACCTCAAAATAATTAATTCCATCACCATAAATCTGAAATTGCTCCATGGATCTCCAAAAATAGCTTTGATCAAACTTCTAAGACATAAAGTATGTATAATTTAATAAAATCTACAACTCTCAATTTATTTACTTATTTTATAAAATACTCATTTTCACTCTAAATACTCCCATATCTAAATTTAATATTTTTACTTTACACAATTTATGAGAGGGGGAGAGCCGAATGAAGAAAGGATTGTGAGGAGCTCCCCTCACTCTGCTGATTTATAAAGGAAAATAAGGAATGAAAGAAGATTAAAAAATTAAAAATAAATGAAAGATGTAATGATACAATGGTGGGTTTGGTGTGGTGGGTGGGAAGACTGTGGGTTGTTGCCCACAATTTTGTTGTTTTGTTGTATTTTTTTTTTCTCTCCATGTGATGGTAAATGGTAAGAAAAATTGATAAATTTATTATTAAATGAGAATAAATAACAATGAGATAGATATAAAAGAGATGTGATAAATACAAATAAATAATTTTATTTTTAGATTTTTATCTAAAAATCTCACCACTAAATTATTATAATAAACCACCAATACCACTCACTAAATATTAATACCTCAAAATACGGGATATTATAAGGATGCAGGCCATATATGGGAATGGATGCTTGCCATTTGAGAGGTCCTTACAAAGGCCAGTTGCTTCAATCCGTGGCTATTAATAGTAACAATAACACTTTTCCAGTGGCTTTTGCTGTAGTGGAAAGGAAAACAAAATCCTCATGGAAGTGGTTTCTAGAGATACTACAAGAAGATCTAAGGATAGGCAACCACAAAGGGTTCACAGTCATGTCTCATAAACAAAAGGTAAAGGTTTTGGTATTCTTTCACTTAATTTAATTAGTCTTTTGTGGATAACCTATATTACTTGCTTTTAGCTTGACTCTTAATTGTTGTTGTCTTGGTTTTTGTTTTTGTTTTGTCTTGTTTTGTTTTTTCCACTTATTTTTGTTATAGGGACTGATTTCAACAGTTACAGAGGTGCTTCCATACGCTAAGCACAGATTTTGTATTAGGCATTTCTACAACAACTTCAAAGATAACTTCAAGGGCATTCATTTAAAAGAAATTTTGTTTTGTGCAGCCAAAGCAACATATGTGCAAAGGTTTTCAATATCATGTGTAAAAGATGAAGAAGACAGATGAAGATGCTTTCACATGGTTGGTAGACAAACCACCTTGCTTCTGGAGCTGGTCCCATTTCACAACATACAGCAACTGTGATGAGTTGGACAATAACATGTGTGAGAGCTTCAACAGTTTGATTCTAGTTGCAAGAGGTAAGACTATTTTGCCATTGCTTGAGGATATTAGATGCATTTTGATGAAGATGATGCAAATAAGGAGAGAGAAAATAAGGGCATATAAGCTTCCTATATGTCCTAACATCCAAAAAAGACTAGAGAAGAGGAAATTGGATGCATGCAATTGCATTGCAATTTGGGCAAGGGAACAAAAGTACCAGATCAACTGCTTCAATGGACAACAATTTGTGGTTGATCTAGAAGATAGCGCCTGTTCATGCAGAAAATGGGAGTTAACTAGTATCCTATGTTGTCATGCAATAGTAGCCATTTATGATAAACATGAGAACCCTAAAAATATATGGCACACTGGTTCAAGAAATAGACTTATATGGCCTCTTATGAGCCACTAATCCACCCTATCAATGGATCTGAAATGTGGCCTAAGTGTTAGATGTACCACTGCCCCTAGAGTTAAAAAAACAACCAGGAAGGCCAAAGAAATTGAGGAGGAGAGAGGCAGATGAACCCAAAAACCCCTATAAGTTGAAGAGAAGACATACTACAACCACATGTGCCACATGTGGTTAGCTTGGACACAATAAAAAAAGTTGCAAAGGTCAACCAATTGAAGGCAATGCTATAAAGGCAAACTTACTTGTAAGTAAAGTTATTGTCAATTTATTTCACTCTTACATTGCAATTTGTATGAGGCATTGATTGATTAATTACATTACATTTCACCATGTTTGAAGGTGAGGAATAATAATAGTTCAAGCCAAGTTGAAATACCTCCAATGGGTACTGAGCAAAACATGGCAAAGAGGAGTAAGGCAAACGTTGTTGCTACAAGAGGTAGTGGCAGTTAACCAAGCATGGGCACTAGGGCAAAGACAACAAATGCAATACCTATTGGCAGTTAACCAAGCATAGGCACCAGGGCAAAGACAACAACTGCAAGACCTAGTGCCAGTCAACCAAGCATGGCCACCAGTGCAAGGGCAATAGCTGCAAAAGGTATTAGCAGTTAACCAAGCATGGCCAAAAGGGCAAAGACAGCACCTGTAAGAGCCAGTGGTAGCCAACCGACCATGGCCAACAAGGTAAAGTCAAGGCCAAGCATTAAACTATGCATGCCTACCATGGCAAGGTCAACATCACCACCTGGATTTAGTTGCATTTCCACAACTCAATCATCAACATCTGCACCTACAGACTCATTCATGTTTAGGGGGAGAAGATTTGTGTCCTTGTCTCCACAGAAACAAGCTGCAACTAGTGCAACCAACAACAAGACTGCAAATTAGTAGCAGTCAAGGACAAGGCACAATTGTCTTTTGTACATGAACTGCTATGACCTACTGTTTTTTGCTAGGGTTAACAATGTTGATCAATTTTTTGTAGCTACACTTTTTGACTAGATGTGCTCACATTTTGCTGGTTTGTAATCGCTTTTGGTGATCAATTATTGTGTTTAGTTTGTCTTTTGTTAGTGAACAATGTGATTTTCTTTTGTTGTTTAATGAATGAATATTGACCAAGTGTCTTTGTTTTATTCTTATTGCCTTTTGGCATTGTATTGTTCTGTTTGTTGAAAATGCCAATCAATATTACCAAATCACAACACATTGTACATTTGTATGTAATCCAATTGCAGTCTAACATTGATCACAAAGCTCACAATATTCAATACATAATCTTCAAATGGCATTGCAATTCACAAAAATACAAAACCCATTTCATTTCAGCCATTCAGACAACATTACACACGGTTATCATTGCATATGCTATTTTAGCATTGTTTACAAAACTAACACAATCCAAATTCAAAACATTAAAACATGAAACACCTACATCTACAATTCTCATTCCCATTATGTTGAATCATTGTCATTGTTGCTACCAGCAACTTCCCCATCTTGCTTTGTTATGAGGTAGCACCATAAGAAAAATATCTATGACATCACTACAAAGATCAGCAGCTTCATTTCTTTTCCTCTATGCAATCGGACCTAGTCTTCAATGACCCTAATTCTTCTAAGTAATCCATTAATCACCTCTTGAACTTGAGTACCAGCAGGAAGATCAACCCATATGAAAAACCCACAAGCACCGCTACTCTGCATTTATCAAACCAAAAAAAAAAAAAAATCAACCGAAAATGATTCAACAGAGGATATATATATATATCTATATATCTATTTTCACTTACTTCATATCTGCATTTATCAAACCCAAAAAAAAAAAAATGCAAAATAGTATGACTGAACATAGGAAAAAGATATACATATATATATATATATATATTAACTTACTTCATAACGGGGACAACCCAGAAACCTTATTGAGGGATTATTCTTAGTCCAAGATGTGCATACTCGAGCCCTTAACCCACATTGGCAACAGATTGATTCCATTTTCTTTCTCTCATCTTTTTCGTCTTGCCCTCAACCTACATACCTAATATATTATGTACATATATATGTATATCAGTTGCAGAATTTGGGGAAATGGGTATGGAGGTGTGAAACCTCGTATTTTTATATAATAAAAATAATATATATATATATATATATTAATTTTCTTAAATAATTATTCACAATATTTTGAATTTAATAGTCTGTATATTTTTATACTAAAAATTTATTCAAAATAAAATAAAATAAAATATTTTTGACTTTATATTATTACTCAATATTAATTTCTGAACCTTATGATATTTTTATTATATTTTTCTGTATATTTTTTTGTAATCAAATTACACTGCAACATAATATTTTCTGTATTAAAACCCAATAAAAAAAACCCATAGGTTTGCTCCCTATGTTTTCTTACCTTCCACATGCATCCCTCTCTAAGTTATTATTATCAAAATAAAACGTGGTGGACATGCTGATGCCATAGCACCAGGTGTTCAATTTCATTTTCTTTTATTTAAATTTCTTTTCATTTTCTTTTATCTTCTTTTACTCTTCCTCATTTTTCCCATAAAATGAGCCTAACTTCTCCCTCACTTCTCTTCATCTTTACTTCTCTTCTAGTTTCATATCTCTCTCTCTCTCGCGATTCTCTC
This sequence comes from Camellia lanceoleosa, assembly GCA_025200525.1. Taxonomy (NCBI): domain Eukaryota; kingdom Viridiplantae; phylum Streptophyta; class Magnoliopsida; order Ericales; family Theaceae; genus Camellia; species Camellia lanceoleosa. Next base: position 6,557,797 of record CM045758.1, on the reverse strand, counting down.
TCTTTCTCTCCACCTCTTATTCTCAAAACTCTCTTTCTTCTTCTTTATCTCTGTTCTTCCTCCTCTTCCCGACCTCCATAGCCACGGGCTTAACCCATACTATCATCATCCGAACCACCAACCCGCGAACTTCTCCACCATTGGCGTACCGTTGAACCGCCACCACCACCATCACCTAATTCCATTATCATCTAGAATCACCATTCACAAAGTGTTGTAGATGAAGAAAGAGAAAAAAGAGGAAGATGGTGGAGAAAGAAACAAAGTTACAGAAGTTTATTTTGAATTTCAAAAGTTGATTTTTGGCTTACTTTCGGCATGCCAAAACCATCCATTCCGGGAATAAGTGAGAAAAATAGGTCATGTAAGATGAAGTACGAAGTAAGTTGAAGAGATTGGCGAAAGAATGAAGTAAAACCGTTAAAAATTAAGAAAGTTATGGAGTCCGAAAGATGGCTCGAAGAAAAGTCCGAGACATGAGGCAAAAAAATCTTATTTTTCGTCAAATTTTAGAGATCCAATGGCATGCAAAAAGAGACGGAATGTGGTGTGAGGAGTGAAACAAAAACTAGGCCATAAGGTAAATCCAATGACATAAAGATAAGGTAAAACGGAGTTATGATGAAGAAGATACAAGTATTTGAACTGGTGGCATTGAAACTAAATTTCTAGGTCTTTCTGTTCATGCATGTTGTGGCTGTTGGAGAAGATGAACTGAATTTTATCTAGCGTTTCTCGGCTCATGGTGCTACGGTGCATCCTAGTACATTTGGGTTAATCAAATGGTCCGATGACTTTGGGGATGACCACCCTTAGGTTTTTCGACGTGTAGAATCCATTTTTGGGGTTAGATCTTGCAAATCTGAGTCTAAGATGATGATCAACAACAAAAAGTTCTAAGTGAATCCAATGGAAGATCAACGGTGAGATTGCGTCCGATTAATTTGAAATTTCAATAAGACGATGATGGAGCTAGGACGGTCATATCTTACGATTAGAATCATAAATCAAATTCAGATGATAAATTGTTAGCAACCTAACATAGTAAGAAAACTCTCTCAACTCTCTTATTCTTTTTAATTTTTAATTTTTCATATTTATGTTCATATGTTATAAATAGCTGAAAATTTAGATAAAAATATTGTTTGTAGTTGTATGTAAATTTGTGATTTGTATGTTAAATATTTGAAAGTTATTTTTATTAGTAGCCTTAAAATCATGGTATAATTTTGGAATTAGAATTGCATGTGTAGTTTGTACTATTAAAAAAATGATGGAAGATTTGACTTGATTATATGACTCTTAAATCTACCAGAAACTTGTACAAATTTTTAGACAATTTTATGCTCAAAATTTTGAGATGATTTCTTCTACAAAATTGTTAAAAATAATGTCTAGTTCATCCAAGAATTTTTGTAACAATTATTCTAGTTTTGTAAAAACTTATACGAAATTTTAATTAAATCTAAAATTGTAGACAGATTTCACGGCATATTGGAAAAATCATTAAAAATCCTATATTAAACCAAATATGGTATTTTTTTAAAATAAAAAATGAAATTTGGAAAGTATAGTTTCATAATTAATTTTTAGATTATGGAATTGATTTATAAATTTAAGTGTGGAATTATTTTAAGAAAATGTAACAAATATGTGTCTTGAAATTTCTTGAAATTTTACCGAATTATTTATAACTTATTTTTGGGAAATTCTTTCTGAAAAATGAGCATAACATGTTTGTTGAATATCCCATATAGTTACATGAATTTTAGAGTTTTATAAATAATTTATTTATAATTTTGACTATGAAAATTATGTTCTGAAAATTTTGGGTAGAATGATAAAGAATCAAGATTACTACTTCAACCATTCATTAGGACCAAAAATCAATATTGTGGTAGTCTATTTAATTGAATCTTGTAAATTAGTAGTCCATGCACGTGTGTTGTGATTTATTTTAGTATTTAAAATTATTATTTCACACTATGGCTTGATTAAACTGTTCACAATGATTCATACATATTGATGGATTGTTGTAGAACTTATGTGTTGATATTTTCCGTTAAAAATTATAACGAAATGGTATAATATCGATTGTGATCTAATTTGTAATTATTAGTGATTAGTATGAAAATTAATTAAAATGATCAACGAAGTGTACGAAATTAACGGTTGATAGTTAATGCTAGTTGTTCAGGGTGAGTCCTGATTTTAAAGAGTATATGAAATTAAGGCTTGACGGTTAATACTGGTTGTTCAGGACCTTGTCTCAGAGGTTCTTTTCCAGTATTAGCCTTTGCATTTGTTTTGACTGTAGAAGCGGATCCAGTCGAACTCACCATAGGACGGTTGACATTCTCAGACCCAAGCGGGCAATCTTTCACTACATAACCTGTCTTGCCACATCGAAAACAGGCACCGGATGCTCGGTAACATACACCCCTATGCCTTCTTCCACAATCAGGACAAACTGGAATAGACCCACTGCTCTAACTCGAGTTGCTTGTAGACCCTGTATTCTGCTTCTTACTTACATGAAAACGACCTTTTTTGAAACCATACCCAGACCTTTTTTCCTTTCTAATCAGTTGTCGTTGCTGTTGGGAACTTACTTTGCTTCATAGCGGCTAGAGTGGCTTCCGCTATTAAAGATCTATCAAGAACTTGCAAGTATGTTGGCAACTTTAGCACACCAACTCGATCAAATATGTCCAAGTCTAATCCTCCCTCAAATTTGCGAGCTTTCTTGTAGTCTGTGTCCACCATACGAGGAGCAAATTTGGCTAATTCGGTGAACTTTGCCTCGTACTCGGCTACAGACATTCTGTCTTGTTTAAGTTCTTGGAATTCAGACACTTTTTGGTCCCGAAAACATTGAGGAAAATATTTTTCATAAAAGATCTCATTAAATCGAGCCCACATCATATTCCCATTGGTATTCCGAATCAGTAACCACCACCTCTGAGCTTCGTCCTTCAGAGTATAAGTGGCCAATAAAACCTTCTGAGTCTCGGTACAGGGAAACACCTCAAACAGTTTTTCCATCTCAAGTAACCATGTCTCTGCTTTCAACGGTTCAATTCCACCAAAGAATGTTGGCGGTTTCATCTTCATGAATTTACGAGTCAAGTTGATAATATCATTGTTATCTGTTTCGGCTTGTGCAAGTAGAGGTGGAGATGGCAAAGGTTGTTGTTTTTGCTATTGTGTTTTAGCTTCAGTCAGTGCCGCAAGCATTTGTTCCATTCGGCTCATGCGAGCCTTTAAAGATTCACTGACATCATTTCCTCTTGCATTCTCCATGTTGCTATAAAGACATCAAATGATAATAAACATAGGAATAATCTCATTCTTTTCTTTAAATTCATTTGCTTAGATTTATACTTAGTTTTCATATCCATTTGGATTACCACACACTCACACATGCAGATGGAATGCCCCTAATTCTTACTAGGACATCTTAAGCTCATATAGACCGGTGTATGCGGTAGAACTCGGGCTCTGATACCACTCTGTCACAACCTAAACCCGCCTCTATAGGTTTAGCATCACAACCGGCCAGTAATCCTTGGATTACCAAAGGTCTCATGATAGATTAACATATAGATAGGGGCTGCGAAAACAAATATACAAAATAGTCAAAGTCCAATGAGCTGTGATAACTTACATGGGACAGAATAGCTTGAAACTTTTATAAAATACGAGTGAAGTCATCAAACATAATATTTACATAACACACATAGGCGTACATGACAAAAATCTCGCCCACAACTTAACAAACAAACATAGTCTAATACAGATTACAAAAACAACCACAAAACCAGACTTCATCAGGAACCTCCTCGGGAGGCCCAAAGGTTGGTTGACAAAATTGAAACGTAGGCCGTCAACTCTGGCCCTGATCATGTGCCGACTCACCTACATACATAATATAAACAGTGAGCGGAAGCCTAGTGAATAATAACGGAGTAAAGGATTTTAATGAATAAAGTCCATACGGATTTAGAAATCATAATTCGGATTCATAAACAGATTCATATTCATATTCTTGTCCAAAATAAATACGGCAGTCAGAGTTCATGCTTAATCATACGTGGTACATCCATTAGCGCTAACAGAGCAGATACGGAACAGATGCAGAACATGCAGTAGTTATGAATAACCAGTTCCATAAAGGAATCTCCAGATCCGGGTAATAGAGAATAAACATGCTGAGCTCTATGATGGAGCCTCCGGTACGGGTAACAGATGACAGACATAATAAGTCCCATAATGGGACCTCCGATACCGGGTAACAGTTAACAGATATCACATATTGCTAAGGATGCCACGAATACATGTCAAAAATTGGACAATCATTCATTGTCCAGAACATAGCATTTCACAAAACAAATCTTATTTCATCATATAGAAAATAAATAAAGTTGAACATAGCTTTACTATGTTATTACTCACAGTTGGCTTCAGGTGCAGACAGACAAAGTAGACTAATCAACAGTTTATGACACGTGACCTACACGAACATATAACAAACACACACTTGAAACCCACGTTCAACACGTACATAACTTACTTTATTTGTTCTTAGTGTGTTTCTAGCCTGTAGCCTCATTATGGAGTCTTAATCATGGCCTAGGAATGCCTAGGATGGAATGATGATACAAAAATGCACTTGAAAACATTTTCCAAAACTTGCTGAAAATAGGGTCCACGCTTGAGCGTGGATTCCTTTGCTCGAGCGGACATGCAAGAAGTGTAGGTTCGCTCGAGCGTGACTTTTCTCGCTCGAGCATACTATAACTTTTAGCAAAAATACTGGATGCCTGAATTTTACGCTCGATGGATGCTCGACCCCCGCTCGAGCATAAGACTCAGACCTTCGCTCGAGCGTCTCGAGCGGAATGCAAAACATATGAACTTCTGGGTACATGCATTTCACGCTCGAGCGCGTCTCACGTCGCTCGAGCGGAAGTACACGTACTCAGAGTGCTCGCTTGAGCGTGGAGTCCCCCCATTCGAGCATAGATCAAATTTTTGGAATTTCCAGATTTGATCTTCAAGTTCAACTTAAACATTAAAGCATCAAACTTCATTTTTCTGGGCCAAAACTTGAGGAAACACTTAGAAGCTCATAAATCAACATGTTTAAAGGATCATTTCAAGAAATCATGGCCCAATGACATGCCAATTGTACAAAATTCAACTTGAAACTCAAGAATAACTCAAGAACATGACATGCATGCAATTTTTTGAACAAAAGCTTCTCAAAACATGATCAAGTGTTACCAAACAACATAAAACTCATTGTTTTCCCAAAATTAAAGTGAATACAAGACATACATGAGGTAATTCTTTGAAAACACACTTAAAACTTCATGAAATGCACATGTAAACACAAATTTATTCTCAATTCCAATCTTTAGCTCAATTCTTGCATTAATCAACTTAACCCTCTTGTTTTTTTATGCATTAAAGTCTAGACTTCAAGGCTATAAGACAAAATTCTTATCTAAAGGCATGAATTTACAAGTATAAAAGTTGTAGCTCCCAAATTCTCTTTAATTTGCCAACAATTTTAACAATCCTTCTTTCCTCTTGCTTTTGATTTCAATTCTTATTTTCTCTCTCTCTCTCTCTCTCTCACGTGTGTGTATTGTAGGCTCAAAGGTATAATCAAAATAGATGAAAAGAGATGAGTGGGTTCATAAAAGAAATGGTGCCTAATTAGTTTAAGTCATAGGCAACTAAGTGGGATTAAATTAATCTTATTTAATCGTTCCGAAACAAATTTCAATTCAACCTATCATAAAATCCTATAAATTCTAATTAACACATAATTCATATCAATTTCCGTATCGGATGCCAATAAGGCCTTCAATTCGCAAATCGAAACCAAGACACGAACGGATCTTCTTACGCAAAACAAATATAAACACAGATAATGCAACACACATGCAATTTAATTCAGAATTCCTCCTTAATTACTGTTAGGCATAATTAATCATGGATTAATGTTAATCATGAGTTGGGGTTGTTACAGCTTACCTAGGCTTCTTCCCATAAATTCACCCGGAATCTTTATTGGTGCTTTGTACTAGGGCTGATTTCGAATTTTCTCCAAGACTTTGTAAACTGGGATTCGGAATACGGTTGTGACTGCCTGCGCAGCCCTTAATCCTGTCTATTGCTTGTTGTACCCGCCATTACCTTGGCCTCACTTCGGCGAGCCGTTTCCCTTCTCTTGTTTCGATGCCTTTGTCCCCAGCGTGTCTTTCTTGGCCCTTGCATACTTCTCAATTCTGGCCATTAGTTCCTCCATACTTTTTGGTAATGTCTTTGTCAATGATTTTTGAAGCAAACAATCATCTTTCAGGCCGTTCTTAAAAGATACGACCGCCACCTCCTAGTATCTGGTTGAATACCTCATTGTACCTCTTGGCATAGGCCCTAAGGCTTTCATCCTTACTGATTCTCAGAGCCATTAGGGAGTCCACCCTTAATGGTTGTAGCTTGTTTGTCACAAACCTGGCCACGAACATCTCGGCCAGGCCTTCTCAGGTTTTCACAATTCCTTTCGGCAACTTATGAAACTAGTCCGATGCAATTTCCCTGAAGGACGAGGGCAACACTTTGCAAAGCAACGGCTCATTCCCGATGTATAGTGCCATTGAGTTCAGGTACAAGCCGACGTGAAAAGTTGGGGTTCGACTTACCGTCATATATCTGGAATCTTGGCATATTGAACTTTTTTGGGGCCTGTAGACGTCCCCAAACGCCCCGGGAGGATGAGTTCCCATTCTGTTCGCATTGGGCTCACTACAGTTCAGGACTCAAATGTCACGGTTCTTAATCTGAACCAAAAAGTCCAAATACGGCAAGTCGTTTTGAGAAAACAGATTTTTTTGAAAGAAGTGCCAAACATGGACTGCTTTGCCAGATACAGAGTCGCCACCTAAATATTTTATTTTGGGAAATTTAGGAAACCCTGACTTGTTGCCTAAGGCCACGTGTCCGTCATCACTAAAGTTGCCTCGGCTCGGGAACTTGGGTATGATTGGGGAAGGTCACTTCGTGAGCACCCTCACTTGTCCGATCAAAGATCGGCCTCTACTAACCATGATATCAAATTTTGAAAACATTATGCGTTCTTATTCCGGTTATTAGCCTAGATTTACTATGTGATGTGCACAGCATACAAGTATAGACTGGATCGCCTGAATTGGAACAAAAACATTCATGTTTGTTTATTTGAAAATGGTTTGATGGTGCTACCTGCAAGTAGGCTAAGACGTGGATTTGCCACCCTCGGGTGGGCTTAGAAAACATGATTTTGCCATTATCTAGTGGGCTTAAAACTCACAGTCAATGATTTGTTCCAATCCAAATAACCCAACCTTCACCCACAGGCATTCAGGCAGTTATATCACATAAGCATATAAACTCACAGTCTATGCATGATCCTAACTATACAGAAATGTCTAATGCAACACATGCAAAAATACAACTATAGCAGGCTCTGCTATTCTAAACATGGCATATGAAATGCTACAACTAACACGTATTCAATTTGGAATTGAAATACAGATGCAGTTAGTATGATGCGCCGAGCCCGGTGCATGCAAGACAGATGAATGAATGCAAACATACTATCATACTGTATGCTAATTGAAATATGCCCTAATCTAACCATCATAAGCTGGTAAATAAAAGGGAGAAAGACGTGGGGTTGGAAGACATACATCACACACATGCACACTTATTACAACATTGTCCTCGCGCAGAGGGTCCGAATAATATATAGTCCGAATAAATGGTACAGTCCAAATAAATACAAAACCCTAATTAATTAACAAATTTAACTAGAAAAGTAGTAAATTGGCATGCAAGCTAAGGACTGCCTTAACTCTTATCCGGATGATGAATAATGCATGTTCGGGTTGCCTTGCGCGGAAATTCACTGCGATGCCCCAATTAGCCTTTGTTTGCAATTGTTCTTGGGATGCGTGCCAAGCTCCGGAAGGCTGCTGACTCTTGATTTGCTGTAACAGAGAGCAAGAAAGGGGCATGGCAAAGTATTTTCACATATGTATGCATGACTACTCTTCAGGGAGTGTAGTCCTCGATCTTCGTGCCACCAATCATGCATATCGATGCATGATGGCCAAGGAGTCGAATTGCACGGCTCAATATAAAATGAATGCACATATGAACACAACAAGACCTAGACTTCATCATGGATAATCCGGAGTGTCGGCGACTGAGAATTGAGACACGTTCCGTCACTCAGAGTACGAAACGTACCTCGTTTCTCGTGCTCGGGCTAACTCCTATCCCAAGCACAATGCAATATGCATGACATGCATGGATGAAACTGTAGACGTCTCCGAACGCCCCGGGAGGATGACTCCCGTCTTGTTCGTTTGTGGGTCTACTACAGTTCAGGACTCAAATTGTCACGGTTCTTAAATCTGAACCAAATAGTCCAAATCCGGCAAATTGTTTTGAGAAAAAAAAACAGATTTTGAAAGAAGTGCCAAACATGGACTGCTTTGCCAGATACAGAGTCGCCACCTAAATATTTTTTAAATGGGGAAATTTAGGAAACCCTGACTCGGTGCCAAAGGCCACGTGTCCATCATCACCAAAGTTGCCTCGGCTCGGGAACTTGGGTACAATTGGGGAAGGTCAGCTATGAGCACCCCCTCTCGCCCGGTCCGAAGACCGACCTCTACTAATCATGATATCCAATTTTGAAAACGTTATGTGTTCTTATTCCGGTTATTAGCCTAGATTTACTATGTTATGCGCACAGCAAACAAGTATAGACCAAATCTCCTAAGTTGGGACAAAACATCTCATGTTTGTTTTGAAAGTGGTTTGCTACTCGTAAGTAGGCTAAAATGCAAGTTTTGCCACCCTCAAGTGGGCTTTTAGAAAAGACGATTTTGCCACTGCCTAGTGGGCTTAAAACTCACAGTTTTAATGTATTATCCCAATTCAGGCAATTCGGTCTCCATCCACAGGCATTCAAGCAGTTATATCACATAAGCACTTAGCCGCATGGTATGCATACTGTCATATTAACATTCACACACATGCGATATGCTAAAGCACAAAAACTCACCTAGTACTCCAAGCCAAAACAGAAACTAGTTAGTAATCATGCATGTTCCTAGTTCATGTTAAGTGGCTAATGCAACACAGGCAAGGATGCAATCTAGACATGCCCGGCTATCCTAAACATGGCATGTGAAATGCTACAAATAACACATATTCAATTTGGAATTGAAGTACAATGCAGTTAGCGTGATGTACCGAGCCCGGTGTATGTAAGACAAATGCATGGATGCACACATGCATTGCATAAGGTATGCTAATTTAAATGTGCCCTGATCTACCATCGTAAGCAGGTAAATAAAAGGGGAGAAAGACGTGGGATTGGAAGACATGCACACACTTATGCACACTTATTACAAATACGCCCTCACACGGAGGGACTAAAAGAATATACAGTCCTGAATAGCATAGTCCAAATACAGAATGAATTATTACAAAAATTCTATTCATCAAATTAGATCAAATGTAAAAAGAAGGGGGCCTCAGCTCCGCCTCGGGATGCACGAATGATGCATGTTCGATCCGTCTTGCCCGGAAAACCCGCACCATACCACTGCCGCCTCTGTTTTCACTGTCCTACCTCTCCAAAGACTGCCAAAGCCCCAGGATACCTTCTATGCACACTGCTTCACACCATCGGCTAGATGAAAGGGCCACCGGCCATGTAAAATGTCCATCGGCTGCTCATGAGGTCATCGGCCACACACCAATGGCCGGTCGGCACTCTATACTGCCGGTCGGCAGAAAATTCCTGTAGAAGACAGTTTTTGACAGCAACAAGGACAGACAGTGTATGGCATGGAATTTTAGGCATATGTAAGCATGGCCATGTTTCCTATCATGTATGGGACTCAAGGAAGCATGGCCCTTGGTCCTTGGGCCACCAATTATGCATTTTGATGCATGATGGCCTAAGAGACCAAGATTGCAATTCAATGGAAATGCATGCAACACACAAATGAGGACCAAGACCCTATCATGTCAAAGTCAAGGGCCTTGGTGACATGAGAATTGAGATGTGTTTTGTCACTTAAAATACAAACACCTCTCATTTCTCACACTTGGTTTGACACTCTAAACCAAGTAATGCAATGCATGTTATGTAAACATGGCTCAGCAATGCATCCTAAGGCTAAGAAGCAAGGCACGTCAAATGCAATGCAACCTATCATGGCAAGTATGTAATGCTAAACATGCAAGGTGCAAATGCAATGCGATCAGGGACAATCTAAGCAATAGGATCATCATGCTACAACATCTAGTGAAACAATCATGCAAGGAACATGAGACAAGCATGCAATAGTGGGCTTAAACCATAAAGGGGCAGACCTCAATCCACCCCAAAACAGTGGCCAAAAGTGCCTAAAACCATGGACAAAATGCTCAATAAGCATGCAAGTTAATGGGCCCAAGATTAAGGCATAAAGGGAGCATTCAACTACCACTTCCAAGACCACTTATGGCATGGATTATTAGGCCAAAAACAGAGCTTCATGGCACCAAAACACACCCCAAAATCCAATGATATGGCAGCCCAAATGCCTAAACATACACGCATGCCCAATGATCATCCTTTAAGGCACAAGATTACAACACTTCAAAGCATGAAAGAGATGACGAATGGAGGCTTATAAGCATGGTATAGGGACTGAAATAGCATGTTAAATGATTCCAAATCACCTAAATAGCCTAACCGATGCATGTTCATGGATCACATACTCAAGGCTTACAAGCCATAATGCAAAGCAACTTCATCAAGCATGCCAAACATGGCAAAATCAGTGGCCAACAGACCTAAAGCATGGCAAATCATGACCAAAAGCTCCAATAAGCTAAGCTAAAACATGAGGATATACAAGGTTAAACACATGGCACATTTCTAGGCAAAGTTGAGCATTACAAAGCAAGTATAAGATGCATGCTAGGGGGTACAAATTCAACCAAAAACAGAGATATAACATGATCCAAAACACCCAAAAAAACTCTGAAATGAAGCCAAAAACAAGCAAGCATGCATGTTGCCTTTTAAAGCCAAAAACCAAGGTAAAGAGGGACAAAGGGAAAAGGGGTGTCCCTCCCCTATACAAGACTTCAAACCCTCTCCTTTACCACTAAAAATCTACTGGATTTCAGTGGGAAAATGAACCAAACACTCAAGCAAACAAAGTCTCACAAAGGAAACACCAAAAGGGGCCAAATAAGGCCTAAGTGGGTGAGTTTGAACTCGAACCACAAAATGACCTCAATGGAAGTTCTTAAGCACAAAAATATAAGACTTTTTTATGTTACACACAAGACCCAAATCAGCATACAAGACAGGTAGAAATCTAGTGCAAGTTTGGGGAAACTAAAGTAAAATGCTTACCCTTGAAGAACCCTTGAAGAACATATGATCCAGCCACCTTCTATTGATCAAAATCAGTCCAAAAGCTCAAGAATCAACCCTCCAAGCCTCTCAATCTCGGAGCAAGGTGTAATGGTGTGTGTATTAGTGCAAAAGTAAGGTCAAAATGCACTTTTAAGCCTAAAAACACACACACAAGAGGGGAGAGAGGAAAAATCTAGAGAGAGGGGATATATGATAGATATATAGATATATATGAGCTCTGGTTTTCTTTCCAAAATGGCTAACCCTTGACAAAGGGAGAGGCATGATGCTTATATAGGCAAAACAAAGCCAAGAAACTTAATGGCTAAGCTAAAGAGAAAGGGTCAAGGGGTGCAAAGGGGTCTTGGCTTCTTGGAGAAGCTAAGACAGTTGGCCAAGCTTCCCCAAGAAGCTTAGCCAAAAGGGGTCAACCTTCTAGAAGGTTAGGGGGGTCAAAGGCTCACAAGAGTCATCCCCGTGCATGGGGAGTGGTGTTGGTGCATTCCAGCTGAAACAGTTGGCATGCACCAAGCCCCAAGGGGTGCAGAAGGGTCATCGGCCAACCAAATAGGTCATCGGCACAATAAAGTGCTGGTCGGCCAAACATAGTGCCGACCGGCCATTATTTTTAAGAAATAATGGCCGGTGGCACACATATGCAGCCGGTGATGGCAGGGGAGGGCCGGTGGGATGTGGGGATGGCTGACAAGCCATTCCCTGCCCTTCAAGGCAAAAACACAAGTGTTTGGTGCCAAAACCAAACACGGAGCAGACGAGTCAGGAGGTCCTGAGGCAAGGCGCGCAGCCGAGACCTCCGGGAACTCGAGACGAACACAAACATGGATAATCACCGAGTGTTCAAGCGGTGACGTCCAAGTCTCGAGGGAGGTCAAAAATGGGGTGTCTACAGTTTTCCCTCTTTGACAGAACTCGGAAGTCATAACAATGACGGGAGTGAATGTCAAAGCCCAGAAACGACCAATTTTTGACCAGGCTGAAGACTTAGACAAACATGCAAGACAAACAAGGCATGCGCCCGAAGGCAGGGGCAAAATGCAACTGAAAATGCAAGAAGCCGAGCATAACTTATGATCATGCAAATAAAGCTGTAATGAAACACGCATGCAACAGTTTTAAGCTAGCATACATCAAACTACACTACAATGCAGAAAGGATGTAAGAGAATTATGCAATTCTCGAGACGTCTCACACGGAGGATACAATACCTGTCTGGTTCGCCCGGTTCTACCGGCCGCAAATGAACCGTACATACAATATCGTGCCTGCAAAGGAAACAGACTTAACAGGTATGATTGTATTAGTAACATGCACATAACGTACTTGAAAATACGTGACAACGCAAAGTGAGTGGGAAGCATAACAATGCTGTGAAGGCACAGACATGTAAGTAGAGCATGCGGTCTACACAAGCAACGAAATTGAACACGAGCATGCGGTCTATGCAAGCAACGAAATTGATTACAAACATGCGGTCTATGCAAGTAGTGTAATTAATTATAAGGCATGCGGTCTACGCAAGTAACGAGAAATCATGCGGTCTACGCAAGTGAGGCATGCGGTCTACGCAAGTAATGATAAAACATGCGGTCCATACAAGTTATGAGAAATCATGCGGTCTACGCAAGTAGGGCATGCGGTCTACGCCAACAAAACATGCGGTCTACGCAAGTAATGATAAAACATGCGGTCTACGCAAGTAAAGCATGCGGTCTACGCAAATAATGATAAAACATGCGGTCTACGCAAGTAATGAGAAATCATGCGGTCTACGCAAGTAAAGCATGCAGTCTACGCAAGTAATGATAAAACATGCGGTCTACGCAAGTAATGAGAAATCATGCGGTCTACGCAAGTAAAGCATGCGGTCTACGCAAACAAAACATGCGGTCTACGCAAGTAATGAGAAATCATGCGGTCTACGCAAACAAAACATGCGGTCTACGCAAGTAATGAAACTGATTACGAATATGCGGTCTACGCAAGTAGGGCATGCGGTCTACGGAAACAAAACATGCGGTCTACGCAAGTAACGTGTATAAAAATCTGAGGCGTGTAATGCAAAACACTGCAACACAATACAATTGAAGCATGTTGTGGAGCTCACAAGATGCCAAAGGATTCGGGAAGGGATGTTCTTCGCACATACGGAGCATCGCTCAAAAGGGTACGGCCTGAGGTCAACTCAAAAGCCTACTAATGTCTTTAAAAGTGCGCTTCTCCGCGGCATCTTGAATAATGAAGACGTCAAATCATATAGTTGACCTTGAACAAGGGCACAGGTGGTGCATCAATCTTTAAGAAAAAGGATGGGGGGGTATCAATAGCAATCTCGACACTCTGCTGCCCTACTTTCCTTCTGCTTTACCTTCCCTTTTTTACTGGTAGTTTAAGCACATTGCACTGCCTCAAGCAGGTTTGTTTATCATTGTTTTTCAAAACTGCGTATTTCTTTGCAAAACACATGACGGAAATGAAATTGCTATTTGATTCAAAATATGTTACATTTGCACGTTCTACGCATCGCATCGCAAGGTATCACATATCAATGTGAATGAAATTCATTTTGAAAATAGAGCATTCGCATTGTAATAATCAAGTAGCGAACCGACTTACAACTCGATAAGCAAAACAGAGGGACTCGTTATGACCAACCAGGTGTGAGTGCAACTCGATAAACAAATCAACGACTTGAAGAGAGTGAAATACAACTCGATAAGCAAATAGACGTGCCTCGATAAAAAAACAATCACTGGAGAGTATTGAAGATGGTAGGATCCCCTAATCCTTAGCATGAAAAGGTTAGGGAACAAGGGAGGAAGACCACCGGCCCAACAGAAAGGCCACCGGCCGTGAGGAATGGCCATCGGCCGGGAAATTGATTCACCGGCCAAAACTGATGGCCGGTCGGCACTATTATTGGCCGGTCGGCCATAAATTGTCAGTACCAGCAGAATGCTGACATCTGTCCTCCACTCAACCTTATCTCCTACAAAAGGATCTCAGCTTCATGGTTTTCTTCATTTTAACACTGATTTGCTCCAAATGGAAGTGCTTCTTGCCCAAAGTCTTACAACTTGGATTAACAGCTTGGATGGCTCGGAAAAGCTGAATTTCCGGGCCTTCGGCATAAACGCACTATTCACTCTGGGTCGCACCCCATTACATTTTCCATTTCTCCATGCCGCGGCGAGGTTTTGGAATCCGGTGACACACGTCTTCAGCTTTAGCGGGCAAGAGGTGTGTCCTACCTTCGAAGATTTCCAAGCTCTAATGGAATCTGAGCGCAATAAAGAGATTCTGCCCCAAGTTCATTTTGGCCATGCCCAAGCCTTAGGGCAAATGTGTGGGCTCTCAATACCCGATGCTCGTTCTCTGATTTGTGACGGAATGCTGGATATTCTGAGTTTGGTTTGCCGTTTTTCTGAGACTGGTGACCGTTATTGGCAAGGTTTTCGGCAACACGCACTTTGTTTGTGTATGCTATCTCATTTCTTATTTGCCTCAGGTTCTGGAGGATCTAGCATCCGGTTGATTGAGGTTGCCCAAGGCTTGAAGGAGGGCAAGAGTTGCATTGCCATGATTCTGGCTGAGACGTTGCTGGGTTTAGACGCCTTTTATCGTCGAGAGACGACTAGATTAGCAGGGAGTCCACTGTTACTACAGGTAATGTTTCCCACCCAATCTCACATATATATTTGCTCACATCACTCGTCTCTCAAGCTCGATTTTTCTCACAAAACCCTTTTCTCACTTTTCCTCTCATCGTACATCTCTCTATTCTTTATTCTCTCATTTTTCATCCCTCCCCAAGTATGGTTAATGGATAAACTTCAGGTTGTGGACTCTTGCCCAGCTTACTCAGCCCGCGGTTACTTCTTTCGGCAACGCCTAGTTGATGCCCTTGATGAGGGTTGGTGGTTTGACTGGATGTGCAGCTTGTCCGCAGATTGCATTGCTTGGCGGTGTCCTTGGCTCAATCTACCGGCAATGAGCTATAGTATGACTCGCCAACCTGGGATTCAGCTGATTGGCTTGACTCACTGTGTCTTCTATTTTCCGTTCCGGATCCGTCGTCAATTTGGTCATGACCAGACTTGTCCACCAGAAGAGATAGAGTACCCAGCCACATTCCCGATCCGGGGCGCACAGCTTGCTCGATATGCTACAACATGGAGAACTAGAGAGCTCCTGGCCCCCGCTCCCATTTTCAATTGCGCTTTGTCTGATGAGTGTTGGGATTGGCTCAATGAAGAGGCGCAGAATGGGCCTAGATTGGTATCAGAGACTTCGACCAGCTCTGGGAGGGGGCGCAGGAGCACCTGACTTGATTATGCCCCGGGTTTATTGCTTTATTAGAACTTTCAAGTTTTACTTATGAATGTAATAAAAAACAACTTCAATTGTATGCAAGAGCAGGAGAACTTTGTATTGAAATCAATGAAATTGAAGAGTGTGGTACTGAAAATTTTCCGCTTTGGTCCAAAAATGGTCTTAGTTGTAAAAAGATTAATTTGAAAAAAGTCAACTTTTATTAAAACTTTTCAAAATCATTTTCGATATGGATCAAAACTGAAAATGCCTGAAATTTGTCACTGAGACGCACAATCCCGAATCCCAGCAACTGGAAAGTTGCCCCTAGTCTGAAAAGCACTGCACCGGAGACCACGATGAATGCTGATGGACAAAGATGACTAAAATGATCAAATGGACAAAGTTGATTGGGGAAGAGTTTGTGGCTGAACTTCAGGATGAAGCTGCCTACGTATCCCAAAGATGGGAATCAAGCCTTACGTAGTTCGGCTAAGGTTCACTCGAGTATTTTCATTCTCCTTTTACGCTTTAACTTTTGCCAAGGCCGCCCTTTGCGGGTTTTCAACCTTGCGAGCTCAGTTTTTCTATTTTCTAATTTTTTGTGCTCTAATTTTTGCCTAGGTCGCCCTTTCGGGTTTTTGGCCTAGCGAGCATCTCACGGGTAATATTTCTTCAACTTGTCCATGTTGATCGGTTGTGAGAACTCTAGGCCATCTAGGTCCATTAGAATCACAGCTCCCCCCGACCAGATAGCTTTGATGATGTAGGGACCAGTCCAATTGTGTCTGAACTTGCCCCTTGGGTCATGGATGGGAGCTCGGTTGTCTTTGAGCACCAAATCTCCTTCTTTTAGATTCCTGGACTTAACCTTCTTGTTGAAAGCCCGGGCGATTCTGCGTTGATAACCTTGAACATGATACAGTGCTTTCAATCTTCTCTCATTGAAAAGCATGAGTTCCTCGAACTTGCTTTGTTGCCAGTCTGCTTCGGCTATTTGGCACTCAGCCAATACTCGTAACGACGGAACCTCGATCTCGATTGGTAGGACGGCCTCCATCCCATAGACTAATGAATACGGGGTAGCCCCAGTAGAAGTTCTAATCGAAGTCCGGTAGCCCCACAGAGCGAACGACAACTTATCTGGCCAATCCCGGTAGGTTTCCACCATCTTTTGCAATATACGTTTAATGTTTTTGTTGGCGGCCTCAACTGCTCCGTTGGTCTGCGGCCGGTATGTGGAAGACTTATGGAAAGCCACATTGTACTTCTCCAACAAATCAATCACCTCTTTCTTGAAGTGGGAACCATTATCTGAAATAATCTCGTTCGGGACCCCATAGCGGCAGATAATGTTATTCCTGATAAACTTCGCGACATGTGAAGCCTTCAACACCGCATAAGATTGGGCCTCAACCCATTTTGTAAAATAATCTATCGCGACGAGGATGAACTCATGCCCATTTGACCCCTTTGGAGTAACAGTCCCAATCACGTCGATTCCCCATATTGAGAATGGCCATGGCGAAGTCATGTTGTATAGCTTTGATGGCGGGATGTTCATGCGGTTTGCATGGATCTGGCATTTATGGCATCGTCGAACAAAGCCAATACAATCCTTTTCCATGGTGGACCAATAATAACCTTGTCTGAGGATCTTTCACGCCAGCATTACCCCATTCATATGTGCACCACATTCTCCTCTATGGATGGCCTCCATCAGGCGCTTCGACTCCTCAGCTTCTACACACAGCTTGTGCATTCCCAAATGACCTCTCTTGTACAGTTTACCCCCGCAGATGATGAACTGAACAGCCATTCTCCTGATTGCCCTTTTATCTTTGGCATTTGCCCTTGGTGGATACGTCTCCTTCTCCAAGAAGTTCCATATGTCATAATACCAGAGGTTCTCATCCTGAGCTTCATCTATGGCAGAAATCGACTCATATGCTGGCACAAACTTCTGGTCGATGATGATCGGGCGCATCCGGACTCCGGACGGGATGTCTATCATGGAAGATAGAGTTGCTAGTGAATCTGCAAACCTGTTGTTCTCCCTTACTAGATAGGTGAAGTTCAGTTTTTCAAACCGAGGAATTAACAAATCCAAGGTCTGGTGGTAAATTATCATTTTCTCTTCCTTGACCTTCCAATCTCCTTTTGCTTGAGATACAACAAGGTTGGAGTCCCCGATAACGTCTAATCGTTTTGCCTCTAGTTCTAGAGCCGCTTCTAAGCCGGCAATACATGCCTCATATTCCGCTTCGTTGTTTGAGACTTTGAACTGGAGCTTGAATGCTAAAGGGATACGGGAATTGTCGGGCGCTATCAGCAACACTCCTATCCCATACCTATACTGGTTTGACGCTTCGTCAAAGTACATTGTCCAAGTTTCGTCTTTGACATACAAAATGGCTTCCTCTGGGAATAGATACTCAACTGCTTCATCCCCATCAACCGGGTGGTCGGCAAGGAACTCCGTTACTGCTCTCCCTTTCACGGACTTGCGCGTCACATACTTTAGATCAAATTCGGAAAGCAACAGCAGCCAACGAGTTAGCCTACCCGTAAGTGCTGGTTTCTCGAAAAGATATTTGATAGGATCGAGTCGTGAAACCAGCATTACGGAGTGAGCTAACAGGTAGTGCCGCAGCTTCCTGGTAGCCCATACCAAAGCTAAGCAAGCTTTCTCCAGCGGAGTGTAGCGGGTCTCATAATCCAAAGATCTTCTTGCTCGGATAGTAGATGGCTCTCTCCGGCTTATCCTCGATTCTTGTGCGAGCATCTGACCCATTGTAGTCTCGATTACGGCAATTACAATATCAACGGTTTCCCCGGCTCTGGCAGTGACAACACAGGTGGGTTCTGTAAATATTCTTTGATCTGTTCGAAAGCTATTTGGTATCGGCCGTCCCACTGGAATTTCTTTCCTTTCTTCAGGAGACCAAAAAGTGGTTCACAAGTTAAGGTTAATTTTGAAATAAACCGTCTTATGAATTGCACTTTACCCAGAAAGCCTCGCACCTCTTTTTCAGTCATCGGTGGTGGCATTTCTAAGATGGCCTTGATTTTGGAAGGGTCGACTTCGATGCCCCTCTGCGTAATCAGAAACCCTAGCATTTTTCCTGCTGTAACACCAAATGTACACTTCTGAGGATTCAACCGTAGCCGAAATTCTCTAATCCTTTGGAAAAACTTTTGCAAGGCAGTGTAGTGACCTTCTCTTTCTTTGGATTTGACAATCATGTCGTCCACATACACCTCAACCTCTTTATGGATCATATCATGCAATATTATAGTCACTGCCCGTTGATAAGTAGCCCCGGTATTCTTCAACCCAAATGGCATTACTTTGTAGCAGTATGTACCCCACGGGGTGGTGAATGTAGTCTTCTCCCGGTCTTCTGGTGCCATTACTATCTGATTATAGCCTGAGAAGCCATCCATAAACGAAAGCAAAGCATGCCTCGCCGTGAAATCCACCAACTCATCAATGTGTGGCAAGGGAAAGTCATCATTTGGACTGGCTCTGTTCAAATCCCTGAAGTCTACACATACCCGAATTCTGCCATCCTTCTTCGGTACTGGAACAATGTTGGCTAACCAAGTCGGGTATTCAGATACCAGCAGGAAGCCTGCGTCAATTTGCTTGGTGACCTCTTCCTTGATCTTAATGGCCCAATCAGGGCGGATCCTCCTGAGTTTCTGTTTGACAGGTCGGGCCTCGGGATCGAGAGGGATCTGGTGCTGTACAATCTCAGGATCGATTCCAGGCATGTCTTCGTAGGACCACGCGAAAACATCTTTGAAATCTTTTAATAAAGCGACTAAGCACTCGCGCTCCTCTAAAGACAACGTGGACCCGATCTGGACCAGCCGCGGGTCCTTCTCAGTACCAACATTCACATTAATGATTTCATCAACTAAAGGTTTGACAAACCTTTCCTGCTCTTGTTCAATTAAACGTTGTAAAACCGGAGGAATTTCGTCCTCATCGTTTTCATTGAAATTTTGAAAGTCCTGATTTAAGCAATAAATCAAAGGCACAAAAAAGTACTCGGAAACCACATTCATATCATTCTCATTATGTACTTCCAAACCGTCCGATTCTTCTGTTACAACAGACTCAAAAGAGAAAGAAAAAGACGACCTGGATAGGACCGTGGCATCCGGGTTATCACCCCGAGAATCTTGGACTCGGACTCGGTCGAGTGGAACTGATTCGACTCAACAGATTCGGAGGAATCGATTAGGCTCACTACGACCGGTCTTTGCTCGTGAAATCCTCTCTTCGTCTTTGCTAGGTAAGGGAGGGTGCGATGGATGCATCTAAAATGGTTGATGGTAGGCCCGCAGCCATTTCATTCCCAGTCATGGACACCGAGGAGTTATCTCCCAAGCACAACTGGTCGATCGAAGGATCTGAAAGTAGACATGCCAGTGCTACCCCCATTTCAAGTTCGGCGACCTCAGACTCCACTTTCCTGTTCTGTTCAACCTCAATTGTTGGGTCTGTCTGCTCTTCAGCAACATCATCTCCAGGTAACTGTAGGTCAAAGAAAATCTCGAACCCTAGTACACGTTTCCTCTCCGCGTTCAACCACGGCTCCGGAAAACCACAAAATGGAAAGTCTTCCCCCTCCCGGACAAAGTGTCCATTCCCCATTTGTTTTGCTCTGGCTCTCCCAGCCATCTCCTTTCCTTTCCTTGCCCAATCCTCCTTGGTGGGCAGATAACCCAAGCCAAAGGTATGGGGGTTGTGTGGCACTTCGGCCAATGCTGCAACGCCCTTGCGGCCGCTCTTTCCTAATCCTATCCCGGGGATATGTTGGAGCTTGTTCATGAGATACACTGCTTGGGCACTGACATAGATCCCTTCATTAGCAGCCATGATGTTCTGTACAACCTGAGCCTCAACCAGGGTAAAACCCGATATGAACACATCCTCCATGCTATGCTCGATTTCTAGAACAGGCGTAGATACTTCCGATGGCGGATGGATTGATGAATTCAGCGATGGCTACTCCTTCCCATAGGGTATTTCACCATTTGATGCAAAGTGGATGACCGCTTTTACGATGCGACCAGTAGCCCTAAAAGCAAGTTGAAAGTTGCAGGCACTTCCAAGACATGGAAATCTATCTCATGCTGTCCCGGCCCAACTTTAGTCTGAACTTTAACTGTTCCCATTACTTCCCTACTTGTATTGTCATACGCCTGGATGACTTGGGCTGTTGGTACAAAATCAACGACTTTCAAGCCAATTGCAAACGCCGTCCTTGTCGGGCAGACGTTGATGGCGGATCCGGTATCGACGAGGACCACCGATATCCATTTATTCTTACATTCCACAGAAATGTAGAGGGGTTTGTTATGCTCTGCCCCCTCGGATGGCAATTCCTTGTCGAAAAAAGTCAGTGTCGGGGTAGCTCCTCCCGGAAAGACCAATCCCACCAGCTACTCTGGCGTGGTTTCTACTGAAAGCTTTGCTTTGTCCATGGCTTATAAGACAGCCTCTCTATGCACCCGTGATGCCATGAGCAGTCCCCATATGGAGATGTCTGCTTGTATCTTTTTAAGCTGTTTGAGTACAGCCTCATCTTCAAGTTGCTTTTCCTTTTGCTTCTCAACCTCTCTATCCTTTCCCGAGGCCTCTGGTTGATCTAGGTGTGGAGGTTTGAAATACCGCCCACTCCGCGTCATATGGTCGACCTCTCCAAGGTACCAGGTGTTATCGGGTTGGTTGTTCCCCCAATCTTCATCTGTGTGGGCAAGACACAGGTCCTCATCTTTCCACCACATTCCATCAGCAGTTGACAAACATCTGTCCAGCTCTGGTATGGCTGTTCTTGTACTCGCAGCACCTTCCATCCAGATGCTCGCGGCATTCTCAGTTTTTGTGCACATAGCAGTTTCAGTCCCTATATGGGCCTTTGCCTTCCTGATTCTCTCGGAGTCTTCGAATTTTTCCTGTTCTAGGTATGTTATTGTAACTGACTGTTCAGTTATTCCCGTATTCGAAATGCTCCAATCTCGAGCAAAATTCTTGACACCGGCGCTCTCCGGCGATGCACTCTATTCTTCGACCTTTAAATTTATTCTTGACATTTTACGCCCATCTTTAGCCTAATTGGAATTCTTCTACCACATCTGGTTGATCGTCTAACCATCCTGTAGCCTCTATTGACTCCTCATAATCATACCAGTTGACTGCCATATCCCCTAGATCTTGATCGCTGTAAAATCGGAGATTGGCAAGGTCCTCTTCCATAGCTGTTAAATCATCTGTTCCCTGTCCCAAACTATCCCCTTGGATTACACACAGTTCTCCTCCTGCTGGAAATTCCACATATGGCGCATCTTGGCCTATCAATGAAATGTAGTCACCCGGACTATACGTTTTCTCAACACAACTTCCAGATTCCGCAGACTCTGGCCCAACAATCCTCTTCGCCTTTGGAACCTCCTCTCTCTTGTCTTTGACAGTCACTACCGTCGGTTTAGGTTGGGTTATAGAGATGTCCATCATGCACAAATCGGTGCAATCGGGAAGGAACACCTCCGACTTAGGCAGGTGGGAAGGTGTGATATAGATACTAGGATCGTAGGACACGACCCCAGTATGGATGAAATTGATTCTTTTGGGTGGTGGAGCTTGGTTATGTGCGGGGAGGGGATTTGTAGTAACGTTGGGTTTTTCGGGAGGCAAGATCACCCCGTTATCGATGAGATCTTGAATCTCATAGCGTGTCGGAAGCCTGGATCGGTGTCATGACCATGCTGTTGGTGAAATGCACAATACTTGGCTGGGTTGTGGGTAGCGGGGAGTCTTTCTGGTAAGGGTCGCGGCTCTAGGGGCTTCAAGTGCCCTTTTTTTTATTAAAACCCCCAGAGCTTTGGACAGGGGCATATAAAGTGGAGCGAAGGTTCTGGTATTTTTGGGTAGATATTTGGCTGTTGGTGGGTTGCTTTCGGACGCACCGGAGAATGGTGCAGCTGCCGTGGTTCTCGGAGGGGGGTTGGTGGTGACCATGCTCACTTCGGAGGCTCTTGTAGTTGTGGTGCCGCTCAGGCCCGTATTAGTGTTGCAGTTGAAAGTCCTTCGGGGTTGCTCCCGGTCATTATCAATTAAGCCTTGCTTCAAGGCATCCTCAATCTGCACCCCCATTTCATGCAGGTCAGAAAAAGTAGGAAAGGGGAGTACGATCATCTTTTGCATCAACTTCGGTTGAAGATTGCGCACAATCATCCGAATTTGATCTTTGTCTGTAGGTCTTAAGGTCATCATCGAAGCCTTGGCCCTCCATCTGGTTACGAATTCTGAGAAACTCTCTTTAGGTTCCTGTCTTGTTGTCTCGAGATCACGGGTTGTAATCTCGATTTGTGTATTGTATGAGTACTGTGCAATGAAGGCCTCAGCCATCTCGTCCCAGCTTCTTTTGACATTATCTTCTAGCTTGGCATACCATATGGCCGCCACACCTGACAAGGTCCGGCCGAACAAAGACATCTTCCGTAGTCTACTGAGGCCCATCGGCCTTAGGACATCTGAAAACAGTCTCAAGTGCACTATGGGGTCCCCGAACCCGTTAAATCGATCAATATGGGGCATTTTAAATTTGTCGTGCAGCGTCACAGTTGCGTCAGTGTAGCCATCTTCAATGTCGGGGATGGTCTTGGCTCCTTGGGATCTCTTAAACAGCTTTTCAAGCTTGTTCAACTTTAGAGCGGTGGGATCTGTCTCAAACTCAAAGGGAGAGTCTGGTAGGTTGGTGGGTGTCTTTGATAGTTTAGGTTGGATTTGGGGGAGGATCGGGGGTGGAGGTGGTCTTGTGGGAAGTTCTGTATCATTCTGAGCATTGGCCGTCTCCCCGAGGTTTGGAACCCCTGGTGGGGGAGGAACTTGTTGCGAAGCAGAGACTCCGGCTTGCTGCTGTAACCTTACAATTAACTCTGCTTGTTCACTCATAATCGTGGCCTGTTGCTTGGCAAACTCTGCCTGTCGGACAGCATCCTGCTGCATTATTTTTATGCTTTCCTGAAGCTGGCGCACCATCTCTTCTAAGCTAGCCATACTGTTCTGCTCTGACTGAGTTATCGGTGCATGTTCCCTTTTCAGAGGAGGCGGAGTCTGATCCCCTCAGACACGGGTGGGGTAGACAAAGCCCTCTGTACTGACTGCTGAACTAATGCCTTCTGCCTAGCTGACCTCCGTCTAGTAACCGGGGGTAGAGAGTGGTACACTGGTTGTCCGTTTACTAGATCCTCAGATCGATGGAGTCGACGACCTCTAGTCCAGAGTGCTTGGGGAATATCTGCTGGGTTGGAAGCAATTGTGCTCAACTACCCTAGCAAAAAAGATAAAATAAAGCGTATAAATAAATAGACAATCGGACAGCGTAACGGCGTAAAATAAACATACAACACATGGTTGGGTATCAAAACATGTTGCGAATAAACTGAACATACTGTCCCCCAAATACTGATCACTGTTCCTCAAATAACTGTCCCAAAACTGATACCCTCAGGTAGAACTGATTCCCCAAAGACTGATGCCCGTAGGCCTGATACTCAGACTTGCAATCTGATACATGCATTCCCTGTAGAGATACACTCTAAAAGCACATAGCATGTAAAAGAGAGCCAAAACACCCCTATGTTGGGGTAGGGTTTCCCTGTCCTATTTTGTCAGGAGCTAGGGTTTCACTACGCACATAGCGGTTTCAAACAACCTATGATCGGGTAAGCAACCTGTCCTAGTTTGGAATGGTCACTATGGATTCCGAATATGCACTAGGTCGAATGGTCGAAAAGGGTGCCCCGGTAAAACCGGGGTTTGTGTTCCTATACTGGCAAAGCCCGCAACTGGTCAGCCTTATGGCATGCTTTGACAAAGTCAAGCCTCTGGCAAACCGCTCAGGAATAGCAGATGGCTAACACGGTATCCTAGGCGCACCAATGCACATGCAATGCAAAGAGACACATAAATGAAATCAAAACAGGATATCACGAGTTCAAGTCAAGCTCTATAAAATCCCCAGCAGAGTCGCCAGAAACTATAGACATCCCCGAACGCTCCGGGAGGATGACTCCCGTCTTGTTCGTTTGTGGGTCTACTACAATTCAGGACTCAAATTGTCACGGTTCTTAAATCTGAACCAAAGAGTCCAAATCCAGCAAATCGTTTTGAGAAAAAAACAGATTTTGAAAGAAGTGCCAAACATGGACTGCTTTGACAGATACAGAGTCGCCACCTAAATATTTTTTAAATGGGAAAATTTAGGAAACCCTGACTCGGTGCCAAAGGCCACGTGTAAAATCATCACCAAAGTTGCCTCGGCTCGGGAACTTGGGTACGATTGGGAAAGGTCACTATGAGCACCCTCTACTTGCGAAGACCAAGGCCTCTACTAATCATGATATCCAATTTTGAAAACGTTATGTGTTCTTATTCCGGTTATTAGCCTAGATTTACTATGTTATGCGCACAGCAAACAAGTATAGACCAAATCTCCTAAGTTGGGACAAAACATCTCATGTTTGTTTTGAAAGTGGTTTGCTACTCGTAAGTAGGCTAAAATGTAAGTTTTGCCACCCTCAAGTGGGCTTTTAGAAAAGACGATTTTGCCACTGCCTAGTGGGCTTAAAACTCACAGTTTTAATGTATTATCCCAATTCAGGCAATTCGGCCTCCATCCACAGGCATTCAAGCAGTTATATCACATAAGCACTTAGCCGCATGGTATGCATACTGTCATATTAACATTCACACACATGCGATATGCTAAAGCACAAAAACTCACCTAGTACTCCAAGCCAAAACAAAAACTAGTTAGTAATCATGCATGTTCCTAGTTCATGTTAAGTGGCTAATGCAACACAGGCAAGGATGCAATCTAGACCGGCTCGACTATCCTAAACATGGCATGTAAAATGTTACAAATAACACATATTCAATTTGGAATTGAAGTATAATGCAGTTAATGTGATGTACCGAGCCCGGTGTATGTAAGATAAATGCATGAATGCACACATGCATTGCATAAGGTATGCTAATTTAAATGTGCCCTAATCTACCATCATAAGCAGGTAAATAAAAGGGGAGAAAGACGTGGGATTGGAAGACATGCACACACTTACGCACACTTATTACAAATACGCTCTCACACAGAGGGACTAAAAGAATATACAGTCCTGAATAACACAGTCCAAATACATAATGAATTATTATAAAAATTCTATTCATCAAATTAGATCAAATGTAAAAAGAAGGGGGCCTCAGCTCCGCCTCGGGATGCACGAATGATGCATGTTCGATCCGTCTTGCCTGGAAAACCCGCACCATACCACTGTCGCCTCTGTTTTCACTGTCCTGCCTCTCCAAAGACTGCCAAAGCCCCAGGATACCTTCTATGCACACTGCTTCACACCATCGGCTGGATGAAAGGGCCACCGGCCATGTAAAATGTCCATCGGCTGCTCATGAGGTCATCGGCCACACACCAATGGCCGGTCGGCACTCTATACTGCCGGTCGTGAAAAATTCTGTAGAAGGCAGTTTTATAGCAACAAGACGACGATGTATGGCATGGAATTTTAGGCATATGTAAGCATGGCCATGTTTCCTATCATGTATGGGACTCAAGGAAGCATGGCCCTTGGTCCTTGGGCCACCAATTATGCATTTTGATGCATGATGGCCTAAGAGACCAAGATTGCAATTCAATGGAAATCAATGCAACACACAAATGAGGATCAAGACCCTATCATGTCAAAGTCAAGGGCCTTGGTGACATGAGAATTGAGATGTGTTTTGTCACTTAAAATACAAACACCTCTCATTTCTCACACTTGGTTTGACACTCTAAACCAAGTAATGCAATGCATGTTATGTAAACATGGCTCAGCAATGCATCCTAAGGCTAAGAAGCAAGGCACGTCAAATGCAATGCAACCTATCATGGCAAGTATGTAATGCTAAACATGCAAGGTGCAAATGCAATGCGAACATGGACAATCTAAGCAATAGGATCATCATGCTACAACATCTAGTGAAACAATCATGCAAGGAACATGAGACAAGCATGCAATAGTGGGCTTAAACCATAAAGGGGCAGACCTCAATCCACCCCAAAACAGTGGCCAAAAGTGCCTAAAACCATGGACAAAATGCTCAATAAGCATGCAAGTTAATGGGCCCAAGATTAAGGCATAAAGGGAGCATTCAACTACCACTTCCAAGACCACTTATGGCATGGATTATTAGGCCAAAAACAGAGCTTCATGGCACCAAAACACACCCCAAAATCCAATGATATGGCAGCCCAAATGCCTAAACATACACGCATGCCCAATGATCATCCTTTAAGGCACAAGATTACAACACTTCAAAGCATGAAAGAAATGACGAATGGAGGCATATAAGCATGGTATAGGGACTGAAATAGCATGTTAAATGATTCCAAATCACCTAAATAGCCTAACCGATGCATGTTCATGGATCACATACTCAAGGCTTACAAGCCATAATGCAAAGCAACTTCATCAAGCATGCCAAACATGGCAAAATCAGTGGCCAACAGACCTAAAGCATGGCAAATCATGACCAAAAGCTCCAATAAGCTAAGCTAAAACATGAGGATATACAAGGTTAAACACATGGCACATTTTTAGGCAAAGTTGAGCATTACAAAGCAAGTATAAGATGCATGCTAGGGGGTACAAATTCAACCAAAAACAGAGATATAACATGATCCAAAACACCCAAAAAAACTCTAAAATGAAGCCAAAAACAAGCAAGCATGCATGTTGCCTTTTAAAGCCAAAAACCAAGGTAAAGAGGGACAAAGGGAAAAGGGGTGTCCCTCCCCTATACAAGACTTCAAACCCTCTCCTTTACCACTAAAAATCCACTGGATTTCATTGGAAAAAGGAACCAAACACTCAAGCAAACAAAGTCTCACAAAGGAAACACCAAAAGGGGCCAAATAAGGCCTAAGAGGGTGAGTTTGAACTCGAACCACAAAATGACCTCAATGGAAGTTCTTAAGCACAAAAATATAAGACTTTTTTATGTTACACACAAGACCCAAATCAGCATACAAGACAGGTAGAAATCTAGTGCAAGTTTGGGGAAACTAAAGTAAAATACTTACCCTTGAAGAACCCTTGAAGAACAAATGATCCAGCCACCTTCTATTGATCAAAATCAGTCCAAAAGCTCAAGAATCAACCCTCTAAGCCTCTCAATCTCGGAGCAAGGTGTAATGGTGTGCGTATTAGTGCAAAAGTAAGGTCAAAATGCACTTTTAAGCCTAAAAACACACACACAAGAAGGGAGAGAGGAAAAATCTAGAGAAAGGGGATATATGATAGATATATAGATATATATGAGCTCTGGTTTTCTTTCCAAAATGGCTAACCCTTGACAAAGGGAGAGGCATGATGCTTATATAGGCAAAACAAAGCCAAGAAACTTAATGGCTAAGCTAAAGAGAAAGGGTCAAGGGGTGCAAAGGGGTCTTGGCTTCTTGGAGAAGCTAAGACAGCTGGGCAAGCTTCCCCAAGGAGCTTGGCCAAAAGGGGTCAACCTTCTAGGAGGTTAGGGGGGTCAAAGGCTCACAAGACTCCTCCCGTGTATGGGAGTGGTGTTGGTGCATTCCAATTTGGAACAATTTGGTATGCATAAGCCCCAAGGGTGCAGAAGGGTCATCGGCCAACCAAATAGGTCATCGGCACAATAAAGTGCCAGTCGGCCAAATATAGTGCCGACCGGCCATTATTTTTAAGAAATAATGGCCAATAATGGCCGGTGGCACACATATGCAGCCGGTGATGACAAGGGAGGGCCGGTGGGATGTGGGGATGGCCAACAAGCCATTCCCTGCCCTTTAAGGCAAAAACACAAGTGTTTGGTGCCAAAACCGAACACGGAACAGACGAGTCAGGAGGTCCTGGGGTAAGGCGCGCAGCTGAGACCTCTGGGAACTCGAGACGAACACAAACATGGATAATCACCGAGTGTTCAAGCGGTGACGTCCAAGTCTCGAGGAAGGTCAAAAATGGGGTGTCTACAGCAACTAAGATACAACCTAACATGCACAATGCTATGAAATGGCATGCACGATGCACGAGGTAACATGGCATACACAATGCGCTAACATACAACCTAGCATACACAATGCTATGAAATGAAATGGCATACACAATGCACAATGGACTTACACCAACATGAGTGGACCTTAGCCGCACTCACATTAGTAGCCATGCGATGAAAATGAGACACTCGAAATGTGTGTATACATGCATGCAAACCGATGACTGACCCTAAGGCACAAAATGCCACTCTACCAAAGCATGGCAAGGCATGGAACATGGTATGCAAACATGCAAATTTTAGCACTAAATCATGATGCTAAACAGCCCCGAAACATGGCAATATGGCACCCGATGCATGAGATGAACCCCGAAATTCAAAACTAGGCACATGGAATGACTTATAGCTATACAAAGCATGCATTATTTGAACATGAAGCATGAAGACAGAATCAAGGAAGTCCCAAAACACGCATTTTTCCAGTTTAAAGCAAGGCCAAAAAGTGCTAGCAAGATGGCTTAAAATGGCATGCAACTTTGACTAGCAAACATGGTTTACATGGAAAGTATATGAAGCAAGTGGAATCTCACCAAACCATCAAAAATCAGTGAACAAAACATGCCAAAATATGCCCAAATAACCACTGAAATGAAGCCAACACATGCAAAAATGATGAGCTCCTTTAGAGGGCTATGCAAGGGATTATTAAGCATATACAAGGTAGACATTTGGCATGGTATATACAACTCTGAAAATCAAATATGGTAGTCCCAAAACTCACCAAATTGGCCCCAAAATCAGTCAAAAAAGCATGCAAGATAGGGCCTCTTTGGAAGGCCAAAATGACCACCAAACAAGTCAAGGTGAGAGGGGGTCACCCCCCTCTGATTTGGAGGCTCAAAACAGTGTTTTAGCCACCGAAAATCCACTAGATTTCAATGGCTAAAAGGCCAAACAAAGCATGCAATTGGAGCTTAGGTGTAAGGCTCAAAATAGGATACAATCAAGCGTATAAGGAAGCATGTGACCCCAAATAAGAAAATGCCCTTAATAAAACATGAAGATGATGTCAAAAAAAACCTTTTTACAAATCTCAAAAGTGAGCACAAATAGGGCTAATCTATCATGCAAAAAAGGCCCTAAAAGAGAGAATAGAGACAAGGGACAAAAGCTGGCCCCAAATGGCAAGGAGCCCTTCAACAAAGTTGAAGAGGGGCTCAAAACAAGGTGCTTTATAGTTTACATCAAGTCACAAAAATAAACACAAGTGAGGCTAAACTATCATGCAAGAAATGGGCCTAAAAGAGGGATAAAGAGACAAGTGATAGCTCTGGCCTCAAACAGAGGAGAGCCCTTAAACAAAGTTGAATAGGAGCTCAAAAAAAGATATTTTACAGTTTATGACCAAATCCAAAACAGCTCACAAATAAGCCTAAAATACTATGCAAAAATAGGCCTAAAAGAGAGTTAAAGAGGAAAGTGATAGTAGGAGACCTCAAACAGCAAGAGGTCCTTGATCAAACATGAAAAGGAGTTCAAAATATGACTATTTTCAATTTAGGTCGGAGCCCAAAAATGTAAGCAACAAAGGCTAAGATTGCATGCAAAATAGGGCCAAAAAAGAGGGAAAAGAAGCTTACCCTTGTTGCCTAAGTCTTCAGCAGCTTTTGGACCAAGGAATGGTGCTCCTAGCCTCTAGAAAGAGCCTCCAAGTTTCTGGAATAGAGTGTAGATTGATAGGCTTGGAGGTGGTGTAGAAATGGTGCAAGAACCTTAGGGTTTGGAGGTATGAATGAGAGATATATGGAGGGTATGTGTATAATGCTCCAACTGATTTTTCAACCCCTCAAAATGGTGGAGAGGTGCTGGTTATAAAGAGGGAGAGAGGCAAGGAAAGGGGGGGAAATCAAATTCAAATTTCCCGCCCAAAAGGCAGCCCCCCGGATATAAAATCTGGGGGGAAACAAATTACACAGCTGGAACACACTTGGAGAGAGGGTTCTGGCCGACCAGGTTCAGAAGGTTCAGGTGGCCGACCGGCCACCCCCTATGGCCGGCCGACCAGGGGTCAAAAGGGTCAAGAATGATTCTTTGGCCACCCCAACTTGGTGGCCTCCCATGTGTGTACAACACAAATATGTGGTTGAAACCCAGAGAATGTGAACCAGGAGAGAGAAAAACCCATTTTTTAGAGAGGTTCAAAAGGTTCAGGTGCAATTATTGGTCGGCTACCCAATATTGGTGGCCTCCTAGGTGTGTACAACACAAATATGTGGTTTAGGGCCAAAGAAAGTGGGCTAGGGGTGGTCAACATTGGCTTTCAAGTGAGGAAAACGGGCGACGGAGAGCGATGAAGAAATAAAGCTGGCTTTTCAGAATAATTACTGGCCTCCCACCCTCCTACAAGCTTCCTAACAATGAAAATAAGGTCTCCACAAAAAATGAACCAAAACGGATGCAAAACGAAGGTTCAGGGACCGAAACGCGCGGCTTGAGGCCCCGAAAATGGGCTGTTAAGCACCGGAGGTGGCGTTCGACCAGGAAGTTG
Organism: Camellia lanceoleosa; assembly: GCA_025200525.1. NCBI lineage: Eukaryota > Viridiplantae > Streptophyta > Magnoliopsida > Ericales > Theaceae > Camellia > Camellia lanceoleosa. The sequence goes on along the minus strand of CM045758.1, from coordinate 6,526,339 downwards.
GTCGATCAGGCCACAGTGTCCCTCAAAAGGGAGAAAATAAGGTGTATACCAAAAACTGGAGCAAACGGAGGTGGTTAGGCGGTCCTGAACCCAGGTACTCGGCCAATCCAGCTAAAAATCGGGCTCCAAACGGGAAAAATGGCCTACGAACACGAAACGTAGCCTACAGCTATTGAGAGATGGTCTACGAGACCTCTCCCTCCCTTCGGGAAGAGAAAACAGAGAAAACTAGGCCTGGTTCGCAAACCGAGGCAAATCATAAAAGAGTTCGGAGGCAAGGCTCGCAGCCAAAACTCCGCAACCTTAGGACGAGCACAATATGCAACATCACCAAGAGCTCAATCGGTGACGTCTGAGTCTTAAGGTCGGTCAAAAATGGGGTGTCTACAGGGCCTTAAATTTGTCTAACTCTACCGAAAACGACGTTCTCGGTTTGACTGGAGAGGTTACCTTGGCATTTTGTTGCTTCCTCTGGAGGTAATCCCTCAGATCCTTCTTGGTCCGTCTAGGGGCTCGGCTATCTCTAGATTTCAGCCTTTTCGGCGCGTTGCTTCCGGTGTCATTGTGAGTCCTCTTGGATTTCTCTCCGTTAGTTGCGTTGAAACAGAGTTCCTTCTCTTGAACATGCTGATGTTCTTTGGGGTCATCTTCTTTGATACGACGTGTCTTCTAGGATTCTCTTCTTGTTGATTTCTCATGCCCGACCTCCCGCTAAAGTCGGTGAGAATGTCCCTTAATTCTGTCGTGCTGGGGGGCAACAGGGACTGCTTTCTGCCCTCTCTTCTGGGCATTGTTCTTGGCCGCTGGAATCGACTTGTCTTGTAATGGGAACGGTGGCTGCATGACGTTGTTTTGCATCATGAAATTGACGACCGTTTGTAGGTTTGCCAATTTGTCTGCCATTCCCTTCATCTCTTCGTCCCTCCACAGGCATCTATCTTTCCATACCTAGAGGTTGTCCTCGTTATAATACCCACTTCGGTTTGATTTCTTTAGTACGTCGCCTTCCTTGTCGACGTCTTTTCTCGTGATTTGGATCCGAGTTTCTTCGTTGCAATTATTTTCCTCGACGTCAAGGTCAATATATTTACCACTCGATGAGGATGTCGTCCCCAACCTTTTCTTTCCGTTAAATGCGTTGGCCATCTATTCTTCTTTCGTTCCCATAAACTGACCAAATTGTGTGTGTCAATTTCGACCACACCGCCAAATAGGTACTCGGTGGAGAACAACGGCAGAATAAATTAAGCCCAACGACTGTCAACAAAAAGAAAAGATTACGATGGTAGTTCGTCCACTCGGGGCACTCAGATGATCAAGTCGATTATCTCTCAAAGATAGCAAAAGTGCTTAACTCACTATTCAAAATACAAAAGGCGTACCTTAGACCCACGAGGGTGCCTTTCTTTTATAGCCAACACTGACTTAATCCCAATCGAAGCCTAGCTTCAATGGATTCTGGCCTAATGCTAATCCTAGACTCCCAGTTAGATTGGGATAAACTCTCTAAGAGTCTTATCTTTATTCAAACTGAAGTCCTTTCTTATTCTAGAACTCTTGTCCCTTATTCGCTTATCCTGGATTCCGGTATCTTCGCAGATAACCTCGGCCTAGCCGAGATTATCTCGGCGTTATGACCAGGACACGTGGCACATTGGCTGGTACTCCGGTACGACCTCGGCCACGTGTTGTCATTCAAAAATTATGTCTCCACACATAGCATGTTTTTAGTTTGATTAATAAGGATAAATCCTTAATAAAATCATACTTTGAAACTATAATATTTTATAGTTTCAAAACTTGCTTTTCGATTTTTTCAATATTGGATATTATTTGTTTAAACCTTACAAAATTGAAAATAACAATTTTTTTTCTTCTTATTGTTGCTGTTTGTTGTTCACGTTTCTTTCTCTTTCTTTTTTTTTTTTTTATTTTCTTTATTTTCCCTTCTTTTAGTTTGTCAATTTTTAGCACATGTTGCTATATTTTTTTGCTTTAATTTCTTAATTTATTTATTTTTCTCAGTAATATTCTGAACATTCTGACGACTTCCAGTGAACCCAACTATACTTCGACGAATTTCTAGTGATAATCACTTCTCAATGTTGAACATTCCGCGAGTCTCCGGTGACCGTTGATAGAAGTTCGACAGTGGTGAGATGTAGCAACGTATTTCAATTAAAAAAAGAGGATATTTTAGTAACAATTAAAAATATGTAAGACTAATTAGTACAAGTATTTTATTTTGAGACTAAATAGATTTTGAATTTTGTGTATATATCTATTGGTAAGTTTCCCAAAAATGAAAAACAATAGATTGTTTGGTTTCAACTTTCAAGATTTATTTTTCAGAAAATTGATTTTTTTTTTTTTGTAATTTTTTTTGTTTTGTTTTCACTGAATTTTTTATAATATTTTAAGAATTTTTTTAATTTTTAGATACACCAAACATAAATACATCTAAAAAGTATAATATTAATAAAAAATCTTAAAAAAATTTACTAAATACAAAAAATATAAGAGAAATTTTAGTATATTTTCATATTTTTGTGTATTTAGTGATTTTTTAAAATAATTTTTTATAAATATTTAATTTGTTAAATACATGTAAGTAAGATGTATTTTTTTTAAAAAATAATTTTTAAAAAATAATGTGAAAATAAAAAATTAATTTTTAAAAAATTAAAACCAAATAGAGAATAAAAATTTATAAGACAGGCATTGGCCCGAACTGACCCATGATGGGGTGGAGGATACCCACACAAGAATGTCATATGTACCCATCTCCATAAAAAAAAAAAAAAAAAAAAAAAAAAAAAAAAAAAACCCTCAAACTCAAATACACGCCTTGTAGGAACAAACAATAATAGGGTTATCTCTATAAATTAATGTATTAATAGTTGAGATGATATAATTTTAAAAATTTTAAATATTTATAATTTATATAATAAATGAAATTAATAATAATGTTATAATATTACAAGTATAGCCAAAGCTGTTTTTTCACAATAATTATTTATTTATTTATTTATTATGATTGTTTTACAGGGTATATAGGCAGTATATGCAATCACAGGTCCGAGCAAACGCATAAGCAGACACCCATTTGGCACGTCGTGGGAGGCTGAGGTTGGGAAAGCCAAGTAAAGGTCCTCCTTTCTTCACTGTCAAAAAATAAACAAAACATCAATCCCAAAAAAAAAAAAAAAAAGAAGAGGAGGAGGAAGAAGAAGCAAAAAAATGTTTTCTTTGATTCCATAAAACAATTTAATTCAAAAACAACAACCCACCCCCAAATAAACCCATTTTCCTCTCCTCTCCTCTCTCAGTCTTTCCAAAATCTTCAATTTATGTCACTCTGATTGTCCATAGATTTTTTATTTGCTACATAGTTTTAATTTCATTCATTTTGATTGAATCTTGTTGTTTTTGAGCAATGTGGTTTGGTTTGGTCACAATTAGGGCTTTGGTTGAGAGCTGGGAGGTTAATTTGTAATTATTTTTCTTTGGGGAATATGGGTCCGTGTTGCTTGGAGATCTGGCTGATTTGAGGTTGGTTAGATACCTGTATGTTGTTCAATGGTCAATGTTGTTGTTGTTTTTTAGTTGTATATTCTTTATGGGATATGATTCTTTTGGATAAAATTCATTGTTGGGTTGATTGAAGCAATAACCTTTGGTCAATTGGTATTGTGAATTTGGGTTTAATTCAAATTTCAAAAGAATCAAATGTGAATGGGGGAGAAGGGTTTGGACCTAACTGGTTGAAAAAGGTTAATACCATTTGGATTTTTTTGTGCAACCGGGTTAGTGAGTTTGTGTTAAGTTTTATCATGGATCATGTTATTGGTGGTAAATTCAAGCTGGGCGGAAGATTGGCAGTGGATCTTTTGGGGAGCTCTATTTGGGTATGTTCATATTGTATCTTATTTTGCTTTCTTGACATTTGTTTTGATGTTGTTATTGTACATGTTATTCTGAAAAATTTATTGTGTTGTGGGCGATTGATTTAGGTGTTAACATACAGAATGGAGAGGAAGTTGCAGTTAAGCTGGTACGTGTCTTATACTTAACTATCTTGTAAAGTATTTTGAGATTAGATGTATATTTTATTGTTATTGTTTTCATGTATTGCAACTGAATAATTGATTACTAAACAATAATACTTGCATCTGTTTCCATGCTAAATTCTGCTCGTTTACAAACTTCCATTTGGTAATGTTTTTACTAAACCAATTTAACAGGGAATTCATATTCAGTGCTCTGAGCAGGTGTAGAAGAGAAATCACTCATAGAAAAACAAAAAATAAAAAAAGCAGGTGTAGATGAGAAAAAAGAAGAAGAAGCAGTGGTTAGTTATAGTAAACCGTGTGTTACATGGACTTGAGTATGAGTATCGGGCATGAGTCCAAGCATTAGATCTTCCTAAACCCAAATTTTAGAATATTGGTATATGTATCCAAATTGGGAATGGGTATAGAGGTACGTCGTAAACACTTAAATACAATGCATTTTGTTTAATATTCTTAGATTAAATATAAATTATTTAGAAATGTACTACAAATTAAATAAGATTTAGAAATAATATGGAATATACATCTTTAATTCGTGTGAGAAGTTAGAAATGCTTATATGCTAGCAAATGTGAACATATTGTTCTTCAAACATCTTAAAATTAGAGGATCTAAACGTCTAACTTGGGTATGGGTGTCGGACACTATCCCATACTCTTATTATTGTCATATTTGGTGGACACGGTTACATTGGGGGAGATCTCAAATGACGGTTGAGTCTCCCTGTTTGTTGTTCCATTCCCATGTACCTAAACTTGTGGTCTCATTTTCATAGCGGACAGTGGAACCATATGTTAATATATCATTGAGCCATTTTTGTTGTGAAAGTAATGATACCACGCAGTTATTACAGACATGCTACCTAATTAGCTTCTTTGCTTTTGGTGCTGACAATTATGAATTGATTTCCCCTATTTACTACATGAAAATTAACGAGGTCTTTACATTTATTTATTTATTTGCTTTTTTGGTTTGAAATTTCCAGGAACCTGCAAAAACCAAGCACCCTCAGCTTCATTATGAATCCAAATTATACATGCTTCTGCAAGGAGGAAGTAAGTTCCAGTTGTTGTTTGGTGCTTTGGCTTCTCTAGGAACGTGTTTTAATTTTGTGATTCAGTATAGTAATTCATAATATTACGGCAACAAAGATATATTTGTGTTAGATATAAATCAATTTTGTCTGAAATACTGCATTTACTTTAAAGCTGGAATTCCCCATCTCAAGTGGTTTGGACTTGAGGGCGAGTACAATGTCATGGTTATTGACAGTCTTGGGCCTAGTCTTGAAGATTTGTTCAACTATTGCAAACGGAAGTTCCCTCTGAAAACAGTGTTGATGTTAGCAGATCAGTTAGTATGTTATATAACTTTTTTCTTTAGCAAATGTTTTGTCTAGGTTTTAGCTTCCACCTTGACAGTTTCTTCATTATCAGATAAACAGAGTTGAGTATATGCACTCGAGAGGTTTTCTTCACCGTGATATTAAGCCTGATAATTTTGTAATGGGTTTGGGGCGAAAAGCAAATCAGGTACTTGATTTAATGTTATGCACATCTTCCAAGTGGTTATGTTGTATGCTGTTCCAGCATCAGATATGTATATCATTTTCCATGCATAAATCTCTTTTATGGGTTCTATTTGCTTTGTATATGTGTGCAACAGGAAATGGATTCATTCCTTTTGATTAATGATATATAAGTGACACAAGTTCTTTATCGAGGTAGTGAGATTTGCTTCATATTTTTCTGAAGTTATTTTTGAATTGACTGATCATGCCGCATGTATATATCATTGATTATGGCCTTGCAAAAAGTATAGGGATCTTCAAACTCATAAGCACATACCATACAGGTATTCCCTTTATTCTTTTTCATGTTACACTTAGACATTGCATCTAGCTTACAGATTAAAGAAAGAAACTGCATCGTGGTTTCTTGCAGTTCCTTTTGCTAGTCTTGTTTTTTGGAGCATGCTTTTCAATTTCAATTCAGTGTAATTGAGCAAGTTCTTGGTTGACAACTGGTTTTAGAATTTGCTAATGTCATCTTTTACATGTCTCCGACTTTTTGTGCCTTATAAAAGTTGAAAGTAATGTTCAAATGGCATTGGTGACATGATTAGTTGATGTATTTTTCTTCTCAGATTCTCCTAATAGTCAACCTATTCTTTCCCCTTCTCTTTTTCACGTGTTCCCAATTTCTCATCACTGAAATGATTGCATCGTTAACCACATATTTGATGGTTTGCTACTGGAATGTGCAATGACAATAGTTGCTCAAAATCTTTTGCACATCTTTTGGTCATTGCAATTGGAATGTGCAACAACAATAGATTCACTGCTGTACATCTGTTCCAGTCCTCTATGGATGAATTTATTTGCTCTCATATCTCCCTGGATATTTCCTTACGTGTTGTTTCAGATTATTGGCTGGGGCTATTCACAGCTCTTACTCTCATATCTAAGGAGTGGATGCAACCTTTTTAGCTGTGAATATAGCCCCCACTCGTTTAGATTCTATGATTCTAATTTAGCTGTTATTTGAATGTTTATGGCATTCTTGTGTTTTTTCAATTAATTATGCCACATTTACAAGAATTACCACTTGATTGTTAACATGACTTTTCTTCACAGGGAAAACAAGAATCTTACAGGCACAGCTCGGTATGCTAGTGTTAACACTCACCTCGGAGTTGGTAAGTACTTCATCAATTATGTTTTCCAATTAGTTACTGAAGCTTTTTTCTTATAATAATTTTGTATTACATGCCATGCCATTTAAATCTTATTTGATTTTCTGCAGAGCAAAGCAGAAGAGATGATCTGGAGTCTATTGGTTATGTGCTTATGTATTTCCTCAGGGGAAGGTTGAATATGTCCTATTACCTGTGTAACTCTTATTATATCTGATCCTTTTAGTTTGTCTATATTCAAGAAGTTTGTTACACGATTTAACATTGTCCTGATTTGCTACATTCCTGTGCATCAGCCTTCCCTGGCAGGGTTTAAAGGCTGGAACAAAAAAACAGAAATATGATAAGATTAGTGAAAAGAAGATGCTTACTTCTATTGAGGTATTGGCCTTTAGTAATTTTAATTGTTTATGGTGAATAATGTGACATTTCATGGATAAATAGGATTGAACTCAGAAAAAATTATTTGGTTAGTGTATCAGTCAAGCATGGGACACAGAATATACATTGAATATTAAATTATCTTCAACAGGTCCTGTGCAAGGGTTATCCATCAAAGCTCATATCATGCTTCCACTATTGTTGATCATTGCAGTTAGAGGATACACCAGATTATGCATATTTGAAGAGATTCTTTTGGGATTTATTTATTCGAGAAGGTCAGACCCTCGAGGTTCTACTTGCGAATTCTTCATCTATATTCTTATGGATGGCATGTCATGTAAACATTCAGATAATGATAAAAATCACTTTCATAGCTTCATCTAAATCTGCTATAACCGCCCCTGCCCACGCAATGCATTCATCTTCATCTTCATCTTCTTCATTTTTTATCTTTTATTTTTTGGTGGAATTTCCCTCTTATATTTTATAATCCTAAATTGCAAATGAGTAAAAATGAAATGAATGTAATATAGGTCTCTGCTTCGAGCAACCATTTGGATGGACATCACTTGAATGACCAGTGCATAGTTGTCAAATCGGGATTCGAATCGTGAATCGAAATGGTATTGTACTGAATCACGAATCGAATCGAATCGTGAATCGTAAAGATTCGGTCACCTTTTTTAATTATATAGAAAATATATCTACACACTTAGATATAAAATATATCTAATAAATATGAAATATTTAGACACAAATCACTAAAAATATTGTTTTAAATGATGATCATGTGGTCTAAGTAAGAAGTTAACATTGATTCCAATGTTTACCACTTCACCTTTTTCCTTTTAGATACTATTTATTATCAACTTCTTAATGAAGAAAGCAAACGAAGACAAACTTTCAATTTCCAAGTAACAATAACTCAAAAACAATGTTTTTAACTTTTTACAAGGTTAAAAAACTAAAATCTTCAAACTTTTTCAAAAATCTCACTTGATGCCTTCAAAAAATTTATTTTGTAAATGCAAGTATTTAGATAAAATTGAATATGTAAGCCTAGAATATTGTAGAGAGAGAGAGTTCTTTTTTTTTTTTTTTTTTTTTTCGGGCTAAAGTTTGTGTATTTGAGAGTAAATAGGGAGGAATAGAAAGTCAAAAGATGACATATAGTAATCTTAGAGACCTTAAAAAGGTTGTATGAACCTTTTTCCAACAATAAAAACTCAAAAAAGGAAGCCAAATATCGATTTTAGCGAATTGAATTGATTCACGATTCTCCGATTCACCGATTCGATTCACCGATTCACCTACGATTCATAGCTATTTGCGATTCACACAACCTGTTCGAATCGATTACCTACTGAATCGAATCGAATCGAATCGTACGATTCGAATCGTGAATCGTACGATTCTAATAACAGAGGACCGGTGTGAGAGAGGTAGAGCATAGAAAAAAAAGGTCCAGGGAGTGATTTTGCGGGTAATTTAAGAAACTGTGAAGACAAACCAACCCAATGGTTGTAGAGAAGGAAACAAAATTTGAATTGGATGGATTTGAGCCTTTAAAGGTGACGGGAAAGAAAAGCAGTTGCCATATGTGGGTCTTTAAGTTTTAAGTGTTCAAACTGATAACCAGAACTTGCCTGTCTTGAAAGAATGGAAATTGATCTGGTTAACAAATCAAAAGGGTTGCTGATTCAACAAGCAGTCAAATGATTCTAGATTTCAAATTTCAAAACATGTCTTTTATTTTTTTTTTATTTGCAAACATTTCAAAACCTGTTAACTAATAATATATAAAGCTTGAACACAATTCAATTCACACAATCCTTTTAAGTGGTCAAACAAAGTGTTTCAACTGGCAGTTGAACAATTCTATTTAATTTGCAAAAAAAAAAGGAAAAATGGCTTTGGGATTTTCAATGAAGCTTTACTGGTTATGGTCGGGGTTGTCCAACTACTGAGTGGGTTTTAGTTTCAAATATTGCATTAAGTATTGATACCAAAATTAGTATCAGTTTTGTTCATGATCTTCTGGATGGAAGTGAGCATGCTATGGTGTTTTTTTTTTTTTTTTTTGTAATTGTTATTATTGTTTCTGTCATTTTTATTATTATGATGATTTTGTTATTGGTGTTTTTATCATTATTATTAATGCTATCCCTGTCATTATTTTTTATTAAAAAAAAAGTAAGTAGGCAGTCTTGCATCTCATATTAATGTGATGGAAATACTTCTGTAACATAGCTATTGGTTAAGAGGTATACTTTCTTTGGTTCCTACTTTACCAATTCAGAGTTCTACACAAGTTAATTCAGTGGGCATGGATTGTGCTCTTTAAGATCCATGAAAAACTCACTTATTTTCTTTATTAGGTAATTGAAATTTTGGATCGTTGAGATTTACTGATAAACAATTGCCACAGATGCCTTGCCAGTTTTAGGAATCAACATAGGCAACAATGATCATCATGGAATCATCTTGTTTCTTAAAATGAGCTACTAAATCAATTATCAACTAATATTTCAATAGTTAGTTTAAACTATGTGCCGTAGAAGATAATTAATGAGCTTTGATTCTAAAATGAAAAAGAAGGCCATTTCAATTATTTTCTTGGTTCAATGTCTTCAGATTGATAACATTTTAAATTGAACGGATTGGAAATTGGATTGAAATTTGAAACCAAGGGGGGAAATTCGTACATCACGAACAAGTGATATTCTTCAAGAGTGCTGTCCTAAAATTTAATTCCGTGATGTACTTGTGCAGGCTATCAATTTGATTATGTATTTGATTGGACAATTTTGAAGTACCCTCAGATCGGTGCCAGTTCAAGACAAAGGGTCAGTTCTTGTATATGTTATAATGTTTGACTTTTATATTCTGTTTATGTATTAAATTTATTGCTCGTGTCTACTTCAGCAAGCAGCAGCCAAACCAGCTTTAAATGCTGGACCATCTGGTGAAAGAGCGGAAAGGCCTTCAGGTGTGTTCTACTCTAATCAGCACGAGCACTACAATGCATGTGTCATATCAATTCTTATTTTCTAAATTTATTTTTTTTATATTCCTTTTAGAACTTTTAGATGGTTCACCTGCTGTGCTTTGTCACATGTGGCTCTCCACTCATGACCGTCTATTCTTCAATATGATGCTGATGTTTTTTTCGATACTAGCTGACTCCAATCTGATACATAATGAATAGACTGCAACCTTTAGTTTATTTCCAAATTTGTCAAAAAGAACAATTGAAAAAGACATGCCAATGGTTTATATGTGCAATCTACAAACTTGTGCCAAACCAAACTAAACCAAACCTTGTGTCCCAATAAAGTGGGGTCAGCTACATGAATCTTTTTTCATCATTCTGCTCTGTCAAGATCTATATGCTCAAATTAAATAAATACATGTCATTTTTAGACTTGCGCCAGTTTAGGGAAAAAAGAAGAAAAGAAGAAAAAGTTGAAGGCCCGTCTAGTAACCTTGCAACCACCTCCTGCTACCCCTCCCTCCAGACTCCAGCCACCCTCCTCCCTCTGGCAACGACCTCTGGCCACCCTCTCCTCACTGCAAACTCACGAAACATGCTTGCTTAGCTTGGTGTTGTGACTTGAAAACATGTGTTTACCAAACAAAAAAACAAAAGACATGATTCTTGTTTTTGTAAACAGAAACTAGAAAATTGGCAACATCAGCAAATGCTACCTAAGGAGGCCCATACACACAAACGTAAAAGTTATGTCCCGGAGATTGTGTCTATATAGGTGTGGGTGCCTTTGTAGCGTAGCTTGTTTTCTCGGACAAAGCAAAGTTTTAGATAGTATTGTCAAGTTTGAGCTACTGACTATCAGACTTGATCAAGTTTTCATGTGTTCACAAAGTCCTGATCTTTAGGTTGAGCTGACAGCTCATAAAGGATTTCCTGTTGGGTCTTGTTTGGTATCATGTTTTAGGAGTTATCTATTTAAATGGACAAACAGATGTCATATGGAAACAAGCTTTCCAGACATTCTAGAGAATCATTATTTCAGTATTCTTATATAAGGAAATGGTTATGTTGTATAATTGGGAAGACATTTGCTCTCAATGTAGGAGATATGGGTCTGAATCCTACTAACCATATGATTCTTTAAAAACCATACTATGTTCTCTCTTGACATTAGAAAATGGACCTAGAAACCTTAAAGTCAATAAAATAATAAGAGAGAGCAGGTGGGAACCTTTAGTTTAAACATAACACACCTCAAAATGTGTCTTGTATACTTACTGTTCAGAAAAATTAAAAATGTTGTAGGACCGTTGATTCTAATTTATCTGACCCATATCATATTAAACTATGATTATTTTACCAAAATAGCAATAGATAATTTATGGGTTGAAGTTATTTTAGTCTTGAGCGTCGTTAGAAAATTTATTTTGACTTCTTTTTACTCTGGACAAAAAAAAAAAGAAGGGTTTAAGAAAATAATGAGTCTGATTAGTTCCTATTAAATTCTCTAATTATCAAAAGAATAATAAATTATGTATGAGTATTAGTTATTTTCACTTTAGAAGTGGTATAATGGCATTTCCACAAAAAGAAAAAAAAAAAAAAAAGCAGAAAAAAAAAGAAAAAGAAGTAACAAGGTTCAGAATCTATTAGACCTGATATCTCCAAGAATTGCATGGATCATAAATTTGTGAAGTGAACCGTGAATCACAACATTCATCCTTGAAAAAAGATTTACCTATTCATCCACATCGATCTATACATGAATCGTGAATCATTAGATTCTGACAACTATGTTTTCATAGATGCCACCAATTTGATTGTGAGAGTTTTTAGATAAGAAAAAGAGTTTTTGAAATTGATAACAAAGGCGCTTTCAGAATCAGATCACTATGATAGGTTCTTGGGTGTTTCAGCTTGTATCTTTTTTAAATGTAGGAGAAAGAAGTTTGTTCAATATCTCATAGATTCAAATGCTTGCTATGTGATGAGTTTAGTGGGACAAGAGATTAGGATAGATTCTCAGGTGCGGTGGAAGCATTTACCAGAAGAAACACATCAGGTGTTAGACTGCATGGTGATCATTCCAAGCACAAAGCATCCGATGATGTCCCATCTTCTAAGGAAGTGGTGAGTAATGTGAAAAATAATTTTATTTTATTTAATTTATTGTTTGCATTTGTTTATTCTCATTTATCGTTGTTTCCTTGATTGGCCATCATTATTTGCATAATCAGGACTGATTCACGGTCTGCTTCTTTTTGGTAGAGTTTAAAGGTGCTTTTGTCATTCCTACCTTAGAATGTGCTTGATTACAAAAAACTAATGATAAAATGTGAATAATGTGCAAATGAAGATTAAATAAAATATAGAGTATAGTTATGCTGGTTAATTTTGACTTCTGTTCAAATGTGTTTGTCAGTTTGCATTTTCTCCCCGAATTTTGATGGGAGTCAGAATATGATTTTGGCCCACTATATGAAACCAATGTTTGGAATGGATTGAAATAAGAAAGTGATTCTAAAACTAAATAGGAATCTGATTCAACCCACTTTGTTATGAGGATCTCGCATTTTTTGGAGGAATGTTAGCCATGTAAGAGTTTAAAAAAAAATTGTGCTTACAATATTTGAAATTTCCCCATGGAGAGTTCCCAATGAAACCAAACACTTGAATAGTATCGACACAAATTGTATTGCTAGTAATGAGATTCACATTTCCCTTCAAGTTTTCTATCATCCAAACATTTGTGGACTGCCTTTCCCCAATTTTTTTTTATTTCTTTTCCCCTTTCTTTCTTTCTTTTTTTTTTTTTTGGGGTTGTGATTACGTATGGTAGGATATATAGTAGGTTTGGGGTAGTCCATTTTAGGCCCATTTTTAATCATATACACTTGTAAATCACTTTGCATTGTTATTTAACAAAATAAATAAATAAATCACTTTGCTTTGTTATGAAGAGCATTCAAAACTCATTTAAAAGTGAAACTCAATTGGCTCATGGATATTTTATATACATGTTTTAATATTTTGATGTTATTTTTTAGATTAACATCCATGTGCCTATGAATGTGCCCACTACAATACGTTGAGTAATGTTTTAATAGTAGTTACTCAAACAGTAAATTTTTTTCAGTTAAAACCTCTTCTCTCCATGCCAACTTGGATTCCAGTTCATCCTGCTAAAACCTTTTCGAATTTTTTAAATTGATAAATGCAAGTCCGCAAATTTACACACATATATGGGATATACACTAATGAATGCCTTGTGTATCTTAATTAGCAACTTGATTCTGGGAGAGACTGCACTCCCACCTCTCAACATGATAGCACATCAAAGAGGGGTGCCGTTCCAAGCAGTGGCAAGCCAAGCTCTTCGGAGCCCACAGAAGGTCGAACGGGTAGGTTGGTCTCAGGAAATGTTCGACCCTCCATCAACAAAAAGTCCAATCTGGGTCTGAGCCTAAAATTATGCCATTTTCCCAACCACACGACGATTCTCTTCATACTTTTGACCTCACAATTGGGATTGACAAGAGGAAATAAACAAATTTTTGATTAATTGGAAGATGGTGTTCGAGATTATTATTATTTTTATTTGTTTTGTAGCTCTCTTTCTTGGAGAAGGATGTAAAGCATATTGTCTCCGTTAGGATTATTATCATGTGTTGTAGGTTTGAGAGAATTTTCAGTAGAAAGTTGTTCATATTTTTTTTAAAAAAATTGTGAGAGGGACCTCCAACCCCAATCCACCCACCCGTAAGGGAAGTTAAAACATAAGACTTGCGGATTTATTAGTCCACATTTGCCTTAAGCGTAGGTATAATATTTATGAAGATTATACAAAATTATTTATACTTGGCTCTCAAAATTTTTATAATTTTATTCATATGCTATATTTAAATAAACGTAGTTCCTCAAAAGATTTTTTCACAAATAATCAATGATAACACCATAAAAATAAGGATAAATTATAAATACACTTTTGAGATTTGTTTAAAATATAAATTGTTCCATATAATTTTGGAAATTACATGCCGTCTTTTGAAATTTTAAATTTCATAACAAATAATTCATTTTATTAATAAATTATCAAATCAATTAATAATTTTTAATGATGTCATAAATTTATTTTAATTAATAATTCATATAATTTTATTGATGTATAGGATAACAATTAGAAGTTTTTCTTTTTTTCCCAATTAATTTAGTTAAATAAAAAATTCTAATAAGGGAGTATTTGTAAATTTTCAAAGATAATCTGTATTTTAAACAAATTGTAGGGGATATATTTGTTATTTACCCGAAAAATGGTTAAATTACAAATACATATCTTGAAATTTACTTAAAATACAAATTGCTTCTTATGTTTTTAAAAATTACATCACATCACGTCCCTTCAAATTTTTAAGTGCATAACAAATTACACATTTATTAATAAATTATTAAATCAATTAACAATTTGTAATGATATCTATAAATATATTTTAGTTAAAAATTCATGTAATTTTATTAGTGTATAGTAGATTAGTTTATATTTTCATTTTTTTTTGTGTGTGTTAATTTTGTTGGTTAAATTTTTTTAACAATGAGTTTGTAATTTTCAGAATTATAAGAGACAATTCATATTATCCAACAACCATATAAGGGACAATTAAAAAAAAGAAGAAAAACAGTTTGGCTATTGTATTAAAATTTTAATTTTATCAATTTAAATAATAATATTTTGATTTTTTAATCTAAATTATTTGTCTATTTTCGTTAACTAAAGTTGATGAAATAAAATATTTTATTTATTAAATTCAATATAAATATATATATATAAAATGTCTAAAATATATATTTTAATTGAGTTTAATAACAAAAATATTTAATTTTTTTTGTCGATTTTAGTTAACCTAAAAAGATAAATAATTTAAATTGATAAAATAAAAAATAAAAAAATTATTTTGTTACAAATATTAAATGGTAGAATTTTTATTTTTAATTTATCCAAAATATCACAATGAGATATTTTTTTTGGTTATCTATATAAAGGGAGCTCTATTTTTCAAAGCAGATGAGACATTTGTCCCTTTGTTCAAATTTTGACCATTAAATTGATTTAATCTGAGGGTCAAAAACATCTCCCTCTCATCTCTTTCAACGCACACTCTCAACACACACCCTCTCTCTCTCTCTCTCACAGATACGCCTCTCCTCTCTTTCTGTTTTCAAATTTTGAACACTCTCTCTCTCTCTCTCTCTATCTCCATTGAAGCCCATTCCCGTGTTTCCCTGTCGAAACCCAACCCAACCCTTGCCGTGCTTTCCTGTCTTCATCTTCTCTCTGCCGTCAACAGGGGTTCGTCACTGCCGGAACCGGACCGAAGTCTGTCCCCGGCCAGAGCATCACCGTCACTGTCCCCGGTTACCCCTCTCTCTCTCTCTCTCTCAAGCCAATATGTATGTATTTGTGTGTATAATATATATAATTTGCATTTTGGATGTATATATATGTATACATATATATACATAGTTTGAAATGTTGAACATGGTTAATCTGAAATGTTTGGGTTTGAAATGTTTGATATGGTTAATCTGATAATGTTTGATGTTGAACATAATTTTGATTTATGAAATGGGTTTGAAATGGGTTTGATGATTTATGTTGAACATGTATGTATTTGTGTGTATTATATATATCATATATGTAATGGGTTTGATGATATGTTATCTGATTAATGGGTTTGTAATCTGATCAATGGGTTTGATGATATGTTATCTGATTAATGGGTTTGTGTGTATTATGTTTGATATATGTAATGGGTTTGATGATATGTTATCTGATTAATGGGTTTGTAATCTGATATATGTAATCTGATTAAACAATTTGAATGTAATGGGTTTGATATGTTTGATATGTTTGAAATGTTTGATGTTGAACATGGTTTGATTAAACCAAACAAGGCCATTATATTTGAAATGGGTTTGATGATTTATGTTGAACATGTATGTATTTGTGTGTATTATATATATCATATATGGAATGGGTTTGAAATGTTTGATATGGTTAATCTGATAATGTTTGATGTTGAACATAATTTTGATTTATGAAATGGGTTTGATGATTTATGTTGAACATGTATGTGTTTGTGTGTATTATATATATCATATATGTAATGGGTTTGAAATGGGTTTGATATATGTAATGGGTTTGATGATATGTAATCTGATTAATGGGTTTGTAATCTGATATATGTAATCTGATTAAACAATTTGAATGTAATGGGTTTGATATGTTTGATATGTTTGAAATGTTTGATGTTGAACATGGTTTTGATTAAACCAAACAAGGCCATTATATTTGAAATGGGTTTGATGATTTATGTTGAACATGTATGTATTTGTGTGTATTATATATATCATATATGGAATGGGTTTGAAATGTTTGATATGGTTAATCTGATAATGTTTGATGTTGAACATAATTTTGATTTATGAAATGGGTTTGATGATTTATGTTGAACATGTATGTATTTGTGTGTATTATATATATCATATATGTAATGGGTTTGATATATGTAATGGGTTTGATGATATGTGTCGATTAATGGGTTTATGTCGATATATAATCTGATTAAACAATTTGAATGTAATGGGTTTGATATGTTTGATATGTTTGAAATGTTTGATGTTGAACATGGTTTGATTAAACCAAACAAGGCCATTATATTTGAAATGGGTTTGATGATTTATGTTGAACATGTATGTATTTGTGTGTATTATATATATCATATATGGAATGGGTTTGAAATGTTTGATATGGTTAATCTGATTAAAAATATAGATGATGTTGATATGGGTTTGATATGTTTGAAATGTTTGATATGGTGGGTTTGATATGTTTGAAATGTTTAATCTGATTAAACAATGTTTGATATATAGTTAATCTGATTAAACAATGTTTGATATATATAGATGTATGTAATGGGTTTGATATGTTTGATATGTTTGAAATGTTTGACGTTGAACAAGGCCATTATATTTGATTCAAACCATCAAAATATACTTATAAGTCTAAGTGAATCTCACAAGGCACAACTTATGCTCCCCAGGTCCCCTATTTTGAGAGAGTAGATTATAATAGTAGTCATTGGGACAGTAAGGAGGGTGATGGAGATGATGCACGTACTGAACAGAGAAAAGGATTAGATTTGGGCAGAAACCCTGTAATTGAGGGATGGATTTTAGGGTAGGAATGAGACACTGTTTGGCTCACTAATTGAGTGTTTTATTTATTTATTTTGTTTTGTTTTTCTTTTTTGAAAATATGTGTTGAAGTGTTTTTTTATAAATATCACAATTTTTTAATTTCTTAATAGTGTAATAGGGAAAAAAACATACACAAATGAGCCTTGCATCCCTATAACAGAACCAGTTAAATCTCATATTTTTGTTTTCTTTTTAACAGTGCCACTGTTAAGTAATGCCACCATTTTTTAACTATATGTACTATATGTAAATTATGATATTTATAAAATTAATCATTATAAATGTCATAATTGAATTCTTTTAATATTGTAAGTAAAAAAAAATTGAGTCATAATCAAATATTACATAAGACATACATAATCAAACTAATATTATAATTAATATCACAGTAAATTTAATTTAATTATAACTAATATAATTGGAGTACTCCCATCAAATTAAGGATTGGAGTTTGGAATTTTTCAAAAAGATTTGCTAAAAAAAAAAATAGTAAGGATTAGTACTCCTATCAAATTAAGTTTTTAACCAAGATTTCAATTGAATTTGATGAAAAAAGAGGTAAGATTGAAATATCATTTAATTGTTGATGGATGGCGGATATTATTACGAAGGGAAGAAAGGCGATTGCGAGATGTTATGCCAATTACTCTGGTCATGGCGTGAAGAACTTTAGGCGAACTCAAGGTATCTATTGTTTATTGAGTTCAATTCATATATACGATATGTATGTGTAATACCATATACATTTGATAGTTTGAGAGAGAATTGAATCTGAATTTAATCCAATTCTTTCATTTAGGGAAGGAATGTTCTGGAGATGAATTATTCAGTTGGATCTTTTGTCCCCAAGGTTTGAATTATTGGACCTTTGCTGTGTACTGTGATTTAATCCAATTCTTTGATTGTGCTTTCATTTGTATCCATTGAGTTTTGCCTTATTTATATGCATTTTGATCTCAATCTGATATGCATTTATAAAATTAATTTGAAATGTTTGATTTCTCACATGGTTTTATGTATCTGCCACATCTAATTGTGGGAAATTATTTTTATGTTTATAAAATTATTTTTCCAACATCTACATCTAATGTTTATACATAGAAATTATTTATGTATCGCCCACATCTATAGTGGCGAGATAAACATCTATTGGAAACATCATCCAATGGGTTTGATTCTTTAATGGGAAATGGGTGTTGATTTTCTATGTTTTGAAAAGCTTTTGATTGATAAAATCATTGGAGCGAAGACTTAAGTGGGTCTTTACGAGTAGAAATTCTAATTTTACATAACGAAGCAGAGGTGTTTTTTTTAAAAAAAATTGGAAATTGGAAGAAGAAAAAACATACATTTTTGTGTTGCATGGCTTTATTTTTTGTGGGTTGAGAAAAGAATGGGTTGGTTTTTTGTATTAATTTTTGACTTTTTAGCTAATGTTTATATATGATTATGGTCGTATATATCTATACAACATGGAAGCTCGATTTTTACTCTGATGAGACTTTTGTCACTTTGTCAATACATGGACCATTAGATTGAATCAATCAATGGCTTACAGCGTTTTGAACAATACTGAATCCCTCTCTCTCTTTGTCATCTGAGATCCCTCTCTCTCTCTCTCTCACACACACACACACACACACACTCTTTCAAATTTTGAAAACACACTTCTCAGAATCTCTCTCTCTCTCTCTCTCTATATATATATCACTCTCTTCATCTTCTCTCTTCCTCCATCCCCTCACGAACCGCGCAATAAACCCATCTCAATCCCTTTGAGCGCCCCAAAATTCATGGATTTTCTCTTGAAAGCATACATTTAGATTTTCAACAACCTCAATGCTTCTTAATGGGTTTGATTTGAAACTCCATTATTGTGAGCTCGAGCTTTTTTGTGACTATTTCTGTGCCTACCAATTGCTTAGTAAGATCGAAACACTTTGTGACAAGTCTCGCATTTATACTCGCTCGAGAGACCTTATTAGCCTTGCTCTATTTGCGCAGAGCTCAATCTCATCGACTCCTCTGTTTCATCATCATCATCTTCATACTTTGGTTTTGGTTCTTGTTCTTCGTCTCTCATCCATTTGTCTCTTGACATCATTATCAAACAATCATAGCGTCTTCTTCTGGAGTATTGTCGAAGATTGAACTCACCGCCTTCGGCGAGCCCAGTTTTCACGATTTAGGCCTTTTCATTGGCGATTTGTTTAAACATCAAACACATACCCTTACAGTAGGTATGGTTTAATGATCAGAAAACTGGTAGTGTAGTATGCTTAATACATATATGGTTGAAGATCATCTACCATGCTTAATACACCATTGAGTGTTATTCTTTGTTACTTTTTAATCTGAATGTTATTCTACATTTCTTTTCTTTTTTTTCATTACCAAGATGAGTCCAATTTGGTTTTTGATTGAGACTATGTACTTGCCTTTTTTTCCTATTAGTTGGTACACCTTTTTTATTTTTAGTTTTATTATTATTTTTATTTTTTTGAAGTACATTAGATAATGATAGGACTTTTTCCTTTGATTTGATGTCAAGCTTTGAATTTAGGACTTAATTATCTATTTTATTTTATTTTTATTTTTATTTTAATACTAATACAATATGTTATTGAAGTGATTAATTGTTGAAGTGATGAACATGAGCATGGAAAGCCTACGGATCACTACCGGTGGTGATGGTGTAGTTAGTGGTTTGTTGGTAAGAAGAAGAGAGAGGGAGGCCAAGAAAGTATATTTCGAGATGGTAACTTGAGACTACATCTATATCACCACCACCACTAGGTTCTTCTTTCTCACCTCCTTTTCTTCTTCTTAAGTTCTTTTCTTCCAAAAGGGGTCATAGCAGACCACTTGGTTACAGTAACTGCCAGCTGCTTGCTTTTTAGGTGAGTTCATCAAATCAAGCTTTTAAATCAACCTTTTTCCTTGCTGCAATTCAAGACTTCCTCCATCAAACACATTGAAAACAGCGGTATGGTTTAACTTGATTTTTATTTTTTGAAGTACATTAGTTAGTGTGATTTGTAGGTTGTGGATGAACTCTTAACAAGGCGGAAAGAGACCAAATGGTGAGTTTTACGATAAGTGTATAGGTAGTGTTATTATTATTTTTTTTGATAACTTCGGTTATTAAGGGTTAGTCTGCGCGCACCTCAACTAATCCTTGGGGGACCAATCCCACCGTCCACTAGCGGGGGGCCCATTTAAAGTCAGAGCAAATCTCTGTATGGACTGGCCCAACACAATGATTAATAGCACCTAAGAGGTTTTGAACTTAAGACCTAGAGAGGAGCAAACTCCTAAATCCCAAGCCTACACCACAAGGCCAACCCTTGGGGGTTGTATATGTAGTGTTATTGGTTAGAATTGGAATGGAAGTGTTTATTCATTCTCTTCATGAGTTTTAGGTTCATTGAAGGAGATTTTGATGCGTATGTGGAAAGAATTCGACAGCGTTATGTATGGGGTGGAAGTTTGAGTTCTTGATGGCATCCCATGTTCTCAAGTGAGTTCTATTCAGCTTTTCGATGAAGCATTTATGTTGTCGATATGAAGCAATTTATATAGCAAAAAGCAGTATCATAGTGTTCATCAAAGTGTTTTGCATATTGCCAAATATACAATGGTATGTCTATTTATTAGTTTGTGAAAGGTTTGTTTGCCTCATCAAAGTATTTTTATATTAAATTGATAATCTATGTAATAAGAGAGAAGGGTTGGGATTACAATTATATTCTAATCCCAATATTATTTACATCGTGCCTTTAGACGAACATACGTTAGTATTATTACATTCTAGATGTATCTAGATTAGGCAGCACCTAAAAAATAAAAACAAATTTAACTAAAAAAGAAATAAGTTTATTAAAAATGAAAATATCTTGATTGAAACATCTGTATTGTCAATTCTGAAATGAAAAAATTTATTCTGAGTTTTTTTTTTTGGTCTTTAGTGAACTTTTTTTATAGTTAAATTTGTTTTATTTTTTTTCGTCAATTGATCGGATATCGATAGCTATTTCATCGGATCGATTTCTATCCTTTATTAATTTTTCACGTCTATTTTTTTATATACAAAAGCTGTTTGATCAAGTAGCTATAGATATCGATTAACCTAATTTTTATAGGTATATAGTACTAAGCGTGAGTTCTACACATTTAACGATTTAGATTATCAAAATGGGACTCATGGTAGCTCCATGTGCCCAACAAACGCCCTCAATCTAATCACAAATTGAAGGAAAAGGCAAACCCATTATGTATCTTGAAATGATACATTCTTCTAATTTGAGAGTTCTAAAAAACACTAATGATCGGAAAATTAAAATAAAAAAAAACTAAGGCCAAAATATCACATCACATGAAACTCACACACTAATTAGAGCTATTAGAGCTTTTAATTTAGAGCTCCAAATCTTTTTTCTTATGCATGTCCCAATAATGATACATCCTTCTAAAACTAGAGCTCTAGTGAGATGGAAAATCAAAAAAAAAAAGAAAAACACAAGACCAAAATATCACATTAGATGAATCCCGTATACACATTAAAGCTATTAGAGCTCACAAATTAAAAGCTATTAGAGCTCACAAATTAAAACTTCAATCATTTTCCATTTATGTCCTTATCCTTATTAGTACATTGTATAAATTCATTCTCTCTCTAAAACTTCTCTGTAGTCTTTGATCCCCGTCTTCAATGGCCGCCACAAAAGCGAAAAGCAATTGTGAAACTTTTCTATGAGAAGCTTGATCTCCACCATCTTCAATGGCACGCCATAAAATGAGGAAGCATTAGCTATGAAGCTTTTCTATGAGAAGCTCGATCGGTTTTCCACTACCTTGTTCTTCTCCGATGGGTGGGTAGAGTACTTTATAGTTATTATTTTTACTTGCATTAGAGTTTATATGTGTAGGTTTGATGGTGGGCTTTAAATTGACCAAACTCATCTCTAGGACAACAAGGAATTGAAGAACTATTGAAGAAGAGAATGGAGCAAAATCAAAAAAGCGAGGCGGAGTAGTGGTGGCGAGAAGAATGGAGGTGAAGAAGCCAGCAACAACGATGAGTGAGTGGACTGTGTGTGGGGTATTATATGTATATATGTATCTGTATTTAGAGTTTGATTTGACGTTGATTTTATTGCTGATAGGAGTATTTTTTATTTTTTATTTTGTGTGTGGGTTTTATTTTCTGAGTCTGTGGAAGCGATGTCAACTCAAGGCATTATGAATTCCATAGTAAGACACCTCTCTTTTGTTCATTCCGTTCGCAAAGAAATAGTGGAGAATGCTGCGTCTGTCCTATGGAAAACAGCGACGGGGGCGGACGTCAGAAAGTAGAAAGCAAATGTCTCTTCTATCTTGAAGGAGCTTCGCTCGTTAATCTGAATGTAGGGGCCATAGCTGCCAAGCAATGGGGTGATGTTAAACTTGAGACTCTTGTGGGTAATTTTAACATTCCGATCCTTCACCTCAACCTCCTTTATTCTTTGTTCGATACCACCCCAATCTCATCCTTTGCACCACCACCACCACCACCTACTACTTGGTGATGGAAATGGTGGTGATCAGTTTTTTATGTTATTGCTACTTATGGATATGATGATTTTTTATTTAGAAGATGAATGGATATGGAGATTTTTTTTTTTTTTTGGGCTCAAGAAATGGAGATGTTGAATTTTGCTTTTGGTATTGCCTCTCTAGTTTTTACTCATCTGCATAATAGTCTTTTAATACAAAGCAAATCATCCGAAGAGTATCTGCAGGGAGGATATATATGATCTTAATTAGAAGGAAAATGATTTCATTTAAAATAACTCATTTAGGATAATGTGTAATGTACTGTAAAAACTTGTTTTCGAAACTCTTAATTCTTAGTTGATAGTATTAACCTTGTTTGGTTTGAATCTCTCTTCTTTTTTCTGTTTTTTTAGAAGGGGTTTGAATCTCTTTTTGAAAATTTGTTTCTTATTTTGTATTTTTTTCACTCTATGGATCATTTGTTTTGTTTTTTTTAATAAACAATAATGGATATGGAGGTTTTATTTTTATTTTTTTATCCATTCTTCTTTAAAAAAAAAAAAATTTGATCCGAAGAGTAAAAAAATAAAAATAAAAAATTTCAAAAAGAGTGCTTTAAAAAGTGGCAGAAGGATAGGACTGAGGAAAACCTTAAGAGCTATAGATTGGCTAATAAGGAGGTCAAGAAAGTAGTGAGAGAGACTAAGTTGAAAGTTTATGATGACTTATACACTAGACTAGATAGTAAGGAGGAGAAGAGGGAATACAAACTTGCTAAGATGCGGGAGAGGAAAACAAGAGATTTTAATCAAGTAAAGTGCATCAAGAGTGAGGATTCTAAGGTATTGGTGAAGGATGATGAGATTAAGGAAAGATGGAAGAATTATTTTGAGAAACTATTAAATGAGGAACATGGATGCGACAATAAGGAAGAAATAGCCAATAATATGATAAACCAAGACTATAGGTTCTATCGCGGGATTAGGAACTTTGAAGTGGAGTTGCACTTAAGAAGATGAAATCTAATAAGGCTTTAGGACACGATGATATCCCTATTGAAGCTTGGAAGTGTTTGAGCAAAAAGGGAGTTGCTTGGTTGACTAAGTTGTTTAGCAAAATTTTGTTGACTAGGAACATGCGGATGAGTGGAGGAAGAGTATTTTAGTGCCAATCTATAAGAATAAAAGGTGATGTCGAATTGTAACAACTATAGAGGAATCAAGCTAATGTGTCATATAATGAAAGTGTGGGAGAGGGTGATGGGCAGCTTGATTGCGAGATATAACAGAGGTGTCGGAGAATCAATTTGGGTTTATGCGGTAGGTCAACAATGGGCGATCTATCTTTTGAGAGAGTAATAAAAGTATAAAGAAAAGAAAAAGAGACATTCATATGGTGTTTATTGACCTTGAAAGCATATAATGAGTGCCGGGATATAATATGGTGGGTGTTAGAGAAAAAGGGGTGACAAAAGGTTACATTAGCGTGATTAGGGACATGTATGAGGGGTGGTGACCACTATTAGATCGCTTGATGGAGAGACAAATGAATTTCCTATCCTTTGTGTAGGTTACACCAAGGATCTACCTTAAGTCCTTATCTTTTTTGCTTTGATTATGGGCGAGTTGACGATAAATATTAGGGGATGGCGTGCCATGGTGCATGCTTTTTCGGCGATATTGTGCTAGTGGATGAGACTAGAAAGGAGTTAACACAAAGCTAGAGATTTGGAAAAAGCTCTTGAAGCTAAAGTTAGGATAAGCGAGAACTAAGGCAGTACATGGAGTGTAAATTTAATGTGATAATAATGAAAGTAGAGGAGAAGTGAATTGAGAACCAGAAGCGCCTAAGAGTGAATATTTTAGTTATTTAGATTCGATTATCACAACAACGGGAGAGATTGATCACGAGATGTGGCCCATAGGATTAAGGCGGGATGGTGTAAGTGGAGAAATGCGTCGGGGTTTTGTGGAATAAATGAATACCCACTAGACTAAAAGTAAGTTTATAGAAACGGCTATTAGGGCGGCTATGTTGTATGGAGACAGTGTTGGGCAGCGAAAACAACATGTAGATAAGATGAGTGTGGGTTTGAGATGAGGATGCTAAGGTGGATGTGTGGTAGACTAGACAAAGCCAGGATTAGGAATGAGTGTGATTAGGAATGGGTAGAATGTACGATAGAAGATAAGTTGAGAGAGAATGC
The DNA here is from genome assembly GCA_025200525.1 of Camellia lanceoleosa. NCBI lineage: Eukaryota > Viridiplantae > Streptophyta > Magnoliopsida > Ericales > Theaceae > Camellia > Camellia lanceoleosa. Next base: position 6,501,201 of record CM045758.1, on the reverse strand, counting down.
GTTTGAGATGGTTTGGTCATATTCAGCGGAGACCAGCGAGCAGATAGTGAAGAGGTGCGATCTTGTACGATGGTAGATGGTAGTGGTAGGGAGCGGGGTGAAGCCCTAGATTAACGTTGACTAGTGTTATAAATAGAGATATGAATCTACTTAATTTGACTAATGAAATGGCCTTTGATAGGGCCGCGTGGAGAAGAAGGATTCATGTAGCCGACCCCATTTGATGGGACTTAAGGCTTGGTTTGGTTTGGTTTGGTTTGGTTTAGATTCAAACCCTTTCTTTAAAAAAGCAAAAGAAGAATTCAAACCAAACAAGGTTAATACTATCAACCCTACTAAGAATCAAGAGTTTCGAAAATGAATTTTTATAGTACACTACACATTATTCTAAATGAGTTATTTTAAATGAAATCATTTTCCTTCTAATTAACAACTTATATATCCTCCCTCCAGATACTCTTCGGGTGATTTGCTTTGTATTAAAAGACTATTATCTGAGATAAAAACTAAGGAGGAACTCCAAGCGTGAAATTCAACTTCTCTCCATTTCTTGAGCCAAGAAAAAAAAACAAAAAATCTCCATATCCATTCGTCTTTTAAAAAAAAATTATCATATCCATAAGCAGCAATAACATAAAAACTAAATCACCACCATTTCCATCCTTTGTTAGTAGGATGTGGTGGTGGTTGTCAGTGGTCTTGGTCGATGAGGTTGGGGGTGGTACTACAACAACAATAGAGGAGGTTGGGGTGGGGGATCGGAATGTTAAAATTACCGTAAGAGTCTCAAGTTTTACGCCAGTCGCATTAAGCTTGGCAGCTATGGCCTTCATTTGCATTGCGGAAGCTCCTTCAAGATAGAAAGAGACATCTGCTCTTTGCGTCTGCCCAGCAGCATTCTCCTTCATGTTTCTTTGCGAATGGAGCATTGATGTATCCTTAATCACTACCCACCGGAATCCATAATGCCTTGGAGAACTAGAAAGGTTGACATCATTTCAGGACTGTAAAAATAAAACATATGCAGAGAATAAAAATACTCTATAAGCAATAAATCAATGTCAAATCAAACTCTAATCTGAGATACATATAATACTCCACACAGTCCACTCCTCATCGCGTTCACCGTTGGCTGACTTTTCCTCTTTCATTCATACCATCACCCTCTTACCACGCCTCTGTTTTCTTTTGATTTTCCTCCATTCTCTTCTTCACGGTGCTTCAATTTCTAGTTGTACACAAATATGGAAGATGAGTTTGGTCAATTTAAGCTCACCATCGGACCTACCACTTATAAACCTTGAGAATGTAGTAATAATAATTATAAAGTACTCTACACATAACCATCGGAGAAGAACAAAGGCGGTGGAAAAAGCAGTTGGAGCTTCTCATAGAAAAGTTTCATAAGCTGCTGCGTTTTGCGTGACCATTGAAGATATGGTGGAAGTCAGACTTCTCATAGAAAAGTTTATAATTGCTTCTCGTTTTGTGGCGGCCATTGAAGAAGTGGGGATCGGAGAACAAAAGGAAGTTTTAGAGAGAAAAAAAAAATGGGGTTAGAGAGAAAAGAATTAATACTTACAATGTCCCTGATAAGCATAAGGGCATAAATGGAAAATGATTTGGAATTCTAATTTGTGAGTTCTAATAGTTTTAATGGGTATGTGAAATTTATTTGATATGATATTTTGGTCTTGTAATTTTTTTTTTCTTTTGATTTTTCTACATCTCACTAGAGTTCAATTAGAATTCTAATTTAGAGGGATGTATCATTGTTGCTATGCCAATGTAAAATAGTATATGATTATTTATTTATTTAAATAAATAATTTATGCTTCAAGGAATGAAGTCAAAAGCGGGAGTGACAAATTTGGTCAACAACCTTTGTCGTGACATTAACGAGGAGATTATTGGGTGCTTTGGGGACATTGTCATGTATGGTTCAAATTATGAAAGTAATTGGTTGAGATAAAGGCATTCATTTTCTCTGTAAAATATTTGAGGACCCACACAAATTCTCACACAATATAATTTACATTGATATGATAAGAATATATATTAATTTTTAATCTATTGCTATCTATATTATGTGGGTGTTTGGAAAGTAGCTATTTTAGAGGTTTTTGGCTTTTTTTAGCTATTTTTAGTTTTTTGTCGTGTTTGGAAAGATAAGATGGATTTTATTTTGAGTTGGTGTATTCAGAAAAATGTGTTGAAATGATGTTTTGCAGATTTCTGAACCAACAAATTTATTTCTAATCCACATTTTTCAAAATTAATATCTAAAAAGGGGCAAAATTATAATTTACCAACTTTGTCATTGTGGCCGTTGGTAATTTTGTGCCTACGTTATTACGATGATAACCGGTATGTCGTACCTTTTTTTTGTTTTAAACCATTGGTTTTGAAGCTTTTTAGGATTTTTTTTTTTGAGGCTATTTGGCCTTAAAGTTAGATCCTAAACATACACTATATATATATATATAAGAGCATATATATAAGCAAATGTAGTAGTCTCTGAAATTCCAAACTCCTCAAGTACAATATCTCCTTGAAACTCTCTTTCTTAGAAGTGGCATCCATTCTTCTCATT